>OZ024915.1:44486319-44755960 GCA_964017125.1 Flabesymbios commensalis | reverse complement strand
AATAATAACACAAGCATGAAAAATTTAGATGTAAATTCCGACGACTATACAATACATTCACCCCGTCTTCACCAACGCACTGAAAATCAGTTGCCAAATGTTTTAGACGTCATCACAGCACGTTTCCAACGCCACACCAAGAGAACAACCCAACAGACACAAGACGTTGCATCAATGTTGGTTTAACGTTGGTCCACCGTCTACGACGCTGGCCCAACGTTAAACCAACAATGATTCAGCCTATTGTTCCTGCTGGAAACGTTCTTACAGCGACACGTCAGGCAAAGGCGGTCATGAATGGCGCTAAAAACTAGGCCAGATTTACGAGCGACAAATCCCGCCGATGACATATTTACCGCAAATTGACACCTTGGGAATTGTTGTGAGACGCTGAGTAATTGATAACGGTATTTCCCAAGAACACTGGGGAGATTTTACGGTTTTTCTATATCTAACGCCTCTGATTGGTCGAGATGGCCATATCGACCAATCCGAGACGTGAGATCTATAGGCCTAGGGCGAATATTATCGAGATAAAAATAACTCGGGAAAATGTTGCTGTATGGAGACGAGGAATGAATCTTCCGCAGTTATGTCAGATTGTATTATCTTGACTGTCGCAGGTTTTTAGATATTTTCTAGTTTTTCTCCCCTTTAAAATGACTGTATCGATTATTTCTGCATGACGCGGACGTTTGGAATGTTGCTGCTTCCTGATTTCAAGTCACATTGACACTAATACAATGTAATATTACGTGTGGAGGAAATATACCACCAGGCTAGTATAATGACTTAATAGTATACTGATTAAAGGTATAAACCAAGAGACTAGTATATATATATATAATTATAAAAATGTTCGTATTTTTCTCAAAACAAAGTATGGGGTATGCATTTTAAATCTCTAATCGTAGTAGAGAATTCCACAACCTTATATCTTTACAGAAATCTCACATTTTATAATTGATAAACATATTCTTCCATATAACTGTTTAATTATTCGTCAGCCCTGATTGTAATGAGTGCGGTAAATGATGTGATGAATAATATTCGATGTCGGGAAATTACATAAATCATCATTTTCTATCTTTCTGTGCCAACATTTACCATCTGAATTTTGCACTCGAGTATTTGTTACTGGTATTCTTTGGTTGCCAGGCAACGGTGCGACTGTTGCTCTGAGGGACAGAAGTATGTGTGTGGCAGGAAGTGGGTCAATATCCTGTATCCTTCCCGGCACACCTTCTGTTGACCTTTAACCTTCTACAGCCTCAATTATACATAAATTGTCATTTCCTTTCACCACGTGAAGAATGCCTACCTAATAGAAATGCTTTGTAAATACGGTTTTCAGCCCTTACTACGCTGAATTTTTTTGCATAAGCCCTGAAGACCAAAGGGTTTTTTCAATTTGAAGTCATCATAAATGTCTTCGTTAGCTCTTCCCGCTTATTTGAATACAAGTTATGTTATGCGTCTACGGCCATGATAAATATTTTAATTCTTTCAGTGCGGTGACCGTCTTTAGACGTCAGATCCTAACGTATAAAGACGGTCCCCGCGCTGAAAGGGTTAAAAGAATTTATTTCCCTTTGTGAAAATAATAGCAGGAAAACATTATACTTGGGTATTGTGTATTTCTAATACTTGATCAACGCTACATTATTCTGACGAAACGTCTTCAATGCATTCACAATGGAAATGTTGATTTAAATCCTTGGTGGACAGCTAGGGGAATGATATCTTGTCAGGAAATATGAATAATGATGTCAAATGATTTGGAGATGAAGACGTGAGTGTCCAAAGTTAGTTCAGTTTGGGGCTAGACTCAGACTCGGACTTTTTACCATTTCAGATGGGAACCCAGCAAACACAAAACACTTGTGTAACATTTATACAATGTCGGACCAACGTCTTCGACGTTGGTCCGACATTTTATAAATGTTATACTGTCAGTATATGTATCTCCTGCTTTTACTCGGGATGGATAAGTAGTTGGTGAACCTGCAGTCGTGACATTTTCTGCCTTAAGTTGTTGTTATTGTCGAGACGAGTGACAGCTGTTCCTGTTGGACGAGTTCTGCAGACTCAGCCGATGGTATAGACAGGGCTCGCACAATCTTGAAATTGCTTGAATGTCGGGGCTCTCAATGAATTTGTTTGAATTTGATAAGTACTTGAAAATGGATAACTTGCCTTGAAAAGTGCTTGTATTTTGTGCTAGACTTTGGTCTATTTAAATGCGGGAAACTGTATGTGATATAAGCATGAATGATCAATTTAAAACCATGTCTTTTTACGGAAACTGTGATTGACACCCACCCATGTGGAGCCTTGATATAAACTACATGTGCTGGTACTTATTTGTTTTACTTCTGAGTGTTCTCATTAATTAGGATGGGTGCTTGAAAATGACATTGAAATCTCTGAAAAAGTGCTTAAAAAGTGCTTGAATTTCCTTATGCTCAATCTGTACCAACCATGATAGAGCATCCAGCGGGAATCCACACGATAGAAAATTCGCTATCAAATCAATCATTCACAATAAACACTAAACTCAGACATACATGGTCACTTTTAACTGACATTGTGAAATGTGAGACACTGAGACTCGTCGAACTTGACCCTTAAACCGCTAATAGCTACTATAGACGTTTTAATCCGTTTTATTAGCCGATCAAATCACTGTTATTGGGAATCAAGTTAGCATTTAAACATCAAGATTTACAGGATAATATTTATTCTCAAATTTACGAAATATTGACAGTAATTTTCACCCACTTGAAGTTGTGGCTCGCGGTAGCGAGACACAACTTCTAGTGCGTGAAAATAAAAAAATATTTAATTTAGCGGTTTAAGGGTTAATAGTGACTTAAAATTGACTCATCAGCGACCTTGAGATATAAGTTTTGTCCCAAATTATGTTTAAATCGGGGTCTGGTGTGCGTATTTGTTTGAAGTGAACATTATTCCCCTCCCCTTTGTAGACCCCTTTGACTGGAGGCTGCGACCAGAGATTGCTGCAGCCGCCCATATCAGCGGAGGCAGGGAGGCAGTGATGCAATCAGCATCTTCCCGCATCACGGAGCTCCCCCTGGAATTCACCCCCTGCAGGGATGGCGAGGGGGGCAGGCGGGGGAACCAGTCAGGTCGCACGTAAAAATGAATTAACGTTGGTTCAATGCTGTTTCGACGTCTCCGACATTGAACCAACGGTAACACGATGGTACACGATTGATGGAATTGAAGATTTAAAACAGCGGTTGTCGTCAGTGCATGTCTCGGCGTGCGCTGCTGAAGAGATAATTTTGCGTGATGTATCAGAAAAGGAGCATTATCTAAATCTGTATTTCATACATGCGACGACTATTTAAGGTACCCGATGCAATAAAATTACTCTTAAAATTTGATATGCGATTGAAATTCTGGTTCACATAGCAAGATTTAGACATTTTCAAACATGTCGTGTGAATATATCATTAGTTTGTGTTTATAATTTAATCATTAGTACTTTTGCCAAATTGTAGTATGGTGAATAAATTATAGAAATGGGAGATAAACTTAAAGAAGTAGTCCACTGTGTACGAACAGCGGGACACATCTGTACCCAGAAAAAAACACGCTGATTACAGAGATAAAAAGGCAACTAGGGTACAACTAAAACCTGAAACGTACATAGAGTGGACTATAGCTTTAATTATTGGGACGAGTCTGTGATTTTATACAGTGTATATGTACATGCACGTCCCGCGCCGTCTCTGGAGACAGTACACATCGGCACAATACTGGGCCAATGTCTCCGACGTTGTTCCAGCATTGAGCCAACGTTTGCGCTGATCTGTGATTAGGGCTTCCATGTGTGAGGTTTCTGGACTCATCAGCATACATATATGTAGAGAGGCTGACACGAGTCGTTCACCCAATGTCGGGTTAATGTTGGCCCAGCGTCTTCGACGCTGGGCCAACATTAACCCGACATTGGGCCAACGTCTCGTGTTTTCCGGGGAGTGATGGATGGATCGGTGTCCTTGGACGTCCACTACGCTCCTGACAGGTATTCTGTCCGCTTTAGTCCGGTCCACCTGTCATCCGCAGTCCCCACAGCCAAAAGGCAGTAACTGCTTACTTTTAACAGTTACTGCCTTTTGCCTTTGTACGGCACACTGTGTGCATGTGTAGATGTATTCAGCACTATAGATTAACCCTTAAAGTGCTGCAGTAAAAAAAAATCTCATCCGCTTTGAAGTTGTGTCTCGCTACCGTGGGTGAAAATTACTGAGAATTGTTTAATTTGGAGACCAAACATTTGCAAATATTGATGTTTAAACACACATTTCGTTTACAATTACAGTGATTTCATCGGTTAATAAAACGGATTAGAAACACTATTGTCTTGCTTAGCGGGTTAAGGGTTAACCCTTTGCCTTCTAGTTCTAGTCACAAGTTTATATTCGTGATAGGGCATATTTGCAAAAATAGTGATTTCATAGAAAATGATACAGCCCATCGGAATAAGGAGGTTTTGATATATTGCACACATTTTGATCAAATATATGTCTTGTTGGAGACGAAATGAGCGTGTAAACATCAAGATTTGCAAATGTTTGGTTCCAAATTAGGCAAATATGAGTAATTTTCACTCACTAATGACTTGAAGTTGTGGATCGCGGCAACAAGACACGACTTCAAGTGGGTGAAAATTTAAATGCACCAAAATTGGCTAATTTTGATTCACTGTCAGCTGCTATTCACAGCTCTCAATGAATCGAAATATTAAGTTTAAATTATGGAGTTGTTAAAGGGTTTTGTTTCTCTGAGCTGTCTTGTCGCAGTTATGTACCACGTGACATATTTTAAAATAAAATTCCGTGGTTGAAAATTGGTCTAATTTATCACAATAAGAAGGTTGTGAGGTTTTATTTGTGATATCAGGCTTATACGTGGGTATTTCATCAACCCTTAAAGCGTTGAAATATTTTTATATAAACCATGAAAAACAAGGGTCTGTTTCAATTTGATATCACCATAAATGTCTTAGTCAGCTCTTTCCGATTCACTTGCATACCTGTGTTATGGGTCTACGGCCATTATAAATGTTTTACTCTTTCAGTGCGGGGATCGACTTTAGACGTCAGAATCTGTCAGATTATGACGTTTAAAGTTGATCCCCGCGCTCAAAGGGTTAATCAGGAGCCTTTTATTATTCACCTTGGGATGGGGATTCACCTCCCAAGGTGAATGTAAAACAGGATAAATAGCCATGTGCTAAGAGGGTGGACATGTCATGCCATGCCATCAGTGTTCATCTGAATTTTTCAACGTGGTTACAATACTCTTCTGAAGTGTTACGGTTGCCATTGGTAGGGATATATGTGGGCATACAGTCATGTAATCGGATTTTTTTACCAAGGAGCTTTTTTGACTCAGCTTGATCTTATTCCAGTTGATTATTATTCTGATAAATGTCTGTTCTCTGCAAGTGCCCAAAATGGATTTTGGATTTGATCTGTCAAATTTTATCCTGAATTTAAAAAAAAATTGTGATGAAATGTTACCGTTAATATTGCTGTTGTGGGAAAAATTCTCCTCACAAAAGGGCTTGTTAAAATGACTTTGTAAGTGATATTTTGCCTTACACTTCGAAACTTCAATTGCCACTTTTTTCGCGACAAACAAAAATCGTTGATTGGACTTGACACATTCACAACTTTGTCAAGTCATTGGCCGATTGTTGGACCAATGTTGGGCCACCGTCTACGACGGTGGCCCAACATTGATCAAACAATCGGCTTACGTCTCGGGTGTTTACTCAGTTCTAGCTGTGGTATCTCGCCCACAGGACATGGCTGACACACAGATGATGTACTGATCCATCACTGACTGTCATGCGGGGATGTCATACACGGTAGAGATCGATACTACATGATAAGAACGTGTCCAGGGAACGTGGTGCGTGCGATGGGGACTTTGTAGAACTCTCCTTTTATAGTAAATGACTATAGCATAGTGTGAAATATCATGTCTTTAGTATTTATATATATATATTTTTTCTTCGAGACACATGCATGACAATTTTAAGAACAGTTTTGCGTGCTGTGTATGACTGTGTGTATTAACTGGCGATGTAGTGACGTTTTAGATGTTGCGAACACGAGACATCAAGTCCATGCTGTTTTGTATTTGCTTTTGTTAAGTTTCCTGAGTTGTGGTCTCTGATTTAGCTCAGTGGAACTTCGTATCAGACATAATTGCAAGAGTGTTCTCTAATAATATGCGAGATTGTATTTTGGTATTTTAAAATGTGACGATGTCAGTGTGGTATGTTTGTATCAAGAATGTTTTTGTTTATTTTAAGAGAGCTTTTAAGAGACCCATAACCCATTCAGTGCGGGGACCGACTTTAGACGACAGAATCCGACGTCTATAGACGTCAGATTTTGAGGTCTAAAGTTGATCCCCGCACTGAAAGAGTAAACTATTTATAATGGCCGTAGACCCAGAACATAGGTATCCAAATAAAGCAGAAAGAGCTAAGTAAGATATTTATGATGATTTCAGATTTAAAATAAACCCTTTGGAGCATCCCAACAAACAGAAAACGTTCAGTCGGTGTTGGTACAATGTTGGCCCATCGTCTTCGACGCTGGCCCAACATTGTACCGACCCTGTCTTAGCGTTTCGTGTTTGCTGGAATCATGTAGTATTCCAGCAAACACGAGACATTCACCCGTTGCTGATACAATGTTGAGCCACCATCTGCGACGCTGGCCCAGCATTGTACCAGCATTGGGTGAATGTCTCGTGTTTGCTAATATATGGTATGAGATGGGGACGCGTCCATTCAGCCTGCACGGCCCTGGCAGTCCCCGGGGGATTCTGTCCCTCATGCACTCTGCAGGACAGGGATAACCCCTGCCATGCATAGTAATAAGCCACGCATCGCACCCAGAGACCGCGCAGACACACCACGTCCCTCGCGATCAAAGGGTCGCATCTGCCACTTTACAAAGTGGCAGAAGCGACCCTTTAATCGCGAGGGGACGTCAGGAGGACAATGATGTATGCGTTATAAAATGAACGCATCGTTAACACATATATTTTGCGATGCTTTCACGACTAAGAATTTTTCTTTCAAACAATTTGTCGAATGGATGTCCCAAGAAAGGTACTGGTCATGCTCTTTACCAAGATCTTAATATAGATACATTTCTTGCTCTTATGTATTGGATTTAGCAAAACAATGTTGACCATAAAAGTCAGAAGGCCGTATCTGCCTACTTGTAAAGTTAACAGATACTGCAAGTTTGCTTTGCACAACAGATTGCTGACAGTATAGTCACTCAATTTCGAGCTCGTTTATTATACCCCACACTTATATTATTATAAATATGCTAGAAATAAGAATTTGCTCTGGTATTGACATACTGCAATATGACATTATATAGTAGTGGCAATGAATAAGACATTTCTTATTCGTTCTTGGTGATGAACTCTACGGTTCATACTAATTAAATACGGACATGCGCGGTGTATCTGTCAATCCACAGCACCAGATATACATAAAAAAACGTTTTTTTGCGAGAAGCGGCTCAATCTGCCATGCCCTACTTGGCAGATCTCACACCAGAACAGGTCCCCACTAATGAAGTAACATCCACCAGGGGAATCCCCATGTCCCGGCCCGAATGACGTAGACAGGGGCACGCCCCGTACCCTATAAAATAGTCGGCTCAAACAACCCTTGTGCAAACGTTGACTGAATGGCGGGACGACGGCTTCGCCGTCGGCCCGGCATTCAGTCAACGTTTGCTCGTGGTTTCATTCCTTTCTCCCGCCTCTTTTTTGCTCTATTGAGCGGGTGTTTCTGGGAGGGAATGAGGTCCCAGTTACACCGTCACTTCATTGCATATAGATGAATTGTAGTGTGTCTGGATGTGTTTGTTTTATTCTTGGAAGAGTGTGGTGTGGTTGGGTTTTTTTTGTCTGGAGAGGATGACATTGTTTACCACATCCTAATACATAGGTGATTGTATATTACGCCCCTTGCGATTGAAGGGATGTATGTATCTTGTATTTTGAATATAGAGTGGCAGATATGTCCCTTTTATCGTCGGGGGGGGGGGAATTCAGTATATTTCACTAGTGCAAGCCTGCTAAATTCTTCAAATTTGTTGATTATTTTACTGTAGATTTTGTTATTTATGCTACAGTAAATATTGATACATTATCGAACAAAAATGTTTCAACAACAGTTTATTGTTATTTGACATGTTTTTCTGTTGATGATGTACAGCTTTTAGCAGTGCTTTATTATTCAGTTTTGAACCAGTTAAATAATCAGACACACTGTGGCAGAGTTACCCATATATTTTTAAAGTTAAACACTCGAATTTTTACTAATGTTTAGTTATTTAACCTCCATAAACCCTTTTTGATGCAGACGGGTTTTAAGAGAAATAACATGATTTGTCCCCTTCAACGTTTGGCAATCGTCGAAAAAAGTGGTGCAATGTTAATAAAGTCGTGTATTTGCGTCCAGTTTTTGTTTCGATGTTGTGTCATCAGCCAAGACACTTCACACCCATGTGTTTTACTTTACTCAGCTGTAGCTTACCTTGTAGGCCACAGATTGCGATGTGGTCGATGAATTTCTAACGCCAAATTTGTTGTAGTGTCTTTAAGCTCATCTGTAAGTTGAAATGGCTCACGAATGAACACGTCGAGTCAGAGTAATGTAAAATGTGAAATCGATTGATCGGCTTCCAGGTTATAAACCTGTACCTTATATACTAGTATTATTTTGTATAGCAATATTTAGTTAATTACGTGTACCGTTGCACATGTATAGTATTTACAGATTTACTAAAATACTCAATTTTATTGATTTAGCGAAGCTACCATACAATATTTTTTAACAAAAGGGTTCATCACAAGTCCGGGTGGTCCCCCCCTGTCTCAGTAAATCTGGTGAATATAACCGGGAGTGAATAGTGCGAGGATTATCTTCCGGATTCTAGGTGCTTCCCCTGTCTCATAACTCTGTCTCATAAGTTGTGAGAGAGATGGTGTGCCGTGCAAAGCCAAAAGGCAGTCACTGCTTACTTTTCAAGTAAGCAGCTACTGCCTTTTGGCTTTGCAGAAAGATTCTGACCGGCCCTCTCGTCTCATAACTCTGTCAGTTCATTCCTCCATCACGCTCCTTTCTTGACCATGGATCACAGAGATATACCATCGCCTGCCGGACCCCTGACCCCCCTTCCTGGACTCGCACCAGCCCGCGCCCCCCTTCTCTGGGGCATTCACATCAAGAGAGTGTACCCCTGTCTTGGGTCATTACCATTCTAGCTGTGACGTTTTAATGAAGCAAGGATTCTCATTTAGATATTGAGCCTGGCCTCTTAACCTGTGCGAAGTAGAGAGTACATGTAGTTCCAATTTGTCATCTGAATTTTTTTCATCTAGTAATGTTTCAGGCCACCGGAGCATGTGGATAAAGTGTAATTATAAGTATAACTCAATAATCATAAACAAATATGTTGCGCACTTTTAAAATACATAAACATGATAAAGCTACTAAACTCGTCATCGTTCGACGGATCTCACTTGAGATAGAATATAGTTATTCCCAATACAGTATTAATATATATATCTATACAATCTAGAATCCTATCGATGTACATGCAGTGTCCGCGATACGTGTCTCGATAGTATAGACAATTCACCAATATATTGTATTTCAAAATATCACATCTTGGAACCAACCGCCAGTTCGAAACCAACCCTGCACCATAGATTAACCAATATGCCTGCATCAACACTTCGTGTTTAAGGGTTGTTAAAAAGATATTGTTTTGTTACAGTTATGCCTTTGTCTATTACTAAAGCAATATTCGCCACCCATCTCTCTGTTATCATCTACAGCGCCTGTAAATAGGTCTCATTTTGACCTGTGGTGGGACATGCGGTCACCATAAAACACCCTGATTTCCCTTGTGTGTCACTTTTCTATTGCTTCTGTTTGGTGTCTGGCTGGACTAACCAATCTTTTCCAAGGCTATTTATATGCCACTTCTATATATAAGTCGCTATTAGTTGTTTGCATGTCTGTGCTTCAGTTTTTTGTGGGCCCGCAATTCTGGCTGCTAGCGGACGGTTATACTGTATTCCACACTTCCGACACTTCTGCAGTTATGTGTCTCGAATAACATTTTAGTTAGTCCATTAGCCTTATTTGTCGTGCACAAATGTAATATATATATAAATATATATAAAGTAATTTATCTTAAAATACAAGTACAATGATATCTATTATTCTCCTTTTCGTAAAAACGACAGCCGCAGCATCTACATATCGTCCCCTTGGAGTTAGAAGGTGCTAGACTGCCACTTTGTAAAGTGGCAGTTTAGCACCTTCTAACTCCAAGGGAACGATATATACACTACTTCTCGGTCGTTTCAGAACACGTGCCTGAGCCACATATCTCTGGATGTTGGGCCACCAACCAACCATCTCGTGTTGGTCGGGATCCGCGTAGACCTCGTAACTATGATGTTGTGACTTATGTTGTTTTGCCTGAGTATTGAGCCCTTGTGACTGGCATCATAACTTACACCAGCTGAACCAGGCTGTACACATATTTTGCGCATTCCGGATCAGCATACTAATTTTATCCCATCCGTTTACAGTGCCGTTACTATGCTGCCCAAGGGAATCAATGCAAACAGCATAGTCTTGTAATGATGCCATTCCAGACTCGAACCCGAGTTATGATATCCAAATGTTACGCTACCAATCAGCCAACAGGCATATGTACTATTGCTAAATCTATTTTGACGTTTTATTAAATTGTGTTTAATAATTAAAAAACACGACATTTTTTCACCCAAGGGCTTTCAAATTATTCACATGGTTGTGTACAATTTGAATCATAATAATATTATATGCTAATCTAATCTAATACTCATTGCCTATCTAATACTCATTCTCCTTCCAATTGTATTGATTGTATGACAAACAAAAGTCTAAAACTACTATAGAGACTATGTTAATGATTAAAACGGATCAATACGTTCAGATCAATACGGACCATGTATTGTTTTCAAATAATTTTCAAGCCAAAGCAAATTCCATTGATTTGATTAAATAGTTGATGGTAGGTGCTCAGTTAATCAAATACTTCACACGTGAGAGATGTCTATTTGTCTACAGTATAAACAGATTTCGTCATTTGAAGTTGGAAATTGCGTTAGCAATTCCAACTTCAAATGACGAAATCTGAATTGCAATTTGGCATATTTTGAAGTTGGAAATTGCGTTTAACTTCAAATGACGAAAAATGCCAGCTTACAACTCATACAGGGGTTAATAAAGGTACATGTATGTCATGAGACTCTGAAGGTCAACGAGTGACATTTAGGTGGCTAAATATATTGCCGCACTCTGGCGCGCAAGAAAAAGGACAAATTCTACCGGATGACCGCCACAGGCGCTGGTGATGTCTGAGATAATGGGCGCTCCCTCTCTGCCGCGCCTCCGCAGGGAGCGTGCAGTTAGTGCAGGGACGACCAGTCACACACAGACGTGTCAAGCCAAAAGGCAGTAACTGTGTTTTTTTCAAGTAAGCAGTTACTGCTTTTTGGCTTTGCAGCTCGCAGCAGCGCAGACGTTATGAAATGACGCAGACAATTTATGGGTTGCATCATCGCTGCACTCCGGCCCTGGAGCACCACGAGACAAGCAATAATTGCGGCCATAATGCGGGAAAATATGTGTGCCATCAAATGCTGGGATGGCACTGGAAATTACCCCGCGGCGTATTGGGAATGACCATTTTTCTGCAACACATTTGGTCTGATTATTTAATAATTTATTACATTTGTTCACAGTATCATGAAATGTATAATTACAATTAAATTGTAAGGCATTGTTTAAATCTGTTTCAATGACCTAGCTTGTTCGATAGTTGTATATTAAATTAATTATTGTTATAGATGTATTCCTCGGGATGTATGTATGTGCTCATCAGTCTCTGCCGCCGCCGCCGATTTGCGAAGAGATGCCAATAGCCCTCAGGCACAATTCATATTAACGTTACAAAGTCTTCAAAGTGAGGTAGCCTATAAGTGGCAAAATTTGGCACATTAGCAGTCAATATATTTTTTGGCATTAACCACGTTGTTTGATGAATACTTGGCGTGGTGAAACAGAGGGAATCAAGATATTATGGACGGCTAATTATAATTTACATGACTGGCAATTACGTCCGTTAATTGAGTATGTTATAAATTCATACGTGCTGGCAGCTAACGTCAATAATTCATTGATTTCGTGGCTCGGCTCTGACACCATTTCCAGGAACAACAAAAATAACGAGCTGCCGCGACCAATTTATGAATCTTGTGCTATCCCATGTGCACCAGATACTGTACGTAACAATTGCTGAACACAGGCGTTGATATAATATGGGGGGTAATATGTTAACCCTTTCAGCGCGGGGACCGTCTTTAGACGTCAGAATCTGACGTCTACCGACGTCAGATTCTGATGTCTAAAGTCGATCACCGCACTGAAAGAATTACAAATTTATAACGGCCGTAGACCCATAACATAGGTATTCAAATGCAGCGGAAATGGCTGACTAAGCCATTTCTGATGATTTCAAATTGAATAAAACACCTTTGGTGACCCATGGTTTATACAAAAATATTTCGGCGTTGTTAGGGTTAAACCCCACAATCGCCTTCCTCTTGGGATATGCCTAGAGGGTACCACAGGGTCGTGCACATTTGTCGTTACTTTGGCCTGTGATCATCGGGCCGTTCTGCCATAACAGCAACAATGAATCTATGGAATCGATTCGCAGCCACTCACTACGGTCAAGGTCAACAGATGGCCAGTCTGACAGACCACTGGGGAAGGTCAGGCGCCAGGATTTAAGTGCACCTAAAAAGTATATTTTGTCCGCCGGTACCGAGACAGATAAGAGCGGTGGGATGGGGAATGAACGTCATATTCAATACAACAAGTATATTGGAGGGACACGTGTATGCCCTTTGCAAAATAGCCAACTATTCCGATCCTTAACACTCTAAGTAAATAATAACAAATATAATTTAAATTGTCACCCACTTGTCACAACTTCAAGTGGGTGGAAATTACACATACTGTAGATCTGGTAATATTTAAATTTTTGCGGGGAGGACAAATTCGCAAATTCTAGAATCTCGCGAAAATTATTATTATTATAGCGCTACTGAAGAAAAATGATAAATCGCGAATTTTAAATTTCGTGAAAAGTCCTAAAATCGAGAAAATTTAAACACGCGAAAATTACCAGATCTAAAGTACATGTATTTGTTTAATTTGCGACAGAATATTTTCAAATCTAGATTTCTAAACACCCATTTCATTCAGAATATCAGTGATTTGATCGACTAATAAAACAGATTCAAAATGACTGTTATCGCGCTTAGTGGTTTAAGGTTTTATTGTATTTGTTAATATTCTTTCACACCCACAGCAACATTATTGAGAGATGGCTTTTATAGTTTACATTATTATGTCTAGAGCTCACCATGTTTTCAAGATTCTTCAGTAATACGTACTTTGGCCCCAGTTTCCCCAATCGCCTCGGTGACAGCTTTCCACTTGCATCCAACGTTTTTAAGTGAAGAATTCATTTCTAACTGAAGTCACTGAATGACCACGCTTGCAATGTACAGCTTTGAATTATGAAAAAAATACTATTTAGAAATCTGGATTTAAAAATTTTTGCTTTCAAAATAACCAAATAATGGTGTAATTTCCACCCACTTGAAGTTGAGAGTCGCGGTAGCGAGACACAACTTCAAGTGGGTGAAAATTTAAATTGTATTTTGTTGTATTTATTTAACGCTTTAAGTGACATATATGAATCAATCCTCACATGTATAAAAATATTTTTTTTAATTTGAAATCATCATAAATGGCTTAGTTAGCTCTTTCCGATTCATTTGAATACCTATGTCATGGGTCTACGGTCATTATAATTTGTTAATTCTTTAATTCAGCGCGGGGATCGACTTTAGACGTCAGAATCTGACGTCTAAAGACGGACCCCGCACTGAAAGGGTTGAAGTGTTCATATTAAATGAGGCGCCCCTGTACCGGGCGCCCTTGTCTGTGCATGATGCGGAAGAAATCAGAAAATCCCAAGCCATATAAACCTCAGCAGTCACATCACCACTAGCCGCCTGACCACGCTGAGAAGGCGGGTTTTAATGTAGAGAGGTGGTCACCGTCCATTAGAGGTCATAAAGGTGTGAGGCTTTAAGGCCTTATCCAGTACACAAGACACATTATCCCAATGTTGTTTGAATGCTGGGTCACCGTCTACGACGCTGACCCAACATTCAAACAACATCGGCTCGACGCCTCGTGTTGCGGGGTTTATGCACTACAGAGGTTTCTGTGCAAGACACATACTTCTCGAGCACAAGATGTTGATCCAGAATTAGTTTAATGGTGGGCCATTTTTGCAGACGATTGACCAAGATTGAAACAAGATTGGGCAGTGTAAACCCCTGCACTGGTCTCTTCGACATTTCAGGTGGCTGGTTTAAAGTGGCATTGTTGAAACAATTTGCAGCTTCGAATGAGCGCAATATCCCCTATAAATCTGTGTGGCGTTCTTTAATGAATAAATTTATAAAATTATTCATTAATAAATTTGTCCACACGTTTACTTCACTAGTCCTTTCGTTTACTATCATGTACATGTTGTAGCCACCGCACATCCACTTTGAGATCACATGCCACTAAAATTTCTACATTGAGACTTTCTGCTCGACAATCAGCTGCTAAGCTTTTTAGTTGGATGGTTTGACCTCACGTTCTCCTAGACGAGTGCATGGAACGTGGCAACGTGCAGTATATGTGTAAAGAGAAATACCCGAAGAGTGCATACACCACCAGGAAGTCACATTTGTTGTCTTCATGTTGGTCAGCACCGAAAATTCTGGCCCAGCATTGATTCAGTGATGTGTCCACGTTCCATCAGTTGGGAATCATGCGACCAATTTATGAATCCTGTGCTATCCCATGTGCACCAGATACTGTACGTAGCAATTGCTGAACACAGGCGTTGATATAATATGGGGGGTAATATGTTAACCCTTTCAGCGCGGGGACCGTCTTTAGACGTCAGAATCTGACGTCTACCGACGTCAGATTCTGATGTCTAAAGTCGATCACCGCACTGAAAGAATTACAAATTTATAACGGCCGTAGACCCATAACATAGGTATTCAAATGCAGCGGAAATGGCTGACTAAGCCATTTCTGATGATTTCAAATTGAATAAAACACCTTTGGTGACCCATGGTTTATACAAAAATATTTCGGCGTTGTTAGGGTTAAACCCCACAATCGCCTTCCTCTTGGGATATGCCTAGAGGGTACCACAGGGTCGTGCACATTTGTCGTTACTTTGGCCTGTGATCATCGGGCCGTTCTGCCATAACAGCAACAATGAATCTATGGAATCGATTCGCAGCCACTCACTACGGTCAAGGTCAACAGATGGCCAGTCTGACAGACCACTGGGGAAGGTCAGGCGCCAGGATTTAAGTGCACCTAAAAAGTATATTTTGTCCGCCGGTACCGAGACAGATAAGAGCGGTGGGATGGGGAATGAACGTCATATTCAATACAACAAGTATATTGGAGGGACACGTGTATGCCCTTTGCAAAATAGCCAACTATTCCGATCCTTAACACTCTAAGTAAATAATAACAAATATAATTTAAATTGTCACCCACTTGTCACAACTTCAAGTGGGTGGAAATTACACATACTGTAGATCTGGTAATATTTAAATTTTTGCGGGGAGGACAAATTCGCAAATTCTAGAATCTCGCGAAAATTATTATTATTATAGCGCTACTGAAGAAAAATGATAAATCGCGAATTTTAAATTTCGTGAAAAGTCCTAAAATCGAGAAAATTTAAACACGCGAAAATTACCAGATCTAAAGTACATGTATTTGTTTAATTTGCGACAGAATATTTTCAAATCTAGATTTCTAAACACCCATTTCATTCAGAATATCAGTGATTTGATCGACTAATAAAACAGATTCAAAATGACTGTTATCGCGCTTAGTGGTTTAAGGTTTTATTGTATTTGTTAATATTCTTTCACACCCACAGCAACATTATTGAGACATGGGTTTTATAGTTTACATTATTATGTCTAGAGCTCACCATGTTTTCAAGATTCTTCAGTAATACGTACTTTGGCCCCAGTTTCTCCAGTCGACTCGGTGACAGCTTTCCACTTGCATCCAACGTTTTTAAGTGAAGAATTCATTTCTAACTGAAGTCACTGAATGACCACGCTTGCAATGTACAGCTTTGAATTATGAAAAAAATACTATTTAGAAATCTGGATTTGAAAATATTTGCTTTCAAAATAACCAAATAATGGTGTAATTTCCACCCACTTGAAGTTGAGAGTCGCGGTAGCGAGACACAACTTCAAGTGGGTGAAAATTTAAATTGTATTTTGTTGTATTTATTTAACGCTTTAAGTGACATATATGAATCAATCCTCACATGTATAAAAATATTTTTTTTAATTTGAAATCATCATAAATGGCTTAGTTAGCTCTTTCCGATTCATTTGAATACCTATGTCATGGGTCTACGGTCATTATAATTTGTTAATTCTTTAATTCAGTGCGGGGATCGACTTTAGACGTCAGAATCTGACGTCTAAAGACGGACCCCGCACTGAAAGGGTTGAAGTGATCATATTAGATGAGGCGCCCCTGTACCGGGCGCCCTTGTCTGTGCATGATGCGGAAGAAATCAGAAAATCCCAAGCCATATAAACATCAGCGGTCATATCACCACTAGCCGCCTGACCACGCTGAGAAGGCGGGTTTTAATGTAGAGAGGTGGTCACCGTCCATTAGAGGTCATAAAGGTGTGAGGCTTTAAGGCATTATCCAGTACACAAGACACATTATCCCAATGTTGTTTGAATGTTGGGTCACCGTCTACGACGCTGACCCAACATTCAACCAACATTGGCTCGACGCCTCCTGTTAGCGAGGTAGGCCTATATATGCACTGCAGAGGTTTCTGTACATGTATCTAAGACACACCCACTCCTCGAACACAATATGTCGATCCAGATTTGGTTTAATGGTGGGTCATTTTTGCAGACGATTGACCAACATTAAAACAAGATTTGGCAGTGTAAACTCCTGCACTGGTCTCTTTGACATTTGACGTAGCTGGTTTAAAGTGGCATTGTTGAAACAATTGGCAGCTTCGAATGAGCGAAATATCCCCTATAAATTTGTGTGGCGTTCTTTAATGAATAAATTTATTAATTTATTCATTATTAAATTTGTCCACACGTTTACTTCACTAGTCCTTTCGCTTACTATCATGTACATGTTGTAGCCACCGCACAACCACTTTGAGATCACATGTCACTGAAATTTCAGCATTGAGACTTTCTGCACGACAATCAGCTGCTAAGCTTTTTAGTTGGATGGTTTGACCTCACGTTTTCCCAGACGAGTGCATGGAACGTGGCAACGTGCAGTATATGTGTAAAGAGAAATACCCGAAGAGTGCATACACCACCAGGAAGTCACATTTGTTATCTTCATGTTGGTCAGCACCGAAAATTCTGGCCCAGCATTGATTCAGTGATGTGTCCACGTTCCATCAGTTGGGAATCATGTGTCTCCGCTACGTGTATTCTTCATCCAAATCATCAAATTACCGCGTTACGCGAGGCTGTTCTGTTTCATTATCACACACGGGATATTTTAATTAATACAATTATTTTTAATTAAAAGTAATGAATATTTCCTGGAGAGGCATTTTCCTAAATTAGTGACGTTTATATTTTCATTGCGTGTCCTGTAGGATTGCACATTTTGTAATTAGTATAATTAGCCGCTTTCTTAATGGCTTAGTTGGAATCGTTGGACTGTGTGTGCATTCAAATCATCACAACATTTTTGGTGAAAACTTTTAATATTTTTGCAAATTAGTAACATGTAGTAACGTACCTACTCATATATTGATAATTCACTGGCGTGATTTTGATTTCATATCAAGGCAACAACCCAATGCATTGTCGCAATGTAGGAATTACAGGGTGTCCACGAACAGGGAGAAACAGGGAACAAGGTAAATTTAATTGTTAAAAAAATATCTGCAAGGAAAACGCAGGGAATTTTGTATATATGATTAAATAGATATAATTATATATGCGTCTGAAATTCTGTGGGTACCCTGCTGGCCCAATGTCGATTTGATGTTGGCTCATCGTCTACGACGCTGGGCCAACATTAAATCGACATTGGGACAAGTTATTGTGTTTGCTGGAATATGCAGAAAGTGTGATTCAAACTGCTGCTGGAGTCCACTTTCTCCGCGGGACAAAGAGTTAGTTTGGGAGAGTCCTTAAATCAGGGCACAGGGGCATGGCTGACCCTTCCCACGCCGGGATCAAGTTAGGGAGGGATTATTCCCGTGCCGGGGAGGACAGGGATTGTAGGGATTGGTGGCCTGCGCTCGTAGATCCCCGTGCTGATTGTCCAGGCAATGAGATTCACGGGAAATTGGCGGCTGAATATTCTGTCCACCTCCGTATTTGGTAATGTCATCAGCGAGATGACGCGCTGTGTCCCCAGTTTCTGTGTCGTACGGACTGCTGTACTGCAGTGCAAAGCTAGAAGGCAGTAACTGCTTACTTTGCAAGTAAGCAGTTACTGCCTTCTAGCTTTGCAGAGCATGCAGTGTACAAAGGCTGATATTACACTCGAAGTCAACATACCAGCCTAAACGTCCAACACATAAGTTGGAATCCCTCGCATTCAACACAACCGTCGTTGCATCCAACTCTTCGTTGCATCCACTTCTTGCATCTACTTCTTGCATCTACTTTACTTCTTGCAGTCAACACAACATTGCCCTGCAAAGCCAAATTACAGTAATTGCTTGCTTGAAAGTTAGAAGTTACTGCGTTTGGCTTTGAGTTCAACACATCAGTCAAGATGTGTCTGTATTCAACAAACGTCATGCCGTATGTGTTGATAACAAAAACTGATATGTGACTGTCTGGACTGATCAATTTTGCTGATGTTGAAAAATTCCCAATTATTATGGAAACACTCGGTTTCAAGTCAATCTTGTTTATTTATGGCATTTTCAGCTATTGATAATGGTCTTTCTTGAATAAATAAATTATCTTCACTTGTGCAATATACAGATGTGATTAGGAGCTAATCCTAACTGACACTGTTCCAATTGGTGCTGGGCCAGCATCTCTAACTCAGCCCCAGCATTCAAACAGCCCCCGTGCTGACTTCAGATGCAATATAAGCTTATTTAAATTGTTGATGTGTCTGGTGATGGAATTCTTGCCTTGGGGCTTTAGCAGCCTTTTACAGGGATTGCGGATACTTTGTTGTATTGTGCCTGCATTTTCTTGTGTAATGCCAGATAAAAGCTGGTGAAAACAGTCCTGTCACCAGGTGACAGCAAGGACAGTCTCTCACGTGACATCAAAGTGATGACGTCACTGGCTGGCAAATCCTGATCAGATAGCCGTGCCTTTTTCTGTCACATAAAAGGCGTGTCGTTCTCGACTAAAGTCGGTCCCCAGACTAGCTCAGAATCAAATATTTACCTCCTAAAAGCCAATGCCTCGTGCATTTGACTAGTTGTGTTGTATGGTGATTCATTCAAGGTACTGAAAAAACTTGTAAAGTCGTACTTTTTGTCAGAATAAATTGTCTTTCTTTTCGTCTCCAATCTGCAATTTGTATTGTAAAGTTATGACTGATTACCGTCTACATATACCACATAAGCTGCTTTAAATAGCACATCATCAAAAAGTGTAGGGACTTAAAGTTATATTGGAATCTTAGCGAATAATACGATGGCGATCTAAGAAATATCGGTTTATTGTGACGAAAAGGAAATAAATTGATCAATGTTGTAATTCAGACTTTATAAAAGCAACTAGTTGAATTAGGTGCACCGTGGATTAAGGGTAATAATATTACCCTTGGTATATATTATATGTATTAGACTCATGGTCATATTGCTCAGTTAGATTTTAATGTTATTGCTAACTATGTGTAGTAGTCACATGGAACACAATTGACACGCATGGTGGGTGATATGTTGCGAACGACTGAAAGTTAAGTACAGCATGAAGGCAATTTGCAGAACCTCGCTGAAGACGAATGCTGCAGCTGAGCAGGAACGAGACGCCAGCCCGACGCAATGTACCCAAGAACGGAAAACTGCATCTAGACGAGCCTCCAATCGAGCTCGAAACGCTGACCAAGCATTGACTCAACGCTGTGCCAGCGTTGAGCCAATGCTTGATCAGGTTTCGTATCAGAGGAGTCTACTGTTATCTAATACCATAGCGCTTCCTCGATTCAAGAGTCGTTTTCTCATATTATCCACGCAGCGTTTGAACAATTTAGCTCATTCCAGACCGGCAATAGCTGCCGGGACGCAAGGCAAACAATAAAGCCATGAATTCCTCCGTGTATGTCTGCTCCCCTTCTTGATGTTGTCGTCTATCATGGCAGAAATAAAAACCTTGTCCTTTGATGGCATATTATACGTTCTACTGTTGCGGCGTGGGTGTTTTTTCTCTTTTCTCATTTTCTATCCCTTGACACAGCTCTTTTGTTTCCACTGATCCAGCCAACAGAAAATTTTCCATGAACGTCGTCTGTTTGACTGTTAAGGCATGTGTATAATAAGTATTACGTGTGCCAATACTTAATATTTTAATTCCATGCCATTTTGTTAGTGTAAGATATCGTCGCCTCGGAGCTAAATGATCCTATCTGCCACTCTGACGAGTGTCAGATAGGATCCTTTAGCTCCGTGGCGACGATATGCAAGACGAATGTCCTAAAAATATGTACAAATGTTGCTCGAGTACATAGTCCATGAGGTTCACAGCTCTAGAATTACAATAAATGGCACAGAAACGTGTAGTGAAAACTAAATGCCTTGTAAATCGGTTCTCGCTGAGTATAATAAAACAATAGAGATAAAGTAATCACATAGAATACATCTACATCTGCATGTAAATTCTTCTCCAAAACAGCAAAGTTCTACCCGACTCCCTGGTACATCTGCAGTGTATTTTCATGGAATTAGGTAATAACTTTGCTGACAGAGGTGTTGTTTCCTCGGCATTGAATTTGTCTTATCTGAACTCAGCACTGTGAACTGATGTCTGTCGTATCTCATGCGGGCACCTACTCATTGATGTAGCTGCCAAATGAATGTGCCTTCTCACCAAGCCATAAGCCGTGGAGTAATTTGTTAGTTCAGTCTCCTCCTAACTGCCGGCTAAATTTACAGACTGATTGCAAAGTGGGGCTACCGTGGGGGCGCTTAACTCATTTTCTGGAACACGACAGAGTGAACTCACAAGAAGGTAAACATCGCGTCTTATGAGTCAGCAAACATGATACATTGAAACAATACTGTTTTATTGTTGGGCCAACGTCGTAGACGGTGGACCAACACTAAACAAATATTTGCCGGAAGTCTCGTTTTTGCTAAGATTACCCAACAAACACGAGGCGTTGGCCCAGTGCTATTATCTTATTGAACGAACGTCAAAGACGATTGATTGATTAATTATAATTATGTAGCAAAATATGCTGCTACACCAGGCAAATTATTCCCTGCTACCAGAAATGCATATAATTTCATACAAGTAATCTCTTTGGCATTTCTGCTGCTACGTTATATTGTCGTCCCCTTGGATATGAAAGGTGTATCTGCTACTTCACAAATTGTCGGATGCACCCTTTCATATCCAAGAGGACGATGTATTGCTGCCTATAATAATTGAAATTTATCACGCACCAACAGTACGCTGGACTCATTAAGATGCAGACCTTGGTTAAATAGTACCAGCACGGAGGCATATTGATGGCTGTTAGATGTCAATTTCACACACACAAAAAAAATCGCCATCTTTTGACAGAACAATTATGTTTCGTCTGAGTTTAGGTTGAGAAGTTCTTTTAAATTTATAACAGATGCATCAGTGTTTCTTTAGACTTGGTACTCTGTGACCTCTCCTGAAGATTACAAGTCTAACAAACACAATAGGTTGGCACAGCGCTAGCTCAATGTTTGCTCAATCATGTCTCTGCCACTCTCCCAATATTGAAACAACATGCATTAAGTACGTGTGTGCTGTGATATCATGATACATATCATGACTCTGAGGTTTATCTTTAAAATTGAGAGGAATACAAATGTTTTTGAAGAGTATGCGGTTTTGTCTTGGAATTTTTTTGGGCGGAAGAATTCGAACTAAAAATAATCTAGATTGAATCAGACATATATTTGTAATTCTGGTAATTTTGTACTCGCTTAATTCAATGTCTCATTAGTTTTTCTATCACATTGTTGTCTGTGATCTCAGCAGTAGAATTGTGTTATGCAATTATCCCATGATAATGGTGTCCCTCTGTGCTCGATATTCCCTCTTTATATTTATCAGTTATAATGTTGTCTAGGATTAAAGAGTCGTATATGTTACTTTACAGAGATACAAATACTTCTCTTTAATCCCAAGGAGAGGCGTGGACTATTTGCCAGCCAATCTAATAAAACCCACGAAGACAGACAACAATCATGATAAAATCAGAAACCTTACGGAGCCCAGGTCACCTGGTCTGGAATGGCTTGACCTTCATTGGAGACTAGACATGATTGTGATTTGTCTGGCTGTATACTGTAATTTATTCTACGTTTATATTGGAATATGATTGATTCGGTGTGATTGGTTGAATCATTATTAATTATACTCTATACTAATACGTTTTGATCGGTCGAAAAAGGGATTGTCTTATATTGCATGATCAAGTTCAGCCAAGCCTTCAGATAAAATTTATTGAATCTTAGCCCTTACAACGCTAAAATATTTTTCTACAAACCATTGAGAACAAAGGGTTATTTTCGATTATAGAACTCGTCATAAATGTCTTAGTAAGCTCTTTCTGCTTCATTTGAATACCTATGTTATGGGCTACTGTCATTATAAAAAATGGACTCTTTTCAGTGCGGGAATCGACTTTGTTTTGTTTCTAATTTTGTTTTTATTTCTTTGGCCTTTATAATTGTGAATCTCCAGGGCGGTCGTTTTTGTCCTAGTCCAGAAGAACTTTATCTATATAAAGTTCTCGGGAAGACATTGCTTTGATGAGAGAGCGATACTTTGTCTTTGAAACCTCTAGGTATTCATTATTCATTTTCCGCCAACCCCCTGCACCACTCTGAGTGAGACACAGTCCAGATCTCGTAAAGTCTCGGCGTAAGGACGTGACCTCGCCGTGTTCCGTGCCCCACGTCTCACCACCACGATGGCGACGTCCTGATTTACGCTGCCCCTGCGAGGAAACTCGCGGTCCAGCGTCGTTATCGTGATGGGACGACGTCTGCGACGTCGGCCCATCACGATAACAACGCTGGGCCGACGATCCCGGTCTGATTATGACCCCGCACTGGTGATTCGTTAGTCCCAATCCTACTGCAATCAGCACGTACTAGAGCCAAAGGCCACGCGACCTAAATCTCCCTGACCGTTAAATATTACGGCGATCGCCGTATCGCGTACAATTTAATTCCACGGCTTCCAATCTTGACTTGCAATCACACTATAACTGGTGCTTTTGCTCTGATAAAACGATAACAGGGACTTCTTTGTTTGCTGCATTTTATTTGTCTGGTGAAATTAGAACAATAGGACTTGAACTTGACCTAAATTTGTAGTACGTGTTATGTTCATCCCCTAATGAAACTTACTAAAGTCCTAACTTTATTTGTCTTTTAAAACCCTTTCAAGCCTGAATTTATCATTGTCACCTTCATCAACTACAAGCCGCGAATTGCTGTCGCAATTCTCGACTTGTAGTGGATGAAGATGACTTGAAGTGCGTTGGAAATGAAAAAAAATGTATTGTTATTAATAAAACAGTGAAAATGTTCATTCTAAACCCCTAGTTTTAAGGGAATTAAGTCATTTTTCAGAGATGCAAAATGATGCTTTAATGCATCGTGAGGGCTTAAAGGGTTAACACGGTGAGGTTCACCCATTTAAGAGACTATTATTGTCATTGTAAATGAAAACATTTGGAAAAACAACATGAATACACTTGCTCAAAGGTTAATGGTTTTAGTTAATGGCGAGTATTGTATTTCAACACTTGACCTGAACCGGTATTGATGAACTGTTGTATTTCGACACTCGGATCATTCAGTCTCTTTCTGTATCTCCACCCACGCTACTGTACATTATCTCCACTTGAAACCCTCGATCCCTATAATAGTATTTTATTTACCATTTCATAAGTCATTTACTATTGATTTCGTCTATTCAAGCATTGTTAAATTGTGTTTATTATATGCAAATTATTGTGTTCTTCTGTAAATTGCAGCCCATACATCTGCGCAATTGTTTTCACTATTGTCAGAAATAACTACAACGTTTCATTATTATAAACTAAACTATCTGGTATTAGTTCCACAAGTCATGGATAAACCATGGCACATTTTGTATATAAAAAATATAGAATGGCCAATTGACGGTCATTTTTCTCAATTTTACTGAATTGTCTTGCAAATACAGCATCTCTGGTGGGTATTAAAATAAACTGCCACACACGAATAACTGTCCGAACAGCTCTTTATAGTAATTATTAATGAATATTGCTGTGCAAGAAGGCAGTAACTGCTGACTTTTCAAGTAAACAGTTACCACCTTCCAGCTATGTATGGTAACTCTGGCAGGATCAGGTTATAATGGTGTTTTATCAGAATGATCGATTTGAGCACATCATCAAGTTACCCAGCAAATAAACCAGATAGGGTCCTAGCCATCCCAGTAAACACGACACATCGACCCGATGATGGCTCAATGGTAGCCCAGCGTCGCGGACGCTGGTCCAACATTGAACCAGCATTGGGTCGGTGTATCGTGTTGAGTAGGATATTGCACAATATAACATTATCTCGCGATAGCGCCCACACTATGTGGTATCGTATTTCTTTTTGGCGTGATTGAGTAAACCAATAGGTGACGAGTGGAGAACAAGCATATCACTTGACTTTGACCAGTCACTGTGTTACGTGCGAGCATTGTATTACCCGTTAGTTTTTGACAGTTGTTCATGGATTTTTGTAACATAGTTTAACCCAATTTGGAGACTTATAAGATTTTTACCATATGGCAATGTTAGATGAAACTGGTCTATGTTAATATTTTCGTTCTAAAATATGTGTTTTTTTAGTTCATGTTTGAGTTTTTAGTTTGAATTTTTAGTGAATTCATTTATTATGAAATGACAATTTTCACAGCTTAGTTGTATTGATGAATTGCAAAATTTAATTTAGAATTTTGAATAAAATTATATTATGCAATGTTAAAACATCTTAGTTTTATTCAGTGATCGTTTTATTTTTTAATTGCTGAACCTATCAAACAATGATTTCCACCAGCGAAATCGTGTATCACTGTACTGACTAAATTTGTCGAATTTTTCTTCACAATTTTTATTCGAGTAATTTGCATTTATCAATCGAAAACTACATTTAATTTTTTTTTATTCACTAATAGGAATCATGTATTCTTATTTAGAAACTGCAGCATTTCAACATTTCAATGATGGAGGTTTTTTGGTCACAATAATGAAACTCCCTAGAGCTGAATGCTGATTTATTCGAGTTGTCACTCGACCAGAAAAAACGGTAATTTAATCTTTAAAAAGCTATCAGGGGAAGAAAAACAGACCTTGAAATATTATTACCTGGGTAAAATAATTATTTCTTGATTTTTTGCCACATGAATAATGCCAGCTAGCTTTGAAATGTAATGCATTCGTTCCATTACAATAATTTCTTATCTTTGAATATTTATGTAGCTCCCACGTTTTTGAAAAAAACATTTTCTATTGATCCAAGTAACACTACCATATAAATCCCGCTGATAAAATATTCAAATCACTAAAAAAGGATTTTAAATATACCACGCTATTGCAACATTTTAAGTGTTATCATGATGTGGATAATGTATACCGATAACCTAATTTTTAACATACAGCCATGTACATGTAGTATAAGAAAAAATAGCACACATTTTTTTCAGGCAAGATTTACTTGTACATTCAACATGATACAATCTATTACATTCTGGATACAGTCTTTTCTCTCATTCATAGCACCGTGTACACATTGTTTAGAAAGGCAATGATACCACTGTTTGCAACTGTAGAAATAAACCAGTCCACCTTATTGTAGCGCAATGCTTTTCTGTGGTAGGTTTAGTGAAAAGGAATAGATAAAGACAGACCATACTTGTCTGGTTATCATTATCGGTCACCTTAACCCTTTTCATCACCAAAATCTACTTTTGTAAGCTGAATGCATTCAGCTTACAAAAGTAGACTTTGGTGGAAAAAGGGTTAAGAGCCAGATACCTCCCCCCCCCCCTTCAATTAATTAGGCGACATGATCTGGGAAACTGCAATATTAAAGCACAATGTAGAATATTAATTGTAGTGTTCAAAAGGGGAAAAATTATATTTAAATGGCTAAGCAAACACGAGACAATGTTGGTGTATTATTGGACAAGCGTCGCAGACGGTGGGCCAACATTACACCAACATTGGTTCAACGTCTCGTGTTTGCTGGGACGTTTTATGCGACCACCTGTTATGAGCGACCACCTGCCAAGAGAGCCCGAAATTCATGTGCGACCACATGCGTGATTGCTTATTTATATGGTAGAAAAACGAATGCACAGTGCGTGGTCGTTCTTGATAGGTTGTGTACTCTTTGTAACCACCATTCAACCGATAACCTGTTATGAACGACTACCTGCCAAGAACGTCCGTCCAGGCACTTGGAATTTCCAGCAAACACGACACATAGAACCAATGTTGGGTTGATGTTGGCCCACCGTCTACGACGTCGGCCCAACATCAACTCAACATTGGTTCAATGTCTCGTGTTTGCTGAATTGCCTATAATGGTGTAATATGAATGCATCACGTGTGGCCGTTTATAACAGGTTATTTAATGGCAGGTCATCTCTAACGTGCAAAGCCAAAAGGCAGTTACTGATTACTTTTAAGTAAGCAGTTATTTTATTTTTTGGCTTTGCTGAGAAGTCCTGCAATTACCGACCACATGCTTTTATCGACCACCTGATATGCTTTACACGTGAAATGTTACATTTCTTAATAATATTGAAGCACACGTCATAATTTAAGCTATGATAATGATATACCTTCCAATTCTACATTATTTCAATTTATAAGAATTATATTTGACTGACTGCAAACGTGTCTTTCACTCGATCGTTGCGAATTCGTTGTCAAATGGATGAACATTGAACAAATTATAATCAACTGATGTACACAGTATTCAAGTATATAAAGGTGGTGTTTTATAGCAGATCAAAATAACACAAACTCTAGTACTTATTCAATGATAGCAGTTTCAGTTGATCAAGCATTTGTTTGAAAATGAACTATGTCACTTCATAATGGCATGTTTAATCACATTTGCACAGATTGACTAGAATCTAAATATACTCATATTCGTACAAGCATGCATATCATCATCTTGGAGTTCAAATACTGTATCTGTTACTTTGTAAAGTGGCAAGTACGACCTTAAAACGCCAAGATTCGATAGATGTATTTATTTGCTTTCTGTATGCAATTTATCATTATTCACTCACACTCTACTTTACGTTACATTACACTTTTCTTGTAAGTTTGTACAATCAAAGAGTGCACATCCTACAGGTACACTCTTTCGTACAAGTACAGTGTGATTGAAGAAGCCTTTATATTGGTAATGCTCGACACCTTGTACAGAAAATACGAGATGTTCCAACATTAAACCCAATAGGGTTTCGTATTTGCTGCACAATGCCTTCAATCTTGAATTTCAATATTCTGGCAGTAAATGGTGCACATACATTTGCATTTCCATTGAAATTGTGACACGTTACTGTGACCATTAAATACATAGCTTTATTAACTGCCGGGACGGCATCCACTGAATTATTGTTGCAAATAATTGAACTATCCATTTACCATAAAATAATCGATAATATTATATAACACAGATAAATAACCGAAATTAGAAAATAAATAATGTATACAGTGAGAAATATAGAAAATAGGCAAGACATATATGGAAAGTAGACAAGAAATAATAGAACTCAGGCAAGAAGTGGCTTTTATCACCTGTTTTTAACTTTTTACTCACTCTTATTTAACCATCAATACCGCGAACATTCAGGTAAAAATCTATAATTAATTTAAAATATATACATAATATGGCAGTCATTTTCACCATTGAAAACGTTGTTTATGTAATAATAATCAAAGTTTTAGCCACCATTGTTAGCACGTCAGGTTTATAATTCACCCACTTGGTATGAAATGGTGTACCTGCCACGTTGTAAAGTGGCAGATACACCCTTTCATATCTAGGGGGGGGGGGGGGATATTATATTGAATCGGATCCAAGTCTATTGTACAAATCATAATGTTATGCATTATGCATAAATAATTCAATTTTTCACCCACTAGAAGTTGTGTATCGCTACCGCGACCCACAACTTCAAGTGGGTGAGAATTACTCCTATTTGTTCAATTTGAGACCAAATATTTGCAAATATTGATGTATTAAACACACATTTCTTTCCCAATAACTCGATTTCAACGGCTAATAGAACGGATTAAAAAGACAATAATCGCGCTTAGCGGTTAAAGGATTTTTTAAAGGGGGGAGTCATCCTCGTGTAATGGCAGACCTTTGAGGGCAACAAGGGGTGTGGGCACGTACTCATTACGCGCTATTTTACGTTTAATGCGTATGATCCGCTCAGCTTCTAGGTCGGTGGGTGAGGAATGTTTTTCATTTTCCATGGTGGCCGAGTAGTCCATGTGGTTGTTAACGTGAGAGTAGTCATGATTGTTAACGTGGGAGTAATCCTTGTTGTTTGCGCGTGTGTATTTGTTTTTGTTTGTGTTTTTGGTGTTAGCGTACTCGTGGTTGTTAGTTTGAGGATAGTCCTGGGTGCCGTTGGAGACAGGTAGTCGCTCTATCTCCCTCTCATCATGTAGAGCGGTCCTGTACATCTTCTCTCTACCTCTGGCTAGCTCCATCCTGATCATCTCCTCCACCAGGCGGTGGCTCAGCTCATCCTCCTGCTCGTCCTTACACGTCCTGCCCTGGCTGGCCTTGTCACGCATCCTGTAGACAAAGCAGACCAGGGGACCCAGCAGGATCCAGAACGCCACAATGCATCCTGCAGCGATCCCTGTGACAGCGGCCGTGGACAGGCCTTCACTGGGCGAGGCCGCCACAGTGCTGTTACGTAGGCCAAAACCCCCACCTGATAGACTGGGGTACGGGGTGGTCAGTGAACTGTATGTATGAGGTCCTGACCCCGGGGCCAGCTGGGGAGTGACCCCTACCCCCGGCACAGGGGAGTGCTGAGTGTTTATTAGCAGAGTAAATGAACTGTAGCCCCGGGATGTACCTGGACTGGTCGTGGGCTGAGGGGTGGACCGCCTCCTGTTTTTTCTGCGTGTGTTTTTCCTGGTAGGTTTACGGGATGTAGTTTGGGGGATAGTGGGGGGTTCAGTGGGTGCCCTGTGGGTAGATAATGGAGGGACAGAGGAAGACACATGGGTAGTGCTGGCTGTAGATACAGGTGCCGGGGCCTGTGTTGTCGTGAGGGCAGGGCTGGTCCTTGTAGAGGAGGGCAGGGCAGGAGGGTCTGATACCCCAGGTTGTGTGGTGTGCCCTGCAGCACCAGTCACTGACAGGTTCTCACCACTCACCCTATCAATGTAACCAGTCACAGATGTACCATCATCACTAGTATACTCCTCATCAATCGTTACCTCAGCTAAATCACTAGTACTCCATTCCTGACTGGCGGTACTGTCTGTCTGCCTTACTGAAGTGTGAGCCACCATCACTGTACTGGAGATGGAATCATCCATGACTGACGTGTGGTCATCTATCTCAGACATGTGGTCATCTATCTCAGTACTCTGCTCACTATGGATTGTAGTATGAGTAGTCTGGTGGTCACTCACTGTACTGGCTGAAGTATCCACATAATCCTGTGTAGTATAAGCCTCTGTCAGCTGCTCTGTAGACTGATTGGTGAGCCCCACCTGTGGCTCTCTGGTGGTAAACCATGTCCTCAGTGTGGACACGTCTCCACCTGTTGTGTGTGGTAGCTTACTACTACCCACCACTCCTACCGTAGCCCTGGTAGGTAACTGTATGCTCACCATGAATGAGTGAAGTCTCTGGAACGTGGTTGTAGGTCGTGTGGTTGTGGTGGTTGTGGTTGTATGATCATCCTGGTGGTCAGCCACACCCACTAGGGAAGTAAACAAATCTGGCTCACCAGTAAACATTGTTTTATCCACAGTATCACCCGTGTTATCCATCACTGTGCCTGTATTATTTGTCACCGTTTTCATTGTACCAGCAGTGACTTCCTCCAAAATGTATGAAGATGTTACACCAGTAATCCTAGATTTCTGAAAATCTGTTCTGGAATCACTGACCTTATTGTTACTTTGACCTGCATGTGTCAGGGTAATTCCTGTTGTTTTATTAAACTGAATTTGTATATCAGTTTGATTTACTTCTACATGAACACCAGTAGTTACATTATCTCCATATCTTGGCATGCCATCCACTGATGCCTCTGTGGTGGTGTGTCTTGCATCAGCAATGGCTGACTTGGTGACACTGCTGGCGTCAGCCTGTCTGACATTGTCCTCGGTTGTCCTCACCTTGGGGGCAGGTGTGTGTGTGAGGAGAGAACGGTCAGCTGGAGTAGTTTGCTGCACGCTGGACGTGACTGGCCCCTCTTCTACCGATGCCACCACATCCTCAGTCGTCAATAAGCCACTGTCTTCTGCTGTCCTGCTCCTGCTAGAAGATGCCGTCACCCACTGGCTGCTGCTGATGCTGATACTGCTGTTGCCCTGCCGTGCAAAGCCAAGAGGCAGTAACTGCTTACTTTTCAAGTAAGCAGTTACTGCCTCTTGGATTTGCAGAGCATCGCCGCCTCTGCCCGTGTTAGCTGCATGCCCCTCGGCGGCTCCTGTGGTTGGAACAGGGCCAGCAGCTTTGCTCGTGGCCCCCATGTTCACGGTGCCCCGTCTGCCTAAACCCTGCTGAACCACCACATTGATCGCCTGTCCTTGCCCCCCGCTTTGATCGGGCAATCGGGAGCCAATTATTGTATCCATGGTGGGCGCCGATCCCACCGACCTGGCTGTAGATCTCGTCTTATCAGATGCCCTCTGGACACCCTGGTTTCCTCGGGCTTCCTCTGGGCTTCCTGCAGTGTGTGATGCGCTGCTGGCACTGGCTGTGGCTTCGACTCTGGCGCCGGTTGTTCTGGTACTGGCGTAGCCCTCTGTTCTGGCAACGCCTGTAGCCGCAGGCGTGGCAGAAGGTGTGTCAATCTGCCGTGACCTGTTACGCTGTATCCGCTGTGCTGAACCCTCACGTTCAGCTACAGGCTCAACAGTCTGTGTGAACATATCTACACTGTCTGGCAAATTGACCTGCTTATTTTTAAATTTACCTGTGTCTTTGCTATATTTATATCCATCATCTTCTATATGAGGGTGTTTGTAATCATGTTCTGTTGTCTCTGTGGTGAGCAGAACTGATTTTTCATAGGTATTTTTCAGACCATGATACGTTGTCTGATCAGTGTGTTTCAGATGGTATTTTCCTGTTTCAGCATGTTGATTATTCACCCGCCCACTCCTTGCTGACGTTACACTGTCCAGTAGAGATGAGTTGACAAGTCTGTGTGGTATGGTACCATAACTCCCTGTGGTATATCTGTCAGCATGAGATGTGGTAGTTCCCGTCACTTCTAAAACAGCGCCTGACTGACGCAACGCGGACTGGGAGTATTTGGTCGGCGGCGTTGCTTTACTACCAATAACAGCTTTGTATGAATGTATGGCCTTTACCCTTTGACCACTGCTTGGACTTTGTTGCTGCGTGGCGATGCTTACTGTCTGATCGCTCAGCTCTGTTGTGGGTGTACGAGCACTGCCTCGATTCATGTGCTGTGTGTATGCTGTAGATGTGTCGACTTCTGAATTACCATCACTGTCCGGATTGTGTTGCTGCGTATTTATGCTATGTGTGTATTGTGTGGGGTTTATAATTTGTCCACTGATCAAACCCTTTTCCGTGGTGGGGCCTATTTTCTCATATCCATTATTTAACATGGTTGTATGTTCTAGCTGTGCTACAATTTCTCTCTTATTACGTGGTATTGGTGTAGGATGATAGGGTGCTACTGAATGTTTATAATTAATCACTGGATATTTTCCACTTATCTTTTTTCTAGCAATTGTCCTGTTTCCTCCAACAATGGGTTTGCTTTTCGTGGCTATTGTTCTCCTTTTTCTGGCAGCTCTAGCAATTGTTTTGCTGTCTGTAGCTACTGCCCTGCTCTCTACAGCTACCGCTCCGTTGTCTGTAGCAATTGCTCTTTTCTGTGTAGCAATTGCTCTGCTCCCACCAGCTATTGTTGTCCTTTTTCTAGCAGCTCGTCTGCTTGCTGTAGCTATTGTTTTGCTGTCTGTAGCTATCGCCCTGCTCTCTACAGCTACTGTTCCGTTGTCTGTAGCAATTGCTTTGTTCTGGTTAGCAACTGCTCTGCTCCCACCAGCAACAGCCCTGTTCTTTATTGCCATCACGCGTTTCCTTTTCCTGCTTTTTGTCCTACCCTTGGCCACATTTCTCTTTATAGTCGCCATCCCGCCCGCCCCTGCAGCAGTATCGTGCACACTCCCGGTATCATGTGTCCACACACGGCCGTACTCCAACGGTGAAGTGGTCACGCTCAGCTCACCAGAATCACTCCCCGTGGTGCGTGTCCCCTGCCTAGAGTCCGCTAACGTCGGGCCGCCGGCGGGCCAGCGTCGCAGACGCAGGTCCGCCGGCGGTCCGGCGTTAGCCCCACCTCCCACACCAGACACATTATTCCGAGTTTTACTCAGTGTGGATCCGTCAGCGCTTAATGCGGGACCTGTCCGCACACCAGGCAGATGTGACACGGAAACAACGCCTGCGATGGACTCGGTTTTACGCGCTGATATTGTCCCTTTCGCGGCGTTTTTGGATGCTCCCGTTTTTCCTGTCACCACGTTATTGGACGACTGAATTTTGCTCGTCATCGCTTTTTTGGACGATCGCGAAACTCGTCCTGCCATCGCGGATTTCGTTACTGACGCAGTTTTTCCGGACACTCTCTCATTCTCTGATGCATTGTGTGTGGAGATTTTGCTTTTTAGTGATGTCACTCCGGTGTAGAATAATGTTTCATCCGTCGATTTTTTCAAAATCGGCCCTTCCCCACGCCGTGATGTATCGCCAGTGAACACACGTGCGCTTTGTGAATTTTTTCTCCCCGGTGCTTTTTTACGCGCTAATTCTCCTCCTGCCACCACTTTTTTGGATGTGGATATTCCTCCAGTCGACACCTTTGAACTCGGTCTTTTTCTGCCAGTGGTATGAGCAGTGTGATCCACAGTAACAAGGTTAAGTACCGACTGATGAGATTTAGTGCCTGCTGCCATCTCCCGACTGAATACGGATCGGCCCCGTGTTGATTCAATGCTGGGCCAACGTCTGCGACGTTGTCCCATCATTGAATCAACACTGGGCCGTGGGTCTGTATATGATAGAGCAGTCTGAGAAGTCAGAACATCTCTGACTTGACCCGGATTGTTAAGGAGCCCTTCCTCCGCGTGTTTCTCTAATTGGTCGCTACCTTGCTGATTGGGATGCTCCGGATAATCAGCCCCAGCCTTCAGGATCTGTCTTATCCTAGGATTTTCGTGCTTGGAATCTGTGTCTGATAGCACTGTTATCACATGTTCATCACGTGTTATCTCAAGTTTCCCGTGTGAGATGATGTGATTGCCGTGTGCTTCGCCTTGACGGGAATTAATCCCAACAGTGTTCAATTTTGTGTGTTTTTCCTGATAACTTAAATCGGCATCTCTGTTGATTTTGCCTGATTCGCTTAGATATCTCGGCGCTATAATTGTATAATCAGCGGTTTTGCCTACTGATTTGTGATGTTTCTGATGCCTAGAATCATTGATTGTGCTCGCTGATTCTTTGTGTTTCTGCTGACTGAAATGCGTGATTGTGCTTACTGATTTGTGCTGTTTCTCATGACTATAATCCTTGATTTTGCTTACTGATTCTTGGTGTTTCTGATGCCTAGAATCCGTGATTCTGTTTACTGATTCTTGGTGTTTCTGAGGCCTAGAATCCGTGATTGTGCTTACTGATTTGTGCTGTTTCTCATGACTATAATCACTCCCTGTACGATCTGATGACTGTTGTTTCTGATGGCTATAATCTCTGCTAACTGATGCGTGCTGATCTGGTAATCCCATTTCTGTGACTCCTATCATATCCTTCATAGTTAAATCTAGCACCTGATTAGAGCCAGGTTGACGCAGGATAATTTCACCGGGATCTGCGCCAGGCATGGTGCCAGGGACTGTTCCAGTCTCCTGTCTTTCGCTAAGTGGTTGTGCTCTCCGGTGTTTTTTCTGGCACCCCTTCCAGGCCTGTGATGTGCTGGTGGTGAGGGAGGCAGATGACTCACATGTGTCTTTGTCTTCTTGCTGTTTTCCTGCTCACGTGCTCTGAGACAATGGTCTATCAGCGCACACAGGCATTATCACACGCCTAATTACCCCTCTTGCTGACACGGCGCCTCGCTTTACTGTCTGCAGGAATCTCTACAACTGATATTGCTCATTTATTTCTCACCGGAGGTGCCTACTTTCTTGCATCATTAGTGAACAATCATTGCCCTTTTCTTCTGTCTTGTGACTGTTTTTAAGCATTGTTCGTCGTCGTGTATTCCACCATTTTCCAATTTCACAAGCAAACTTTTTAATGCTTAAGATATGATGGATGTGTATCCACCTTTTAATGTGTATAGTCTTCCACATGCAAGGCTGTGCTTATTGTATTCAAACAGGTATTTAACACATATCCAGGCTACTGGTCCTTGCCATTGCTGTGTGACTATCGTTTTTGCTGTTTGAATAGTTTCCTGCAGTATTGCTGCCTGAATATCCTGTATCTCCAGCTCGCAGTGTGATGTTCTTGTTTGATATTCCACCATGTGCCTATTTCTATGGGTTACATAAGTCTGAATTGAGCATCGTTGTATCACAAGTGTATGGATACAGAATGAGAGCAATGTCGATAATTGTCTGTATCATTAGCTATTGTCAGACCATGATGCGTTGTCCAACTACTGCAATGTTTTCTGCTGGCATCAGTACTTGCTGGCAGATTGTTGCTGGTTGCGTCCCATACACCGGAATGGATCCTCTCATTGGTGGCTGACCATCTCCTTCTGTGTCCCCGTTGGCAATATTGCAGAGAATGTTTTGGACCCCTTCTGGTATGGCTTGGCTTGCCGGCGGACTAATATTGCTGCGTGTCAGACTCTCTGCTCTGGCTGGGCACACTGCACAGTAGTCTCTTTGCATTACATCAGACTACTCACTGACGCCGACACCTGTCAGGCCAACCTCTCATGCCGGAATATCATCGGTGAAGTGTCATAACCCTCACTACCGACTCTGACACTTGTCTCCCATTCTGCTTCTGAACACGCCTTGCCCTGCTTGTCCTCTTGCTCTCCAGTCTGCATCTGTCTTCTCCCAGAACTCGCCTTGCTCCGGTATGCAGCCACTTCGACCATCTGCCATATTCGGTGTTTTTGCAGAACACGTTGGTTTAACGCTGGGCCAGCGTCTTCGACGCTGGCCCAGCGATAAACCAACGTGTTCTGTGCTCCTTTGTGCGTTATGTTCTGACCTGCAGGGCGCCGTCTGCTCGTTTTTTTCCAGCAGAATGGCCGTATTAAAATGCCGTCCACGGCTCCCGGGCCTCACCCCAGAAGGTTTTGACCGGCCTGTAATGGCGAAGTGTCTGGGGCTGGGATCTACACGGAAACAGTATCTGTTTACAAGTACTGCCGGGTCTGTAGCTCCGGTGAAACGTTTTCTAACCGTACGACACAGATCCGTGAATTCATCTTGTTTTAAACATAGATCAATGCCATGAATCCATGTTTAAAACAATATCTTTCAATGTGGTTTTGCTTCCTTGACGCGCTATTTTCAGCGTTGGAAGCCGTGATGAGACCTTTCGCGCTCGCACTCGCGTTGGTGTGTTTCGCGATTACGCTCCAACCCTTTAAGCCTTCGCGATGCATTAAAGCATAATTTTACATCACTGAAAACAGACTTAATTTTCCTACAACTAAGGGTTTTAGAAAGAAATTAGCTTACCAATACATTACAATTTTCTTTAATTTTTTAGCCACTTCAAGTCATCTTCATCGAGAATTGCGACAGCAATTCGCGGCTTGTAGTGGATGAAGATGACAATGGTAAATTCAGGCTTGAAAGAGTTTTAAGTGTTATTGAGAATGAAATGAGTGTTTGGTGGGTAATTTTCACCCACTTGAAGTTGTGGGTCGCGGTAGGAAGTGATCTACAGACGCACTGTATATATGATAATCCTTATTATCGGTAACTCTTTATTTATCAAAAGTAAGCAATTGCTTGCCTATGAAGAACTGAAAGACACCGAATTTGTTCTGGTTTATTCCAATTTATATTACAGCGCACTAAAGGATTATCACCCTTCATCAATCTTCTAAGTGCATTAACATTAATCATTTATAGCTCACTTTTTCCCCATATGCGAAGAACGACGCATCACATTTTTGCTAGTCAGAGATTAAAAAGCAGATAAAAATATGGTTTGCCGGAGCGGTTTATGTTTCATTAATGAAGTGCGAATCCTAATTATATGCATAACTCTCCCACTAGTGGACAGACATCGTATGAGGTCAACATTCTGAGTGCTGGGGGGAGGGGGGGGGGGGAGAAATTTATCATTTTCATCCTCACCTTTGCAGCGATTAGGCGTCTGGTACGGATGAAAATGTTCTGAGCCTAAAAGGTAAATTTGCTAAATTTGGCGGAGTTGGAAGTTTCTCCTTATGTTTCAATTAAAGTTAATAACAAAACTAAACTGCAGTGGTCAGAGGGTTTATCCGTGGTAAGCATAAATCAGCGAGTTTTATTAAACGCCCCTACCAGATATTCATCAATATTGAACAGATGGTAATCGTGATCCGCAGCTCGACCATAGATGGTTCTTAGGGGACATGGCGCACAATGTACACTCCCAGCAAACACAAAACATTTGTATAACATTTGTACAACGTCGGCCCAACGTCTTCGACGTTGGTCCAACATTGTACAAATGTCATACAAATGTTTTGTGTTTGCTGGGTTCTCATAAAACTCGCTGCGCTGTTACTGCTTTGAGGTCGTCTTCCGGAGATCAAGGATTGATCATTTTGTAATTTTTGTATAAAATATGCCGTCGTAGATGTAGATGTATAATATAACTTTAATTAAATGTTTTTTTTACCTCTTACTTGAGCGTTTTGTCTAGCTGGCGCATCCCACAATTTAAAGTGGCTTAGCATTGCTCATACATTATGTTCAATTTTACACCCAAACTTAGCTGATCAACCTAATATTCCACACTCAAAGCCTGTTATTTCGTGTGCTAATGAAAACACTGGAAACTGATTTCAGTCATTTCGATGATGGACATTGCGCCAATGCTGGTATAGTCCACACACGTTTTTCGGCCATATACATGTCCATCTGGCACTCCATTCTTTCTGAATCCATCCATTCATTTACCAGTCGATCCATCAATCTGTCCAATTACTGATTTTATATTTGATCGTTTTTTCTTGGGGCAATTAGCAAATCACTTCCTTTATTTACTCGCTGTGGCGGGAATCCTGGAGTAAATCTCCACTAAAAACCTCATCAGCTAACTCTGCAGCATTATCAGAATGAGACCAAGGAGAAGTGCACCCCTGGTGTGAACCCAGCAAACACGAGGCCCAATGTTGTTTTGATGCTGGCCCGACGTCGGAGACGGTGGGCCAACATTAAAACAACATTGGGTCTCGTGTTTGCTTGGACGTCTGACCCTCTATAAATCCCACAGACAATCATCATCACACACGATGTACTTAATGCACAACAAATGAGAGCAATGTTGTTTTAATGTGGGGCTGACGTCGAAGACGGTGGTCCAACATCGAAACAACAATTCTTAAACCTATCTTGTTTGCAGTTTTGTCTCGTAAACAGCTCACGTTTTTTTTAATGGAATAGTTATTATACATTAGTTTTATATTAATTTCGGTCGGTATTCGGTCGGTATTTAAATTATATAGTTTAAACGATTCGGTGAATATTGCCAGGATTAATTCGGTTTTCACCAATGGCATACTGCGTGATTTTAAATGTTTGATACCATTTTCCCGTTTCTGAAGTTGAATTAAAATATACTTTGCACTTCCAGCTCTCGCAATGTTGTGGGTGTTGTATAAATCCGTCCGTGTGGATTAAAATTCGCATCACAATGGGACATCATATCTGGTTGATAAGCCAGTGAACCTTGGCGAATTGTGAACTGGGCTGAAAGTGTTAATGATCGTGCGGCACTCAGTGTCCTCATGTACTTCAAACAGTTGGTCCTTTGGGATATTAAACAGTGCACCGTTGGATGGACGCTAGTTCAATACCCAGTCAGATAACCTTAGGATGTACCCGGTCCCTTTACCACTCTGTCACTGATGATCAGCTGCTGGTTATGCTCCTGATCAAGGGGACAGTGGTCTGGGCTCTTGTGTGACTACATGAAATCATCTTCCCTACAGCAAGGCTAGACTTCTCGAATTCGCAGAGTGCGAGAAGCCTAGCTTTGATGTAGGGAAGATGCATGCAACTGATCTGAAATAAAGGCTATTTCAGAATATATCGCCTTCTTGTGCAAATGTGGTCAACATAATGTTGTCTTCTCTTGGCATTTTATATTTACCACATTTTTAGTGTTTTTTATCTTCCCTATAGCAAGGTTTCTCTAGAAGCAATGCCTTGCTGTGAGGAAAATGGTGGTCCTATATTCTGACGATCTCATTGTATACGAGACAGATAACAGGTGTTGTTGAAAAGCTATATAATAGAATCAATCCTTGTAGGACTTCGATCCCCTGGGTAAATGTAATATGTTTCAGAATGTGGACATGGTTCAAGATGAAACTAAAATAGCCACTGCTGAACCATAACCTATGAAGACAATCCTGCAGTGGGATCTAGACAGAACATGACATGCAATGTTTTACTTAACGTATCCTAATCAGGTTAGGATGAGGCCTTGACCTGCGTGGGACACTAGCATGTCACCAGGACTGATGCCTCTGGGACTCTGTCTCCCAGCAGAGATAAACACATTACCGAGGTTGGCTTAATGCTGCTTCAACGTGAGACATTAGTTGACAATGCTTTTCTGGGTTGGACGCATTAGTCAAATATCAAGCCAACGCCGACCAAATTCACCCCCTTGGATATGAAAGGGTGTATTTGCCATTTTACAAAGTGGCAGATACACCCTTTCATATTCATGGGGACGCAATATATGTGTACAGACAGAAAGAAAGTCGGCAGTTGAAGTGGGACGTGAATTGGCACAGCTGGTCGTTGCGTAGACGACGTATTCTGTCGTGCAAAGCCAAAAGGCGCCCCAATATGTCTTTATGTTTTCGTCTACATTTGGATTATGTCATTAATTTAACAATTTTAAAGTGCCACATTCAAAGCATTGACTTGATGGAAAAAACACCTTACAAACATTTGCAGTTTGAGAACACAAAATTTTCTGAATTGTGCATGAATTTTCATCATGCTAATACAGCTGTTCACGAATTAATTCGACTACCTCATTGAGAAATAGCAAATTGCAAAATTTTAAATGTTCACTTTCCGATCTCCAGCACAGAGGCGTTAAGTAGAAGACAAATTGCCAGGGTCTGGTCGACACGAGAGCTCTCCATCGCGACAGCTTTCGGTGACAGTGTGAGTCAGCCAAGGTCAACAAGTCGCAGCCAAGTCTCTCCTGCCGAGCAGGAATCCTGCAAGAGCCCTGCAAACAGAAGACGGCGGTTCACTGACGGGCCAACGTTGAAAACGTTGGCCCAGCAGTGAGCCACAGTCTTTGCGACGTTGTCCCATGCATGGGACGTAAGCCATTTGCTGGCAGTCGTTTTTTGTGAATGTCTAGTTTATTTGCTGCGAGCGACAATGACAATAACCCATAAAGCGCCACATTAATAATTTATTTTTTGACCCACTTGAAGTTGTGCTCGCTACCGCGACCCACAACTTCAAGTGGGTGAAAATGACTAATATTTGTTTAAATTGAGACAAACCATTTGCAAATCTGGATGTTTTTACACACATTTCATTCTCGATGACATTGATTGAATTGGCTAGTAAAACAGAATAAAAACGACTATACTCGTGGACCGTCTTTAGACGTCAGAATCTGCCGTCTGAAGACGTCAGATTCTGACGTCTATAGACGGTCCCCGCACTGTAAGAATTAAAATATTTATATAAGTCGTAGACCCATAACATAGGTATTCAAATGAACCGGAAATAACTAGCTAAAATGTTTATGATGATTTCAAATTGAAAAAACCCTTTGGTCTCCATGGTTTACACAAAAATATTTCAGCGTTGTAAGGGTTAAAGGGTTAACAGAAGGACCAACGCTGCATCTCAACCATCTTGCCCAGTCTGGCCAGACGTGAGGTCTGAGGTGGCATACAACTGGATAGCCGAAGGTGCATCTCAACTGACTGCGTCGCATTCGAATCTGTTGTCAGGAAAACGACAATAGTTATTGTCCAATTATAAGGCACCCAGTGTGATGTTTAATGATATCAGTTATTGTGGATTAACAGTGTCTTATGTTTAATAAGATGGCGCGGCATGGCAATTATCTGCACGGCAATATGGCTTCATCCGCAATAAAACAAGCTATCTGTGCATCTTGATATTGTCGTCTGAAGGTCGTAATTACTCCGAATTGCTTTTTATGTCACCAATGTTTATTTAATGATGAGAGGATCCTCTTTAAACTACTAGTAAATCCTTGTAAGATATCTGCAGATATTATACCGAATCGTCTGAAATGATGATGATGGAATGGCATACATTTAAAGCATTAGAAGATTAGAAATTATAGTATAATTAATCTCATGTCAGTATAGTTACGAATTGAAGATCTCATAAATTAATGTTGTTGACTTGCTGATGGACCCGCTCTTTGTTTAATTTTTTTTATATTTTTATTAGAATTTCAAGATTTAAAAAAGCTGCTGATTATTTTACCAATTTCGCAACCTTTTCCCCCTGATGAATTTACTGTATTCACGACGCAAACTTCAATTTGAATCTCACACCTCGGCGGCGATTGCCCATTATGCACATACTAACGACAAAATTAATCACTGATAGTGCAAGCGGGCTATAAAACCACGCTTCTTTATCACTTCGATAATTTGTGGACGAGCCTTTTTCCTAAAATGGCTGAAAAAGAGTGTCTCATCTTGCTGTAGATTGAGCAACCAGATTGATAGCCACTGTACCCCAGCAAGCACGAGACTTTGGCTCAATGTTTGCTCAATGCTGATCCAGCGTCGTAGACGCTGGACCAACATTAAGCCAACATTGTGTCAAAATCTCGTGTTTTCTGGGAGTGGGCTGTAGCGCGTGTGATTTACTTGGGTGGGTAGCTGACATTGCCCACAATGAGAATTGTTTTTCCAGGGCGGGGTGTCCATGGAAAATCGATGCAGATTTTCTAATCAGAGGCACGTGTTGACCGTGTCACAGTCCTGTATACAAGTCATTGAATGTATTATTGCATGATCCTGAGCTGGTGTGTGATTAATTATTCTTCGTCGTGCATTTCTTAAACAATCTATTAATTGTTTTCGACTTCTTTGGTCGCTCGAATGTCCTGGAAAAGCCTAGAAAATGTGGCCGACTCTTAGCCTATAGAGGCATTTTAAACAAGCATGTTAGCCCTTCAAGCTCTAAATTATATAATTTAATTTTTTACCCACTTGAAGCTGTGTCTCGCTACCGCGACCCACAACTTCAAGTGGGAAAAAACCCTTAGATTTGTCTAATTTGAGTAAAAATATATGCCAATTTGCATGGTTTGAAAAAGAAATATAAATGCTAACAGCGGCTATAGGAAAAACTTCTGTGGCCGAGAGGTAGCGTTCTCGGCGTCAAACCGCCTGGGCACAAATTTCGAATCCGATGTCTGAAGAGTAATGACATATGAATCATCTCAGACTCACCATCCTCAGGAAACTATACTGGCTTAGTTTAGCCTATTTGCGCAAAAAATGTGGCTCAAACCCGAGTGTTTTTACCACAAGTCACTGTCACTTATATGTTACCTTGCCGTATTTATTGGGGTTGGTTTCATGGATTTTCGGATTCAGTCCGGCATATTTCTGTCAAATATAGCTGGAGACAGCTGAGGATGAACTGAATAATAGAAATACCATCACAGTGGCTGCTTGTCAATCCGCTCATCAGATTGGAGAAATATTTTTTCATATCCTGCGGAAATTACCCCTGGTAAAGTTACCAGAAGCAAGCAGCTGATCCTTCAAATGATGGAGATGTGACCCAGTGCTGGTCTGATGCTGGGACAACGTCGGAGACGTTGCCCCAGCATCAGACCAGCACTGGATCGTGTTTATGGGTGACGAGCTTTGTCTCCCACATCGTCCCCACTGACCCCAGGATGGACAGCAGCAATTGACCTGTCTTGCCCACCCCACTCCCCCTTGACCACCCCCACCCCTTGGACAATGGTCCCCGTGATCCCTGTTTCATCAGTTCTCGTCCCCGTGCTCGTATTTCTGTCACATTGACACGCGCACGTGCTCGTATACGGACAGACGTACTCGCAATGTTCGTCTCATGTGTACAATATTGACGAAAAACCTGTGTACAATATTGACGAAAAAACGTAAAATTATATTTCATTATTTTTATCTTATAAATATTATTATTGTGTTTTAGTAATACAATAAACCTGTTATCTGTTATTCTTTGTTTAACATGTTTAATACACCTGCTGAATTAATCGTGCTGAATAAATTGTTATTAATCATGTTAATCATATTAATCATGTTAATGTTAAAGTCACATGAGCTCGCTTGTCTCCACCGTGTCTTATATTTCATTTATCTATACTTTTTGAAAATTAATTTATTTTATACACGGTGGCACATTTGACTTTCCAAAACCGTAATGCGTCTTGTTAGAACAAAGAATAATTCTCTATGCCAGAAACTGATGCACCAACACATAATTTGTGTATCTTCCCCAAATCGTGTAGCAAGTTGCTACGCTACACCAGACAAATTATTCCCTGTCTAAGAATTTAGTTAAATCGCTCGTAGCTTTTAAAACATTTGTTCAGTCAGACTATCATATTTCCTCAATTTGATCAGTCATTAACCCTTGTCCTGCTGAGATGGTTATATTGTATTTTTCGTCATTTGAAGCTGGGATTTCTAACGCAATTCCCATGTCCATATGGCAAAAAATATTTATATTTTTTGAAAATAGACAGCTTTTAAATTGAGTTATTTCTTTAACTGAGCATCTACCACAAACTATATTATCTATTTTCAGTGACATAATTTTTGGCTTAAAATCTGCTTGAAACCGTTATATCTGGGCGTAGCAGGACAAGGGTTAAAAGTCATGTAAAATCCTGTCCATGAGGTTATTTTGGCAACCTATACTTCACACTCACCTCAGACTGAGCATCGCCACTTATTGTATTAACTCGCCCAATCAAAAACTAATACGTAGGTCGCTGCATGTTGATAGGCTGCTTAACGCTGAGCGGTTTGATTATTGGTGGAGATCATGTTTGTCACTTGTCATCACAGATTCATAAGAGCTTTAACCCAGACACTCTCATGACTCGTGTGATCATGAGAGTCGCGAGTCACAGAGATATTTTTGTATAAACCCTGAAAACCAGAGGGTTTTTTCAAATTTAAATCACCATAAATGTCTTACTGAACTCTCCCCGCTTCATTTAAATTCATACGGCAATTATGAATATTTTAATTCTTTCGGTGCCGGGATTGACTTTGGACGTCAGAATCTGACGTCTATAGACGTCAGATTCTGACGTATATGAACTTTATGAAGCATAATTATTTTATGAGAGTTTAACCCTTGTACTGCTGAATTGTTTGTTTCTATTTTTCATTTATTTAAAGTTAACGGAATTTCCAGTTTGTATGTAACCCTTTCAGTGCGGGAATCGACTTTAGACGTCATATTCTGACGTTTAAAGTCGGTCCCCGCACTGAAAGAGTAATATATTTTAATGACCGTAGACCCATAACAAAGGTATTCAATTGAAGCGGAAGGAGCTGACTAGACAGCTGTGATGATTTCAAATCGAGAAAAACATTTGTTCTCTTGTTTTATTATAACAAATCTTTTATTGCTTTAACCCTTTCAATCCTGAATTTACTATTGTCATCTTCATCCACTACAAGCCGCGAATTGCTGCCGCAATTCTCGACTTGTAGTGAATGAAGATGATTTGATGTGGGTGAAAAATGACAAAAATTGCCATGTATCGGTAAAACAGTTTCATGGAAAATTTATTCTAAAACCCCTAGTTGTAGGAAAATCAAGTCTGTTTTCAGGGATGTAAAATGATGCTTTAATGCATCGTGAGGGATCAAAGGGTTAAGGGTTGATCAATATCAGTGGCATTTTATCTTGTTTGCAACATGATTCAAACGGTATATCCACGGATCCAGCAGCAAAAAGGTTAATATAATTAAACATTTCAGTTAAAAATATTGAAAATATCAGTAATTGACGTCTGCCGCATACACGGAATATAATCACACAAGAGCCACAGGCGGTTGCCATAGCGACTCGCCATCATGTACAGGATCCCCCCGCGGTGGTCAGTCTGAACCTGTGGTTGATCCCTGTCCCCGGTCAGTCCTAACTGACCTTGATCAGATCCCGCCCCGGGTTCTTTGCACTCCCCCCCCCCCCGAACCCCGCGCGCGTGTGACCCCAACGCAATCTCCTGCCGGCTCCATGCCTGCAGTGTCCGGGGCACTGCTCAGGCCCAGCAGACACAGGACGTTGAATCAATGTTGGTTTAACATTGGTCCAACGTCGTCGACGTTGGACCAATGTTAAACCAACATTGGTTCAACTTGTTGTGTCCTCTCTGTGGGTGTGAACCCTTCAAGTGCTGTGTCATTTTTTTTCTCACAAAGAGAGACCTCTCTCCTTTAGCTGTTTACCTCTCCACATCACACACCATCCACCTCTTACTCGGTGGAGTACCCCTTGTGCTGCTAAGACCGTATATATATACGTTTTCAAGCATATTTCAGACTAAGTGAAATACCACTAAATTATGTAACAATTCTTGTGGTAGATGTTCAGTTGATCAAATAATGTAATTTGGGAGATATCTATTTTTCATAATATTATTTTTCATTCTTACGCAATCCCCAGTTTCAAATTCACAAGCAATTCAGCAGTACGAGGGTTTAGATTACAGAAGGTATTTCTATATTTTGGGCTGGGTGATGTGTCGATGGTGTCATTTTCGATCTCACAAAGGCTCAGACATCAATTGAATTAAGACATATTTAGTTAGTTCTATGGGAAATCGCAATTACTATTCATCAGAAAATTGTTATAATGAGTGGACGTTCCGAATTAATTGTCGAAAAATAAGTTTCATTCAATACGCTCGTCTATATTAAGGTTACATCACAATAAATGGTAATCATGGTAATTTTAGTGTATTGAAAAAATGGTCATAAGTCATTTGAGAGAACTATACAGAAGTTTATTGACTGGCCTGAAGTTGTACATGTTGAGTGACATTCTTTCTAAGCACACCCCCACACTAAGCACTGAAAGTGAAACAACGTGGAAGTGTCATCTCATTGGTATTCAATTAAGCGAAAACGCTCAGACATCGATTGCTCCACAAATAACAGCATTCGGTGCGTTCGAACTGTGGTGACCGCTCTTCCCCCATTTTCTGGATTAACGTGAACGGTGTGTTGATGACGTCATGTGGAAAAGTGGAAAACACACTGACCCCAATGCTGAATGCACCCTTGAAGCGCTGTATTGAATAATTTTATTTTTCACCCGCTAGCGCAACCCACAACTTAAAGTGGGTGAAAAATACTGATATTTGTTTAATTTGGGAGCAAACATTTGCAAATATTGATTTTTTAAACGCACGTTTCGTTCCCAATAACTGCGATTTGAACTGCTAATAAAACGGATTAAAAACGACTGTAGTTGGGCTTCCCAGCAAACACAAAAACATTTGTACAACATTTGTACAACGTCGGCCCAACGTCTTCGTCGTTGGTCCAACATTGTACAAATGTTGTACAAATGTTTTTGTGTTTGCTGAGTCAGCGGTTTTTTGGGACGTTGTCGTAGACAATGGCCCAGCATTAAAACAACATTGGGTTAAGGTCTAGGTTGTGTGTGGAATGTCGCACCCGTGCTGTCATTCCACTGGCTGTCTGAGACAGGATGGGAGTCCTCAGGCGTCGCCGCTGATTGGGCACGCTCCGGCCGGCGGGCGAGGCTGACCGCGCCAGAAAATGACATTTGTCGGAAATCATGGGGCGTTTGATGCGACCGGATACGTCAATAAGGGGATCTGCAGTCCAAATTTGTCCTGGTAATCCCTACATGGGTGATACATCGCGCCTAGCACTGGTTTAATGCTGGGCCATCAGCTCCAATGCTGCTTCTGGGGCGGGCTAACGTCTCGGGAATTCTGACAACGCATTGTCGAAGCAGATTTGCCTACGGCTCCGCCTGGAATAGTCCCTGTGACCGGAATAGTCCCTGTGACACTATTAGACGCCATAATTTACAATACCGAGGATCAAAGTTATTCATATCCATGGTCTGTTATTCACAGAGATCAAATAATGAAATGATAAGAAACTGATTCAAATAAAAAAATATGAGAATTAGTTATGTTCATGTTTACCAGATATCTAAATCACTTTTGAGGGTTGTAATTTAGGGGGGAAAACCGCTATAGACTCCTCAATAATACATTATAATATTGCTAAAACTGTGATTGACAAGTTTTGCATATACATGTACACCTTGAATGACCCGTTTTGTAAAGTTTGCAACTTGTGACAGTGATTTTTACATTGGCTACAGTCTATCTCAGGCCGATCTCTATGCGACGTGTCACATTTTCTCATTGACATTCAGCACTGTAAATGGTGTCATGAGACGCCATCAATCAGAACACACAGTGCCTTCTCTAGGGAGTGATAGGATGAGTCTGCGGTGAGCCCAGCTAACGAGAAACTTTGACCCGCGGATGGAAATGTCGACCCGAAGTTGAACCTCCGTAATCCAAGATGTATTGTTGCAGTGTCGGGTGCGACACTGCCAACAATACATTGTGGATTAGAGAGGTTCAAATTAGGGTCATTATTAATCTTTACCACGCTGAATTATTTTTGTATAAACCATGGGGACCAAAGTTTTTTTTTCAATTTCGAATAAAATTGGCTTTCCCTGCTGCATTTGAATACCCATATAATGGGTCTACGGCCATTATAATTTGTTATTTCTTTCAGTGCGGGGACCGACTTTAGACGTCAAAATCTGACGTCTACAGACGTCAGATTTTTACGTCTAAAGTCGGTCCCCGCGCTGAAAGGGTAAACTTATGAAGATGTGACAATGAGATACTCCATTTCCAGCATATGTTTGTTTTTCCCCTATATTATCCGTGCCATTTCTATATCCGGAAGGGAATGATCCCGGGCAAGGATTAACGATTGGGACTTCCCATGGCAGTTCAAAGTTTCCTGTCGTTCAGGAAGATTTTCTTCTCTTGCCTCCCGTTTAGAGTGGTTGTAATACGTAAATGATGTAGGGTGAAGGTAATTTAATATGTCCGTGTTACTGTGGGCTACATGGGCGTATTTTGTTATTCCTTGTCAGCTTGGTCATGTACCCTATGTCAGTATTAAAATCTCATATCTTCACTCTAATATAGACTTTCTACGAATCTACGGCCCTTCCCATTGACTTCCAAAAGGCTGGAATATTCCTCTGGATATTTGATTACCTAAGTACAATGTGTATGTAACATAATGTACCTTGCATCTGTCCCACATTGCCCCAAATTGTTATTTGAGTTAAAACTGCAGTTAATGGGAGGAACATTATCAATATAACAATAAATATATTAATAGGTACAATCAGTATTTGAGTAGTACATAATGCACAATTGTGCGTTATTTATTGCTGGTGCAATCCGATATTCTGTAACACGAGACTTTGGCCCAACCCTTCCATGTGGGAAATGCCCAAGAAACATGGTGTATCGACCAGTTTTGCTTTAATGCTGTTCCACCGTTGATGACACTGTCCAATATTAATACAACATTGGTTCAATCCCTCACGTTTTCTGGGTAGCATCTGGGGTCTGCGTACAGAAGCGTTCTCCTTACGGGCAGATCAAACCCGCTATAAATATCGGCATTTCCCCGATGACCATACTGAGAGTCATCTCAAGGCCGATTGTGCCAGATCCTGGAATATGAACACCCAGCTCTATGTTGGTTTAATGTTGGGCCAGCGTTTGTGATGCTGGCCCAACAATATACCAATGTTAACCGTTACCGTTTCAGCGCGTGGATCGTCTTTAGACGTCAGAATCTGACGTCTATAGACGTCAGATTCTGACGTCTAAAGACGATCCCCGCACTGAAAGAATTAAAATATTTATAATGGCTGTAGACCCATATAGCATAGGTATTCAAATGAAGCGGAGAAAGCTATCTAAGATATTTATGATGATTTAAAATTGAAAAAAACCCTTTTGTTTCTATGGTTTCTACAAACATATTTCAGCGTTGTATGGCTTAAGATCAACGTCTATAAGGTCTGGACAGGGTGATAGATTGGTAATATGGGGTAGCGGAGTCCGTCTGTGACCTTGTTAATAATTTAGAGGAGACAGGGAGCTCTGGCACTCGGAAGGTGGCTGTACAATTTCCCACCCTTGGGTATGAAAGGGTGTATCTGGTACTTTGTAATGTGGCAGATACACCCTTTCATATCTAATGGGACTATATGAGTGATTTCTGCTCTTCCTGCTCTTATCTCGGGGTTGTGAATGTGCTATAACCGTCTACTCTAGCTTGTCCATCCTGTTTAGCACCGTCACTCCTGGACCTGTGTTTTACACATCTAGATTATTAACACACAGCTTTTGTGGGGAGCCCTCAGAAATAATTATAACTTGTGCATAGCATAGATCCATCGGCATGATACGGTCATTCTGGAAGTTTCGTAGCGAAATTAAATGTCTACTCAAATCAGGAAATCCCGCTAATATATTGTATAGTTGAAGATGAACCAATATGATTTGATTTCTGATTTGCTACCGTGAGTTTTTTTTCTTTCGTTTTTAGAATAGAAAGGCATCAACAGGTACATGGTCAAATTAATGATAAATTCAAATATCATAGAACCCTTAACGCACTACATTGAAAATCTAATTTCTCATCAATTTCTTCTACTCGGTTAAAATCACACATAGTTGTTTCATTTTAGACCAATCATTTGCAAATATTGCTGTTTAAACACTTATTTTGTTCCCAATGACAGTGATTTAGCCTGCTAAAAAAAATTAGAACAACGGTAGTCGTGTCCAGCGCTTTGAGGGCTGACAGCTAATCTTAGACACGAATGAGGAATATATATCCGCAATTTTATCTACTTTTAAAACCAGACGATGTGAGCTTCGTGCATAAACATTTATTAAGGTGGTCAGCAGGTGTGGGTATAATAATGATTATCGGTGCTAGTAGCCCAATAAACCTGCCATGTCGCCCCCAGCAGTCAAAGTATTGTATGTGCCACTCATTTTAGTGGCACATACAACACTTTGACTGCTAGGGACGATTTACCGCAGCTTTGTATCTATGTGGACCCACTGATACATGACCTTTGCTCCAACGTTTTAGACGAACAAATCTGGCCCGCGGTTTGTGGCGGGTCTTTTCTAATGTCTAATCCATGGTGGCATACTGACCTTGCCGGCGTACAGTGCTAACGATGAGAGATTGTACACATGGGAAAAATGGTAACCACCGGGGTTTCTATATAAGAGACTTCAGTCGATGGACCTGTCATACTGGAAGAATAAGAAATATTTTGCACCGTCCTGAAGTTTTGTCAAGACTGCTAAACACGATTACACTGTATTGCCCTTGTGGTTTTTTCTTTCAATTATATCTGAGAAAGAATGAAGAATGGCACTGCGATTAAAAACTTAGACCAAGACTTGCTAAAATAATTAATATACAGCTTGCCATTTATAGGGATCTGCACTTGCACATTTATTTAATTTCATTCGATATGTCACAGTTGGTTGCAAAAAAGGTGTTAAAAAGCGTCTACAACACCGAAATGGTAGAGGCTTTTATCATGTTGACTTACAAGCCTTGATGTCATGTGAAAATCCCTTGTAACCCTTACAGAGCTAATTTAATTTCTCAGCCACTTGAAGTGGTGTCTCGCTACCGCGAGCCACAACTTCAAGTGGCTGAAAATTACTCGTATTTGTTTAGTTTGGCACAGACCATTTACAAACATTGATCTTTAAACACTCATTTCGTTCCCAATGACAATGATTAAATCGGATAATAAATCGGATTAAAATCTACTATAGTCGTGCTTAGCGAAGAAAGGGTTAAATATTGATATTATGTATATGTGGAGCGTTCCTCTACCTAATCAGTCGGGATGAAAATTCAACTTTATATTGAAAGTACTTTTATTTTTTATTGCGGTCAAATACAGTTTCATCATAGTTTATTTATTTGTTGAACCTTGTGATTAGCTGCCACACCGAAGAGCAGATACGATTCAAATATAACAAAATCTAGATGGAATTTGCATCCAGAGAAGGGACATGACATCCATGGAGATTGCCCAAAACAAGGGAGATCGGGAGGAGCATAAGCCACGGGATTTGAGCTCAATAATGACATGAAAAGCTTCTTATCTCGCAGTGAATGACTGACCCTGTGGACGCTGGTTTTCAACATTTCCCACATTTCTGAACAGGTTCACGTTTTATTCAGAGGACGTATATGTGTTGAGCTTCTTAACAAACACGACACATTCCCCCATTTTTGGTTCAATGTCTCGTTTTCGCTGGGTCGTAATTTATTTTAATTTTAATGGCAGTATTTAATCGATGGGAATATAGGCATAACATTACATTCTAGCAATTTCCTACGTACTAGCATTTTTTACCTGTATGTATAAGGAGCTACTGTGGACGGAATCTTTCATTTTAACGATAATGAGAACGTCATCTTGGACGCTGACAAATACACACTTTTATTCGCTTTTGAATCAATGCTTAGCCATTGTGGGTATATATATATTTTTATGAAATATTCTAGCAAATGAGTGATTGGTGGTCTGATTCCTGATTCTTTAAATCGTCCTCTTGCATATGAAAGGGTGTATCCGCCACTTTGTGAAGTGGCAGATACACCCTTTCATATCCAAAGGGATTCGATATTGTCAGATAGAAAATTTGGATCGCCAACATAGCAAAGTGTGGAAAAAAAAGTCAGTTAAATTTCGAAAACTTAAAGTCACAGTACAGGAAATATTTATGTATAAGTCAAAATATTATTACATTCGTACAGAGATTAACTGCATATCTGATATATTTATTTAGCCAGGTGTACTGCTGCATGTGTACCAACTAAATTGAGCTTTATTAAAGCACTGTCGAAGGGTGTCGACGTACACCTACCTATACAGGAAGTGAAATATTTGTACGACATATTGCGATCTGGTGGAAATTAGCATTTTTAGTGGGAATTGACCAGGGGCGTAAACCATTTACGTCGTCATTGTCCCGGATCGGTTAGCGGCTAACTCCCTCTAGCGATTGCAGCACTAATCACATTATTTACGACCGCCTCTGAATGCCTTCATCACGACGTGTACGCATGCGCGCTTGCAGACAATTTCTTAATGCAAATCAGCTGAGACGAGCTAGGTTCTGGACTGGGTTCTGGCTGATCATTTAATCAACAGGAAAGCAACCTGGGAAATCTTATCTGTTTTGAAATATTTATATTTGCGTTCTGTTTTTTTGAAAACTCGTTCTGAAGACCAATAACTCTTAAAGTCCTGATCGCGTATATAGCCGCCGTTTTTCCCCTTTTCGTTTGTCCATCAAAACAGAAAATGTGTAAGAGAAATTATCATTAACTTTGCAAAATTAGCATAGGCCTATATTTTGCTTTCAAATTGTACGGATATAAATTGTGGGTCGCGGTAGCGAGACAGGTCTCAAGTGTGTAAAACATTAAATTATCTAACTTATTGCTCTAAGGGGTAACCCTTTAACCGCCGGTGCCGCATGTCTTCGGATTTTCATTTTTTATTAGCACATTAAGTACCACCTTTTAAACATGTTAAAGATAAAATGTGACCTCAATCAGCAGTATTTGAAGAGAGTTGGCCTCCATTTTGTCAAATCTGAATAATTTGCACTCACTTGAAGTTGTGGGTCGCGTCAGCGAGACACAACTTCAAGTGGGTGAAAATTCAGATTGAATAATTTGGCGGTTAAAGGGTTGAGGATTTTTTTCAGGCAGAAGTAATTTGTATGTGTATACACATAGTGTAATACTGTGTTGATTATCATGTTACATTTCTAAATTAGTTTGACACCTAAGAGAAGAATGTAATTGTTATGGTTTGGTATTGGTAAAACAGTACATTGTGCATATATTTACATATATATGAGGCTGTTATCAACTGAAAGGTCAGGGTGAAATTCTAGTTAATGTAAACGGCAACGTTGTCAAATATGTTTTTCTTTGGAAAGTAAACCCTTTAATTTTACACTCGGTGTTATCGCTCCCCAATAAATTATCCCGCAATTGGAGCTTCAGCCGCTTATTGATCGGTCCGCTTTATAAGGTCAGTCAATCTGCAGGGCGGACACGACCACGCGTCTTTAGTGTTCACACCGTCTTGTGGGAGCGGGGAATGACCAGTCCAGGGCACAGCAGAGTGTCACCAGAATACTGGCTGCCTGACCCCCTCGACCCCAACCCCTGCCCCGAATCACTTCCTCCAAGACCCGACAGCTGCGGCTGCTCCCATCGGCTCCACGCCGGTGCAATGTTTACAACGCCGGTTCAATGTTTACAACGCCGATTCAATGTTTACAACGCCTGTTCTGAGCTGATTCACTGCTTGCAACGCCGGTTCCACGTTTTGGCAACGTCTGCGACGTTGGCAAAACGTGGGACCGGCGTTTTTGGTGAATTTGGCAGATTTAGATACAGCTAAATGCGAGATGCGCTGCCTGGCCAAGGTCGAAGGACATTCAACCGTTAACGGCATTTAGTAGTCTTTGTCCTTCGCATGAATTATGTATGATAAGCTGTTTGGTTAACGACAGAGGCTTAGCTCGGAATTATACACTGGATCGCGGAGTGTTTCAGTTTCTATGTTCGAGTCTTCTATGGCAGCTGTTTGGACGTCTGGCTTCCACGAGTGATACAGTTGCTCTCCATGTGGAAACATTTCTTTTATTTTTCGCAAAATTTCAAAATTAAATATATATTATTGATGTGTACCTATATACCACAACACAAATTGCTAGTTTGATTCTATAAATTATCTACCATTCCACCGTAAACAAATTTGGTGTAGTTACCGCGACCCACAAATTCAAGTGGGTAAGAATCACTTACTTGTATTATTTGCAATTTGAATCAAAACATATGCCAATGTTGCTAATGCAAAGCCCATTCCTCTTTAAGCCCTCACGATGCATTAAAGCATCATTTTACATTCCCAAAATCAGACTTAATTTTCCTACAACCAAGATTATTAGAATGAATATTTCTATTAAACTGGTTTACCCATACATGACAATTGTCATTAATTGTCATCTTCTTCCACTACAAGTCGAGAATTGCGACAGCAATTCGCGGCTTGTAGTGGATGAAGATGACAATGGTAAATTCAGGTTTGAAAGGGTTAAAATTGTCTTGTTTGAGGAACAAATAAAAAGGCTGCAAACGGCTGTAGGCGTGACTAGCACTTAAAGGGTTATAATAAACGGTGATTTAAAAAAGAAGCAATTCTCGTTTTAAATGAATGAAAATACTGACTGCGAACTCAGCAGGTGGAAGAATAATATTGAGCTTCCTTTTTCAGGACCCATCCTAGAGTGATAGACTGACTGGCGGTTTTGTCAGGACCCGCCGCCCCACAGGGCCTGGTAGTACTAGTACCCAGCGTCGAGTCATTGACCTAATGTTGATTTAATGTTGTGCCAGCGTCGAAGACGCTGGGCCAACATTAAATCAACATTAGATCAACGTCTCGTGGTTACTAGTAGTTCCTGGCGCCTGGCTGGGACTGCTTGGTTGTTCCGGGCAAAGAATAAACCTCCCTGTTCGTTCAAAAACACTCCTTTATCGACCCACCAGAGCGTCCATATTCATATTGTATGAGTCGTAATGACTCATGGATAATCAAATCATATGCAAATATGACAATACACGGCCCAGCAGACATGTTGACATCGGAAATGTTTTCGCTGGTGTGTCTCCGCGGACGTTCTTTTTTGATGCGCATTAAATCCCTATGTTACGAAGCCACATTGTGCCGCTGCAGCCTGGCTGGACATTGTTTTTACGTTCTAAAAGCTATATGCACATTATTCATTCTTATTTTCCGTATGGTGTAATGGTGAAAGCTCCACACACATGTACTTAATGAACCTCCATTTCTTAACCATTAAAGCGATGAGTTATTGATTTAAATTTTTACTGACTTAAAGTTGTGTCTCGCTACCGCGACCCACAACTTTAAGTGAGTAAAAAAATAATCATATTTGTCTAGACGCTGCGTGGTTGAACTTCTTGCACATATGACTTATTTTGAATACAACGGTAATCCATCACAATATCATTTAAAATGTTACATTGGGAATTTAATAAAACCTGCACATTTTGAGAAATGAGAATAAATTAATACAAGGGTGTTAACCCTTTAACCGCCGGTGCCGCATATCTTCGGGTTTTCATTTTTTATTAGCACATTAAGTACCACCTTTTAAACATGTGACAAAAATAAAATGTGACATCAATCAGCAATATTTGAAAACAGTTGACCTCCATTTTGTCAAATCTGAATAATTTTCACTCACTTGAAGTTGTGGATCGCGTTAGCGAGACACAACTTCAAGTGGGTGAAAATTCAGATTGAATAGTTTGGCGGTTAAAGGGTTAAGAAGGGTTGATAACATTATCATCGATTAGCGAAACATTGACGTAAATTATGTAGGGGGAACACAATTCATGTTCTAATAATTTATTGTTCAACAAATGAAGACTATCCAGTTATTTCCAAAGCCCGGCTGACTATTATCATTACTATATCATTATGATAATAAATGTCAACTGTTTCTCTGTATTTTCTCCTGGAGTAATATTATGTTCACTTTGTAAAGTCGAATGTAAATTAGCTGATTCGTCAGCAGTTTTGTCTAGATTTTCATAACTATGACCACATTTAAAATTGTCCTTTATACCCCCCCCCCCCCCATCGAATATATACGATGTGGTGCACGTCCCGACCGTAAGCTCTTCTCCAGAAAAAACAATGGACGTAACCTCAATGCTGGTTCGATGTTGACCCAACCCTATTCTACATGAACCCAACATCTCGTCCCAGACAGAACACACAATTTGTTCACCGGTTAGTTTTTGCTCCTCACCCTGTCGCTCCGCGCGGTCCGTCTTGCCGTCAGTTTTTTGTCCCCCAGTGTGCCTGATTCAGGGATATCGATTCTCATTGTTGACCAGAAATCCACACTTCTCCAAAACCAGCCCTGTTTACATTGGCAGCTCCACCGTATGCTGAACACAATGCCTCTGGGAAAAGACACCGATCCTTCTGCAGGCATCACCTCAATTTAGCGGAATTGATAAAATCCCTGAATTTCCACCCGCTTGTAGGCGTATTACAGTGGCGGGAATATGAAGAAAATGTGTTTGCAATACGTTAATAAATACGGGTTGGTGAAATCAGTACATCGTCATCATGTGTGGTGTTAAATACCAAGCACAGAATGGGTCAATCAAACTTGTGAAATATAAAGTTTAACGGACATAAAAAAATGCATAAACACTTAAATTTGAATAGTGACTGATGATATACAATCCGGGCACTATTGCGTATCATCAGTCGCTATTCATAATTTAACTGCTTCTCACCAGCTAAACTATTCTACCATGTAAAGCCAAAACGCAGTATCTCTTTACTTCTCCAGTGAGCAGTTACTGCATTTTGGCTTTGCGGGGCAGTACTCACGCTGTGGTATTTTTGCAATTTTTATGAAATTATTTTTGTTCTTGTCTTCGATGATTCGGCTCACCCCAGTCCTTAAAATCTACCAGACATTTACAGTCACCGATCCGTGCAAAACCAAACTGCAGTAACTGCTTACTTTTCAAGTAAGCAGTTACTGCCGCTTGGCTTTGCAGAGCGGCACTGATCCAGGCATCTCGGACACCCCCAGCTTCTTTCTCCATTCTTCCCCTCTTTATTTGCACCCACTCATTCTTGTATTGCTAAACAATCTAAACCGGTCGTATTCCATCAATGGAGACAAATCGCTTGAACAAATATTTTAGCTTCAAGCTCTGAGTCCGTATTCTCGTACAAGTTACGATAAATCGTAGGCTTCTGATTGGTCGAGATGGCCATCTCGACCAATCAGAAGCCTACGATTTATCGTAACTTGTACGAGAATACGGGCCCTGAGTCACTTCCGATGTGCTCGTCTACTAGGATCTTCGATTTCCGCAATTTTGATTCCGCGTGCAAGGCTTTTTATACTGAGATAGAAATAAACCCCGATTATTTTTCAGTTTTAATTGACAGGTAAATCTGTATTTAATTGCGAGATTTGTTGTCTCAATTGAAAACATGTATGCGACTGGCCAAGGAGGATGGACATTTAATGCCATTTTGGTACAATATGACAGCATGTCTATTTCTCTTCAAGGGAATGAAACGAATTATTTTATTTAACACAGAACCTGGAGAAAAATTGTCGAAAAAATTGAGGAAAATATTTTATGATATGATTCAAAATTTGACAATGTGTTTCACGTTTCTAAACATGATTCACGAGTGGCATTTAATCAAACACAGAAAGCAGAGATAGTAAGCACACACTGGTATGGGAAAGATAAAATCATACAAATTAGAAAAGTAGTTTGTCCAGTATGCCGATGCGCGGGCTAGTACAAGACGGTATGATGTGAAACGAGGAAAGACATTTTTCTAATGAAATGCAGATGAGCGGATTTTTGGCTCCTGCATCTTTTATTTCTTCTCTTGTGTCAGGAACCAACTAATTATAGTTTTACTCAGGAAGGATGACTTTTTATAATCATTTGAAATTAGAAAAAATACGCTGGTATTGCAGTTTAGCTGTTGAAAACATGTGATTTATTTGCATGTAGAAATGTTCATGGCGGTTTTACGGCCGAGAGTTATGACACCCTAGTAAATAGCTGCCAAGCAGTACTTGTCCAATGATGGCTAGACGTCGGCCCACCATCTGAAACTTTGGGGCAATATTCAGAAGCGGCCTTGTGTTTGTCAGGGTTGCGTTTTCTCAATTTTAATTTTAACGGTGAAATATTTTTGTATAAATCTAATCATGAAAATCATATTAAACATATAGGTATTTGACCCTTTCAGGCCTGAATTTACCATTGTCATCTTCATCCACTACAAGCCGCGAATTGCTGCCGCAATTCTCGACTTGTAGTGGATGAAGATGACTTGAAGTGGGTGAAAAATTAAAGAAAATTGCTATGTGTTGGTAAAACAGTTTTAAGGAAATTTTCATGAGAAAACCTCTAGTTGTAGGAAAATTAAGTCTGTCTACAGTGATGTGAAATGATGCTTTTATGCATCGTGAGGGCTTAAAGGGTTAAATGAGGCAGACATGGTTACGTGTAACTAAGACATTTATAAGCATTTGAAATTGAATAAAACCCTTTTTCCATGATTTATATACAAATATTTCAGTATTGTAGGTTGAACGTTAAGATATTTTAATATAAATGACACATTTTCGGTAACATCGTATTACACAGTATTGTTTAGCCTGCATGATGAGTCTGTCAAGGCTGGGATAAGCTGCAGGCTCTGGAACAGTACACATGTCTTCCATTTGCGCATGACAGTAATCGGTCCAGCGCCCGGCCAGTCAGTTTGACAGGGATCCCTTCTTAATCCGTAATAAATCGCCTTATGATTGATATTTCCAATGCTGCGAAATATATTATCTGAGAGTAATAATGCAATGATGTGATATTTTGTTTGTTGAGCTTCTATTTCCTACAACATGAAATATAAATGTCATATTGCGTTGTATTGTAGTTTCAAAGATTTGTGATATATGCCACATGCCCATTATAGAATATTTTAAATTCAATTAGTAAAATAGGAAGAAATGGTATGTAATCCATCGCAAAAAAAAATTATACTGTTTATAATACTTCTGTACTTTTTTGAAATCGGGACATTTTTTCACCTTAATGTAGGCATTCTATTGCGGCAGCAAGTGACAATTGAATTAAAAGGATGAAAAAATGTCATGCTCTGGAATAATCGAAATCGAAATAGCTAACTGCTAAGAGACTTGGAATGGCGAGTGTATTCATGTTAGAGGACATTGTGAATATATTCATAAATACGTAATTATCGAAGGCCTAATCTAAATTTAAATACCACGAGTGACACTGAAATCTAAATGATCCCAATCATTCATCAAACTTGTCATTTTTCTGTTCATAATAAATTGTCTCTGGAGATCATCGTTTTCACGTAATTCCTGGTAAATCCCCGGTTTCCGTGCCTACCGTTCTGCAGGGTGATGCAGACATCAGCAAACACGACACATTGAAACAATGTTGGTTTAACGTTGGGCCACCGTCTGCGACGCTGACCCAACGTTAAACCAACATTGTTCAATGTGGCGAGTTTGCTGAGACGTCAGTGCTAGTAAATCACGGGTTTTCGTGCCGTGTTTCTGAGGGGTGATCAAGCACGCGTGCAGCGTTTGTGCCTCGTTTTTTTCTCGCGTGATCTGCCATCGTTTACCAATTGTTGACCCAACAATGGTTTAATGTTGGGCCACCGTCTGCGACGCTGGCCCAACATTAAACCAACATAGCATAAATGTGTTTGTTGGGTGTGCGTGGTGTGTCACTGTGACAACACAACTGATAGTGATGGATTGAAGCAAAACGAGAAGTTAAAACAGTGTTCACTGTTGTTTTAATGTTGAGCCAGCGTTGAAGACGGTGGTCCGACATCGAACCAACACTGATTCAATGTCTCGTTCTCGCTGGATTAGTTTAATCAGAGAAACACAAAAATCTGACTTTGTTGGGTGACCTTCTATATGCTGCCATGAAATTGTGCATTCAGGACCAGTGAGATAATTTATGTCGCGTCCACAAAATTAACTTTTTTAACTACACCAAAAATCAAATATCTCAATATTTCTAATGAACATTATTTTCTGTAATTATTAATACTAGTAGATCGTTTACGCTCTTTTTAGCAAAAGTATCTTCTCCAACCAAAATTGATTTTCCACCCTCAAGCAATTTAAATGTTTGATGAATAGTATTTTCTGGAATAATTATGTAAGTTAAAATTCAGTTCTGTCTTGATTTAAACAAATTATAATGTGTGTGATATACATGTATATCAGTCTGCCAAGTATAGGGTTAGAACAATAGCCTGTTTGTACTATTATTACGAAACACCCCCTCTACTGTACGTTTGCCAGTTAAGATCCAGAAGCATCTCATCCCGGGCGAGTCCCACCGGGATTTTAATCTCTGGACGTTGACTGATGGTCGCCGGGGATTTTCCGGTCACTCGGGATACGCTTTGATGTCTTGTTGTAACCCTCTTGAGTGCCACAGGATATTTTTACGTTTATCGTTTATTTTCTGCGTTTCAGCTGAAACTGAAAAAATGAAAATCGCTCCCTCGTGTCATTTGAACACATCATGGCATATTTTGAATAAAGTTCATAGAGTTAAAAATGACATCATCCATCGCAATAAGGAAGTTCTGAGCTTTATTTGAGATACTGTACTTATATAAAATAAAGTATTTTATAAAATATATAATATATTTAAAGATAAATAATAAAAAATTAGATAATGTTTTTTTTAATTCAGATATTTTTTTTATAAAATTAGTACATTTTTATTCATCTTGCGCAATTCATGCCTCAAGATAGATAAAAATGAAATTAAATACGTGAGTGCCAGGCGGGTTATTGTGGATAGAAAATAGTGGATTCTAGCACTTAAAGTGTTAGTTGTCGAGGATGTGTTTGTATTTTTGACAGGGTTATATTACAAGGCAATTGAGGGCTGATGGATCACCCGTATTTTTGATGACGCTGCCAAATTCCTCTCCCCTCAATCAAAATCAACCCGTGATTTTCCGCAATGGTGTAATATTGTGATGCAGTACGCGCTGCGCAAATTATATGATTGATATCCGTGTGAGTCGTAAAGAATTATGTTACCATTTCTTTTATGCATCTGCTTATGCAAATATTCCAACAGGGGATACTAATTTTTCTGGTACTATTTTTCATGCGAGATACGCTAAGCTGTTTCTTTTTCTATTTTCAAAATGGCGCCGTGTCGTCGAGAAGCCACGTATTATTCAAACATTTTAATTGCGTTGAAAATCCAGTCGTATATCTGCGATGAGAGGTGCAAATACAAATTTGCCTCTGTTCAACCAAGTATGCTACGGTATGTAGTATCTTTAAATTACGTGTTATTTAACTAGGTCACGCTGGCGATCGCTAGATCTTAGTGAATGTCTCCTGTCATACATATGTTTCTATTTTTCAGGATTTTTCTGTTCTTTATGTTATATACACGAATGAAAAATTTATATATCATGGTATATACACGAATTACAATTAAAAGAGTCCGAGTCTAACATATAATAAAATTTCGAATAAAATATATCAAGAAAATAGGCAATCCCGTAAATGATCGATGCTGACCAATTATTCCCATTGAACATTGATTTTGCTTATCTGTAGTTGTGTTTCCCACTGGTCACACGACGTTCTTGCGACGTCGCAACAACGTCGTGTGGGTTATGAATGAAAGTGAAGTCAAATAATTCACAGACGAGTCGACGTGAATATGAGGCAGTGTGACATGAATGAGAAACGATGGAAATATTACGATGGATACTGCACATAAAATACCAAAACGTCAGCTCAGCTCTGGCTTATTGTTGGCCCGTCGTATTTGACGTTGATCCAGTATCGAACCAGCGTTTACCGAGCAGTTCTTGTCAGCTGCATTTCCTCGCTCATAGCTGGCGTCTGATGGCTATTGCCACTGAAGGCTGTCATGTCATGCCTCTTCAGTGGAAACATGATCCTTGAAATCTGATATTTTATTTAATAACAACGTTATTTTTAGATCTACGCCGTAGTTATATATATGATGTTGTTCCCGCTGGAAATAAACGATATATTTCGAAAACGTGGTCAGAATGTATATATAAGCACAGGACAGATAAATTTGAATGCTTGAAATTTTCCATTTTTTCTTATTCTTCAATTAGTTTGCTTTGTGGCGCATTATATTTTGGAAACACCAAATATCCTACGACTCTCCAATTATATGTAAGTTTAAAGCACCCATTTTGTTTGCAGACTAGAGTTGATTTACGTATTTTACGCTGTCGTCCAAAGCATCACATTTTTGGTGCTTTGTTTCTGGCATTCACAGTTATACGGGGCATTCATCCAGTGTTGGTTTACTGTTGGTCCATTGTGTGCGACGCTGGCCCAACAGTAATCCAACATTGTATGAACGTCTCGTCTTTCTGTGTTAGTCCCATTTTGCACATCAGGCGCAGTCGGCTGTTAATGAGTTAACAGCCATTTTCTCATTAGTCTCAGCTGTCTTTTTCACATATTCTACTCGTTGGTTACAACGCTGACGTATTTTTGCATTGGGCCTATACTATGGAGACCAAAGCGGTTTTCTCAATTTGAAGACATCATAGATATCTTAGTCAGCTCTGTCCGCTTCATTTGAATACATGTGTTATATTTGTATTCTTTCAGTGCAGGGATCGACTTTAGACGTCAGAATCTGACGTCTACAGACGTCAGATTCTGACGTCTAAGGTCGATCTCCGCGCTGACAGTGTTTAACTACCTCGTTGCATTTATAAATACACCACATAACCTATCTTAACCCTTCCTGGCGGGGACCGACTTAAGTCGTCAGAATATGACGTTTGTAGACGTCAGATTCTGACGACTAAAGTCCATCCCCGCACTGTAAGAGTAAACATATTTCTAATGCCCGTAGACCCATAACATAGGTATTCAAATGAATCAGAAAGAGCTAACTAAGACATGTATGATGATTTCAGATCGAAAATACCCTTCGGTCTCTATGGTTTTCATAAAAAAAAATCAGCGGTTTAAGGGTTAACTAAAGTCCATTGAATAGAAAATTATATATTTCTTGAAGTTCTGGTAATATTACACTGAGGGTATTTCATCAAATCAGGATGATTGTTATTCACAAGGTGAATGAAAATAACAGTAAATACCTGTGTGATAGGAGTTAAACATTGGCTTTTTGATGGGCCAACCTTTCCGACGCTGACCCAACCTAAAGCAACACGTTGAACAGTACAGTGTTTTGCTAGGTGTTCAAATAGATGAGGTACGTGTACTTCCATGGCTGGACTGTCATTATTTCTTCTATTCTCAGTCGAACAATTTCGCCCGGGCAGCTGAGGTAAAATAAGATTGCGCGGACAACGAAAGATAAGGTTGGAATGAGCCAAGGACCGAAATAAATGGAGCTAATTTAAACCGATGGAAAAACACGTTTTCTTTTTCAGTCTAATCGATACAAGCGTGACGTCTCCCATTTGTCTGTGCGGAGGTCGCGTGAACGTGTTAACCAGTGTTAACACCACCAGCTCCACCATCCCAGCAAACACGAAACATCCAGCCAATGTTTGACCAATGTTGGACCAACGTCGTAGACGGTGGGCCAACATTGGTCAAACATTGGCTAGACGTGTCGCGTTTTCTGGGATACCCTTTCCTGTGCGTGGCTTCTAGTTTGTCTATACTGCGTGCGAAGCCCTCACAGTGTTGGAATATTTTTTATATAAACCAAGCTATCAAAGATATTTTTTCAATTTGAAATCAACATTTATGTGCTAGTTAGTTATTTCCGCTTCATTTGAATACCTGTGCTATGGGTCTACGGCCATTATAAGTATTTTACTATTTTAGTGGGGATGGTATTCGGACGTTATAATCTGACGTCTACGGACGTCATATTCTGACGACTTTAGACGTCAGATTCTGACGCCTAAAGTCGGTCCCCGCGTTGAAAGGGTTAACAGTAGTAACTATTTACTGTGCAATGTAACAGTTACTGCTGTTCGCCTTTGCATCACGCGTCTTAACACACGAAGCTTTTGTCATACACTTTTTATACTGCCTGTGCTATTTTTTGCAAAGCATTCGGAAATATTTGCTTTGCAGGTTGCAGTAAAACTAACGAAAAGCTACACGGACTAAACATGTTTGTCTTTTGAAGAGGTACACCTGCCTATTTCGTATGATATGGTATGATATGATATGAAATATGGTTTTCATCACTAATTCAGATGACATAGGTAATACAATATTAAAAAATACGTTAAAGTATTCAAATACTGCCTGCTTATCTATTTATTCTGAGTACATGCACTGTGCTCAAAGCAATAAAGATTCCGCTATGTTCCCGGGAGATTTGTTCAGGTATACTATTACCATGATTACTCATGTCTCTGCAACCATATAGTTGTCTAATATTACACTAATCAAGACTCGGGTGTTTGGATTTTACGTAGTTTCTGCTTTTCGTTACTATTTTCTTGTAACATATTCTAAAAAGGCTGGTGTAAAATTTCACGTGAGCCAGTCCCTTCTCTCTCTTTGAAAGATTGAAGCCCGCGCCCGTCCTGTGGGTCGAATTTTCCAATATATCTCCCGGAGCTGTCACCGTATGCAGTGTAATATAGTGGTATGCCTGATGGACGAGAGAATGGGAAGCCGAGAATGAAGAAGTAATGGTCAGCCGGATTGTGCAAAGTCACATGGAAAATACGTCTATCCAACGTTGGGTCAACGTCTGCGACGTTGACCCAACGTTGGATGGACGTATTTATTGGTGGGCAATCCCCCATCACACAATATTTATAGGGAGGTGTTATGCCGTGTTGTGTGCAAACCATGGATGGTGGAGAACCTGTGTTTGAATGTTGGTCCACCGTCTGCGACGCTGACCGAACATTCAACCAACATTGGGTGGTGACGTACGTGGACCAAGTCGGCTTCAGAGCATCTTCAACCATCAAATTTTGTGTGGCACGCAAAGCAGCGCTTTCCGTGGTTATAGCCTTGACTGGACAAGATACTTCAGAGAGATTGATGGACAAAGCCTACAATTTCAATGGTGTCAGATACCGACTTGAGCAATTTGCCATTATGATTCATTTTCCATATATCCACGAAACTTTTTAGCCTCAGCTATTCGACAGATACATTTTAATTATTTCTTTCTTTTGATGCTCCTTGTAATCTATATTTTATCATCCCTTTCCATCTAGAATCCTATAAGCTTTCCCTCTAGACAGCCCGCGGATCCTGACATACCCGCCCTTCCAGGTCGCCTTGACCTTGAGGTGACTTCACAGAGGAGTATCCTATGTCAGTATGACCCTGTCTGACCTTGGGCTCTGTCAGGATTGATACTCCAGGCGACCTTTGTCTTGTCGGCCATAAACTGAGGCTCTGCCCATTTCCCCCACGTCCATGCCGCCATCAGTCAACATTATTAACCCCATGCATCACTGACGAGTTCGCAATTCCTATTTTCGTTGTAACGATATAAGAAACTTGCGCTATTCTCAGTAGATTTTCACCCACTTGAAGTTGTAACGTTTTGATGTGAAGCTAGAATTACTTGCCCAATTAACTTTAAAAATGTTAAATTAGATAAAAATCATGACTTGATTTGAAAAACATCATTCACCACTTCCTATTGCATATCGAGTTATGTGTTATATCATTTAACCCTTTCAGTGCGGGGATAGATTTTAGACGTCAGAATCTGACGTCTGTAGACGTCAGATTCTGACGTCTAAAGTCTATCCGCGCACTGTAAGAATGTAAATATTTCTAATGGGCATATAGACCCATAACATAGGTCTTCAAATGAAGGAGAAAGAGCTTACTAAGACATTTATGATTATTTCACAGTCACAACACCCTTTGATCTCTGTGATTTGTATTTATAAAAAAAGTATTTCAACGCTTTAAGAGTTAAGACACGTAACGTGCCTATGGTAAGCTGTAACACTGATCTGAACTGGACATTGATCTGGATATTTCGGCATTAAATTACACAGCGAAGCACAAGTATCCGGCCGTCTAGCTTGTCTGGGGGTAAGTCCTCTAGGTATGTCCAGAACCTTTTCTTTGGTGAGTGGTCAAGGAAAACACACTCAATAACCCACCATGCCCAGTCACCCCCCCCCCCCCACATCACGTCATCATATTTATATCATTCATATTTCATCTGAACGTATTACAAAGTTACTTAAATGACGTTCTGTCGAAAGATGACGTTATAAGCAATAATTTTACTTATTTACACAAAATAATTACAAAATATTTTGCAAAGGTAATCAACATATTAGCGTCGACTTCATTCCTCTTGTCCACCTGGGTCCGTATTCTCGTACAAGTTACGATATATCACAGGCTTCTGATTGGTCGAGATGGCGATCTCGACCAATCAGAAGCCTACGATATATCGTAACTTGTACGAGAATTATGGGCGGTGTAGAGTGGGTTCAGGAAGGTGACCTTTATGGCACCTTATAATAAGCGAGCATTTGAAGGTCAGGGATACATCCTATGATAAATAGGTTGCCGACAAGTGGCAATAGCTACGTCAATTAACCACCAACGGAGACAGGAAATTCACGACAGATTGGCCAGGATAAGAAAAAATATATCTGAGCCATGAGATGAATGGACGTCTTCTGTCTTTCTAATAGATCTACATGATGAAAGTGTGTTATTTTTTCCGTTTTCTGTACTCGCTCTGCAAAGCCTCAATACAGTATCTGCTTACATTACACAAGTAAGCAGACTGCCATTTGGTTTTATACGTGACAAATTTTGAAGAAGTCACTCTTTATCGAGGTTCTGGCGATGTGCATAGTGAAAACATATATGATAATACCACAGATCTCAGTATTGTATTGGAAAAGGACGTTTAGTTTCAAAACAAGTCGTGGCCAATGCCCATTCGCTTATTATTTTATATAAACATCAATCACATTTGGTATGAATGTCATCAAAACTCGGTAAAAATACACTGAACTACAACAGTTCGTACATGATCGATAAAAAGACTGTCTGCTTCATCATTAATATCTACGCATGAAAAACGATGGATTTAGCCTTTTTGGTTTGCTCTTCAAAAAGCAAATTACAAGAGAAATATCATTGGATTTGCCAGATTGACATGTGTTTTGATTCATATTGTACAAATTTGTATCCGCTTCAAGTTGTGGGTCGCGGTAGTTGTTTAAATTATATAATGTAGCACTTTGAGGGTTACCAGTCAGTGAATCCCAGGCAATATGTGCCCAATCACAGCCACATGCAAAACATAGGTCCTCTTGTTTGGCTGAGTTTTCAACATTTCCGTTCGTGATTAAGACAAAAATAAGTCTGTCCAACACAAACCAAGTTTTGCCTTAACTGTAAGTGCACCTGGGGCGCATATTGCAAAGAATCCTATCCTTGATCCTATCCTCACTTTTATTTCTCTCATTTTCATTGGAAAAATTTGGATTAATCCTAACTTTTTATGGTGGAAATGGAAGTTCGGATAAGTCCGGATTCTTTGTAATATGAGCCCCTGGGCCTGTATTCTCGTACAAGTTACGAATCGTAACTTGTACGAGATTACTTGCGATATATCGTAAGCTTCAGATTGGTCGAGATCGCCATCTCGACCAATCAGAAGCCTACGATATATCGTAACTTGTATGGGCCCTTGTCCTTGCATTTTATTTTACATGGCCTTATTCTTGGAACCTATCCCAAGCCCGCACGTAACCACGGCAACAGTGACCTACTCCGCTGTTCCGGTGTTCTCGAAGATATTTCCTAGATCTTAGGCATGCGATTGGTTGAGATGGCCATCTCGACCAATCGCATGCCTCAGATCTGGGTCAATCGCAGTGAGATCACTTACTGATGGACGCTCGTAACTCCAGAATTAGGACACGTTGCTGAGACGATGGACGCGACACAAAGGTCAATTGGGTTTGGCCTTGAGCAACGTGTGTGAGGAAGTAGGGTGTGAACCCTACAGAGCTTCTTTTCGGATCCACATCTCCGACGTTGGCCTTAAATTGAAACAATAAAGGGTATGTATTTGTGGTTCTGATACTGCATGCAAACTAAGTACTGTTTTGTGCCATGCTGTGTATCTTGTAGAGTTTAATAAATCACTGCAGGTTTTTGTCTGATTCCTTGTAAAAAGGCAGCGCAAACACATAATGTAATTCAAGTAGAAGAATATCCGTAATTTCGCTACTGCTCAGTCTATTATATCCACTGTAACAAATATTCTTGATTGTACCTTGTTGACAGTTCATTGGCAAACCGTTCTAAATAGACCGGCACCGATTCATTGCCTTGCTGTCAAAATAATAAACAACACTTTGCTAATTGTGTCTATATTTATCATAATTACAACCGAAACCTCTTATATTAGTCCTAACAATATCGAGGATGTCGAATCAGAATCATGGGAAATAATTTGATGGAGAAGCCTTGGGGGAAGACACGTTTTCAGTAACAAAAATCCGCTATCTGGAGGAGATGTAATTTGTATCTGCATGGTAGAGACTCAGAAGACGCGATGTGCATAGCTCTTAGCCCTTGCAGTGCTGAGATATTTTTGTATAAACCATGGAAACGAAAGTGTTTGTTTTTTAATTTGAAATCATTATAAACGTCTTCGTTAGGTCTTTCCGCTTCATTTGAATATCTATGTTATTGGTCTACGGCCATTAAAAATAGTTATATTCTTCCAGCGCGGAGATCGTCTTTATGCGTCAGAATCTGACGTCTGTAGACGTCATATTCTGACGTATAAAGACTGTCTTCGCACACAAATGGTTGAGTTATTCTCTCAACTTATCCCTCTTTATCAGTGGTTTATTATGTGTCAAAAACATAAATCAAGCGGGTCCTATGTTTTTTGTCTCAGTGATGAAAGTGCGATGTTACAGCTGCCAATTTAAAACTGCGTAAAAAGAGCATCTGGTTGCATTGCGCTATCCTGTCAACGGGGCTTTATGCTGCAGTACATAGACAGACAGCTGTATCTGTTTAATTTTCTAGGGAACAGTTACTGCTGTTTGCCTTCGCACGGCATTATAGATACATGTAGTTTACTTTAGATACTGAACGTCGGTTGCAACCACATAAATAGTGTTTCAACTATATACTGTAAATAAATTGTAATAAATAGTTGTATTTCATAGTTATTAGTAGGCCTACTACGAAGTTAAATCGAACAAATCTTCCTGCATACTTAGTGAATAAATATAGGCCTACATGTACATGCCTTTGATTGTAGGGAGGAAATTGGAATTGTGATACCGCAAAGATCACAAATATCTTTTTTCTATTGTGGCATGCATATATTAAGAATATTGCGTTCAGATACATGGCAATTCCAAAGCATTTGGAAAAATGTAAGTGCGCAACCAACACCGTGTGTGGCTTTCTGGCAATGGTATCTCATCGATTTGCGTAGGATTTTTCATCGGTGCCTCATTTCCGTTAATTGCTCGTAGACAAGCAATAATAACAACACGTCTAATTCATAATTATACATTGACAGCGTGGGGGAGACATGCACCGCTTAATACCCCTTTCATCGCGGGGACCGTCTTTAGACATCAGAATCTGACGTCTATAGACGTCAGATTGTGACGTCGAAAGACAGTCCCCGCACTGAAAGTATGGAACAAATTATAATGGTCGTAGACCCATAACATAGTGTATTCAAATAAAACAGAAAGAGCTACCTGAGACGATGATTCCAAATTGAAAAAAAAACAACTTTTCTCTTGGTTTATACAAAAAATATTTCAGCATCCCAAGGGTTAATACCGCTTTCCAGGAGATTGTAAATTCAAATAAATTCGCTGAATTCTCCGCTCACGAAGATAAATGCATTGCCCAGTGACGTCACGCGGATCTTTCAGCCAGAGACCCAGTTACGTGGGTTATTTTCGGGGAATTGACATCCAATTGGAATCATTTCGCCGCATTTGAGACAGTCGAAATCCCATTTAGATTGTGTGACTCGTATCCATGGGAACCGTCCCAAATCCCGATTCAATCAGGGATGCTGTAATCATTTGCTCGGCGTGCAGGAATTCTGTGGATCATGCTGGCCCACGTTGGTTCACCTTTGGCCCACAACTGTGCTGGTGTTTTGTGCATTAACCCTTTCAAGCCTGAATTTACCATTGTCATTTTCATCCACTACAAGCCGTGAATTGCTGTCGCAATTCTCGACTTGCAGTGGATGAAGATGACTTGAAGTGGGTGGTAAATGAAAAAAAAATTGTTATTATTCAAATAATTCCATCCAAATTTTCGATCTCAAACCCCCAGAATTTTAGGAAATCAAGTCATTCGTCAGAGCTGCAAAACGATGCTTTAATGCATCGTGGGGACTATTATGGTTAGGGTTAATATTACCCTGTGCTGGTTTAATGCTGGACCAATGTCGCAGATGGTGGATTACCATCAACCCTTGAAACTACCTCGTCGTATTTGTGCACCACAAATCATATAATTGTAACGTGATTGACTTTAAAATTGGCATTATCCGTCAAATGAACGACTATACAGTCGTTTTAACCATTTAAACCCTCACGATGCATCAAAGCATCATTTTAGATCCCTGAAAACAGACTTAATTTTCCTACAACTGACGGTTTTGGAAGGGAAATATCCATGAAACTCTTTTACCAATACATGGCGATTTTCTTTAATTTCTCACCCACTTCAACTCATCATCATCCACTACAAGTCGAGAATTGCGATAGCAATTCGCGACTTGTAGTAGATGGAGATGACAACGGTAAAGTCAAGCTTGAAAGGGTTAAATCTATTTTAATTAGCCGTTTAAATCACAGTTATTGGAGCAGTAATGAATGTTTAAACATCAATATTTGCAAATGTTTTGTCTCAAATTAAGCAAATATGAGTAATTTTCACCCACTTGAAGTGGTGGGTCGCGGTAGCGAGCCACAACTTCAAGTGGGTGAAAATTTAAGCTATTTAATTCAGCGCTTTAAGCGTTAACTTGAGATTGGCTTTTTCACAAAACAGGTAATTTTAATTCATCTTGAGATTAGAATTGCGGCAATACACACCTTGAGGTGAATGAGAATCACCAGAAATAGCTGCATGGCTTTTAGGAGAGTTAGACAGCATGAGGCAACCCTGTTTCCCAGATTGCCTGGGATCGGACAAACTTAGGAGCTGAACCGTGGTAGCTTTTTAAACCCCCGAAATGGTCAGGGGACACCATAAAATTCCCGTGATAGCCCTATGTGGTGCATTATCCAGAGGGAGCTATCATCAAGGATATATTCTTGCTACTATCAAGGGGGTTGTAACAACCATCTTTATGAACGTAGAGCTTTTTTTTTTTTTTTTCACATGTAAATGATCAAAACTCTTGTATGCATGGGTGTCTATCTGTTTTGAAATTCACACACATGTCAACTAAAGTAGAGTTTGTTTACTCACCCGCAGTTTCCCTTGAATACTCTGAGAGAAGTATTTAAACTTTTCGAAACGATTTGTCAACTCCTAGTTTTGTTCTTTGTTGCTGAAGTAAGACTTCGGTGCCGAGTCGCAAAAGGGGGGTATTTTTACTTATAACACTGCACAGATGGTCGTATCTGCCGTAATATAGGTATTCAGATGAATCGGAAAGAGCTGAATAAGACATTTATGGTGATTTCAAATTGAAAAAACCCTGTGGTCTCCATGGTTTATACAAAAATAGTTCAGCGTGGTATGAGTTAAAAGCTGATATGTGCCAATACGAAAATGTAAAAAACGAATAGAGTCGGATCGGCGGGTAAATTAATTACAGGGTTAACCCTGACGTCTATAGACGTCCGATTCTGACGACTAAAGTCGATCCCCGCACTGTAACACACACAGCCAAACTAGAGTTATTTTACTTCACAACAGAATTACTGTGTATTTACTCCCATTGGGAGTTTTTTCGTCTTTTTTAAAAACATTTATTAACTCCTTTGTGGAGTAGTTTCTTCTTTGTCGCCATTGGGAAATAATTCCTCAAAGGGAGTTATTTTTCGACCCAATTCATAACTCCCAAAGGGAGTTATTTTTTACCTAATTTGGCTGTGTGTGAAGAGTAAAAATATTTTTAATGGCCGTAGACCCATAACATAGATATTCTAGTATCCTTGAGCTAACTAAGACATTTATGATGATTTAAAATTGAAAGAAAAACCTTTGGTGTCCATGATTTTTATAAAAATTGTCAGTGCTTAAAGGGTTAATCTCGTATTGTATTGTAAACTTGTAAAACTTCATGTGATGTACACTTGATGTACACTTGATGTACACTTGCACTTGGAGCTAGTGCATTAATGACGCCTGTACATACGTAGTATCAAGAATGGGCTATTATATATTCTTGGTAGTATTCATACCTTATAGTAGCGGGCAGACGTTATAGCATTACCACCTGCAGGGCGGCGTTGAATCACATTATGTGCCACCGTAGAGTAAATTTGCTACGCCATTCCACTATCTGCTTATGTATTATTCACCCAGGGATTTGCACGCCTTTCTTCCCGCCGGTGTCGGACCGCTGGGTAAATATGTGGTTTGTAACACGTGATGTGATTGGACAATCAACCCCGGGTAAATGTCTGCTTTGTAACACGTGACGCGACTGGGCAACCGGGCCTGTTGACGGTGTGCAAAGCCAAAAGGCAGTAACTGCTCACTTTACAAGTAAGCAGCTACTGCAGAGCTAGTTGACGGCGTTAAGATGGCGACATGACACGGGATGCGTGGAAGGAATCGCCTGTGGCTTATTTCCTACAGAAGACCCATTTTAGTTCCTCTTTCGGGAAACGTGTCCATTCCAGTCCCCAAAGCCACCTTTATTTTCTTTAAAAATCCATAAAATGCAAGGGATGGCTTTGTTAATGCAGCCTAGACTATACCATGAATCCCATTAGATATTTTCTCAAAATTTTAATGAGCATTTTGGGCTTCAAACAGTTAACCCTTTAACCGCCGGTCCCGATTATATTCGTATTTTCATTTTTTATTAGCACATTAAGGTAAAACATGTTAAAGACAAAACGTGACACCAATCAGCAAGATTTGAATTTGAGTTAACCTCCATTTTGTCAAATCTGAATAATTTTCACCCACTTGAAGTTGTGGATCGCGTCAGCGAGACACAACTTCAAGTGGGTGAAAATTCCAATTAAATACATTGGCGTTTAAAGGGTTAATGTGGTCCCGTGTGTCATTTCTGGGAGATAACCGCGCACGTCTGAAAAATAGCCTCAGATAAATACATTACAGAAAAAACCCCATTTCTGTGCTGGCAAGATACGTTGAGTTATATTTCAGGTCATGCCATATTTATGTCATGATTGAAATATTTGTTAAACCATACACGGATGTTATCATGGGAGTTATCTATTACCTCAATGTATTATTACTTATAATATCTAATTAGATAAAAAGTTCTGTAATTATATTTAAGTTCAGTCCATAGCTAATATGAACTAGCAACTGGTATGAAATACAATATACTGTACAGGGAACGAAATAAGGATTGTGGGCCTGGTTGTCCGCCGGACCACCAAGTCAACTTTTCAGGTTGTCCGCAAGATTTTTTAGTTGTCCGAATTTTGGGACTAAAAAAACAATATTTATTTTCCAAAATAAATGAATTTTAAAACAATACCTTTTGATTCCCTGCAAATCTCTCTTATTTCTGGTATTTCAGGGTTAATGTGCCGTGCACAGGTAAAATTTGAATATTTTTGTAAATCTTCATCAATTTTTGACTGGTTGTCCGACGGAAACCCTGAGATTGATACTGGGTTGTCCGACGGCAGAATGAGTTGTCTCGTACGCCCGGAATGCTCTTATTTCGTGCCCTGCTGTATAGTATATATCAATTATAAACTATAAAAAAGTACCCCAGCCCTGATTATATTCGGTTTTTTATTATTTTTAGTATAGCACATTGAATATTTATCTTTTGAGCACGTTAAAGATCAAACGTGACATCAAATCAACAACATTTCAAAATCGTTTGTCAAAGCTGAATAATTTTCACTCACTTGAAGTTGTGGATCCCGACAGCGAGACACAGCTTCAAGTGGGTGAATATTCCAATTAAATAACTTGACGGTTAAAAGGTTAACACTATCCTATACGCGGACTGTCCAGTCACCCCTGGGATGTGGGTTCGTGTCTCCGCGCCGTTTTCCTGTCCCCTGACATGGTAATAACCTGAGCTGCCAGAAACAGATGGTATCTCTACAATGTCTACAGCTGACTTATTGTTCCCAAACCAGCAACTAAGAAAACCCATCTATGGAATACGTCGTGAGTGTGGCCCAGCGATGTGTCGATGAGGGCCATGGTGTCTAGAGTTGGCATAACTGCAACACCACCGCGTTGGACTTGTTTGCTGGGGCGTCCAGTCCATCTTATATTTGAAATGATGTCCAGAGCTGTGTTTCAAGGTCGGACAAGTGTCTTGAGATGTTGACCATCAATGTACCGACGCACTTATTACAGTACTTAGGTTCTTTATAAAGAACGCTTTCGTATATTTTCTGTAGTATACAGATGTATCCATAATCCTTTTCACAAACATTTTTGTGTATGTTTCATAAGAAAGGGAAATACCAAGACGTTCTTCTAGGAGAATTTTACTCACCGCGTCTAGCAAACAAAACAAAAGCATTCTTGGAATATATATATAATTATGAAATTGCTCACCCAAGGAGCTTGTATGGACCTCCTTGTGCTCACCCTTAAAATAGGACCGATTACCTGCTTGACAGATTAAACCCTTTATTTTGTCAAGAATCATCCCCAGTTCCTTGTAGCGACTACACGTGATACTCATTTCATGCCTTATTAACATAGTTTGGCTACCTCGCAGTTATTCTAGGGTAGCTGTGTGTCGTTTAATTACTGGGTATCGGAAACCTGTAACTCTTTCAAGCCTGAATTTAACATTGGCATCTTCATCCACTACAAGTCGCGAACTGCTGTCGCAATTCTCGACTTGTAGTGGATGAGGTGATTTAAAGTGGGTGAAAAATTGAAGAAAATTGCCATGCATTTGTAAAACAGTTTCATGGTAATTTTCCCTGTAAACCCCTTAGTTGTAGGGGAAATCATATTTCGTGAGGGCTTGACGGATTAAACAAAGAGGGGATCCTAAATTCTTGTATGTGATGCCAACAAAATATATTTCCTTGGTTAGACTTAGGATGCCGGGTAGGCTAGAGGTCGAAGATAATTTAGACAAAGCTCATTACATTGCAGTTGATTGCCTCAATAAAGACGCGCGCCTGTTAATCACCGCTCCAAGGTTGAGGGTCTCTGCTCGTACCCCTCCCTCCATGTCATTGTTGACGGGATTACCGCCGTGCAAAGCCAAAAGGCAGTAACTGCCTACTTAAAAAGTAAGCACTTACTGCCTTTTGGCTTTGCACAGCAGAATTCAGCAGTGGTAAAGCCATGATAATCTGACTCGGCTTGTTAAAGCTCTCGTATATTCTGATATAATTAACAAAAGTATTTCTGTTTTCTATACGTGATGCACGTGTTAATCAATTGGCTGAGAAGTCAATCGTCTCATTAGGAAAGAGGGCTTTCCATAGTGCCTGGATTTATGTTTTTCGCGTTGACTAGTCGTGCAGCTGGGTGGCATGCTGGCATTCGCGGTATCATGTGCATTGATATTTGTTAATAATCTGATCATGAGCCTTGTTAATATTTCCTAACAATCGTTCCGTAGGTAAATAAAAAACGTAATACATTTTACATAATTTAAGCAACGCTATTCATTAAAAGATGATAGTATTAATTCTCATTTGTTTGAATGAGAATCAATTGCATTGGCAGATACTATTGCCAATCTGTGCAGCTTGATTATGGGATACTTGTTGAGTGAGTGGATATTGTTTTATATTCCATTCTGTACTCTGATGTAATATTGTATTGGTTGTAAAACCAGACAAGACGTCACATTACATTAGACACTGTTTTTGATACAGTTACCAGCAGCGAATGAATGAAAGAATGAATGAATGAATGAATGAATGGATGAATGGATGAATGAATGAATGAATGAATGAATGGATGGATGGATGGATGGATGGATGGATGGATGGATGGATGGATGGATGGATGGATGGATGGATGGATGGATGAATCAATGAATCAATGAATCAACACACGAATGAATGGATGAATGATCGAATAAATAGGGATTTAGGCCACTTTTGTATTACATAAATGCTAAACTAGGCCAAGAAAACCTTTCGCAAATGTTGAGATGTTCATGAATCAGATGAATCAGACGCAAAATTCGGAATTCCAGCACTGGCGGTCTGAGGCCGAGCACGCTAGATTCCGGTCACTGATCCCCCCCCCCCCCCCACAGACACACAAACCAGGTTATTTACGAGTGAATGGAGAAGAAAACAGCATCGGACTCCGAAACACTGTCTAAGCTGAGACAAGAGAGTATTTGTTAATCAGTCTTTTTTTCCCATCGCATCACAGGGCCGGAGGATGCCACTGAGATTGGCGGCGGACCTTGAGATTATTCACTCGGATCACCTGCCGCCAACAAAATCAATCCGGCCACGCAACTGATCCTTTTGTCAAACAGACAAATTCATCTGAGAAATGTGGCCGCTCCAAGAGTTGGACACACGTCGGCGTAATGACGAATCAGCGTCTCCGACGCTGGTTCGTCATTACGCCGACGTGTGTCCGTGGTATCGGCGTGAGACAGAAAAAGGGAATTAATCCATGTTCAAGTGGGGGTAGATTGGGACTCACTGTCCTTGGAATTATGGACAGAATAACGTCTTTGTCAAAATATGAAGATGAATCGTCCCTGTGTGGTAGAGTTTTTCTAGCACATCTGAGTGCTACAAACGCACATAGAGAACACATAAATAAATGTGTTGATTTTCAGAATATTTCACTATATGCCTCCACTTTAAAAGTCCATTAGCGAATTACTGAACAATTTCATGAAACACAAATAGCACACATTCGTGTTTTCTAGTTCAGTAAGATTCTATAAAACGTGAAATTATCCGGTGGATTATACAGAGGACACACATTTATTTTCTGATGTGAAGAATATTCTAAAGCATGAGAAATGTAAGTGGCTTTTCTATAGCTCGCATGAAGCCGAATCCATAATTGCATCCCATTACAGCGCTCTTCAGTTTCGTGGCGACTCGAGGATTTCTTCCACTTTTACGAACATAACAGCTGATCTGTAATTGCCACGGTCATTTGTCCAGATGTCATTACAGATAATTATCCGGATTTTTCACACCAGGCTAGTTCTATTTTGGATTCAATGGGCTGTAGATGGGTAAACTGTGTGGATATTGATTTAAAAAAACGCACATCTTCACAAATTGTAAGATTCACTTTTAAGAGAAATATCAATCACTGTAATTTTTGGCACTACAAAACATATATGTCAAAATTAATTTCAGATTTCATTCTCTTATAATAAATTGGGAATTGCATGGCAGAATATAATGTCTCTGATAATGAATACACAATTGTTGTGATATAAATGTATTATTTTTGTATGTATTTTACGCGACGTGAATCTTGCGAAATCCGCTGCATCACAATGTGCATTATGCAAGGTGAGCCATCATAAAATATACAAAGGACTGATGCCCAACAGTGCACTGTGGTAAATATATATATATATATAATACTAAGTATACTAGTTATCATTTGAAATGTACTGTGGACATTAGACCCCTCCCTCAGCACCCTCTTTTGCTGTTTCACGGAAGCGGGTTTTGTGAGAGAGTTAAGGACTGACGAGACACGAGATCCTGCCATCTCAGTGAATAAGATCCACTCGTCTTACTATCCGCTAATCCAGAAGGAGATGCAGGACCAACGCCGGCTCAATGTTGTGCCAGCGACTCCGACGGCTCAATGTTGTTGCAGCTTTTGCATTTCAGGCCCAGGAGCCAATTCCGCTAAACAACTTCAAATTAACATTACATGTATTTAAATTTTCTCTCATCTCCATTTGAAAAGTAAGATTTATCCTGAAGTCTGTCCCCTGTTAATAATCGCCACATTGTTAAAGATAATGTCCTGACAAAGGGAAGAAGGAACGTTTATTTGTCATGTACATGTATAATAAGCAACAGTTTGTGTCGATTTAGCAATTTTTTTGCCTGATTGCCAACGAAGCACTGGTGAAAAGACGTTGTGAAAGTTTTTAAAGAGTAGAAAAATAATTCTCTAGTAAAGTCAAAAACCATCAAATATTGATATTATCATTATTACAGTCCTTGTAAAGCCAAATCTGATTTTTTACACTTGAAGTCTTAATTTGTGAGCTCACTAGACACATACAAATAGTCCTTGTCTCCTTCTAATTGAAGGGGATCTTAAAAGAGAAATGGATATTTTAAAGCACGTGTAATAGATGTGTAAATATTTACTATAACTTGAGTCTTTGTGTGTGGATGAAGAGATGCAACGAGAGGATTTCGTTTGACAAAGTGTTTTATTCTCTGCACAAGGCCGCAGTGTCCGTATCCCAGCAAAAACGAAACGTTAAGCCAATGCTGGTTCAATGTTTGGCCAGCGTCGCAGACGATGGGCCAACATTGAACCAGCATTGGCTCAACGTCTCGTTTTTTTCTGGTTATCTCTCTGCATGAGAGTGTATCCCATTTGCAATGAAACCTGGGAAACATTGCCTGGATCTTTGCTTGAAACAGTTCCCTTAATGCCTCATAACCACACGCTTGACCAGTCACACTTGACCACAGCCTTGACCCTTTGCTGACCACTTGCCCAAATCCACTGGGAGTGATCTATTTGACGGAGTGGTCGTCGCCTCATTTAACAACCCCATTGTTCGAATTATTTTATTGGCGACTGTGATTGCTTACCAGTATCTAATGTTCATGTTGAGCGCAATTATAGGAAAACTTGGCTTATTCCACTTGAAAGCGAAATCAGATAAATACGTTAAAATATGACATCCTCAGATACAATCAGATACATACGTCACTCACTCACTCACTCACTCACTCACTCACTCACTCACTCACTCACTCACTCACTCACTCACTCACTCACTCACTCACTCACTCACTCACTCACTCACTCACTCACTCACTCACTCACTCACTCACTCACTCACTCACTCACTCACTCACTCACTCACTCACTTTCACTCACTCACTCACTCACTCACTCACTCACTCACTCACTCACTCACTCACTCACTCACTCACTCACTCACTCACTCACTCACTCACTCACTCACTCACTCACTCACTCACTCACTCACTCACTCACTCACTCACTCACTCACTCACTCACTCACTTCATTCTTTCATTTATTCATTCATTAATTCATTCATACCAAGTGAAACTTTGTGTATTTTACACTACTTAGTCTAGTGTGAAAGTTTGTTTTTGTTTAAACTTATTTTTTTTATACAGGGTAGCAAACAGCCACATGTCCACTATGCTGCTCTTCAAAGCCAAAAGGCAGTATCTGCTTAAAGTAAGCAGATACTGCGTTTTGACTTTATACACCACTGTACTTGTTGGTCTCCTCGGTGGAGACTTATATTCTACGTGAACGTTCAAGATATCTCGCAAAGATCGTGTCGAATCGTAAAGCTATCGCCAATCGGTACAGACTCACTGAGTAGATGATATTTATATTCCACGCCATCATATCCTGTTGACTGTGGTTTCTCGGACCTAATAAAATGAGGTCAGCTTTTCCAGCTGACGCGGGACGTTGTCACAACACTGGACCAATGCTGTGCTAGCATCGTAGATGCTGGCCCAGCATTGATCCAGTGTTGATATAAATCACGTTCAGTTTTAATCTACACCATTCCCAGAAGTCATGTAACGGTGTTGAGATCGTAGCAACTGACGAACGATTCCGCTAAAACACCATGAGTATATCTGCAACAATATTTAGTTAACCGAATTTCAATCTGCTGAAGTTGAAATTTAGTTCCATGAATCAAGCCAACAAACAACAATCGGCCAGTGTGACAATAACTCTTTTAAAATAATATATTTTAAAATCTACGTGTAAGATTGGTGGGAACTTGACAACTTTGTTAAATTTCGAAATTTTACTTTTATCCATGTATTGGCAACACTTCATCCTGGTGCAGCTTTACAGATTTGCTGAATACAACGAAAGACTTTGTAAATCACAATTTTATGTCGATGTAGACATAAAAAGAGTTTCAGTCAGTTATTCTTGATCGTTTTCTATATTTTCTCCGTTGGGTTCGGACAGTCCCAGTCTATAAATTCACCAGGGAACGTTAGGGAACTGGATGGGCCCGAGGCGGAAGCGGCAGGGAACGGGGGGTGAAATAGGGATCGGGAAGTCCCGGGATCATCGCTGGGGGATTTCTCACCATGATACACCCTGCCACTGAGCCCGTGATCCAAACATAACGAATTCACACAGACAAGAGAATGAAACGTTGATCCAACATTGAAACAAAGCTGGGCCGACGCCTGCGGCGCTGGCCCAGCTTTGTTTCAATGCTGGGCCATTGTGCCATCCGTAGATTAAGCTCATTCTTGTTACCTCGCAGATTGATGTCTTTATTTTCCATGCTACTCTGTGTTGTATGATAGTGTAATATCTATGTTGCTAATTCGCCCTCGGGAAATGACATTGGTTGTCATTATTGATTGTGTAATGGTGTAAGTAACGACAGAGCGGTGTTAGTGTTTTTTTATTCAATAAAGTTTTTAGAAATAAGAAGTACAAAGAATAAATTTAACAGAATTGAAAGGCTACTAGTTCGTTTTTCGTCAAATTCACTACTTTTAGGCACTACTTGTATAGACAGCCGGCCGATTCCAATTAAATCATTCTAAAAAAAATGTTGATGGCGTTTCTTGTTACAACAGGCTTAGCTCATAATCTCAGCTTACAATAGAACTTTTAGTTGAACATTCATCGAAACACCTGCACCCGCCCACACAACACAGCAGCAGACGTGGGAATTGGAATCTTCACTGGTATGGGAGAAGACCGAGACTTTGAGAGAACGCCGTTTTTCTCTGTCCATTCGTATTTATGATCGATTAAACGACGCGGAAACGCTGGCAGATGAGGATTATTAGGATATTAATCTCCCCGACCAATATAAAGTTTTGTCAGTTTTTCAGCAGGATGTGTGATCCGTGGACACGTGGGACCGCGGCGCGGAGGACCGGGATATTAATACGACCGTCTGACTGGTACAGATGAAAATCTCGAATTTCTTCACTGTGAAATTACTCCCTATTTTTTTTAAATTACACTGTCTATAGCTGGAAGTTCGCCCGTGTCTCGAGAGTAATTTAATCGATTGAGCGATTTATGACTTGAGTATTCATGACTGGAAAATTACTATGATGTCGAGAAAAAAAATCACATTAATTTTGAAAGCATATTTAGAATGTCTTGGAACTATTTTATAATATAATGCCACACTACTTTATAAACGTCGGGATATTTTTGCTTCTGTTTAAAGTTGCTATGACAGTTCTAGTCTGTAAAATTGTAGAATATTCCTGCACAATCAAAACTAATAGTAAATAATAATTTGGAGCATAAAAATATATATTGATGCACAAAACCTCTTAACTCTGAGATTATTTTTTCACGTAATATGTACTCTAATTTTTTTACACGTTTAGAACTCGGCATTAAAGGGTCGTATCTGCCACTTGGCAAACTGGCAGGTACAACTCTTCAATACCAAGGTGATGTTTGTTAACTCTTTTAGCGCCATGGCCGTCTTCATACGTCAGAATTTGACGTCTGTAGACGTCAAATTCTGACGTATAAAGACGGACCCCGAACTGAAATAATTAAAATATTTATAATGGTAGACCCATAACATAGGTATTTAAATGAATCGTAAAGAACTAACTAAGACATTTATGATGATTTCAAATTAAAAACAAACCCTTTGGTCTCCATGGTTTAAACACAAATAATTGAGCGTTGTAAGAGACAAACAGGGTGGTATTCTGCCAGTTTAACCAGCGATGTGTTTGAATAACGTGGCTGACGTGGTAGGTTGGAGGGCCCGTCCCCCAGGATCACCCCGGTGACAGTTATTGGACGTGCAAATCATATCTATCTCATATTTCACCACCAAGCCTGCGCCGCAGATTTTATCTCATCTGCTTTCTCCATCCTCCATTTTACTCCACCGTCAAATGTGGCCGAGAAACATAAAAGGAACGTCGAGTATTCAGTCCATATTCAAGGACGGATGTATATTTTCATTTCATCTATTGTGGAGGAGATGTAATCAGCAGGGTCTCCTGAAAATGTGCAGACAATCAAATTCACTCTTAACCCTTACAGCGCTGAATTAATTTTGTATAAATCTTGGAGACCAAAGGGTTTCAATCAATTTGAAATTATTATAAATGTCTCAGTCGGCTCTTTCTGATTCATTTGAATACCTATGTTCTATGCTTACGGCCATTAGAAATATTTTACTCTTACGGTGCGGGGATCGACTTTAGTCGTGAGAATCTGACGTCTACAGACGTCAGATTCTGACGACTAAAGTCGATCCCTGCGCTGTAAGGGCTAAAGCGCTAAATTGAATTTAATTAATTTTAGACCAATCATTTATAAATGTTGATGGTTAAACACACATTTCATTCCCAATATCAGTGATTTGATCGGATGATAAAACAAATTAAAAACGACTATTGTCGTGCTTAGCGGTGAAAGGGTTAACCTTCATTATTCTGTGAGTATAATGGGGGGGGGGGGGTTCGAACGTTTCGCCGACAAATTTAAATTATTTATTCTCAGCTACTCGGTGACCTTTAATTAAGGACTGAGTGGTCAGATGAGCTGAAAAATCAAGGATCACCCCTAAATTTTGAATGTTGGAGGCTCATCAATCCTTAAAACTAATCTGACTTAAGGTGTTTGTAAAATAGGGTCATTCATTATTAATTCAAATTAATTCAAGACAAATTTGAACTTTAACTGCAAATCTCATGTGGCGTATGAAGGTAAACTGAACAAATAACGCATTTCATCTGGTGTTCCAGCCTCTTACACTTGCCGTGTATTTAATTTCCCACCGTTGGAAAAACTCTACAAAAACTCTAAGCCAACATTGTTCAAGCGTTGGTCAAATGCTGAGCCAACGTGGATGACGTTGGCACAAAATTTAACCAACATTTTCCCATCGTCCCCATTAGTCAACAAGGGGTACTTGCTAGTACCGGCGGTGCCGAGAGGTACTTCAACGACGCGTCTGAATCATCATTTCCTACATGAACTGCCTGCAAAACCACGATTTCCTGCAAGCGATCCTGTTCGGGTTTTTTATTCGGAGAAGAAGGACGCCCCCGGTCGCTGATCAATATATCCGTTAGTGTCCCAAGATCCCGGGGCTGTGATACGGAAGCCCAAAATACCATGTGGTATTATCGTCCCCTTGGATATGAAAGGGTGTATCTGCCACTTTGTAAAGTGGCAGATACACCCTTTCATATCCAAGGGAGCGTTATATAGCTCATATGAATGGGTCAGGGGATTGTGATTCTTTCACGGATGTATCATAGCTGACGTACAATGTTTGGGAATAAAGTGCTCATAGCGTTTTTCAGACAAGAGCATTGGAAGGAGAAATGAGATTTATATTTGCTTGATTGGCATATGTTTTGATTTGAATTTTGCAATTATGTAAGCAATTTTTACCCACTTGAAGTTGTGGATCGCGGTACTCAGACACAACTTCACGTGGGTGAAAATTTAAATTATATAACTTATTAAATTACTATATTGACTTCTTCTTGGGACTTTCTATTTGTAATAACGTCCCAGCATCAGGAGCATGGGAAGTTTCAGGATCCTAAATACAAATTGTTTGTGGAGTCACCCTATTAATTTGTAATATGGCCCCATTATCTGTACGTTACATTTCCAGATGCAATGCCAGCTATTTCAACCCAAACTAAAACGTTCCTGAACCGAGCGAAATTCCCGTTGCACACCCACTCATTAACGTAGTTTACCACGAGATGGCTGACTATGTGAGCGAAGAATGAGGGCTTTCGCCTAACGCTGAATCAATATCGGTTCAACTATGCAAGCATTGGCCCAACCATAAACCAATACTATTTCACCGAGTGATTTGTATTTCCTGGGATATAGGCTAACCCGACTGGTGTTGAAGTCTTCCAGCAATCTCGAGAAATTCACCAAATGTTGGTTCAATGTTGGACCAGCGACTGCGACGCTGGCCTAACATTGAACCAACATTGGGTGAGTGTCTCGTGCTTCCTGGTTGATTTACGTCACGTGGTCAGCTCGGCCGTGATTTACATCACGTGATTTATTCTTTACCCGTGATACCCCACTTCTCCAGCAGATGGCGTGCTGTTTATTCTGTCATCCGGGTCTCGTGATGGGCGGCCATTACGCTGAGAGTCGCTGTCTGTCATAATTCACAAATCTCCAGAAAATACGCCAGCTAGTCCGGCGTTGGCCCGACGTTGAGCCAACGCAGGTCAACGTGTTTTATGTGATAGGTGGGGCTTAGCTTATATGATGTGAGGCGTTGTGCCAACGCATTTTCACATGATCGTCCGTTCAGCCTCATAGCTCAGTAAACGCGAGGCGTTGCCCCAATGTAGGTTTAATGCTGGGCCATCGTCTACGACGCTGGCCCAACTTTAAACATTGGTTCAACGTCTCGTTTTCACTATGAGACGGCTGGCCCAAACTGGACAACCTTGAGGCAACGTCTAGTGTGCGCTGGGTTGTTTCGTGAATCAATTGAGATTTATGCGATGATGGAAGTGAAAATATATCGTATCCGACAGCTCCAACTAATCTGATCTATGTGGTAAATGTAGTCATAACTTCCGAAATCATCCCGCTCGTCCATCCGTACTGTCCAAGTATACACGAAACGTTGATTTGATGTTGGTCCGGCGTTGTGGACGCTGGGTCAACATCATGCTAATATTGGGTCACTGTTTCGTGTTTGCCTGTTGTATCGCATGCCGCTGATAGAAAAAACTGTTTGTGCTGCGTAGAAATTCAAAAATTCATCCGACGCAGAGAATATAATGGGTTTTTCATCGGGGTTTTTAACTTGGTAGACGTCACTTCTTGATATTACCGTATACTTCTACAATTACAAAGCACAAGAATCACTTTAAAATTTGTTCCTGGGGAAATTGTGTTAGCGATAAGCTATTTTAATTTGATTAGCGAAACATTATATACCTGATCTTTAATGATACGGATTTAATGTTAGTCACAGCTCGAGGGAGAAAAATCACTAATCAAAAACCTTCTAACAGAATATATCCACTCAACCAAACCAGAGTAACATTAGATAAAAAATAACTCCTTTTGGAAAAAAGAAACTACTCCATAAGGCAGTTCATAAATGCCTTCCCAGGAGCTAACCCTCTCAACGCTGAATTATTTTTCTATAAACCATGGCAACCGAAGGGTCTTATTCAATTTGAAATCATTATAGATGTCTTAGTTAGCTCTTTCTGATTCATTTGAATACCTATGTTATGGGTCTACGACCAATTAAAATATTTCCATTCTTATAGAGCGGGTATCGCCTTTAGACGTCAGAATCTGACGTCTACAGACGTCAGATTCTGACGTCTAAAGTCGATCCCCGCGCTGTCATACAAGCTATTAAAAGAGGTGAAAATACTTCTAATGGGGTAAATACACAATAATTATGTTGTGAAGTAAAATAACTCTAGTTTGGCTACTACTCTAGTGTGGATGTATATACCCTGTGCTGGGACAAACCCCTATAAAACAACTCATATTTCCAGAATTTTTTACTTGCTTTTTTGCCAATTTCGCTGCTTCAATTTCATATCACCAGTACGCCCATAATCATCCCAGCGACATTGCGACGATGGTTTAGACAACGTTTCATTCCCAGTAAAATATAACCGGACTTCCAAGTAAACAAAACGACGTCCGCTGAAAGAAAATGAAGCCAATTTCCGGACAGACAGGTTTTTCTGAAAGCAATTGTTCGCAGCACGTTTGCGTGAAAGCAAAGCCGTGTTGGGCTGCTGTCTTGGTGGTAGTTATTGGACCATGGACACACGTTAACTACATACTGTGAGCCTGCAGGGCATCTCACACCCAACAGACACAATAATGTTTTAATGTTGGGCCAGCGTCGTAGACGGTGGGTCAACATTAAAACTACATTGATTGAAAGTCTTGTGTGTTCTGACCCGGCAAACGCACGACATTCACCCGATGTTTGTGTGTTGTTGTCCCATGCTGGGTCAATGACTCTTTTGTTGGGACGGCTAACCCCATGAAATAAAACCTAAAATGAGACTATTTAGATTTCCATCCATCTCCAGCTAACATAACAACGATTCATGACTAGACAAACGTTGACAAACTAGACAAACGTTGTGATGAAAGTTTTTGCTGTAGATTCGTTATTGTGTATCATGTGTATTGGTTTGCAAAATATGTCACCTCAGCACAAATACGATCGAATATTGTATTCCGTAGCACATGGATTATTAAATGTTGGTTCCGTCAGTATATATTAGGTTGTCTTCTCATTGTTAGCTCCCGCCGTCACCGTAGGTGAGCGAAGGGAGCTATGGATTCTACCTCCGTTTTTTTTTTGCCTCTTCTTTTGCCTATAACTTTGTGAGAAAATAAGCTAGGATAACAATTTTTGGTATGTGGGTTACTTCCAGGTGGCTAATGGACGGGTTAAAATATTTTTAGCTCCCGCCGTCACCGTAGGTGAGCGAAGGGAGCTATGGATTCTACCTCCGTTTTTTTTTGGCCTCTTTTTTTGCCTATAACTTTGTGAGAAAATAAGCTAGGATAACAATTTTTGGTATGTGGGTTACTTCCAGGTGGCTAATGGACGGGTTAAAATATTTTTAATCTGAATTCAATACGCAAGGTTGCAGAGGAGAAAATGATGATGTGACGGCGTTGGGCCGTTGGGCCGTTGGGCCGTTGGGCCGTTGGGCCGTCCGTAAACAATTCGTTTCCGGAGCATATCTCTGAAAGTACTTGTCCGATTGTCTTCAAATTTTACACACAACACCCCTAGGGGGTCTAGTTGTGCCTTTTGGGGTATTTGAACTTTGACCTACTTCTGGTTCAGAACTATGACCTATTTAGACGTTTTGACGCGCACTTCGTTTCCGGAGCAGATCTCGAAAAGTACTGGGCCGATGACAGTCATATTGCACATACATGTTCTCTAAGGTCCCTAGTTGTGCCTTTTCAGGTTTTTGGACCTTGACCTTGAAGTTGACCCAGCACTTTGACCTAATTTATAACATCGGTAAATCCGACTGAAAGATTTTGCGGAATATCATGAAAACCGCTCAAGATAGCTACACCATTACTATAAAACAAATTGTGAGGTTTCAGGAGAGGATGCATCTTGAAAAATTTCAAGTCGATAAAATTAAAAATGGCCGCCTATCGGCCATTATTCACCTCGACAGGCCTGATATTGCGGAATATCATGAAAACCGCTCAAGATAGCTACACCATTAATATCAAATAAATTGTAAGGTTTCAGGAGAGGATGCATCCTGAAAAACTTGAAGTTGATAAAATTCAAAATGGCCGCCTATCAGCCATTATTCACCTCGACAGGCCTGATATTGTGGAATATCATGAAAACCGCTCAAGATATCTACACCATTACTATAAAACAAATTGTAAGGCTTCAGGAGAGGATGTATTTTGAAAAAAATCATTTTGTCAAAGTTCAAAATGGCCGCCAATCAGCCATTATTCACTTTCACATGGCCGTTATTCGGTAAACCGTGCTAGATGGCTAGACCATTACTATAAAACAAAATGTGTGATTTCAGGAGAGGATGCATCTTGGAAAAATTTGACTCGATAAAATTCAAAATGGCCGCTTATCGGCCATTATTCACTTTCACATGGCCGTTATTTGGTCAACCGTGCTAGATGGCTAAACCATTACTGTAAAACGAAATGTGAGATTTCAGATGGGGATGCATCTTGAAAAAAATTGACTTGATCAAATTTAAAATGGCCGCCTTTTCGGCCATTATTCATTTTCACATGGCTGATATTTGGTAAACCGTGCTAGATGGCTAGACCATTACCTGATTACTATAAAACAAAGTGTGAGTTTTCGGGGGAGGATGCACCCTGAAAATTTTTAACTTACGAATTCAAAATGGCCGACAATCAGCATTATTTACCTCGATAGGCCTGATATCAGGTAAACCGTGCTAGATAGCTAGACCATTACTATAAAACAAAATGTGACGTTTCGAGAGAGGATGCCTTTTAAAAACTTTCGACTCAATCGAATTCAAAATGGCCGCCTATCGGCCACTATTTACTTGCACATTGCTGATATTTGGTAAACCGTGTTAGATAGCTGGACCATTACTATAAAACAAAATGTGAGATTACAAGAGAGGATGGATCTTGAAAAAAATTGACTCGATCAAATTCAAAATGGCCGCCTATCGGCCATTATTCACTTTCACATAGCCGGTTTTTAGTAACCGTACTAGATGGCTAGACCATTACTAAAAAACAAAATGTGAGATTTCGGGAGAGGATGCATCTTGAAAAATTTTGACTTGATCAAATTCAAAATGGCCTCCTATCGGCCATTATTCACTTTCACATGGGCGATATTTGGTAAACCGTGCTAGATGGCTAGACCATTACTATAGAATGAAATGTGAGATTTCAGCTGAGGATGCATCTTGGAAAATTTTGACTTGATCAAATTCAAAATGGCCGCCTTTAGGCCATTATTCACTTTCACATGGCCGATATTTGGTAAACCGTGCTAGATAGCTAGACAATTACTATAGAATGAAATGTGAGATTTCAGCTGAGGATGCATCTTGAAAAATTCTGACTCGTTCAAATTCAAAATGGCCCCCTATCGGCCATTATTTACTTTCACATGCCCAATATTTTGCAAACTGTGTTAGATGTTAGTCCATTACTATAAAACAAAATTTGAGGTTTCGGGGGAGGATGCACCCTAAGTTTTTAACTAATTTATATCGAATTCAAAATGACCGTAAATCAGCTATTAGTTAACTCGATTGGCCTGATATCGGGTAAACCATGCCAGATAGGTAGACCATTACTGGGATACTGATTAGGATCATTAATTTCAATGGAGGTTTGCAATCTCTGACAGACTGTCTAGTTCTTATCTTACTCTTAGACTGGTCTTCTTAGACCTAGTTGTCTTGCGTCTTGATTTTTGACCTAGACTAGGACTACATTAATAACCCTATACAAAATTGCTTAAATCAAATTCTAATTCGTCGCGGGAGCTCCTGGACTTATGTAGTCTTGTTAATCTGAATTCAATACGCAAGGTTGCAGAGGAGAAAATGATGATGTGACGGCGTTGGGCCGTTGGGCCGTTGGGCCGTTGGGCCGTTGGGCCGTCCGTAAACAGTTCGTTTCCGGAGCATATCTCTGAAAGTACTTGTCCGATTGTCTTCAAATTTTACACACAACACCCCTAGGGGGTCTAGTTGTGCCTTTTGGGGTATTTGAACTTTGACCTACTTCTGGTTCAGAACTATGACCTATTTAGACGTTTTGACGCGCACTTCGTTTCCGGAGCAGATCTCGAAAAGTACTGGGCCGATTACAGTCATATTGCACATACATGTTCTCTAAGGTCCCTAGTTGTGCCTTTTCAGGTTTTTGGACCTTGACCTTGAAGTTGACCCAGCACTTTGACCTAATTTATAACATCGGTAAATCCGACTGAAAGATTTTGCGGAATATCATGAAAACCACTCAAGATAGCTACACCATTATTATAAAACAAATTGTGAGGTTTCAGGAGAGGATGCATCTTGAAAAATTTCAAGTCGATAAAATTAAAAATGGCCGCCTATCGGCCATTATTCACCTCGACAGGCCTGATATTGCGGAATATCATGAAAACCGCTCAAGATAGCTACACCATTAATATCAAATAAATTGTAAGGTTTCAGGAGAGGATGCATCCTGAAAAATTTGAAATTGATAAAATTCAAAATGGCCGCCTATCAGCCATTATTCACCTCGACAGGCCTGATATTGTGGAATATCATGAAAACCGCTCAAGATATCTAAACCATTACTATAAAACAAATTGTAAGGCTTCAGGAGAGGATGTATTTTGAAAAAAATCATTTTGTCAAAGTTCAAAATGGCCGCCAATCAGCAATTATTCACTTTCACATGGCCGTTTTTTAGTAAACCGTGCTAGATGGCTAGACCATTACTATAAAACAAAATGTGTGATTTCAGGAGAGGATGCATCTTGAAAAAATTTGACTCGATAAAATTCAAAATGGCCGCTTATCGGCCATTATTCACTTTCACATGGCCGTTATTTGGTCAACCATGCTAGATGGCTAGACCATTACTGTAAAACGAAATGTGAGATTTCAGATGAGGATGCATCTTGAAAAAAATTGACTTGATCAAATTTAAAATGGCCGCCTTTTCGGCCATTATTCATTTTCACATGGCTGATATTTGGTAAACCGTGCTAGATGGCTAGACCATTACCTGATTACTATAAAACAAAGTGTGAGTTTTCGGGGGAGGATGCACCCTGAAAATTTTTAACTTACGAATTCAAAATGGCCGACAATCAGCATTATTTACCTCGATAGGCCTGATATCAGGTAAACCGTGCTAGATAGCTAGACCATTACTATAAAACAAAATGTGACGTTTCGAGAGAGGATGCCTTTTAAAAACTTTCGACTCAATCGAATTCAAAATGGCCGCTTATCGGCCACTATTTACTTGCACATTGCTGATATTTGGTAAACCGTGTTAGATAGCTGGACCATTACTATAAAACAAAATGTGAGATTACAAGAGAGGATGCATCTTGAAAAAAATTGACTTGATCAAATTCAAAATGGCCGCCTATCGGCCATTATTCACTTTCACATAGCCGGTTTTTAGTAACCGTACTAGATGGCTAGACCATTACTATAAAACAAAATGTGAGATTTCAGGAGAGGATGCATCTTGAAAAATTTTGACTTGATCAAATTCAAAATGGCCTCCTATCGGCCATTATTCACTTTCACATGGGCGATATTTGGTAAACCGTGCTAGATGGCTAGACGATTACTATAGAATGAAATGTGAGATTTCAGCTGAGGATGCATCTTGAAAAATTCTGACTCGATCAAATTCAAAATGGCCTTCTATCGGCCATTATTTACTTTCACATGCCCAATATTTTGCAAACTGTGTTAGATGTTAGTCCATTACTATAAAACAAAATTTGAGGTTTCGCGGGAGGATGCACCCTAAGTTTTTAACTAATTTATATCGAATTCAAAATGACCGTAAATCAGCTATTAGTTAACTCGATTGGCCTGATATCGGGTAAACCATGCCAGATAGGTAGACCATTACTGGGATACTGATTAGGATCATTAATTTCAATGGAGGTTTGCAATCTCTGACAGACTGTCTAGTTCTTATCTTACTCTTAGACTGGGCTTCTTAGACCTAGTTGTCTTGCGTCTTGATTTTTGACCTAGACTAGGACTACATTAATAACCCTATACAAAATTGCTTAAATCAAATTCTAATTCGGAGCGGGAGCTCCTGGACTTATGTAGTCTTGTTCTGACTATCATTACTCCGACGATCATTGCTCCGACGAGCAACAATAATTGTCGGAGATATGCTCTTCGGAGAGATGAGGCTATTCCTTTTAGTAACTGTGATATACTTGAACTGTAACATATATTTTTATGGGCACCAATCAAATGAGTTTTTGGGTGTTTTGGCTAATATCATTTTCATCATTCAGAAAAATACTTTTTATGGCTGAATAAACTTCAACGAAGCTCTGCTTTTCTGTTCGTCCATTTTCAACCTTCAAGCGATGTGCTGTTTGTCGTGCAAAGCCAACATGCAGTATCTGCTTACTTTTCAAGTAAGCAGGTACTGCCTTTTGGCTTTGCAGAGTATAACAAGCGTTCGTTTCGCGTGATCCTGGTTTTCTGATGGACATGGCATGTAAACGGCTTCAGCTTAAGGGCCAGATATGACAAGGCTCTTCATCAGTGTACACAGGAAAAATCCACACAAGCACGCTGCCTAATGACGGCTTAATGCTGGACCAACGTCTAAAACGTTTTTCCAGCATTGAACCAACATTGTGTTTGAGTACCGCGTAAGTTTTCGCAGATGTAGGTCAGACTTGACGGATTGTGTGAGCTACATGTATATGATGGTTTTCTGGGAAAATATTAAGGCTATTTGGAAATAGAAATAGAAGAAAATAAATTACCATGCGCAGTTTTACAATCTCATTACTGTCATTTTCATGTCATTTCCCTTAACAAGGAGGGCAATAGCTGATTATTTAGTACCGCTTCACCTTCCCCACTTCTATTTCGTATTCCAAACCTTAAGCCTTTACCGCTAAGTTATTTTTTTTAAATTTTCACCCACTTGAAGTTGGGTCCGCATGTTTGTTTAATTTAAGACCAAAATATTGCAAATGTTAATGTTGAAACACACATTTTATTGCCAATAACAGTGATTTATTCTGTTAATAAAATTGAATAAAAACGATTATATTCGTGCTTAGCGGTGAATAGGTTAAAGTTCGGCCAGCGTCCAAAAAATATGGAAATATTCTGAAATATTCTAGCTAGAACCCAGCAAACATGATATGTTGATCCAGTGCTGGTTTAATGTTAGTCCACCGTCTACGACGCTGGCCCAACATTAAACCAGCACTGGATAAACGTCCCGTGTTTGCTGGGAAGGGGTTTCACTCCCACGCGCAGTGCCGTTCGCCCACCCACTTAAAGCCTGCATGCCCCCCTTCGCATGCGTGCACCGACGAATCAGTGAAGGTATCGAATGTAACCACTTACACTGATACTAGTATTACATGTGTGAGTGTGAGAGAGTCGTGTGTGAGTGTAACGAACACCTGAATACCCACGAAACTAGAGATGTATAATTCCCATCTAATTACATGTATTGGCCAAGATCTGGTTCAATGGTGGGCCAACGTCTGCGACGTTGACCCACCATTGAACCAGCTTTGGTCATCTGGTTGAGCTATGATGTCACGTACACAGCTTGCCGTGACCGACCAGCTGCAGTACACAAGTTGTTGTACAATATAGGTTGAGGGAGTTTAACTGGTATTTTTATTTGTTATTATTTCTATTGATCACGACTCTCGGCCTCAGACCCCAGGGGTCGAATTTCGAATCCTGTGGTCTGGAGGCCATTGTCATCTCATTTATCTCACCATCCTCAGGAGGTACCTGACCCAGCTTAACCTATATGGATTCATTTAGGCCTGTGGTTGTCATTTAAAGCATAATAATTAGGCCTAATTTATGTATCGAAGGAACCGAGCTGAAAAACGAATGACTTATTCAGATATTTATTTATTTATTTGACTTCCAGTTAAAAACATGCAAAAATGGTACATTATAATTATTATTATCATTTTTGAACATGGTATTAACTTTGGTTGACGGGAACAGGTCGAGACGACCTCTACAATGCCTGTCAACCATATAAGTGAATTAAAATTATAGAATAAAATAATATCCATTGTTTAAAATAGCAAAAGCAATTTAAAAATGTACATAGTATAGATTATAAAGTTTACTATTTGTACACATAAAATAAAATAACCGACAATTGTCTGTCATCTGTTTCCCGCACCAAAACCAGAGATAAAATAGCTACACTGTGCTCTACACCGTGTAGCAAAAAAGGACACTCTGGAAAGCGTAGAAACCTAATTAAAACCTCTAAATGCTTTAGTTGCCTATTATATCAAAGGACATACAACTAGGATATGTGAAAAGGAAAAACAGTAAAAACTTATGGCACTCTTAATTTTAACATAGGCCTACATACATCCCTAAATAAAAGTAATACTATAAACCTAGAATACATCTACTGACGTCAGCTCATATAGCCGTCGATCAGCCGAAATATGCTGATATTGAAGGTACATACACCATACCGTGGATAATTCGTGGCTCGATAACTACAAATCGTGTTTGCTCGAAGATATAATTTAAGAATTGTTATTTTTTTAATGCTTTATAAACATCATAATAACGACGTCAGTTACAATCTACTACATGTGTTTTGTATTGTATGTGTTATCAGGTGTCGGGAGAGAAAGTGAGTAAGATGAGCATGGTAGATTTGGCGGGGAGCGAGCGGGCGCAGAAAACAGGTGCCGTGGGCGAGAGACTGAAAGAGGGCAGTAACATCAACAAGTAAGTACCCCCCCCCCCCCCCAGCACCACCCAGATATTTAGTCCCATTAACCTTAAATAATTTAAATTTTCACCTACTTGAAGTGGGTGAGAATTACCCATATTTGTTAAATTTGAGACCAAACATTAGTAGCAACGTTAACATCTCGTCCCCATTATCAGTGATTTAATCGGTTAATTAAACGGATTAAAAACGGCCATTATAATTTCTAAATTCTTTTAGTGTGGGGATCGACGTCAGAATCTGACGTCCATAGACGTCAGATTCTGATGTCTAATGTCGCTCCCCGCACTGAAAGGGTTGAAGTAATAAGCGTCCTCTTTTCACTGTGTAGATGTATTTGAAGTGGTCAAATATATTTTTTTTATTGAAAATATTCCAGATGACGCATACACGCATTCATTTGAAATTGGAAGCAAGCCCAGGTTCAAACTAATTTATATCAAATACATACATGTACAACCTTTATTACCGTTATTAGGCATTTGGATGTTCAAATTAGTTCATCTCACATTCTTTTGAACACGAAATATTGCATTATGTACTTGATTGCAAATACTGTATTGAATTTCCTTTTTTCAGATCTCTCACGACCTTAGGCTTGGTGATTTCGGCCCTGGCCGACCAGGCTTCTGGCAAGGCCAAAAACAAATTCGTCCCCTACAGAGACTCGGTCTTAACATGGCTACTCAAAGTAAGTTTCTTGCAGTGTTTGTAAAAATCTCGGTAAATTATAAAATTGTTAATCGAACCTCTTAACCCTTTAAAGCCTGAATTTACCATTGTCATCTTCATCCACTACAAGCCGCGAATTGCTGTCGCAATTCTCGACTTGTAGTGGATGAAGATGATGTGATGTGGGTTAAAATTTAAAAAAAATTGCCATGTATTATTGGTAAACGAAATTCTTGGAAATATGCATTCTAAAACCCCTAGTTGTAGGAAAATTAAGTCTGTTTTCAGGGATTTAAAATGATGCTTTAATGCATCGCGAGGGCTTAAAGGGTTTTAATGCAATTTGATAAAATGATTAAGTATATTATACCAAGTAAGACCTCTGTATCGTGATTGATTTAAACTTTTATTCAATGAATTGTATTTAACCCTTTTAACCCTCATGATACATGATACATGATATTAAAGCATCATTTTGCATCTCGGAAAATTGACCTTACTTCCTGAAAATATTCGTGGAACTGTTTAATAATAACAATATCTTTTTTACATTTGCCACCTACTTTAAGTCATTTTCATCCACTACAAGTTGAGAATTGCGACAGCAATTCACGGCTTGTAGTGGATGAAGATGACAATGGTAACCTCAGGCTTGAAAGGGTTAAATATACTGTGTGGGGAATACACGAGACAAGGGTGCTTAAAGCATTATTGCTGCTTTTTCGATAAAACCCTGTAGGAATAAGTTAATTAGTTCCGTATCTTAATATTGCTATAATTTAGAATGACATCGTTCATAATAGTATTACCGTGTTAAACACAGCAGGGCCTGCTGTGTTTATTATTATCCGTTTGACTAAATAATGCATCTGCTAATCCTATTACCACTGATTACAATATAAAGGTGAAAGTTAACAACCATGACGCTGCAATTACGTAAATGGTGAGTGTTGATAGTTCAATAATAGTTCAATAGTTTATTGTCACAGAAGAAAAACAAGTACAACGTATCAACAAATTATAAGCGTAAGTCACAAAAAGGAGCTGACGCCCAGTGGTGTATGCTTCCTAATTAAATGTGCGAGGGATTCCGATTATCTAAATTGAAGTCAAATCATTTAACTGAGGACTTCTATACATGTACGTTCAGAAAATCCCTGATATAACACACCAGGCCAAACACAGGACAGCAGTTGCAGTGCTAGAAGAGCCATCTGGTGAATGGCGCCGCGATCATTATTACTAGTCATGTTTCACATACATTGCCTTTATCGACACAAAGTCCCGATTCGCTGTCAATTTGCATGAATGAGAATGGTTTGAAATATGTAAGGAAATTGTAACTGAATTGCAAAGTTATTATCTCTAAGCTCCTAAGTTGTTATTTATTTAAAATAAATTCACACTATAACACAGACAAATGGAGAGGTGAAGACAAAGCTCCATCATGATCAATTTTTACTTCCGAAAGAGTTGTGAGATTTTTCTTTATGATTTTAACCCTTTCACCATTAAAACACTTTCTAACTGTGCGAATGCAAGTGGCTTCGGTGATGAAAGTGTGCCATTATTTGAAAAATGTACCCAGCAAATACGATACATTGACTCAATGTTGGTTTAACGTTGTTCCTCCGTATACTACCCTGGGTCAATATTAAACAAACAGTGCGTGTACGTGGGCATCTCTGATTGAAAACATAACTCCCCTTGGTATCCAAGGGTTGTATCAGCTACTTTAGAAAGTGTCATGACAATATTAAATAAGAGTTTTTCTCAACAGCAAACACGAGTCACTGACCCATTGCTGGATCAATGTTGTTCCAGCGTCTACGACGCTGGCCCAACATTGATCCAACAATGGGTGAATGCCTTTCGTTTGCTGGGTGTATTCTGACAATTATTGTTTTACAGACGGATATATTCATATTCTCTTATTCCAGGACAATCTGGGTGGCAACAGTAAGACAGTGATGGTCGCCACCCTCTCACCGTCAGCGGACAACTACGAGGAGACCCTTTCCACGCTACGGTACGCGGATCGCGCCAAGAGGATCGTCAACCACGCCGTGGTAAACGAGGACCCGAACGCGAGAATTATTCGCGAGCTGCGGGAGGAGGTGGAGTCGCTGAGAGACATGTTAAACCAGGCTAAGGTAGGAAAAGATTTGCTCTCTTGTTTTGGAATAAATTTTCCATCAACCCTTGGACTTAAGGTGTTTTCGCACCCCCACCCTCATAATAATTATCCTGGCCTTATAAAAAAAGGTTTACCCTTAGAGCACTGAGCTAAGAAATTGCAATTTTCAGCCACTTTTAAGTTGTGTCTCGCTACCGCGACCCACAACTTCTAGTGACTGAAAATTTGTGAAATTTATGTCCCAACTTATATCAGTTTTTAAAGATTGAAACATATTTTATTTAACAGCTGGTGATGCTAATAAAAAGACAGAATGTCTACTGCAGTCGACATCAGTGTTTTAGGATTAGTATGTGTTATTTGTTCGGAACTATGAACACTGTCGACATTTATATCTTACTGTTTACCAGCTATTCACTAGGTGGCGCCATTTCCTATAACGTCACATCGTTCAGTATAACAGCAAAGAGCTATATATGATACCCTCTTTGATAACAGTACAATGCCACAAGAATTTTTCCCACTGTTGTTTCAATGTTGTGCCAGCGTCGTAGACGGTGGACCAACATTGAAACAACAATTGCGGGGTATTGTTCAGCATTCATTTGGAATAATTTGTGCTCACCAACTCTCTATATCAACCCTTGTTCCGCTGAGGGTTTTTTCTGGACTTGCTAACATAATTAGCACCTTAAAATTGTTAGCGAGGATGCTACATGTATTTGTGAAAAAACTATCCCAAAATTATTTATTTTTTCATTATCGACCAGGGATCTTTTAGCGATTTTCTTAAAAACTCGCGTAGGCCCGTATAAAGTGGGCCTAGCTGGGGAGATGGACATCAGCTATTGCGTCTGCAGTTAGCGTGGATCACCAATATAGAAAACGGCAAATAAATGGACCCTTGGCATTGAAGGGATGAATCTGCCACAATGTGGCAGATTCATCCCTTTAATCCCCAGGGCGGCGTCTGCGTGGTTACAATCAGGAGGAGAACGTCAGATTCAGGTGGAAACAATAGACTGGGTTCATCCCTACTCCTCCAGGGATGTGGCTTTTGTCTGGCATCTCGGGGACCTACCTTCTCAGAGTACAGTGGAACCCGTCCCGGGTGGTCTCATGCCGCCGACAAAATGCCGACTGTAGCAGCTATTTAGTGAAATATTAATCCTTCTACCGCCATTTTATCTTATTTTAATTTTCACCCAATTAAAATCCATTTTTCACCGTTATTGGGTATGAAATGAGTATTTAAACATCAGGATTGACAAATGTTTCGTCTCAAATTAAACAAATATGAGTAATTTCACCCAATTGGAAGTTGTGGGTCGCGTTATTTTATTCAAATTTTCACCCACTTGAAGTTGTGTTTCGCTACCGCGACCCACAACTTAAAGTGGGTGAAAATGACTAGTATTTTGTTTAATTTGGGACCAAACATTTGCAAATCTTGATGTTTAAACTCTAATTTTATTCGTACTTAACAGTGATTTGATCGGCTAATAAAATGGATATAAAACTTCAAGTTGGTGAAAATTTGAATTATTTAATTTAGCGGTGTAAGGTTTTGAATAATTTAACTATGAGGGTTATCTACTATTCACATGTGAAGATGGCATTGTATTGGTGCTGCAATCTCAAATGGATGGCAATACTTATTTCATAGCATTCCTTCACTCAACGTGTTCCTTCCACAACTGAAGATCGTCTGGCAGTGTTTCCACTGTAGAGCAAGTGGCTCGGTCCGCAGCTCGACAATAATCGGGTGGAAACCTAATAGAAACTGTCATTAAAGCGCCTTGCAAAGAGTGACTAATTTCATTTGGCGCCGTGATTAATATGCCTTACAGCGGGCTTATTAGATTTTGGCGAGTTCTGTCTTTACAACAGTGTCTGAACAATAATTCTTAACTCTTTGCCTGCTAGTGGCGAGGATACTGTTTTTCCAGCAGTGTCTGAACAATGATTTTTAACCATTTGCGTGCTAGTGAAGCGTGTTCTCTTTTCACAATAGTGTCTGAAAAATAATGTTTAACCCTTTGCCTGCTAGTGACGCATATATCTCTTATCTGACGTGTTTTGTATAAAGTTAATGCACTAGAATATTTTTAGTCACTTGAAGTTGTGTCTCGCTACCTCGATCCACAACTTCAAGTGACTAAAAATATGTTACTATACAGTATTATTACGACGTTTAGAGTTTCCATTTTATTTTTGGGTATTTTATAAAATTTGTGTAATTTGTGGGAATTGCGGTGGCAATTCACATCTCAAGATGAATAAAAATGTGATGCATTTTTCTGAAAAGGCAGTAACTGCTTACTTCTCAATACAACTTTTCAAGTTACCAGTTACTGCACGCGGCATAAAGGACGAATATAACTTAGTTTCTCATCTGTTCATGCGGCTGAGATTAAATATATTTTTTTGCAATATAAAAAGCGACTGAGACACTGGTATAAATTGCATATCATTCCCTGTGCGTTTTATCTTGAAATATTCCCTCTTCTTGAATAATATTTGATTAGGATACTTCTTTGAAGAATAATTTTACCTAATATGACGACGTTACTCGTGGCGTGCCTGTATTAACAATACACTAGTGATAAATTAACTTTTGTGTTTGCATAATTAAGTTACTGGTGAGATTATAATATCACAAAGTTACTAATGAATGTATAAAAAAGTTCTTGCTGTCTATTAAAGTTTTGGTCAAAATTTCAAACGAGGACTAATTAATCGTACAGTGTACATGTATCCACTTCATTACAAGTTTTAGAGTGCAATTACAATTTCCTAATTAAAAGGATAGACTATTCTGCCATACAAAGCAAGAAGGCAGTATCCGCTCACGTGAAAAGTGAGCAGCTACTGTCTTTTGCTTTGCAGTATTTCAGATTCAGTATTGAAATAGTCATGTTCTGATTATTTTTCTTAATTATTGTAGCCAATAACTACTGTTATGAAATGTGTGTAATTTCAACTTGTCCTGAGTTCTAATATGGATACCCAACAAACATGACGAGTGCCCAACATTGTACCAACATTGAGTGAACGTCTCGTGTTTGCTGGGTACGTGGATGTTTATGTATCAAATTTGCATTGTTATCAGTGAAATCCAGTTGATTTTATATTTACTGACCTCTGATATGTGGTGTTATGTGACCAACGTAGCGGAAGTTACCCAGCAAACAGGAGACGTTGAGCAGGTGTTGGGCTAATGCTGGTAATGCGACGTCGGCCCAACATTAGCCCAGCGCCTGCTCAACGTCTCGTAGTTGCTAGGTACCCAGTGAGCATGGGACGTTTTCCGACCCTGGTTCAACGCACGACTCTCTATTAAAAAACCCCATCTTTTCAAGATTAAACGTGTCTCGTAACTGTAAAATTTAATAATGTGTGTCCTCTAATTTGACAAATCTAATCATTTTAATCCACTTGAAGCTGTGGGTCGCGTCAGCGAGACACAGCTTCAAGTGGATGAAAATTTAAATTAGGTAGTTAGTGGGCGGTTGAAGGGTTAACAAATTCAAATCTAACTACATAGTTTGTGTATCGAAACGGCGAAATTATAATCGGCCGAAAACCTGTGGCTTAAAAAAGCTAATTAATATTAAACTACAAAATGACAAATTCGTGATTAGCATTCTCATTTAAGGTCAGCAGTTTAGTTGTTAAGCTGTTTGATATTTAAGATTAAAAAAAAATTATCCAGAATTTTGATGAAAATATAGGCTTATATTCTCAATTTATAAGAATTTATATAATACTTCCATATGAAACTGGCACTACCGACTATGGTGGCAGCTCCGAGAAAAACGTTGTATTAAAAAATCATTGTAATGTTCCAACTTGTTAATACAAATATGTTTTACTATTAAGTGTCAGCTTCATCAGGTACACGTAGAAAAATGCATACAGTGATATGTTCTGTCCAATCTACCTGATTTATTTAACACCTTTCATTCCCAAAGCCCACTATTGTGAGCATTCGGCTTACAAAAGCGGAATTTGAGCAGTAATTATGACCTTAGAATTTCCCTCGAGTCACCAGTGCTATAAGGCAGTAACTGTTTACTTTTCATGTAAGCAGTTACTGTCCCTCTGGTTTTGCAAAGCACTATAAGCAGGGTGCACCCTTTAAGCGCCAAACACGACTAGAATCGTTTTGATCTTCTTTATTAGGATTTTAAATATCATTTTATGTAGGATAGGTGGCGTTTCTATCATCGCCTAGATGTTTAAATACTTGACCTCCGATTTGACCCAGTACAAGCGCCATTTTTCATTTGTTCTATTAGCCGATCCAATCAATAATCAAATCAATAATCGAAGTTTAAATTGCAACCAAATGTGTATTTGAACATCAAGATGTTATGTTCAAATGTTTGGTCCTAAATTAAACAAATATGAGTAATTTTCACCCACTTGATGTTGTGGGTCGCGGTAGCGACACACAACTTCAAGTAGGTGAAAATTTTAATTCTATAATTTTGCGCTTTAAGGCCTAGGCCTAATTCAAATTGTGGATTGTGTGAGAAAGACACAACTTAGAAAGGCCGGAAATATAAATTAATGACTTTGCGGGCAAAGGGTTGAAGACAATATCTATGCTGACTGTAACCGTAGAATGACTCATCATTTATTTATACTCGACTGCCATGCATTATGTTTTCCCTCTTTCTTTGGAATTTCCACCGGGAAATAAAGCAAATACGCCGCGTTTCAGCGGTTACCAGCAGAAGACATTGGTCCAATGGTGAGCAAACGTTGGGACGGGGGTCGCAGAACTTGGGCCAGTATTGGTTCAAGTGTTGTGCGACATATCGTGTCATACTCCTGAGCTCTGGCTGGTTTTCTGTTAAATACAGGACCGTTGGTTCGATGTTGGGACAGTATCTACGGCGTTTGCCCAACCTTAAAACATCATTGGTACAATATATCATATTATCTGGGTTAACAGTGTTGACACGGCCAGGTGCACTTTCTATGCACAGAACTTCAACCCGATGTGTGTTTAATGTTGGTCAACCGTCTACGACAGTGGCCCAACATTAACCCTTACAAAGCTGAACTATTTTTGTAAAAACCATGGAGACCAGAGGGTGTCTTTTCAATTTGAAATCATCCTAAATGTCTTATTTAACTCTTTCCGCTTCATTTAAATACCTATGTTATAGATCTACGGTCAATATAAATGTTTGTCTCTTTCAGTGCGGGGATCGACTTAAGATGTCGGAATCTGACGTCAAAGACGTCAGATTCTGACGTCTAAAGTCGGGTCTCCGCGCTGAAAGGGTTAAACCAATATATATAAAGTATCTCGTTTTCTGGGCTGACAGTGTCGAAGCGGCCATTTGCTGCTGGGTGCACTTTCTGTGACGTGCAATGAAGATATTACCTTTTATGCCGACAGCTATTATAATGTACTGGGATGATTCCAAACGCCATCCACGAGAATTTATGTCCTATAAAATATCCTGCAAGGACGGTGTACATGTAAATCCCGGTGGATGAGTGATAGATTGCCATGCGACAGATCCCAGGTTCCGATCTCGTACAACGAGATTTCAGCGAATGTGGTTTTAGTCCACCTTTGTGCAAATTTATACGTTTTAGTTCGCTCTTTCCGCTTCATTTCAATACATATTATGGGTCTACGGCCATTACAATCATTAGTGCGGGGGTCGAATTTATAGTCAGATTCTGACGTCCAAAGTCGAGCCGCGCACTGAATGAGTTACCCGCCTATCCCGATTATATTTCCTTTTTTCATTTTTTATTAGATACCACATAAATACATTACATACATTAATTTAACCCTTTCACCACTGAAGCCCGTTTTTATGTGCTGAATGCCATAGCATTCAGCACATAAAAACGGGCTTCAGTGGTGAAAGGGTCAAATACCAGCTTTCAAACATTCTAAAGATAAAGCGTGACATCGATCAAAAAAGAAGATTTCAAAATCGTTGACCTCTGTTTTGTCAAAACATAGCCTAATGATGTTCACTCACTTGAAGTTGTGGATCGCGTTAGCGGGACACAACAAGTGGGAGAACATTCCAGTTGAATACTTTGGCGGTTAAAGGGTTAATGACTTTTCCTTGTCGCTTTTCCGCACAACGTGACACATCTGAATCAGATGACCCCGCCCTCCAGACACAGAATTCGAAATGCGAACACTAGCGGTCTGAGGCCGAGCACGCTACCTCACGGTCACGGAAGCTCCCCACACTGCTGAATCAGCAGGCCACGTAATGGCTCTTGTCCCACCTTATTGTCAAAGGTGTGAAGTGGTTTTCTTTCCAGGGCTGGCCGGGAAATGTAAATTTCTACCCCCCCCCCCCCCGGATCGCGTGTCCAGGACGTTCACCCTGTTCCCGGCGCGCGGCCAACAACTAGAAATAAAATCCCGACAATTTCCCCCGCGACCTCCAAACTAATACTTCTCGATGTAGCCCCGTCGAGCCTGACCCCTGGCGGCGACGCCAAATCACGTGACCAGCCTCAATAAATAAGGTATTGTGGGGTGCGATGGGCGTGGGTTCAATGGTGGCCCAGCGTCTGTCGACGCTGGGCCACCATTGGACCGACGCATTGTCCGAAAGTTGATGTCTGACTTCCCATGTTCTGGTTGACCTTGTTCGGTTTCGGGGATGTATGTGGCTCGGGTATAATGCTCGGAAGTACATGTATTTCGAAATGAAAAACAAACACCAACAAATCAACACCACCGGTTTGAATCCAATGTATCCTTGTGCCGGATTATATTTTTTTTTGAGGCGGTATTTCGTTTCTTTTTGAAGCCGACAGTGTGAAAATCGGGCACCGCGACACACAACTTCAAGTGACTGAAAATTAGTTTTAAATTTAAGTCTAAATGTATATGATTATCGCACAAAGTGACATTTGAGACATATTTAATTTTTAAAAGGTCGTTATGTAAAGCCATTCAAACAAAGAATAGCAATACCATCAGAGCTCTAAAGCGCTGCAGATTTTTTTTCTGTTCTACTGAACTACTTCACTCGTTGATGACGGTTCTACTTGTATAATTTCTATTCTTAGCAAAGAACTTACGTTGATAAATATTAACGTAGCGGGAGCTGTGAAGACATATTCTCATTATGTTTTATCTAGATATTTTACTTAACAACAACGAACTTTTTAGTAGCTTCCTCATATACATATAAGCTGTAGATTAAATATTGTATTTACAATAACAGCTTTTCTAATGATATATATTTAATGCTGGGCCGCCGTCTCCGACGTCGGCCCAACAATAAATCGGCATTGGTTTATACGCTGTTTTCAAAGCACAACACTACAATTGGGCACGCTGTGAATACATCAGTATTTATTCAGACGAGCTCTCTCCTGTGGTCCTCCATTCCAGAGCACACTGCTGATTTCTCATCTCACGTTTTCTTTCTCCATCATTAATATTTGATTCATGCCAACCCCAAGACGACCCAGCTTTGCCAAAGGTGAACAGTCTTTGTTCTGCGTCTTCTTCACCATCATTTAGTGGTGTCCGCATGGGTAATTGTAATGTGTGTGCCCAACATTGGTTTGACCCTTTGCTCGCCAACTTAAATAATTCGTATTTTTACCCACTTCAAGTTGTGGCTCGCTACCGCGACCCACAACTTGAAGTGCGTAAAAATTACACTATTTATTTTATTTTGTGACTAAACCTTTACAAGTCTTGCTGAATGAACCCAAACTTCACTCTAGAAACTGTTATTTGGTTTGCTATGAAACAAAATTGAAAACTGTTTGTGTCGTGATTTGCGCTGTAAGGATTAACCCTTTCAGCGAGGGGGTCAGAATCTGGAGACTTCAGATTCTGACGTCTAAGAACAGTCCCCGCACTGAAAGTATTAAAATATTTATAGGTATTCAACTGAGGCAGGATGAAGCTAACTAAGACATTTATGATGATTTCAAATTGAAAAAACCCTTTGGTCTGCATGGCTTATAAAAACATATTTCAGTGCTGTAAAGGTTAATGACGGACCAACCCAACACAACCCAACATACAAGTAACGTTTAGTCAACATTGGTTAAGATTGGGCCAACGTCGCAGACTGTAGGACTTCCACAACTAAGCCAGCATTGGGTCAACGTCTCGTGTCTGCTTGGATGTTGCATGCACAATACATTAAACCAAAGTTAGTTTGATGCTGGTCCAAGATCTAAGACGTTGAGCGGACATTGGTCCAACATTGGCTGAATGCCTCGTGTTTGGCTTTGCTGGGTTGTGTAGTTTTATTTTCCTTCCCTTTAGTGTTCAAATAGCCCAGTCTGTTCACGTGGCCCATTTGTATTCATTTATTGTGTGACGGTGATCCCAAAGGGTCATCATCTATGAGTAAAGACACTTTGCGTTCCATGTCACACAACTCAATCGGAAATACAGCTTCGATTTCCTTGGGTCGGCCCCGATGTCTCATTCGGTCCGGCTGTGTCTCGAAACTCAGAGATACTGGGTGCAAATCCCGGCGGGGTCGGATGTTTGTCGTCGGGGTTGTTATATACAGTTCTCCAAACTGTTCAAAGGCCTGTATTGTGCAGTGCTGTCTATGGTACTGAGCACTATAAAGAACCCTTAAAGTCATTCGATAAGAATAGGGCATAGTCCTGACTTCGAGCTTCCTTCTGTCGCGATGATTGTACAGAAAGCGACGTAAAACAATATTCACTCACTCACTCGATTTCCAAATGAAATGAATCGGGCTTTAGGCCATCTTTGTGCACATATAGGCTAAACTGGGCCAGGAGAACCTCCTGAGGATGATGAGATGAATGAGATGACATTGTCCTCCAGACACAGGATTCGAAATTCGAGCCCTCGCCGTCTGAGGCCGAGCACGCTACCTCTCGGTCACGGAGGCTCACCACAATACTGACTTTCACACGTGGATGGGGAAGAAACATTTTTGTTTCTTTGAAACCGCCGAGACCGGGAACCGAACCCCGAACTCTGGCGTGAAAGGCAGCGGTGCTAACCACTACCCTAGGGCCCCCGCCCCACTCGACTTCCAAAGCGTGTGTAAAATTAAATGCCGATTTATTAATGTGCACAGAAATCGAGGCACGGCTCACGTGTCCTGACAGTTTCTTGTCTCTGCAGAATTAATTAGGAAATAAATCTTGCTCAAGTGTTATGGGGGAGGTTTTGACGCTGGGTGATCGAGTAATGGGATAATTGAAATAAATGTGAAGCAATCGGAAATCAGGATCGATAATCATGGTAACCCTTGAAGCGCTGAGTTGTGGAATTTCCATTTTCACCCACTTGAAGTTGTGTGTCGCTACCGCGACCCACAACTTCAAGTGGGTGAAAATTACTCATACTTGTTCAATCTGAGATTCGTCAGCTGCCAAATCTTGATGTTTATACATTTCATTCTCAATAACTGCGATTTAAACGGCAAATAAAACGGATTAAAAAGGACTATTGTTGTGCTTAGAAGTCAAAGGGTTAATGGTTTGTGGCTCATCACACAGAACACGTGAGTGATGTCGCCGACACTTTGCGCTGTAAGGAGTTGTAGGTGCTCATTGACTCTCGTCTTTATGTAACGCCAGATAATACATTTTCTTCGTTGTATAATAGTTACCGGCAGGTGGCATAGCCGCCGTGTTATCACAAAATGACATAAATTCTCATTCATTCTTTCATTCATTCATTCATTCATTCATTCATTCATTCATTCATTCATTCATTCATTCATTCATTCATTCATTCATTCATTCATTCATTCATTTATTTATTCATTCATTCATTCATTCATTCATTCATTCATTCATTCATTTATCACCGTTTCTGAATGTTTCGTATACTAGGTTTCCAAGGCATGTAAGGTATTCTAAAATTGTAGATATCTGGACGTATTAGCAACATATGATTTTTTGTTAATATTTAATTTGTATAAAATGGTCGATACATTATCACGAAAACACAGGTAACTACACAATCATGATAATAAATCACAGATAAACGAGTGATAAATGAAAACAATCCTCGGAAGTGTATAGGCCTATACATTATAGTTTTATTTTATTTTGTTACCCTTTCAGTTTAAAAATCATTATATTAAGTCATTCAATTTACGGTTTGTGATTTTTTTAATCGGGATATAACTCACTTCAATGACCTCGAAGCTGATGGAGATAGACGGGTTTGCATGTCATCGGCGATGTAACGAGGATGCTGATTGGTCGGGAGTAGCGGGATTGGACGGATTCGCGTGTTATGTCGTCTGGGATTGGTTTCAGGGGATCATACTGTATGACTTACTACATATAATGATTCTTAACCCCTTGAGCGCTGAGCCATTCAATTTAAAGTTTCAGTCACCTGAAGTTGTGTCTCGCTACCGCGACACACAACTTCAAGTGACTGAAAATTAGTTGATATTTTTAAATTTAAGTCGAAATGTATATGAATATCGCACATTTTGAGACATTTAATTTTTAAAAGCTCGTTATGTAAAGCCATTAAAACAAAGAAAAACAATACCATCAGTGCTCTAAGTGGTAATAATCTTGCGTTGCAGATTTTTTACTATTACTGAACCATTTCACTCGTAGCCAGCGGCACTCTCACTGTGTACGAGTGAAGTGGGCGGCGTGCACTGCTCTGCACAACCAAAAGGCAATAACTTCTTACTTGAAAAGTCAGCAGTTGGCGTTAATGATAAAAATATGATTGCTGATCTCAACGGATAAGCACATTCATCTCGGAGCCGCCCACCTACCCCGCCGCTGTCGCCATGGTTACCAGAGGGGTGACATCCCCCGGGACTCGTTCCATGTCCACTAAAGATTCCTGGGGATAAATATTCAGTAGCCGTCTGCGATGTTGGCCCAACGCAGGCGCACGGTTGCGTCGATAATGTGTGTGTTCTGTGAAAATGAGTCCCCCATGCAGTTCACATTGACTATTAATACTGTAGATATTTTCATACTTTTTTGTTTTAAATTTTAAGATTTACCGTATTCATTATACAGTCAAAATACAGATGATTTTTGTCTTTGGTATTCTGTGCTTTCATATCATAGTCCGCCGCCGTAGTTATTTTTGGTTGAAATTCTCCTAATGTTGGCTCAGTGTTGGCCCATCGTGTACGACGCTGATCTAACATTGAGCCAACTTTGGGAGAACGTCTCGTGTTTGATGCATTCTATCCTTTTGCTACAGGTGGATCTTCTTCCGGTTTTAATTTGAAAACAAATTAGTTATGATGTGTCCCCAAGCATGAGAGACATTTTGTAAAAACCCACCACCACGTAGAAAATCGCCCAGTTAATTAATTAGCGCGAGAAAATGGAAGTATTAGCAAAAAAATAATTAGACAAAAAGTGAGAAAAACACACAAGCAAATTAATACAATACAAGACAATGGTTTGTTATGAAATCAAAGAAAATAGAAATATTCATAGTACCCTGGTTTTGTGAAGTATCTATAATTCTGCCTTTAGTGTGACTTATCTCGATATCAATTCGACAACCGTATCTGGGCAAATATGGAAAATCTGACCCAAATTGGCCTATCCCCCAACAAAACACGATACATTGACCCAATGTTTGTTCAATGTTGGGCCACCGTCTGCGACGCTGGCCCAACACTGAACCAACATTGGGTCAATGTGTCGTGTTTGCTGGATCCCGTCCCAGGGTTAGCCCCTTAATGCACGGCTGGCAATCTGCGCAGGCCGCCATCTCAACAAGTTTTCATATGATGCTAACTTGATTAGGGCGTCTGAACATTAGCGTGAGGATTGAGTTAGCAGGAATCCAGACGGAACGAGACGTTGTTTCAATGCATGGCCAACGTCTGCGACGTTGGCCATGCATTGAAACAACGTCTGTTCGCCGTCTGTTGTTCAGACACTAGCCAGAGGGGACAGAACCCAATTATAAGCAAACCAATATGGCAGCGCGAAATAAAACGCGGAATCTATGCCTGTGTTCTTGTACAAGTTACGATATATCGTAGGCTTCGGATTGGTCGGGATGGCCATCTCGACCAATCAGAAGCCTACGCTATGTCGTAGCTTTTACGTGAATACGGACCCTGTGCAGCATCGAAGAGAAGATCACGTGTTTTCACATTTCTACTCCACCACCGCATATTGCGTCATAAAATGTAATGGTTTCTTTGGGAACAACTCTCTTCATTCACACCAACTGCATGACATTGCTTCAATTGTGGCAAAAATAACCAAAATATAATAGCCTATATGTAGTATAAAACTCGTTTTCAATCTATTTCATTAGCAGGTTAAATCACTGCTATTGCAAATGAAATAAGTGCAAGATTTGCAAATTTTTGGTCTCAAACTATAGACAAATATGAGTAATTTTCGCCCACTTGAAGTTGTGGGTCGCGGTAGCGACACACAACTTTAAGTGGGCGAAAATTTAAATTATATTAGCGCTTTTAAAAGGTTTACACGCAGAAATATTTCCCACCACAAGGGTTACATGAAAAAACCCACCATTTCACGGTGTTGTCAGGGAGTTTTTTTTCTCAGCTCTAATCTCATATCGCATTGTTTCCTACGTGCAATTGGATACGCCCAGCAAACATTAATCTTCCCCTCGCGGCCACAGATCTGTTTGCGCAGACGTAATCTACAATTCAGTTATGCTGATAATTTTCGATCCAAGAAGAAAATAATCCCGAAAGTTTTGCAGGCTTGTTTAATCCGACGTGGGCGTTCGTACGACTTTGGCTGAATGTTGGGCCAACGTCTGCGACTTCCAGACAGCGATCAGCCAACGTTGAATATAGGTGTTGTCTGAGGCGGAAACGGAACATGGTCGCGTGAAAATGGTCAATATTCGTCAGGCGTTTTTTGCTATAGACAGACAATGCCTACGGCGTATTTTCTCGCTAAATATTGCCAATTCCGAGTTGGAATGGATGCTACACTGTCCGCAATCTAGAGACGTTGACCTGATGTTGGTTTGATGTTGGGCCAGCGTCTGCGACGCTGGCTCAACGTCAAACCAACTTTGGTGTACATTTTGTGCAAAAATATTTTTTTATTTGAAATTGCCAGCATATCATGTCAGATCTCTCGAGACAACTGATCTAGATTTGATACCTCAGAAAATTGTTTTTTGAACTTGAAATTGATCTGTCTGAACTCCCAGACTTTCTTTCTTTCTCTTTATAATATCACTTTTTCTGTGGAAAAATATAACCCATGAAAAAGTAGACGACTTTTGATGGGCGCACTAGATAAAGACTAATTACATGGTACTGCAGTTCGACTTAAAATACACATATGTGCAGATGTTCCAAGATTTGATATAGAAAACCTTAATTTTATTGTCAGTATGGTTAAACCATGAAATATTAACATGCAGTTTCATAGTTAAACCCATATATTGTGCCCGACCTGACCAGTATAAAATCACAGTAGATTCGTAGATCCGAATCTACTGTTTTAGCAATAGACTGACGTCATGGGTGTATTTTAATATGCACGAAGAGGGCTATACATGTACGTCAAGTCATTAATGATATATCTTTTCTCAGTCCTGTTTTTACGGACCACAGTGCCCGCTGACATGTTAAGATGACGTCGATTTTTATAAGGAGAGGTTATTAAGTCGACTGTGGCAAACAGGAACACAAAAGATTTTGATAAAAAACTAGCCTCGGGGCATGTTAGGCCAAGCTAAAGTAATACGTGACAAATAAAAAACTAGTTTTTTCCATATGATGTGATAATAAACATACAATTACAAAACTTAGAGCACTGAGCTACGAAATTTCAATTTTCAGCCACTTGAAGTTGTGTCTCGCTACCGCGATCCACAACTTCAAGCGACTGAAAATTTGTGTTATTTGTGAAATTCAAGTCCCAACATATACCAGTGTATCAAAATTGAAAACATATTTTACTTTTAACAACTGGTTTATATGCAGGTGCTAATAAAAAGACAGAATGTCTACTGTAGTCGACATCAGTACTCTAAGAGTTAGCAAGTCCAAGGAAAATGTCGTTATATAAATAAATACTAATCTGAGGAAATTATTGTTCATTCCTCCACTCACTTGAAGTTGTGTCTCGCTACCGCCATTCGCAACTTCAAGTGGGTGAAAATCCGCATGGTTTGATTTGACACGAATCTGGTGGGATACAAAACACTAAGGCTACTACATGATATTGTCTCTGGCCTCTGTTCTTTCTGGGCCATGTTGCTACCTGACATGTAGAGTGGGGCTGTTGAATTAGGCATCACTATAGATCTGATAATTTTCGCGTGTTTAAATTTTAGCGAATTTGTTATTTTTGAACTTTTTACGAAGTCTAAAATTCGCGAATTATAGATTTCGATGATAGGTAGCGCTCATAATATTAATTTTCGCGAGATTCTCAAATTCGCGATTTTGTTCTCGCGAAATTCGCAAAAATTAAAACCTCGCAAAAACTACTAGATCTACAGAATTAGACCGACTATGGCAAGCAGTAACACGAGACAGGGTTGACAAAATAGCCCCAGACCATCTTAGACTAAGCCATTTTTTTCCCCCCAGAAAATATCCATCTGTCACGTAGGACAAAAAACTTATGCATTGCTTTTAGCAAGTTCACGACGTCTAATGTGCCCAATTCCTGAAAGCAACAAATTTTTTTTTGTGGTCCAGATCAACTCCCTGCTAAACCTTAGCGATGTACTCGCGCGGGCTGGGGTGACTGAGGGGGACATTATTTTGTCTCCTAGCATCAAGTCCGCCATTGTGTCTCGGCTGTGACAAATGGTCGCTGCCTGAGCGTTGATTGTCTTGCCTGTCGACTAGTCTTCAGCATCTAAATATGATCAACACAAGAGAGAAAATTCGTGGGTTTCACCCACGAATTTTCTCTCTTGTGTTGTCCATATCTACTGGACGCGGTTCTTCTTTTCCAATTTGGCCCATTTAGTTGTTGATTGCGTAGCCTAATTGGAGAAATTATGCTGATGTTGTAGGTATTCATCGGTGTGTAATGATTTGTGTTAGGTTCATTTTCTGGCCAATCTTTCAGAGATGCTCTAGGTGTGCACTTATGATTGCCATGGTTCGCCTTTTCCCCACGAGTGTTCTTTAAAAACGCTGCTGCTATGCGCGGTAAGTGCAGGGAAAATGATGCTACGTTTTTATGGTGGTCTCACAAAGTCGTCTTAAATTTGTAGATTATTAAATAGTGTATCAAACGCGTTTTGTCTAAAACTATTCGCGAGTAAGTAGGGATACATCCAAATAAACACTATATTTTCAAATCTGCAAATTAAAGACAACTGTATATGACATCACCATGCGGTAAACAACTTCCATTCACTGATGATTGGTGCGATTTAATTTAGATGGAACGATGAAAAAGTAGCCTTCATGTATTATAATTAATTCTACAAGAATAGTTTATAGCTTCGCACTCTCTCTATCACATTCTGAGATACGGTGCTTGGCGATGCTGAAAACATCATTTACTGGACAATGGTCTCGGTGTGGAGCGGTTTCTATAGACTGATTGACCCAATGTTGGTTCAATGTTGAGCCAGCGTCTGCGACGCTGGCCCAACATTGATCCAGCACTGGGTTTGCTGCCTTGCACGTGATAAAATGAACACACATCGCTACCTGTAACGCCCCATCGCTCCCGAACACCATCGTCAATAGTAATCAAATGAAAAAGACGCATGTGCGATGCACGAGCAGCTGTTCACGAGCGCTGATCCCAATCGTTGAGCTCACCGAACACGTCCTTGGAGCTGGTGGAGGGTGTAGTACGGGCGCTATTCGCCAGGTGATGAGTGTGCGCTTTCGCATGTTATAAAACAGAATGGATGGCTGCAGCGTGAAGCTTTTGACAAGGCGAGGATGCAATCTGGTCAAGCGATTTTCAACTTTGGCTCCTGGAAGCAGTGGAGAAACTGTGGAAAACACTGTTTTGAAATATTTAAGTTAACCCTTGCAGCGCTGGAATATTTTTGTATAAATCATGGAGACCAAAGGTTTCCTTCAATTTGAAATCATGATAAATATCTTAGTTAGCTTTTTCCGCTTTATTTGAATATTTATGGTATGGGTGTACGGCCATTATAAATGTTCAATTCTTTCAGTGCGGGGATCGACTTTAGACGTCGAAAGCTGACGTCTATAGACGTTAGATTCTGACGTCTAAAGTCGATCCCCGTGCTGAAAGGGTTAACTTAACTATCCATATGTGACATTTTTAGTGGATGCTGATGCCCCCTCGACTTCTCTCTACTCTCATGTAAGGGGAGCGGGTGTAGTGGTTACGCTGGGTGCCTGTCACCCCAGAGCTTGTGGCTTCGCCCCCCGCTCTGGTATTCATGATTCACAGAAAGGAAATGTTTCTTCCCAACCCACTCGTAAGAATTCACTTTTGTAGGGAGCCTCTGTGACCACGAGCTAGCGTGCTCGACCTCAGACGAATTTCGAATTTTTTGTCGTGAATGTAGTGTCATCTGCTTCACTTCCCCATCCTCTGTGGGTTATTTTTGGCCAGGTTTAGCCTGTATGTGCACAAAATGAGCATAAAGCTCCGTTCTTTTATTCATTCATTCATTCAAGTATTTTGTGAAAATTTAGCTCATCACACTTTGCCCACATCAAATCCATAGGTTAGATTTATTTCAGGCACCATCTGCTTAAAACCCCTAATTAAGTAAATCGCAATTAGCAAACCGAATTTACATTCGACATCGTTCGTGATGTCACAAAATGGTCCAATTAGGCAATTCACTGGCATCACGAACGGCGGCAGTTCTGTCGAGCAAAGCCAAAAGGCAGTAACTGCTTACTTTTCAAGTAAGCAGTTACTTCCCTTTTGCTTTGCAGAATAGAAATGCTCGACTAATTTTGGTCGCATTAGTTGGAACACGGCGATGTCACCATTATGGCTGTAGTCGCAGGAGAACCTCAGATATTGTCGGTGTTCAGGGTAGAGACAATAAAAGACAAGGCAGCGGCCATTAGCAGTGATTAGGGGGTCTGTGGACCCAACAGAAATGCTCCCGTGAATATTTCCTGTTGTTTCTGTTACTCACGCACACGTCACGCACCGGCTGGATGGGATAGTGAGGCTTTTCCCTTTGCCAGAAATAGAAACTATACTCAATTTAACACTTTCAGTGCGGGGATCGACTTTAGACGTTAGATTCTGACGTCTAGAATCTGACGTCTAAAGTTGATTCCCGCACCGAAAGAGTAAAATATTTATAATGACGGTAGACCCATACCATGTAGGTATTTAAATGAAGCAGTTAGAGCTAACTAAGACATTTATGATGATTTCCAAATTGAAAAGAAGCGTTTGGTCTGTTGGTTTATATACAGATATTTCTGAGCTTTAACCCTTTAGGCCCTCACGATGCATTAAAGCATCATTTTGAATCCCTGAAAACAGACTTCATTTTCCTATAACTAGGGGTTTTAGAATGAATTTTTCCATGAAACTGATTGACCAATACATGGCAATTTTCTTTAATTTTTCACCCACATCAAATCATCTTCATCCACTACAAGTAGAGAATTGCGACAGCAATTCGCGGCTTGTAGTGGATGAAGATGGTAAATTCAGGCTTGAGAGCTTTAAGGCGTAATATGTCGATTTGTGATGTGCGGTTCAAATGGAAAAACGTCAGGTTTACTTTTTGGCTACTGGGATGTTTCCTTGTGTTTTTGATACCTTATTTGTATTTCATTTACCTAAATTATAGCGGTCAACTGTGCAATCACTATTTAAAATGCGCGATCAAGGTTAAAATCTGGGTGGACTAAGTTCAAATCTGCGATAGATACGTCTCTCAGGTGACATCTATGACAGCGACTTCAAAGTCTTCATGGATGTCTACTTACCCTGTAGTGTACATTTTTTTTATGAGTTTAACCCTTACAGCGCGGGGATAGACTTTAGACGTCAGAATCTGACGTCTCTAGACGTCAGATTCTGACGTCTAAAGTCGATCCCCGCACTGTAAGAGTCAACATTTTTATAATGATCGTAGACCCATAACATACGTATTCAGATGAATCGGAAAGAGCTAACCAAGACATTTGTGATGATTTCAAATTGAGAAAACCCTTTGGCCTCCAAGTTTTTCATAAAAAAAAAGCAGCGCTTAAAGGGTTAAAACATTTATATTGTGTATTTTGTTGTGAAATAAACAAGCATTTTTCTTCTTCTTCTTCTTTGGATAATCTGGAAAGCATCGTGTTTCTGTTTATATCAAAAAACTAAAAAGTTTTGTCTGTCAACGAAACTTGAAATATAATATAGCAAAATTTGTAGACGGGAAATTCACTTACATATCGCTGCATTTTCTGATTGTTTTTCGTCCACCGTCTGCATATAAAAATCTCCTGTTTTATATTCATACCTTCAGTTTTGTTATAAATATGACACGGTGGTTTCGTCCTGTTTTCTGTCGCGGACAGACAGCGTCATGCTGCGACATAAAAGCAGTGTCCATCAATGTTGTCCTTTTATTATAAAGATCAGACGGTAATGCCATATCCTAGCAAACACGACACATCGATCCAATGGTGGACCAATGCTGGTCCAATGTAGGTGACGGTCGGTCGACATTGGTCCAATACTGGATCGATGTGTCGTGTTTGCTGTGATATCAAGTAATTCTGAAAATCCAAAATGTAAACGAGAATGGCATCTTTGACATTATCTAAATCTATCCACATTATCATCGTGGATTGGTGTAAGTATTATTGCTATTATTGTTTTATCAGTACCACAGCCTTTAATAGCAACCTCGGCCTGCTCTAACGTGGTAGGTTTGGTTTGAGTTTCTTCATCATTGATATGCGACATCCATTTTAAAAAATAAAAACTTTTTTCAGCAATGTGCTCATGGGTTGTTCAAGAATCCACCAATTGCTTTTATCTTCGGAGACGCCAAGAAAAATATCACCAAAAATTCATTTTTCTCCTCACCCTACACATTAAGACATACTTTACACTGGCTGCATGGTTGTTCTCTTCTGTGCAACGTGCGAGATGCGATTTGGAAACCCACATTGAACCAACAGTGAACAAACATTGAACCAGCTTAGTGCCAATGCTTTCTGTCGTGTGGGATGACTTTTCTGGGATGACCGCAGCGGACAGAGTGAATCGTAGACAAGTCGCCACGGGCCGTGTTCAGCATAATTGACAAGGTGATGAACTCGGCCAGAAAATGATCCTCGCCGGCTTAATTAGATTTGTGAATCGCTTGACTGTTTGATTTGACTAAAGCCGGGTCGCGCTGTATCCATGGAGACGTGGCCACATTTGAATAGCCCAGCTTTTGTCTGTTATTTTCGTGCTTTCATGTTTCGGAGGCGTTTAACCCTTAGCACACTGAGGTCGACTACAGTAAAAATTCTGTGTTTTCATCAGCACCTGTATGCTCAGTTGTTAAAAATAAAATATGCTTTCAATCTTAAAACACAGATATATGTTGTGACTTGAATTTCACAAATAACACACATTTTCAGTCACTTGAAGACCGCGATCCACAACTTCAAGTGACTGAAAATTCAAATTGAATAGCTCCAGTGATCTAAGGGTTAATCCAGTTTATGTGATACATGGGAGATGTCAGTTATTGCGGTCATCTTTATCCAGAGTGTTTCACATTTGCATGTCATTGTCTTGGGATGCTATATTCTGTATCAAGACATAGTGATATTCCGATTGGCATTTCGGATTATGTATTGTATGATAAGTGCACTCATCTGCTCTGAAAATGTTTCATATTGTATCAATACATATCATTTTACAGGTATGAACTGAAGCATTCTTATTAGTTCCGTCAAGATATCGAGGGCATTATACCATGACATTGATTAGTTTCTGAGAAGCTTGTTAAATTATTTAATCATGTATTATTTAATTGATTAACATATTAATTGGATTTCAGCATCACCTATGACAAATGTTATAGATATAAAATCCAGAAGTTGCCTACGGTGAGAGAGAAAGCTGCTTTTCGATTCTCCTTTCTCTCTTTCGATGTTGACCGCTATGCTGCTGAATTGTTTGTTTCTATTTTTCGCAATTTCCAGTTTTTAATGACAAAGAATTACCTAATTTTTGAAAGATAGACACCTGCTTAACCCTTACAGTGCGGGGATAGACTTTAGTCGACAGAATCTGACGTCTGTTGACGTCAGATTTTGACGACTAAAGTCGATCCCCGTACTGTAAGAATCAACATATTTCTAATGGCCGAAAACCTATAACATAGGTATTCAAACGAATCAGAAAGAGCTAACTAAGACATTTATGATAATATCTAATTGAAAAAAACATCTTTTGTTGCGATGTTTTTTTACAAATTAATTCAGCGCTTGAGTTAATGACGAAACATAACCTAATTTGTGAAAGATGGACAAACTGCTTAATTGAATTATTTGATGAACTGGTCATCTACCCTGAACACTTTTATTATTTTCAGTGAAATTTTAAGAGGTTAGAATCTAGACTAGCTTGAAAACCGATATACATGAGCATAGCAGTACAAGCGTTAAAATAGTCATGTTACGGCTAGCGAAGAATGTGATCTAGGCAGTTATTTAACTCGGTTGCTTTTTGTGACTTGTCACATCGCCGTCCCCTTCAGACAAGACAGATGTTATTGCAATAGTGTATTGTATCGGATGTGAGTACTGAAATATTCATATTTAATTTCTGTTCGTTTGCTGTCTTGAGAGCAGCCAGCCTGGAGCTTTTTATCTGATCAGCGCCGGCGTGAAACGGGCGACCCAGGAGCGCCATAGGATGTAGGAATAGAACTACTGTGCAAAGCTAAAAGCCAGTAACTTGAAAAGCAAGAAGTTACTTCATGTTGGCTTTGCATTGCAGTTTAGATACGATATTTGAGACAGATACATCTATTTAGTTTGCTTGTTGTACTGAAAGATTAAAGGGGGTGGACTTTAGACGTCAGACGTCAGATTCCTATAGTCGATCCCCGCATATTTATAATGGCTGTAGTCCCATAGCATAGGTATTCAAAGGAGCGAAAAGAGCTAACTAATACATTTATGATAATTTCAAATTGAAAAAAATCCTTTGTTCTCTAGCTGTATATAAAAATATTTCAACGCTTTAAGAGTTCAGATTTATGGAGGCATTGCAAATAATAATAAGTGGCAAATACGACCATTCGCGTAAAATTTCTTTGAAAGTCAATTCACCAGTTTTCTCAATCGGCCGCTGAATTGCGGCCCTGAAAAAAGTACGCCATTGTGAGGACGTGCGGGGAGAGGAAAATGCCGCGATCACACTGTTCTTTGCCGCTCATCAATTACGGGATTTAGGACATCCCTGGGAGGGTGGGCAGATCACACACGGCGTGAACGTATTCTCCCAGGTGACAAAGTGTAAGTGTCTGCTCCGTGGATACGTGTGCTTCATCCAGCAGGCTGCTAATCTCTTTACATGTGGCTCCCGGTGCCGGAGGATTGAGCTAGTTACATGCTATGAGAAGCGTTCCATTCAACCCTTACAACGCTTAATTGCTTGTATAAACCATGGAGACCAAAGGGTTTTTTTCAATTTGAAACATCATAAATGTCTTGGTTATCTCTTTCTGATTCATTTGAATACCTATGTTATGGATCCACGATCTTTAGAAATATTTTAATTCTTTCAGTGCGGGGACCGTCTTTATATGTCAGAATCTGCCGTCTACAGACGTCAGATTCTGACATAAAGACGGTTCCCGCACTGAAAGGGTTAAAGAGCAGAGCTCTGCGGTGCAAAGACTTACAGCAGTAACTGCTTACTTTTCGAGCGAGCAGTTACTGCTGAACTGAGATTTCGAAAGGGTATTCCAAAACGCGTTTCACATTTCGATCTTTACATTGCTAATCACGATTTGCCGACCAAATCACTGGTATTGGGACTGAAACGACATCAATATTTTTTGTAAATGTTTGGTCTCAAATTAAACAAATATGAGTCATTTTTACCAATTTGAAGTTGTGGGTCGCGGTAGCGAGACACAACTTCTAGTGGGTTAAAGTTTAAATCAATTATCTTAGCGGCAAATTCAATTTTCACACCCACTCTGTACATTGCTATTATATAGTGCAGACATATAGATGAATTTTTCTGATTACCAGCTCTAGCGCATCCTGTAGTCTTCGTTCTCACTGTAACGGGAAAAAAACTGCTGCAACAGGATGCTCTAGCTTGGTGGAAGTGGCGCGATGGTTAGAGCGCGGATCTTTGTCTATGTCGTTGCCAGCCGTGCGGTTTCGAACCCCGCTTGGTGCAAGATTTTCAGTGTGTCCTCGGGCAAGGCACTACACCCTCAAATGCTTCACTTGACTCAGGTGAAAATGAGTACCTGGTAAACAAAAATGGCAATGTGTACCATACGTTTTTTGCGTCGAATTTACTGCAGGATTGTATGCTCTCCGTGGAGTTGAAATTAATCACGAATGAACAGGTCCAGTGACCAGGGGGTAAAATGTAAAGTCGGATGATAAATCTTGATATCAGTCTATAAACCTTTACCTTTATCATGTTTACTTACCAATAGGGAGGTTAGCAATCAATCATTAATACTTAGCTCCCTATTATTTTAGCTCTTTGATTTGATATAGACATGTAAACTAATTATATATGTCTAGCATGACATGACACTTGGGAACTCGTGTATCGTACCTAAGCACTTTACTAGTTTTTGTCTTAGTTGTTTGAGGTTGAACGTCTATTTTATTACGCCGCTGTAAATACTCTCCATGTTTAGGTATTCGCTGCTGTGAGTTTTTCCCTCCCTTCGGTGCCTCCCTCCTCTACATATTGGCCTTCCTTACTTGACCTGTTTCCTGCCGCGGTGCCCGATCCGCTCGCGCCCCATCGCCTTGCCCCGCGGAGCGAACACGACCAGATGTGATTTGCGGCTTTGGGGCGCGGGTGAAATTGCCAGCAAATTGTGCCGCCACTTGTCGATTTGGGTTTCGAAAAGTGTGCCGGTGTTCCGCGTACTATGTGGACCCAGAACTGAGGATAACGTGCGGATGGCTTCATATTTCACGTAAAACTCTAGTCCAGTGTTGGTTCAATATTGGGCCAACGTCTGTGACGTTGGCCCAATATTGAACCAACACTGGGCCGGGGTCTAATTTTATGGGTCAACGTTTTATCAAGGCTATGCGACGCTTGTACTAACATCGACTTTGCGTGTGGCTTTTAGATTTTGCCATTAATTGTCTTTTCAGATTAATATTAATTTTTCACTTGTTTTGAGCCGTTTAAAAGTAAACATCCAGCCATCTTTTCGTTTTCAAATGAATGATACATATTCATACAATGCCATATTATGAATTTTCTATTGAAAACGAAATGCTAATAATGGCTACTAGGGGCCTAATTCCATAAATCATCAGAGGCGCTGAATTATATTGCAAAAAATGAGACATTCTTACTGCGTATTTGGAGAATACTTAGTTTCGAATAAATCCGGATTTACTAAATTTGATACATGATCGGGTGGCCTATATTTCTGAGGGTACACGTGAGAGCCTTACCAATGCATGTTTAATGCCGTTTTGATGGTTCTGATAATCATCGATTCTGACATGATCAAGTTAACCGACGACACACGCTTGTCCAGCCTCTCCCTGCACCGGTCTGCCCTGCAAGGCCAAAAGGCAGTAACTGCTTACTTCTCAAGTAAGCAGTTACTGCCTTTTGGCTTTGCTCTGTCCGATTATCGGACAAAATGCACCAGTTGACCGTCCATTGTACCGTGGAAAGTGTCCTTTAGAGAATGAATAGCATCGTCCATTGAGTGAACAAGACTGCGGTTAACCATCTGCACGTGGAATGCTCAAATTGTTAATCATTTCGATATCAGGACGATAACGATTTAAGGTTTCGCGGTATTACCGATGTTTTAGATAGTGGGTGCATGTGGTACTGTGTGTAATACCTGCCCCTGATACAGCTGAATGAGTTCCCTTGGTGCCTTTGATATATTTTAATTAAATGGCGATGTATGAGCCCGCCCCAGCTGAAACAGTTAACATTCAAAGTACTGATCACATTCATTTTATAACCTCTCTATCCGTTTATTTGTTTTAAAAGCAATTATTTTTTAGGAGAAATGAGCATTAAATTAGCAAGACTGACAAAATATATCTTGATCTAAATTGTACAAATGTAAGTAAATTATTGTTGCGAGTAACTCTCAATTTTAATTTTTAACATACATATTTATGGATCAACGTCGCGACTTTCAGTGGCTGAAGATTAATTTTCATGGAGGCCTAATGAATTTTCCAGGTTTAACCCTTGTCCTGCTACGCTCGTATATATACGGTTTCAAGCAGATTTTAAATCAAATAATATTTTACTGAAATGGATAATATAGCTTGTGGAAGATGATCAGTTAGTATATAGATTTTCAAATTTGTTATATATGTTTTGTCAGTTGGAGCATGGAGATAGTAAAGGCTTTACTATTTCCATGGTTGGAGCTGGAAATTGTGAGCTTCAAATGACGAAAAATGCATTGAAACAACTCAGCAGGACAAGGGTAATTGAGTGCATCGCGAGAACGAATCGGCGTGCGGAGATTTCAGCCTGCTGCACAGCCGTAGCACTTCCAAGGGTTAACGTCCAGTTGTATTAATCCAATGGCTAATCAGCCTACATTGTGTTGCACACGTACGCCTCTTTCATGTGATGTTAACCATTTGCGTACCAGCGCAGATGTGTGGTTATTATTGCCAACATTCGCTTTGCTATTCGAGCAGCGTGAGCTGAGCAGATAGCAAAGTAAATATTAAGCCTTAAACCGCTAAATTAAATAAATTAAGTGAGTGAAAATTACTCGTATTTGTTTAATTTGCAAATAGTGATGTTAAACACTCATTTCATTCCCAATAACTGTGATTTGATTGCCTGATAAAATGGATTAAAATTGGCTTTAGTCGCTTAGCGGTTTAAGAGTTAATGGCACAGATTTCGTTTTGAATTCTTTGGATTCACAATTTTCATGTAAAATCAAATCTAGTGTCATGTGATGTATTAGTTGATGCGAAATATTTGCGTCACTAGCAGGTAGAGGGTTAAAGCTTAGCGTGTATGACTGGATCACACACCATCCCGGGATGGGATGATCCTATTCAGAAAAAGTCCACAGCAAATCCCTCAATGTGCGGCCTTCATATTTTGTCCTGTCATGACCTGATTTCTGTGAATTGAGTAAATATAGCAAATATCCAGACATTGTTACATTGCGATCTGTATTGTCCTAAAATTGTGCCCAGATCATCTAATAGGAACTAATAGGATGTGATGACAATGTCGTTGAGTATCCCCGATATTATCGGAATACTTGTAGTGTTTGTCATTTTTCCGCCGCCGCCGCAATTGGGCTCTCACTCACAAGGTAACTGATAATATTTTCTTAGCATATAGGCATATGACCTGTACGCACGTAGTTCAATAGGAAAATTTTGAAATCATTTTTTGCTTTGTAGAAGTGTACTGCCATTATTTGAGAACTTAGTTTATCATAGATCTGTATTCGGATTAAGCAGATATGTTTAGGTAAATCCACCGCGTATAAAACCCACTGGCCATTGGAAATTGTCATCTGTATCCGGATTAACCCTTTAAGCCCTCACGATGCGATAAAGCATTTTTTTCGCATCTCTGAATAATGACTTAACTCCCTGAAACCTAGAGGTTTTAGAACGAAAATTTTCATGGAACTGTAAAAGTAACAGTATATATTGTCCTTTGCCACCCACTTCAAGTCATTTCAAATCAATGACAATGGGAAATTGATTATTGATTATTAAGCAGACTTCAAACCATATAATATGTCACATAGTTTGTGGTAGATGCTCAGTTAGTCAAATCATTCCATTTATAAAATGTAAATTAAAATCGTCATTTTAAGCTGGAATTAGCGTTAGTAATTACAGCTTCAAATGACGAAACCTACAACAGAAACAATTCAGCAGGACAAGGGTTAGGCCCACTCGCCATTGGAAATTACTGCTGAAGCATGTGTGAATCACACAGCACTGTCAACTGTCAACTGAGAAAAAATAATTTTAACGGTATCTTCCGCTTTCCTACAAGTCCCTGTTCCCCAAGTCGTTTAATCACAGCTTCTGACGCAATTTCCAGCTTCAACTGAAGGAAAGTATTTATATTTATGAAAAATAGACAACTCTTATATAATTTACCACAATTTTTTTATCAACTTCATGGACCTTTACTAGATTGTACTTGTAGCAGAGCAAGGGCTAAATTCTGCTTTTTCTGCTGAAGTGCAAACAATTTTCCGTGATGTGAACAGCACTGAATTTCCTATTTGCATTAGGGATTTGTCTTTTATGCGATCAGCCTGTGATCAGCCTGTGTAAAAAAATGACGAAGCTAATCAGAGATGTAAAATGTCGACGAGTCTCGTTTTCAAAGAAGAGCATTGAACCTTTGATCCCGATATTCTCTATCTTTCTGAGACATGACAGCTTCATCCGGATATAGCTCGCTTTTGTTGAGTGGGTCAATATTTTTTCTTTGCGAGAATTTTTCGCATGATTGTAGGCGAATACGAGCAAAGAGCAGTCTACAAACGCTATGATGTACTTTCAATAGTCCTGACAGTGTACTTGAAACTTCCGGTGCGGTTTATGTGTTAATTAGCAAATACAACGGGGTTTTTCATGGCGGTGATAAACCATATTTTGTTTGCACATACTCGACTAGGGACGGTGATCGCCACCGTAATCCTACTTACCTGGTACAGGGGACACCGTGATGACGTAGACGGTTCTTCCAGAGTGAGGCCTTTCCATCGCACTTAGGTTTGGCTGACCATTTTCAATATTATACACTGCTGCCAGGGACTCACATGTTCACATGTTCGACAGAACATTCTTTTATGGGTATACCCAGCGTTACTCTGTAGTTTGTTGTAGAATATTTATGAGCAAAAACAACTCAGCCAATCTAGAGAACATAGTAGTTGGTTTAACCCTTGAAGCGCTAAATTAAATATTATAAATGTTCACCCACTTGAAGTTGTGTATCGCCACCGCGACCCACACCTTCAAGTGGGTGCAAATTACCCTTATGTGTTTAATTTGAGACCAAAAATTTAAAAAATCTGGATATTTAAGCACCCATTACGTTCCCAATAACAGTGATTTGGTCGTAATAAAATAGATTTAAAACATCTTTAATCCTGATTAGCGTTTATTGGTTAACCTTTCAGCAGTACATGATCTAGGAAAGGTCCTGAGCTCACATTGATCGTGTAGACACATCTTCCCTACAGCAATGCTAGGCTTCTCGAGGTCGCAGACGGTGCATTGGACAACTGACACGGCTGCCCAGTTGACATATCTTTGATGAAACAAAGACTTCGAATATAATACAGTGACTTTTAATTTATGCCGCAACATAACTCAAATTGAAAAGGGCGTTCGTGCAGTTTGTCTTGACCATTTCTTGACAACGCCGAGTGTTCGTTCGCAGCGTAAGGGTGTTACCAGCATGAGAAATGGCGCTACAACTGGAGGTAATCTTTCTTCATAAAGAGAGTCAAACACCGCGGAGCGATACATTTTTCCAAGTATCAGAAATGTCAACGTATTGATGTGAGGATTATACACGGCACGGTTCCAACGCATCATTCATCATCAGCGGTCATGTCGTGTGGCGACGATTCGTGGATGCAAGGAAGTTATAGAACCCTCCCTACTCCCAAGGTACTACGGTAATGCTCTGCAAAGCCAAAAGGCTGTAACTGCTTACTTGAAAAGTAAGCAGTTACTGCCTATTGGCCTGGCACAAATCAAGTCATCTTTATTTGAAATCAAAAAAATAATTTGTGAAACATTTGTGACATTGGCCAAAAAAGGCTATTCAACCTATTTGTTTTGATTAAAAATCAACAATGGTTCGAGAGCGTGACCTCGTTAATGAAACCCACAAAATCTGACGTCCATAGACGTCAGATTCCGACGTCTAAAGTCGGTCAGAGGCACTGAAAAAATATGTATAATGGCCGTAAACCCATAATATAGGTATTCAAATGAAGTGAAAAGAGACGACTGAGACATTTCTGAAAATTGAAAAAAACCCTTTGGTCTCCATAGTTTATATTTAAATATGTCAGCGTTGAAAGGGTTAAACGCAAACTTTGAAGCTGGAAATTGCGTCGGCAGTGTCGGCTTTAAATCAATTGTAAACGTCACAGAGTAAAGCCTACTTAGAGGGACGAGGTTGACATGTCACTGGTCAGTTGACTGGTGTGGTCAGTTGACTGGTCAGTCAATCTCGTTTGTCACGTCGGAAGACACCTTCCTGATTGAACTGCGTGTTACTTTCATCCCAGCTGACGTATTGTGACTGTAAATGAGCGATATTACAGTGTGAACGCCGTGCTGAAGGAGCTGGAGGCAAGCTGAAATGTGGATCCCGGAATTACCAAGATTGTGAAAAGCGTCTGCAAAAAAACCGTTTTCCTCATATTATATTAAATATATCTGACGATATTTGCGCTTATCAGATCGCGATGACCAGATAGATGTTAAAGTGTGTGATCTTTATAATATTTTTTTTACCCATGGTATTCCGAGTAAATCGTGTTTTTAGTGGTACACCATAATGTGGGGTGCCTCGGAAGTTTAAGAACATACATTTGTGACACGTTACACTAAAGGGCAGTAAAGTCAAACTAGATAAGACGATATTAAATAGATTTTTTCGAAATAGATAGATGTGCCCTTTCTGTTTCCTAAACTGAAAGATTTTTAGAAATATTTGTATTACTTTCAATTTTATGAGATTTTTAATTTTAGGTATGATTGTAATAAATAATATTTAAAAATAAATAATGGTAACAATTCCGCTTGGATGTAGGCCTACCTTTTCGCGTGATGTGTCACATTTCTTCTTCTATTGTAGGAGGTACCTGATAGGATCTGGTAATTCGATAAATATAAAATATCTTTTCAATTATTCTCAAGGATTTTTCTATCGGAATACAGGCTTCGAAAAATATACCAATTTTATAGTAAAGAGTAACATTATACTCTAAGATTTTACAGTAATAAATAGGCCTACTAGTCAAGTTGACAGGTGATAAATCGTGGTTTGATGCTCGTAAGATATAATGTATCCATTTATATGACTGAAGCGGCGGCGTGAAAGCAATCTGAAAATGTAATTGTAAAAACCAGCACCACTTATCATGATATACTCATATATGATGGTTACCTTATTCAATGAGGCTCTGGCGGCAAAGACAGCGATGGTTGCCAGGCGCTGCCATGAGTGATAGAATTTACATCCATGGCGACTGGAAAAGTCATTTCCACGTATATTTCGTTCCGTCATTCGACGCGGAAAGGGGGGAAGGGGGGAGGTATACTCCAGAAAGAGTAATACGGGGGAAATAGTAATAGACAATGCTTAATATCAGTAGATTGATTGCTAGTGGCATTTGGTTGTCTTCGCCGCGGGGGAACCTCTCATATTTTCTGATTATATTCTGAATATGGGCAATCCCAGGGGATGAGTTCGCCTGTATCCTGACACGCGCGTGACGTTGGCCCACTTTTGGTTTAATGTTGGGCCAACGTCGCAGACGTTGGCCCAACATTAAACCAGAAGTCGTGCTCGCTTGGATGAAAAAAACACTCCGCATCGTAATCTTACTTGGAATATTTATCTCCACCCTTTACCGGACTATTGCAAAGCCGCTGTTTCATAAGATGTTGATGTCGTGTCATCGTGGCCCATCCGTCACTCATTTATTTTAATATTATTTTCATCGAAATGATCTAATATACATCAAAAATTTAGCGGCTGATTCTGTTTTTGTATTTATTATTGGAAATGCATATTTTCAGTTAATACATTAGACAAATGATTTTATGAAAATCGCAATATTCCTAAGCTTATACATTGCTTTTGATGTTCTGTATTTATGAGCGTTTTATTCACTGGCATGTCACCTGCCTATATATATTTGTTTTCCAACCGTCAAAGTTGTCCTACAGTTATTTCACTCACATGAGTCGTCTGTTCTTTTTTATAGACGTTTTTTTTATCAGCTGTTGCAGTGTCTGTTAACGTGTGATAAGGAGGTGATGGAGAGAGTTGCTGATGCTGCGGCCGCATCTTAGGTTTTTACTCTCTCCATCTAACCTGTTAGGGTATTTACTTTAGGATTTACTGAATTCGGGCTAAAATCCAAGGATAAGTTCTTAACCATATTTAGAATCAATCAAATACGATTTTAGCCAGGCAGCAGTCTAACATGTTCACGAGATTAATGATAATATTCTAAAAAATGTATATTCAAAAAAAGGGAAAAATGACGTGTATGTGCGGTGTCATACTAATATAATGATTGATAATTCTGCTTATAATCTTTAGGTTACATGCGTCTGTCATTCGGCGTCCATCTTGCTTGCTTGCATCAACTTTTTGCACTGACGCTATCTAGGGTACAGTCTATGGTGACTAAAGCAGTAGTCTATGGTGACTAAAGCAGTAGACTATCACATTTTCCGCCCATCTTCCGCCTTTTTTTAAATAACTCCCGTGGCATTCCTTTATAGGGCCTGTTCCTTATTGATGCATCGCGAAATGTACAGGCATGTCGCTGTGCGATGGCAACACAGCCTCTTTCGTTTATATACGCGTATTCCGTGTGTTAATATCGAAATGCCTTTACAAGGCATTTCGCGGTGTTATATTAACACAGTTCCTTTCGCGGCGACTGAAGCACTAACACTCCATCACAGCACATTTCATACCTCGTCCATCTTGCTTGGTGTCACCGTGCCGCCTAATAATGCACAGAATGTGTGCAAACCACAATTCAGTCACTCACTCTGTCATTTTACAATGCTAATCACATATTCATGCCATCCCGTCGAGCTTATTCATCAGCCCGCTCCGTCTTCTCACACTGTGTTTTACAGGTCGGCTTGAAATCAAAGGGTCTTATCTGTCTCTTATTTAACCTTTCAACCGCCAGTGCCGCATATATTCGGGTTTTCATTTTTTATTGGCACATTAAGTACCACATTTTAAATATGTTAAAGATAAAAGGTGACATCAACCAGCAAGATTTGAAAAGAGTTGACCTCAATTTTGTCAAATCTGTATAATTTTCACTCACTTGAAGTTGTGGATCGCGTCAGCGAGACACAACTTCAGGTGGGTGAAAATTCAAATGGAATAATTTGGCGGTTAAAGGGTTAAGTTCCGGACGTTTTACGTCCGAAGGTCAACATTCAGCGCAGCGGGTGTTATAATTTTATGAGATTCAGTAGGATTCCGCAATGTATTTGAATAAATACGTAATAAGATCAGAAACGAATTCTCAATAAGTCCTATATACGCGCGGATTATAGTTTAAATTGGCAAATTATAAACTATGTAAAAAATTAAAATAAAAGACTTTTTGTTTGAAATGTGTTTAATTCGAAAAAAATGCACCTTTCTCCAATTCGAAAAATACGTCAGGGAGTTCCTGTAATACACTTTAATATATTGAAAAATTCGTCTATTCTCCTGGAAAGGCTCTGAAAAACGGTGACATTTTAGATGATTCCACTTAAGCGATTGTTTAAACTGTAGCGTCGAGTCATGTGCTCGTGTCCTGGCCTTTTATATTGAAATATTATTTCTCAAAATATTCTGTAATATGCCATTGATATTATAGAATCGTACATGTACCTGCCACTTTAGAAATACTACTTTTTTATACCGAGGTGACGATTCATGTATAGGGGTCTACTAACATAACATTTGAATCTATTTTTATAAATTTTAATTGCGAAATGTGAGAGCTTTGCAGTAACAGAAAGTTGCAGACTTGCCTCTTTAATTCCAATATTCAGCAATTTAGAACTGGAATTGCTGACGCAACAATAAAATAACTGAAAAACTAGATTATTTGAAATAAAAGACGGTTACGGCACCTGAAGGGTTAGGACCCAGTTGAACCACGTCTGCTGATTTGACGTGAACGCGAAACACACTGTGACAGTGCTATTATGAAACAATCGCCATCATGTGTGTGATATTCTATTTATTGTTTTGGCAGTAAAAGTAACGAGAATGCACCCGCCGCGTCTTATTATTCCGCGGCTGTATAAACTCTTCCGCGCGAAACGTTTAACCAATGTTGGCTTGATGCTGGGCGAGCGTCTTAGACGCTGGCCAAACATCAAGCCAACATTGGTTCAACGTCTCATGTTATGAATGGAGTCGCTCTGAATAATCGGGAGGCATGATGAGCTTTTTGTTTTCAGTTCACGTCCCATCTGTATCTTGTTTTTTACGTCTGCCTGGTTTTATGATACTCTATTATCCACAGATTATCTGCCCATTATACCACGTGCTCCTAGCAATAATTGATTTCATAGAACCACTCTACTCGAAAAACAAATTGTTTTTATACATTTTTACATTGATGTAACATTATTTCATGCAAATGCAACAACAGTGACTGCTTTCTTCTTCAAGTGAGTAGTTGTAATCTTCCCTACAGCAAGACTATGCTGCGTCCTCGAGAAGCATAGCCTTGCTGTAGGGAAGATGGCTTTGAACGGCTGTACCATTCAGCATAAGAATCGTGTCAATGGAAAACGTGTATATATAGCAGAGGTTGACGATGCTGCAACAGAAATGAGTTGAAACGTGGAAATATAATACCGATAGCATATTGAAACACTGATGTGGTGTTCGTGCAACAATTCTAAAACTTTACAATGTGTGACATACATCCTTTCATTTCATGAGGACGACATAATCCAAAACCACGATATGAGATCTCTTCGTTGACTCTCGGCAGCTGTTTCATTCAATGCAAGGAGTTTTTTTTGTGAAACTCAATGACCTCGACCTCCTTTGTTTTCACCGAGCTGGCTAATACAATGAAATATGGGGGAGGGGTCTTATATAATCTTGTTGTCACCGAGTGACGTCACTGCGTTTCACAGAATAGGGATAGATTCCTTGTTCAATGCAAACATCTTGCCAACACTGGTACAACTACCCACTGGGCACGCGATTTTGTTGCGACGTTGAATCAACGTCGGTCGCAATAACGCCGTGTGCATAGTGGGCAGGGCCGTGGCATGGTCAGCGAGAAGGTTGTCTTCCGGAAGGTACATGCAAATTGATAATCAAGGACAAAAGCTGGACGATCTGGCGGACAGTACGCGGGCACTGGGCGCGTATAATTTATGGTAATTTATGCAGGGGATGCTGCGGTTGTCTGTCCATCTGGGATGCTCCTGATTGAAACAACCAGCTGCTGGACCAACGCTGGGCCAACGTCGGGTCAGTTTTTGGTCAATGGATGGTCAGCATGGATGGTCTACTCTTCCCACTCGCTTGGCGTATTCCTCCCAAAATCTAGAACCCGCTTGTTATTTACCTCTTCTTGGGAATTCGCCATCTTGGATTCCTCATTGCCTTTACTTGTTATTGCTATAAGTGCCTTCATTTACTAAGATGTTTTTCCCTTTGCCCAAAACCCTTTCGTCACCGAAATCCACTTTGTAACAAAATGTAACAAAAGTGTATTAGTTTATTAGCCCCTTCCTAAATTATCTCTTTCGTTATTATGAACACGCATAGACATCAACACGTATTTGTAATACAGGGCCCCGTATTCTCGTACAAGTTACGATATATCGTGGGCTTCTGATTGGTCGAGATGGCCAATCCGAAGCCTACGATATATCGTAACTTGTACGTGAATACGCGCTCAGATCTATGCCGTGTTCGGTGTGACATCGACAGTTATCCATGTTTGATATACTAGAAAGCATAATGATGTGGGTTTACAGATTTCTTTCTTTGATTTTCGACCCTATTCACCACGCCCCCTAAAGACACACAGAATATGATGTGCCCACGTGCTGCAAAGCATGTGGAGATCATCTCATATATAGCATCTCAAAGTACCTCACCATAACATTGGTCTAATACACAACTGGTCCAACTACCCACTGGGCACGCGACGTTGTTGCGACGTTGATTCAACGTCAATGTATACATGTACAGTGCCTCAGTTCCTCTTACGATTCCATCTTGTCCCTAATCACATGCATGAACTCTGAACTACTTGTAAAACTAACATTTCTGACGAAGTGTTTGATTTGTTTGATTGTGGCGTTGCCTCGGGAATATATGTGTAGGTGTGGATAGAATTCAAATGTCCCATTACAGAGCGAAGCTGGTGTTAACAATTTGATAATTTTGTTCTGTCCGTGTTAATGTATTGATCCAAGGAATTCCTTGATTGATCCAATCAGTATGGGCGTTGAAGTCAACCTATTAGATACTGGAGTCTGAGAATTCAAATATCACGAATTTTGTTTTGTAAGAAAATATCATAATAAAAAATACTGTTGTGTTTGTGATTGAATACACGGATTCAGATTGTGATAATTTTCAAAATTTACTGGACCAAATCGTGCATGCCATTTGGAAAAAAGGATGAATTGATTAGAGTGGTAAACGGTGCCGTCACACGACGTTGGCATAACGATGTGACAACGTCTGTCGACGTTGTCACATCGTTATGCCAACCTCGTGTTCTGGTAGGGATTTTTCAAGGCGTGCCGATCAATCAGTGTATTGAATTTATTCATGAAAAGGTACAAATCACCCATTCAGAGTAAACCACGAGCCGGGCGACAATGAGCTGAGAGCCACCCAGGGGCCATCCCTGCACACATGAGATATGCACCCGATGATGGCCTGATGTTTGTCCAACGTCGTAGACGGTGGTCCAGCATAAAATCAAGTCAATCACTGTTCTCTGCTGCTAAGTCAATGCGATGTTCTTGTACATTGGCAGAAGTGTTATTTGCTGGTGGCCCAGTGTAGTTGCTGTTGGCCCAACGATGTTTTGTTGTTTCATCATGCCTGGTGTGGGAGAAGGACAGTTTCCTGCTCAGCAATGACGCGACTACTCCAGAAGATTCGATGTTTTAGTTATAATAACTCCCTATGTTGGCTATATGCTGGTTCAGCGTTGCAGATGTTGGCCCAACATGTTGTCACCTTCTCGTGATTTCCAGAAATTATATCATTGTTTCTCATTTGACCCTTTCAGCGCGGCGGGGACCGTCTTTATACGTCACAATCTGACGTCTGTAGACGTCAGATTGTGAAGTATAAAGACGGTCCCTGCACTGAAAGAATTGAAATATTTTTAATGGCCCTAAAACCATAACATAGGTATTCAAATGAATCGGAAAGAGTTAACTAAGACATTTATGGTGATTTCAAATTGATAAATAACTCTTTAGACTCCATGGTTTATACAGAATATTTCAGCGCTGTGAGGGTTAATATTTGATTTAGGCGGCCTACATATCCCGCCCACGATTATTCAATGCAAGTGCAAGTGCAAGTACAGAATATATTATAGTCCGTACTCGCCCACATGTATAAAATAAGCGTTTAATAACGAGAATATGGCCTTTCGCTACGGGTTTGTGTTTTTGTGACGATTGGCTATTTTTATCTTGAACTATACTGTCGTCATCTACTAGTTTCCTTTTAGGAAAAGCTTGACAAATTGAATATAAAAATGTAGAATTCATGATCTAATCGCAAATTATCAGCTTGTCATGAACGCGTTTTGTTAGCTGTAGAATTATATTTATTTGAACGACTTTATTTTATGTTCCTGTGTAACAAACACAACGGAATTTTAACAAACAATTCTAAAGCCTTAACAAAAGCCCATTGTGGATCAATGTTGGCCCATCGTCTACAGCGCTGGTCAAGAATTAATTGGGTCAACGATTGCTGGGTGTGCTATAACCCAGCAAACGCGACAAATCTTCCAAATGTTTGACCAATGTTGGCCCACCGTCTACGACGGTGGCCCAACATGGTCACACGTTGGGTAGATTTGTCGTGTTTGCTGGGAATGTTGTCTGTTGGACATAATGCCGCTGATAGACGTGTCATCTACAGCTGTTAGGAATGTTAGTGTGATGAAAGAAGACATTCTCTCTGGTAGTGTGTCTCCTGACAAGTCTATCACGCCATGCTGGCTGGCTGGCTGGCTGGCTAGCTGGCTGGCTGGCTAGCTGGCTGGCTGGCTGGTTGGTTGGCTGGCTGGCTGGCTGGCTGGATGGCTGGCTGGCTGGTTAGCTGGCTGGCTGAGTGGCTGGTTAGCTGGCTGACTGGCTTACTGGCTGACTGGCTGGTTGGCTGGCTAGCTGGTTAGCTGGCTGACTGACTGACTGGCTGGCTGGCTGGCTGGCTGGCTGGCTGGCTGGCTGGCTGGCTGGCTGGATGGATGGTTGGCTGACTGGCTGGTTGGCTGGCTGGCTGGCTGGCTGGCTGGCTGGCTGGCTGGCTGGCTGGCTGGCTGGCTGGCTGGCGGCTGGCTGGTTAGCTGGTTGATTGGTTGATTAGTTGGTTGGTTGGTTGGTTGGTTGGTTGGTTGGTTGGCTGTCTGGCTGGCTGGCTGGCTGGCTGGCTGGCTGGTTAGCTGGTTGATTGGTTGATTAGTTGGTTGGTTGGCTGTCTGGCTGGCTGGCTGGCTGGCTGGCTAGTTAGCTGGTTGATTGGTTGATTAGTTGGTTGGTTGGCTGGCTGGCTGGCTGGCTGGCTGGCTGGCTGGTCATGGTCGCCCACCACTTACAATTACTTTCTTATGGTCTTGCTGGCAGAATGGTTTGCCGGTTTCTCGCTACATTACTAGCGCCATGAAAGCTAATGATTTTGAAGGTGAACGAGCAGCCCTTGAGTAGTAACATCAGAGTAGAAACCACAAAACTGTAATATATCACCCAAACTAGGATCACCTTGGGATTAAAGGGTCGCATCTGCCACTTTGGAAAGTGGCAGATACGACACTTTAATTCCCATGTCTAATCGTCGAGTTTATCGCTGAATTAAACAATTTAATTCTGTGGTTTTGTCTTCCGAGGACGGACCATCGAGCTACCCATGCCATGACACATCCGTGAAGACGTAATGGGCGAAACTGAACAGGGGGAGATCCCGGGCGTAATGAGGCGATAATGGAAGAAGAAAGATCACCCGGCAAACAGGAGACGCTGGTCCAACATTAACACAGCATTGGATAAACGTCTCCTGTTTGCTGGGGAAGTAGCAGTAGTTTCTCCGTGGAACTGTAAAATCCGTCTGCTCTGTTTGACACGAATGTCGTTGGGTTTTTCTGCAGGATTGGTCAATTTGTGTGCATTGTAAAACTTTCCTCTTCTTCAGTCATGGGTCGTGTGGTCAGCATTTCTTTCAGTCGAATCTCAAAATGTTTCTCACAAACTGTGACTTGCGTCGTTAACCATTGCATTTATTTGGTTAAAATTCAATAGTTATCTACATTGCGATAATTTTGCAATTAGAGCCAAAAATAATTATTCACATTGTAATTCTTTGTGTAATTAGAGTAGAAAATTCACATCATTCATATACATGTATGTGTACACAATTAAATGCGCTCATATTTCTAAATTAAATTTAAAATTAATTTTAAATTTTAAGGTAACATTTTCCAGTAAGTTTCATATTTTATAAGACATGTTTAGGAAGAGCAATTTCTGTCTGTAATGGCCTAGGTATTTGCCCATATTTGTTTTTTATCAACCAAGAAATGTACATAAATCAGTGGAAAATGATTGTCATGATGTGAAAGATCTTAACTACGACGCTGGGCCAACGTACCGTGTTTGCTGGGATATTTGTATCCCGAGGCCTTCCTCTTTTCTCATGTGTTACGGTGACTGTCGTGCACCAAAATGCATCAACTGCTAATTTGAAAAATAGGCAGTTACTGCATTTTGGCTTTGCACAATAGTACTGTCTGCATTCCGTCTTGCCTGAGCCTGAAATCTAATTTAAGAGTGTTTCTGTCAAGTGACACTCTCTCTCTGTTACGGGACACTCTCTACAGCTGAGACACAGTGCGTGTGTGTCATCCCGACATGCCAAAGACGTTGAGTCATTGAGTCAACGTTTTGACTCATTGTGTCAATGTTCTGAGTCATTGAGTTAACGTCTTGACTCATTAAGTCAACGTCTTGAGTCATTGATTCAACGTCTTGAGTCATTGACTTGGCTTGAGTCATTGAGTTAACGTCTTGACTCATTGTGTCAACGTCTTGGGTCATTGAGTCAACGTCTTGACTCATTGAGTCAACGTCTTGATTCATTGAGTCAACGGCTTGAGTCATTGAGTTAACGTTTTGACTCATTAAGTCAACGTCTTTAGTCATTGAGTTAACGTCTCGTGAATGTCATATATGACTGTATAGCCAAGTAAATTGACCTGGATTAAGAACGCAATAGATGAGTTAGATACAGTAAACGCCAATCAAATAGTGTTCCATGCGATGACATCCATGAATTAAATCATCAAAAATCATGGAATTAACGTATAAAAGTGACGTGAAAGTACCATTTATGCAATTTGCGGAAGCCTACATTTTGTAGTCCGTGCAAGTGAGTTGGCAAATACAAGTTTCGAGTTTAATATTACTCCTTGAATTATTGAAGGATATTATCAATGCATAACGGGAAAACTCTAGGATTAGAACACTATATTCTTCGAAGGGGGGAGCTGTCAGTAACTGACAATGCTTGCTCTTTGTGGCTACCAGAAACAGAAAACATTGAGCCAATGTCTGTTCAATGCTGGGCCAGCGTCGCAGACGCTGGCCCATCATTGAACCGACATTGGCTGAATGTTTGGTGTTTGCTGCCATCCACTGCTGACATCGACCTTGTCATTCTGCCAGGTTGGCCACCTGCCACTGACATGAACACCCCTCACACATAATCACCCACACATCTCTGAACAAAACTCTCCTCGATACATTCTTTGTAACTGTAGCTCAATATATTTTCAAATGTTGCTCTAAGATCTATCTACGTTAGATCAATACTTTAGAGATACGTTGCATTTAATTATTTGCCGAAGTGACTATTAGACATGACACCACAAACAACCATTTTTGAATTGATTATTTATCTGCAATAAGGAAAGTTTATCTATAGGGCCTATACCGTTGATTAGAATAACAGTTTTGTGCATGCATGATATTATTGCATTGTGAATAGAAAGAAACGTATCCATCCTTCTTGTCCTCCGTGTATTGAAAGGTCGGATCTGCCACGTTACGATCAAGGCAGATACTATCTTTCAATCCTTAGAGTCGATTTGATTAAAAGATAAATTTTATAGAAAATACGTATTTTTAATTATTCGTACGTCTTCATTTTTTTGTATTGAGTCGTGTAAAGCGCCGTGGAATTTATCGAATTTGGTTTTAACATGACTTAAAATAAGTTACCTATATTATTGATACATGATAAACTCGTGATGGAAGACCAACAAATAATCGAATACAGTGGCAAAAAGGGTTGTAGGGGTGGCTAACATAAGGGTATAGCTGCACGCTCCTCCTGTCTTGTGTGAATTTCATTTGTGGGCTATCTCGTTAGAGAATGATCACGAGAACCTAGGCTAATGTTGTGTCAGTGCTGTGCCAGCATGTAAGACTTTGGCCCAGCATTAGACCAATGTTTAAAAAATCCTGCACGCGGCCCTGACACGACATCTCATCTTCAGGTGTAAGGCGTGACCTTCTGTGAAAATGTGTCATGTCGAGGTCGTGACCTTATGAATATGTGTCAGGATCAGGTTCGCACAAGACGTGAACTTCACGGCGCTGACAAATAGATTATTGGGTAGCCACGAGACGTTGGCCCAATGCTGGGTTAATGTTGCGACGCTGTCCCAACTTTAACCCAGCATTGGGTCAACCTCTCGTTGGTTGGTTAAATGTTGGTTGAATGTCCCGATGCTAGTATATCTGATCAAAATCTGAACTCTGAACATAAATCTTTTCAACATAATCTTTTGAATCCTTCAGATCTGCAAAGGGTCTTTTCTACATGGTTGTTTATTTGATATTGTTATTTATCCGTAGATTAAAACGTCAATTCTGGTCTGCCTCTCACTCAGGATGTTCCTTTCAGTTTATCCCATTCGTATAGAGAAAACTGTCATGGATGACACATCACCATTTTATCTCCTCATCCTCAGTCCTCAGATGGCAATAATTTTAAACAAGTATTAATTTGGTTCAACACTTATACGCTGAATTTATTTATGAAAACCTTGGAGACCAAAGGGGTTTTTTCGATTTGAAATCATCATAATAGTCTTAGTCAGCTCTTCCTGATTCATTTGAAAACCTATGTTATGGGTCTACGGTCATTAAAAATATTTTTTACTCTTACAGTGCGGGGATTGACTTTAATCGTCAGAATCTGACGTCTACAGACGTCAGATTCTGACGACTAAAGTCGATCCCCGCGCTGTAAGGGGTAAAGCTCTGATTCAGAAACAGTAACTTTCACAGCATTATTTTGAATTCTGGTTCAATCATTTTGTTGCGGAAATCTTCAATCAAATGGATGCTGTTTCAGGATTAGTTTGACTCAGGATTAATGGTCAGATCCGTCTGAAGCTTCCTCCGTGGATCTTGTTTCCAGCAATTAATCTTCCATGAGTTATTACTGTGAATCTTTGACTCTGGAATGTTCTCTCCAGCCTGCTCTTATTTGCGTGCCTATCGCCAATCGATTAGTTTTTTTTAACCCTTTAAGCCATCACGATGTATCAAAGCATAATTTTGCAACTTCGAAAAATGACTTAATTTTCTACAACATATGTGTTTTAGAACGAAAATGTTCTTGGAACTGTTTAATAATAACTTTTTTTTTTCATTTGCCACCCACTTCAAGTCATTTTCATCCACTACAAGACGGAATTGCGACAGCAATTCGCGGCTTGTAGTAGATGAAGATGACAATGGTAAATTCGGACTTCAAAGGGTTAAATGGGAAATAAATTTGTTAGAAAACGTTTATTTTCTTCCTTTTTGTTTGAATTTATTTTATTGAATAATGTTTACTTCTTATCCCACTACACTTATTGCTTATATGTTCCTTTACTACTGCCAACCTTGGTCCACTACTTGTTAAATTTGCATTTTCGAGATCACGTTGTTCGTGGAATGGACGGCATCGTGCTTCATGAATATGAGGTGCTTTAATGTGCTCTTTATCAAGAAACCCCACATAGGCTGGCATGCTTTTCAAACACGTGTCTGCTTGTTTGCATGGACGTCGCCAAGACTTTGGCCCAACTTCGGTCAAGTGTTGGGCCAACTTTAACACAATTTTCTAATGTTACCCCAGTGTTTATCCAACATTTCGAGTTTGTTTGGTGGTCAAGAAAACGTATCTTGACAGGGCTTCCCCTGAGAGTGTGAGCGACCTGACCAGCAAGCTACATAATGGCGAAAACAGGAGATTCACCCAATGTTGGATCAATGTTGGTCCAGCGTCTGCGACGCTAGCCCGACATTTATTCAACATTGGGTGAATATCCTGTGTTTTCTTCTGAGATATAATTGCTGCCCTTCGAGCCTCGGGCAAGACTTGATGCCACATGTGAGTGACAGAAGCCCTGCATATCAGCTTATGTATGGACTTCCAAATATATTTTTGGAAAATATAATAATGGACCTGGCAACTATGAAATAAAGACTATGACACATACAGCAAGGCTAGTCTTCTCGAGTCTGCGACCTCGAGAAGACTAGTCTGCGATAAAAATCCGAGATACTCAGGCTTTCTCAGATTTCATATGGATGTGAGCGGAGTGTCATCTGATCCTACACGATTCAGCCAAGCTCGAGTGAATCTCCATTATCAATGACGTCACGTAGGCCACGATGTGGCAGCAGGGCAGACATGCACATGATGTGGTGACGTATGAACACGTATCTGCCACATTAGCTCGCGTGCGTTCTCGTCATCCTACATTAGCGCCCATCGTGATCGGGGGTACTCGCTGATGCTGGCTAAATGCTGGGCCAACGTGCCCCAGGCGTTGGCCCAGCATTTAGCCAGCATTAGCAGGTATTCAGCCAACATTATTACGACTTCGGTGATGGGTGTCATGTGATCGTACAAGTATAGGCTACTATGAATTCCATCGGGAATGTTTGACAGGTAGCTGGCAACATAGTCATTCCCCTTGTGATAAAAGAATGTGTTTGTAATTAATTTCACACAAATTTTACGTAATTTCATAATTTTTACTTAGTGTGGTCAGTTGCAATTTTAAATTTGTTTGAGTCCCAAATCTTATGATCACAATCATGTACATGTAGTCGCGCTTGGAGGTTTAAAGTAGATAAATTATCTTGTAAACTACATGTTGTAAACTGGATGATATAATATGAATCCAGCAATATCTGGAAATGTTATAATTACCACTATTTATTTATGTATAAATATTATTTCTCAGCGGGTATTGAACATTTAGCAGTTATGATATAACCTTAAGATATAACCTTATGATATAACCTTTATTTTACAATCCCATGTTGTTTGTACCTATTCATATCAGGAAACACAGTGTGATATGGCATTCAGCTTACAAAATTGAACTCTGGTGCTGTGATGGTTAAAATGGATAGGCACGATACCTGGATTTTTGTTTATCTTGAACTGAAATTGACATTTTCGTTGTTGTGCATCTGATACAGTTGTTTAGTTTTGCTATCTTTAGATTATGAAGACCTTTGCTGTCTTTTTTTTGCTAGCGGTGTCTTTATTCAATGCTCCTAAATGGGCAGGTCTGTGATATTTAAAAGCAATAGATTGCACAGAATTCCTATATACGTTTTATACAAATGCCAGAGCAGCTATCTTCAGCTACACTATCGTCACAAAGACATGACTCATACAGTTTCCTACTTTGCCAGTTTTGTCCAGAATAATGGATTTTATATACATGTATCTCCATGACTAAAACATGATATCAGAGATAAGATTTTCTAACCAGCAAAGTGGTCAATATACACTATGGCTGCAAATGACTACATTTATTGACATTTTCAGTTCCTGCAGGTGGCGATCCACAAATAAAATTAAATACGGTTAGCATTCTGATCACGACTGAATTGATACTCCATATGAGTATAATTGATTTGAGTTATTTATTTCTTATTTGATTTACTTCAGTATAACATTACAGTAATATTACATGGGCATAATACCCAGGGTCACCATACTGGTCACCAGGGATAAAAACACTATAAATGGCATGTATTCATGATGTGAATAATAAAATAATAACATAATTTTCACAGTGGTACCATAAAATATAAATATAAATAAAAACATTATAATGGTATAAAATCACAAATAATTATATACATAAATTTCTGTTCGAGTGATGGTTTTTTCAACAACCTTTCCTAATCGTATAAAACATAACACCCGCATGTTTTTTTTCGGAAGCGTCTGGTTTGTTTACCAGTGACAGGGCTAGTCACTTTGAAACACTTCACTTCATAACGTTAACACTGACATATATGTGTGGTGACTAACATAGACACGATGGTGTCAAAACCCCATTAGTTTAAAACACTGCAGAATAGTCTGCGTTGTGCAAGTACAGGATAGAACTATCCGGACGATTTTTGCGAGGGTTTTTATTTTCTAAACAATGGAGGCCCGAGAGGTTTTAATCAGATGTTAATACGACTACGATGCCTCAGTAAGTGTGAGCAAGGCACAATTCCCACACACTTGAAGCTGTGGCTCGCTACCGCGAGCCACAGCTTCAAGTGGGTGGGAATTGCAACTTGGGAGTGTGTAACACGTGGATACTTAGCAGAACCATGGTGTTGTGTGAAGCCAGAAGGCAGTAAATGTCTACTTTTAAGCACTAACTGCCTTTTGGCTTCGCACTGGTGGACAACACATTGCTCGTGGAGTCTAAACAGTACCAGCTGAACTGACCGTCTGACGTGGAACGGTACAAAAATACACTTTGAAAACCTCCCCTCTTGGAAAAAAACTGTTTGATTAACAGTAGCACTTGAGTGTTTTCCGCAAGACACACAATTGAATACGGGACAGCTGTACATTATTCTAATGGGTGACACTGTGGAGTTGTGAAATGACTTGCGTGGTGCACAAATATGTGACATAAAATTAAAACAAAATGGTTTGTCGCTATATTATTTCATAGTTGACCTGCAAATTTACACATAAGTTTGATGCTCATCTACTTCCGGTTCATCGTTATTAACTAACGAAAAAAAAACGTCCAGAAATGTCATTGTGGTTCAGAGTTTTTAGCTTCATTTTCTTCTTGAAATCCTCTAAATGGTGCTGACAATCACTGACAAGCATCTGATTTTTGACGATCCATGCATCTAATGTTAATCCGCCGTTTTAACAACGATTCGTATATTATTTTGTTGGGTGTGTCAGTATAAGACTCGTGGATCTGGTAGAGATATTCAGAAAGTAGAAAAAACAACAGCAGAAGAAGTAGCAGCAGCGGTGTAGGAGTAGCAGCAGATGCATCAACAGCACAGCAAGACCAACAGCAGCTGCAGCTGCTGTTGGTCTTGCTGTGCTGTTGCTGCTGGTTCTGCTGCGTTATTGCTGCTGGTTCGTCGCCTGCAGGAGGTGACAGAAGCAGTGCCAGTAGAACCAGTGTCAGCGCGGTGGAGACCAACCACTAATGTTACAGCCGCACCATATACCGGGAGATGGCCTGAGCTGCATTTCTTCTCCTCCTCCGCGGGCGGGGCGATGTCCACCGTCAGGTGCTCTGCAAGACGATAATCTACAGCAATTGCAGCCTGAGAAAACAACCACGGTCCGTTTGTGCGCTAATTCAAAGCAGAATATATGTGGGATATAGGCTTCCTCGTGGAGTGGACGCCTATAGTCATATTTTGCGGTGGCTTTCTGTAACCATATTCCGCATCTAGATATAAACCGGCGTGTACTGGTATTAATTCGGCCTGGATTATTACTGCAAAACATCTCTGAAAATGTGTTTTTCCTGCAGTGGATGGGCCTAATGATGTCGTTATTATACCGGCTGTGGTCTATGGATATCATTTTCTAGTGGAATGAGGTTGTTTTGCAGGTATTTTTTCCTCTCAGACCGCAAACGAATTAGGACTTTTTTTTATTGCGTGGTGGAATAATGCCAACATTACAGTGAAGCAAGAAAACACCCGCGAAGCCTCGCCCACTGTTTCATAATATTTTTATTATCAGTATTTCTTACCGGATAATTATCTTCACTGACAGCCGCAACCGCTGAATATTTTTCTGAAGAAATCGCACACAGCCCGAAGTGTTGCTCTGCACAGGCGGAGAAAATCGAATTACACTTTATGCAAAGTGATTGCGTCAGCACCAAGAACGACAGAGCTTGGACGAGCCGGGCGGTGCACAATTACTACTATTCCCCGCACAGAGATCCCCTGTTCTCCCCCCAGTATGGATTACACTTCACACAGGGTTTCTCCGGGCTTTTATGACGCAGCCTTTGATCACAAAATGCTTGGACATGAGTATCTGGCCAGACCAGCAGTGGAATATTGAGTTAGACGGCCTGCGTGATTGAGTGATTGTAACCGGTGCCAGTCTTTGTCATTGAGTGATACTGTCTCTGGCTTATTCTCCTCTTCTGCTGTTCTTGGCAGAACACTGGGAATTAATTATCTTGTGTGGTCTTGTCTTGAGACACCACTGACACAACGCGCTACTCAATTATAGTTGATCACTCTCATACATCAACATGAGATTGTAGTACAACTTTCTGTGTAGATAGGTTTATATCTAAGTATTAGCAGTCGTGGATAACTGTCAATAATATTAGCTTGAGCCAGAAAAATTGGTGTCATCCAGAATATTGATAGTTCGAAGAGAGGCTTGGTCTGGATACCCGGTCTCCTACACGGTCTCATACACGGTCTCCTGTGTGAGATGCACCAAGAGGCTCTGTCGCCATCAATGCTGGTCTAATGTTGGACCAGCGTCGCAGACGATGGGCCAACATTAGTCCAGCATTGACCACAGAGTTCCATGCATGAGGATGACCTCCAGCACCTGTCACCTGACCTAGTTCGAGCCTTGCTCACCATGGCCCTCGTCATGCTGAGAAACGTGGCTCACTGGGACTATGACAAACACGAACTCTGTATCTACCTCGGGCGCAAGGACCAAGGTCAGAAACAGCCCAAGCTCAACCAGGTGGACTTCAACTTCAACCAGAGGGAGAAATGTCGAAAGGTAAACTTCGCCTTACTAGATTTCTGTATCTGTATGTTACGTGGCAGTACGCACTATTGTGCAATGGTACAGAAGAAGAGCACAATTTTTATATATTTTGCTAGGTTGACTAAGATACAGCACAGGCATTGTCTGTGCTGTGTTGTAGTCAACCTATAACCATATCGTCCCCTTGGATATGAAAGGGTGTATCTGTCAGATTACTGGCAGATACACCTTTTCATATCCAAGAGGACAATGTGTTGATTTACACTGATTCTTGTCGTCAGCCACATTGATGCATCTTGATAATCAAGTTGCAGCGAGACACTTGATTAGTCTAGTAAATAAATGCTGGTTAATTCAACATAACATTGTTATAATTTTAATAGATCTATATAATCACCTCGGTTTTGAAGGATATTTTAGCTCAGAGGAGACGTATTTCTATAAAAACATATTCGTTCAATGAGCTCTATTGTAATTATGGTAGAATAATGAGATATTCTAAAAAATATATGAAATTTGGGATGAGGTTGGAGAAATGTCCGCTCATGAATCCGTTTTAGTACACTATACAAACATACACAACTGGAACACACACAACTGGAACACACGTTTTCCGTTACGTTAACATGCGATTTGCTACCGCAATTCATACCTGAATGAAAATCCCTGTAACATTGTATTAACAGGTCTATGTGTTGTAATATTGTATAAATATGCCTATACGTTGCATTATGCAAGGCAAATTTCTGTAATTCGACTGTGACAGTATACCATGATCAATATTTAATTTGCCAGCTTATGCTGGTACTGTGTCATTTGATAATACAGTGTGATTAATGAGCGTTGATAAGACGATGTGATTCTGGAGAAACTCGTGAAAAGAGAAAATAATATAACATCCCAGCAAACACAAAACATTTGGATAACATTTATACAACGTCGGCCCAACGTCTTCGACGTTGGTCCAACATTGTATAAATGTTATACAATTTAAGCCCTCAGGATGCATTGAGGCATTATATTACATCCCTGAAAACAGACCTAATTTTCCTCCAAATAAGGGTTTTAGAATGAAAATCTCCACGAAACTGGTTTACCAATACATTGCAACTTTCTTCAATTCCTAAACCCCTTCAAATCATCTTCATTCACTACAAGTCGAGAATTGCGCCAGCAATTCGCGGCTTGTAGTGGATGAAGATGGCAATGGTAAATTCAGGCCTGAGATGATTAAGTCTGCGACACTGAACCAACATAAACTGTCCCGTGCTTGTTGCGATGGCAGATATGAATATATCGTCGCCTTGGGATCGAAAGGGTGTAACCGCCACTTTGTTGCAGTTACACCATTAATTAACGTTTCTCTCCAAACCATTTTTAGACAGCATAAAGTTGCTTGAACATATTACTTCTTGATAAAGTAAATCACGATTGTTAACCCTTGAGGCGCTGAAATATTTTTTTACCGATTGGAGCTGGAAATTGCGTCAGCAATTCCAGCTTCAAGCGGTGGAAAAATACTGAACACTGCATTCCAGTATGCGATAGAGTTAAATGAGCGATGTGAAACTAAAGGGAGTTACCAAACCATGGACCCGCATGTATGTGGATCGATTTTCTGTCCGGATATTATATACGCGGATTGTCTGTGTCTACCAATATATCGTGACCTCTCTAGGGCGCTTTGCGTGTACTTGGGCCAAAATATCATCTCGGCAAAGTTGGGTTTTGTGTTCCGTTTACCAGTTTACAGGACTACTACATTATCAACAGTCTTTGTGGTCTATTGAAACAAGAATCCCGCAAATGGAAAATAATAAACGGTGTGCGTTTGCTGTATTAATTTATTACTATTTTCTCGATAATGGGATAAGTGGGGATCGACTATAGACGTCAGATTCTGTCGTCTAAAGTCGATATTATATCTGGTATGGGGTTTTCTATGAGCAGTGCATGCATGGCCCATATCACTAATATCTTAAAATTAACTTTATCTCATTTCCATTAGAAAAATGAAGATAATCTTAACGTTTTCAATGGAAATGAGATGATAGCAAATACTGTAGATCTGGTAATATTCGCAAGGTTTTAATTTTCGTGAACTTCGCGAGGAGGACAAATTCGCGAATACAAAAATCTCGCGAAAATTGTTATTTTAATAGCGCTACTAGATGAAAATAAAAAATCGCGAACTCTAAATTTCGCGAAAAGTCCCAAAATCAGAAATTCGCGGGAATTTAACCGCGTGAAAACTACCAGATTTACAGTATAATTTTTTTGTGGGATGCACCCCAGCGCATGATATTTTGTTCATTGGTCGCTGGTCGTAACGAATCTACAAAAACCCGTACGACATAGTGCCCTTTTTAACAGTTTAATGTGTACTCCCGGTGTTGTTTCAATGTTGGTCCAGCGTCTACGACGCTGGACCAACATTAAAACATGTCACTATCTGCGGGGACCAAGTTTTCCAATCTTTAGCCAATATCATGTTACAAAACGAGTGTGTTTGTTAAAAAACCCGGGCTGTGTCTGCACGCGTCAGGCGACGTACCCCATAGTCTGTGGGTTACGCGGGCAATCTTAATATTATTTTTATCGCCTGCCATATCAGCCGGGCATTGGGCGGGCCGTTTCTTATGATCGCCATCTCTAGATACCCGTCGAAGACAAGACGGCGGCCTAAGGGCTAGTTTAATGTCGGTTTAACGCCGGTGATTGTGGCCCGGCATTGATCCAACCCCAGGCTGATAGCTTATTCGCACCGGGCGACAATAACGGCCGGAATTGCTTGGCTACAGATTGCAGATGCTATCAGACCTATCTGCGGCGTAATTACCTCAAAGACAAAATGTCTGAAACGAGAGGAAAATCTGTCGCAGCGGAGAACACTCTGTTTGACTAACGCTGTCTTAGTACTGGGCCAATATCTCAAGGCATTGGCCCAACATACAGACAGTTACGCCAGGCAATATCGACTGAATAAACGGCGGTTGCTAATTCGTGCCTAAATGACACTATTGTATTTTCTAAATAATAGTTTTTCAGTTGATTCTTGAATTGCTCAAACGTTTTCTGTGTTAACCCTTACAGCGCGGGGACCGACTTTAGTCGTCAGGATCTGACGTCTAAAGACGTCAGATTCTGACGTCTAAAATCAGTCCCCACACTGTAAGGATCAAAATATTTGTGATGGCCATATACCTATGACATCTGTATTCAAATGAATCAGAAAGACCTGAGTAAGACATTTATGATGATTTCAAATTGAAAAAACCCTTTGATTTCCATGGGTTATACAAGAATAATTCAGCGCTTTAAGGGTTCATAAATAGAAAACACATATTCGAAACCTTTTTATTCACATTGAGGTTTGCTGCCGCAATTCACACCTCAATGTATAATTTGTATAAATTTTCCGAGTATTTTATATAAAACGAATCACTCGTATAGCCGTTTTTAGGCGTAAATTAGCAATAAAACTGTTAGATTGAAACATATTTTTGATTTAAATTGTACAAAAATGCAAGTTATTTTTACACACTGGAAGCTGTGGATCGCGGTAGCGAGACACAACTTCAACAGTATGTGAAAATTAAAAAAAAATTGAAACGTCATCAAATTAGTAGTTCTGATTCAATCGATTTGTATATTTGCAAAGATAGTGTTTCGCAGCAATTAGTTGCAATGGTGCATAGCATGTATGAGCAAACACGAATCACCGGCCCAATGCTGTCTCAATGTTGGCCCATCGTCTGCGACGCTGACCCAACATTGAGCCAGCATTGGGAAACGTTTCCTGTTTGCTGAGCGTATGATCCAGGTAGAAGTAAGCCGCTACTTCCACATTGGATGTGACTCATTTGTGACATTGTGTAATATAATCTGAGTCATACTTTCTGTTTAACAAAGCTTGCCTGGAATCACCGCGATAATGTCAACAATTAGGCCATGTACTGACTATTGTATGACCACAGCTGTTTTAAAGAACAAGATAATACCGATTGCCCGACTAAAGATTTTGTGACTCGATCTCAGTTGTTTTCGGTTTTATCGTATTCTCTTACAAGTTACGATATATCGTAGGCTTCGGATTGGTCGAGAATACGGGCCCTGGTGTAGTAGTTGCGTCTTGTACCAGTTTAGCTGTGCACAAAAGTGGCTTACATTGCTAAATGTATTTATTCATTACATTAATAGTATACTGGCCTTAATATTAATCGTATACTGCCCTTAATATACACCGTATCAGTCATGTGTTTCATACAGTATGTCAATGCGCTATTTAATTGTCTTCCTTTCTTGTTGTTTCAGACTCTGCAGGCTGATGACTTGGCGGACCGTCTGGCAGAATCTGAGAAGTTGATGAGGGACATGGGCAAGACATGGGAGGAGAAGCTGAAAGAAACGGAAAACTTACATCAGGTAAGGCACCATCCATTCTCATATATATATAGTACGTCTGGGCATGTCTGCGGGTAAATCCCATAGACATGCCCAGAACCCCTTATCAGCTTATCGGGCGATTGAAGGACAACACTATCAATCTTAGGGCTATCATCCCACCCCCACATCATCATCTGTACATCTCTCATCTCATCAATGGACTTTGCAGTTTTTATCGTATTACAATGTCACTTAAATGACCATTAGTGCCAAAAAGTGACGTAAAGCAATAATACTACAGCATTTACTACAAAAACGATCATTTGTGTCTGGTGGTTTAGTTGATGTCATCTGATTTTGCTGAATCGGCTCCCAGCACATTGTACTCAAATTTTCACCCACTGGAAGTTGTGTTTCGCTACCGCGAACCACAACTTCCAGTGGGTGAAAATTAGTTTCATGCCAAATTTGCTCGATACTTTCTGATTTACCCAAATTTCATTCCCAATAACCAGTATTTGATATACTGAAAGGATTAAACATGATTTAAGGCGTAATTAGTGTTCAGCGGGTTAATAAAGGGCGCTTTCAATACAGAGACCTGTAATTTGCAATACAGAGACCTGTAAATGTGGCCCAGTGTCGCCGACGGTGGTCCGGCATAGATCCAGCATCTGAGACTTTTGCTTCATCATCTGAAGCACATTTGGCGTGGCTTTGAACACAGCTTTTCATGTTATTGTGACAGTTTCACCAAAGAGCACACCTCCCAGCAAACACGATACACTGATCCACTGTTGGTTCAATGCTGGGCCAGCGTCGCAGACGATGGCCCAACATTGAACCGACATTGGGTCAGTGTATCTTCTTGACTGGTCTAAAGATGAGTGAATGAGTGCATGCTTCAAACCGGCAAACGAGACGTTCAACCATTGCTGGATTAATGTTGGCCAGCGTTGTAGACGGTGCGCCAACTTTAACCCAACATTGGGTGAACGTCTCCTGTTTGCAGGTAGAGTAAAACATAAACAATATATCATCATATTTCTCACACACTGCCAGTTATTCTAAGATGCTGGTACAGAATCATATCAACATTTGTTAAAGATCTCGTGTTTGGAAGTTATTTTCTGTATTTTTACCTTCATTTCCACCATCTGCCTGATTAATTATGCTCCCTCACTGCTCATACACACATCACTACACATCATATGAGCAGTCACGCTGAATCTCCCCCCCCCCCCCGCCGCTTTTAATGTACTGTAAGCCCTGTCTACAATGACCATAATATCGTACTTTTCAAAGTGGCAGATACACCCTTTCATATCCATGGTGATCTGTGTTTTAGTTGTTACATGTGAACTTCTGTATGTTGAAAATAGATTGACGTTTTAACCCTTAAACCGCTAAATTAAATAATTGAAATACTCACCCACTTGAAGTTGTGTCTCGCTACCTCGAAGATTAGCCTCATTTGCTTAATTTGAGATCGAACATTAGCAAATTTTAGGCCCTAATGTTTAAACACACATTTCATTCCCAATAACTGCGATTTAAACGGCTAATAAAGCGGATTAAAAACGACTATAGCCGCGCTTAGCAGTTTAAGGGTTGAAATCAACAGAAATGTGGAACATAATTTCGAAAAAAATATCATGGTTTTAAACTTTGAAATGTAAGGCATATCGGAAATTTAAACGGGCGTATAATAGGGCTTACTATTTATAATGACCAATGCTCTTCAAAGTTTCGTCCAGTTTGATGGGCGGTATGTTCCGCGAATCAGGCACTTCGATACATCGTGGGATTTTCCACTGGCGTAAATTCAAACATTTACCGTACTTTAGTAGATGCATATTCATGACCAATAATTGGGATAAATTATTGAGGTATTGATGGCGGTGGCTGAGTTACTTGACAGAGTTATGAGGCTCATGAATGATAAAACCACCGCGCGATTGCCAACGTCCAAACCTGTTCCCGCGGCGAGCGCCATAGCAATAGGTACTATTTTAATATCCATGTCGTGTCCCAGTAGTCCACAGCCGAGCCATGTGGTGAATTGTGATCGTTGTCGTTGCGTTGATTTGCAATTCGTTAACCCTTACAAAACTGAAATATTTGTCTATAAACCATGGAAACCAAAGGGTTTTTTCAATTTGAAATCATCATAAATGGCTTAGTTCTTTAAGATTCATTTGAATACCTATGTTATGGGTCTACGGCCACTAGAAATATTTTTTCTCTTACAGTGCGGGGATCGACTTTAGTCGTCAGAATCTGACGTTTACAGCGCGGGGATCGACTTTAGTCGTCAAAATCTGACGGCAGAATCTGACGTCTGTAGACGTCAGATTTTGACGACTAAAGTCGATCCCCGCGCTGTAATGGTTGATATCCATGTCGCGTCCCAGTGGTCCACAGCCGAGCCATGTGGTGAATTGTGATCTTTGTCGTTGCGTTGATTTGCAAGGCGTTAATTTTAGCGCTGGTTTATTTCCTGGTATTTTATGCCTCTGCCTTGGCGATGGCATTATGTTTTGTGGTTGTACGTCCGTTCGTTCGTCCGATCGTTCTTGTCATCACTGTAAGTCAATAACAATAATACTGTTAATATCAGTGTTAGACATCGTTAAAGTCTAGGTCAAGTTCGAAGATCGTGATGGATGAGCTTGACCTTTTCTCAAGGCCACAATGACATAGACCGACATGAGAAAACTTTGTCATCACGATATCCTCCCTTCTACAATTTATATCGCTTCCATATACATGTAAATACCAGTGATATACATTACATAAAATGTAGGTCAAGTTAAAAAATGAGTGACATTCACCTATTTTTCAAGGTCACAGACGCCGATAGTGGAAAACTTAGTCTTTACGATATCTTCGCTCCTACATGTTGTATCGCTTCCTTATCCATACCAGTAATACACCTTATACAACTTTAGGTTAGGCTCGAAGATGGGTCACCTTGCCCGATTTTTAATGTCACAGATATGTGATGGCGGTTCCTGTGTCGCTTGCATATAAAATTTTATACCAGTGAACACTGATACACCTTATAAAACAGTAGCCTACTCTTGGTCAAGTTTGAAGATGGAGGACTTTTGTGTTATCAAACTCTGTCATCGCGATATCTCTAAAACCTTTACAGTACATGATGGCAGAGGCATACATACACGCTTCCCCCTCCCCCATTCTAGTTTAGTTTATGTGATGGCTTCAAATGAAAGAAAAATAACTTTAGATTTTCATCAAAATTACCAATTTTAGCGCTAATCACGTTTAGACATGTCCCTGTGCATTTTGTCAGCATTCATACTTGTATCAGTATAACGGCTGAAAGGTTTTCACTCAGAAATGTGCGGTCTCAAATTGACTTAATGTTACTACTTCTACACATCATCTACACATCATCTACCCGTCATCTACCCAGCATTGGGTGAACATCTCGTTTGTGTCTGTAATACGTTTGACCAAAGTAAAGTAAGTATTTGTCAGAATCCACAGTATACCCACTGGGCACACGACGTTGCGACGTTGAATCAACGACGTTGATTCAACGTCGCAACGTCGACGAATCAACTACGTTGATTCAACGTCGCAACAACGTCGTGTGCCCAGTGGGATCCGGATTGACCTCAGACAGTATGGATCAAGGGAGGAGGGACTGTCACTGTGACAATATGGATGCGATGCGCACAGCGTGGGGAACTGATTGATGCCGGGTGACGCAACACCCGGGGACAGATCAATCAGCCTGGAGGCGGCGTCACAAGATGTGAGAGAGATCAAGCCGACTGGAAAATAACCTGAAACTCTGAGAATACAATCAGAAAATACCCAACATGCTGGCCCTATTATATTTGTAAGCGACGTCGCAAGATGCGACAGTAATCCAGATGATTGTAAAATAACCTGAATTTCTGCTACAATCAGAAACTAGTACCCTGAACGATGGTGGCCCTGTCACAGCTGCAGTGATTGTATAGAGTCAGATTATTCGACTTTTGGTGCCTATCTGTAGGTTTTTAAGCAAATATTTTGCAAGCAATATTGAAATATTGTCAGACTCTATTTGTCACATACATAGATCGATCTAAAAATAGCTTTAGAATGGCTTACAGAGAAATTTACGTTTTAAAAAGTAACGGGGTAGCCCCTTTCACCTCTGATCTCACACTCTAAGCTATGTCTTGTTGTCTTGGCTCGTTTCAAACACTGCCTGTGTTTGTAAGCGACGTCACAAGATGTAAAAGTGATCAAGATGACTGGACACAAATGTGGAACTCAAGAGAGTACAAAAAATGACCCGAGACCATGGAGATATATGTTGGTTGCAACACCGCCCTATGTTTGTTGCATGTCGGCCCAACGTCGCAGACGCTGGGCCCACATGCACCAAACATAGGGAAATTCCAGACAACGCCTCTTTGGGAGGTGGGTCAATATTGTTGGAGACACTTCCAGCATACTTGTGATCTGCTCGCGAGAAGTTATTAAGCTACTGACTGATTATTGACTTAGCTCATCATTCAAGCATGTTTCTATTTGCTTTTGTTAAGGTCGTTCTTGCTTCAGTCTGACGATCGATTGTCAGCCCCTGAAGCTGAATTGACACTTCATTTGTGATCTTTTAGCCCTGAAGATGGGAGCAACATTGCTTTTTATTCAGTTAAATATCGGTCGCGTTTTCTATTCAGTTAAATATCGGTCGCGTATGACGAATAAATTATTTACATTTAAATTTATCTTTTGTGTTGTAATTTAACCCTTTGCTTGCTAATCACGACAATAGTCGTTTTTAGTCTGCTTTATTAGCCGATTTAATCACTTATTATGAATAATATGAGTGTTTGATTTGTAAAGGTTTGGTCTCTATATCTAAAAAATGAGTAATTTTCAAACAGTTCAGATTGTGGAACGCGGTAGCGAGTCACAACCTCAAGTGGTTGAAAATTTAAATAAATTAACTTAGCAGGGTGGGTGTTTATATAGTGAGACACAAATTAAATTTCACCTTTCAAGCCTGAATTTACAATCGCAAGTCGCAAATTGTTAACGTAATTTTGGTCTTGTAGTGACTTAAAAGTTTGTGACAAATTATTGGTGACAAATTGAAGAAAATAGTCATATATTGTTGGACGATCACGAGAAGACAATTTCATGAAGATTTTCTTTCTGAACACCTTAGGTATATGGAATTAAGTCAATTATCTGTGAGGCAAAATCATGACTTGGGAATTATATAATATAGCTATTGTTACTGCTGGGCGTGGGTGGTGTAAAGGTATATGCAGCCCACGCCTAGAATCTGACAATGAGGTAGATATCCCGATTCCCCGCAAACTCGAGAAATCAACCCAATGTTGGGTCAATATTGGTCCACCGTCTGCGACGCTGGCCCAACATTGACCCAACAATTTGCCAATGTCTGGGTTTTGCTGTGGAGACAGTCAACTACTTTTCACGTGGTATCCAAACAGACTACAGCGCCACGTCATGGCAACCCTTGCAACGTGACAAACAAAACGGAGCTCAATTAAAGAATTAATTTGCACCATCAATGTTTCGACGTTTGGCCAACGTCTGGTTTACAGCCGACAGCTGCTGCGTGTTTCAAAATTCCGCTCCGGGGTAGTTTTCTGATCTACCGTTTCCACGGCAACCGTCCAATCAGCTAAGAATATATTTGCGGAATTTAACGTGGATCAGGCTGTTTTTCCGTAATTGACTTTGTTATAGCGCCACCCGTAACAACGGGTTGCTGCCTTTTGGCTTTGCACAGCACGACTCGGCAAACTAAATTCAATTTTACTGTAATTGTAGGGCGGGGGCAGTGGTTAAAGCTGCCTGCTTGGAAAGTCGGAGATCGCGAGTTCGAACCCCACTCTGGCCTTGAAATTAAAAAAAAACTGTAATTCATTTACTATTTTGTGGTCAATGAATCCCCTGTTGATCAACTCGTTCACTTACAACTTAACCCTAACCTTACAGTGCGCGGATCGACTCTAGTCTTCAGAATTTGACGTCTGTGGACGTCAGACTCTGACGACTAGAGTCGATCCTCGCACTGTCAGAGTAAAAATATATATAATGGTCGTAGACCATTCAAATGGATCGGGAATAGCTAACTAAGACATTTATGATGATTTCAAATTGAAAAAAACCTTTGTGCAATTTGCAATTTGAATCAAACCATCTATCAAATTCAATGCAAACTTCTTCTTCAGATTTTATTGTTTGTTCAAGGTAAAATAAAAATGTTAAAAACGGCTATCGACGTGATGAGCACTTTAACCACCGGTCCCGAATTTATTCAGTTTTCATATTTTTATTATCACATTACGTACCACCTTTTAAACATTTAAAAGATAAAATGTGACATCAATCGCTAACATTTGAAAAGAGCTGGCCTCCATTTTCCTCAAATCTGAATAATTTTCACTCACTTGAAGTTGTGGATCACGTTAGCGAGACACAACTTCAAGTGAGTGAAAATTTAAATTGAATAGTTTGGCGGTTAAAGGGTTAAAGCGCTAAATTAAGTAATGCAAATTTTCAGCCACTTGAAGTTGTGTCTCGCTACCGCGACCCACAACTGCTGAAAACTACTCATATTTGTTCAATTTGAGACCAAACATTTGCAATCTTGATGTTTAAACACACATTTCATTCCCGATAGTTGTGATTTAACATTCTATAAAGTAGATTGGAAACGACTGTGGCGGTTTAAGGGTTAAATTGTGTCCTAAATGTCGATGGAATCGAACCCCGACCGACAACAATACGTATGGTTTTAGAACGTAAAATGCTGTAGATGGGATTAATAGCTCGGGGAGACCCTTGTCCGCTTGACCTGGGATCTGTTTAACCGCAGATGAATATATGCATGGAAGTCTAGAGAGGGAAGTCAACCCACCAGCCAATTTCCTTCCAATATATTATTTGGACGGCTGGCTGGACGCCTGGCTGTGAGTGCCGTTTTTTGTCAGACGCCCGTTTTCGGGTCTCACTGCAGGTGACTGATTTTAATGCGCAATTTGCCTTTGATGGATTGAGCACTTGCCAGTTTCGTGTACATGTGTCCACCAGAGCGATCCATAGCTACATTTTTAATATGGATCGGATCGTGTATAATTTCCTTAAAAAATCTGTATTTTATGAGCCGATGGATCTATAAAATACAGATTGTTTTAGGGTAATTATACATCATATCGGTAAGATTGGTTGTTTTAAATTTTTTGAAAAATATTTCGCAAATTATTTCTGAGTAACGTTATTTAAAAGCTTTGAGATTCATTGTGATCTCACAGTGATCTCATTGTGATCTCACAGTGATCTCATTGTGATCTCACAGTGATCTCATTGTGATCTCACAGTGATCTTATTTTGATCTCACAGTGATCTCACAGTTGAAGTCGTGTCTATCTATTTCTCTCCCAGTGTCATTCTTTTAGCAATTCTTGCGGTTATTCAACTTATACATGTAAACGCGGCTCACTCGATGCAGATGAAAATGTTTTTAGATTTCCGGCTGCCTGTCACAATGATCGTCGTGATTTGCATTTTTGTGTAATTAAATTTTATTTGCTAGTCGTAAGAATTCGTCCCCTTTCGTGTTGAGAATTTGTTACTTCCCTGGATGGAACAAAGAAAAACTGAATCAATTGAAAGTGAACATGATTAAATTGCCATCCTAGCTGTCGCGAGACGTTGACCCAATGCTGATTTACTGTTGGGCCAGCGTCGCTCACGCTGACCCAACAATAAAACAACATTGTATAAACACCTTTTTTGGTGGAATACGAATAAAACCTATTATAATGTTATCCTGTTACAATAATGTTTGGTCTCAAATTTAATGTTTGGTCTCAAATTCAACAAAGTAAGGTTTTTTGGGGTGAAAATTTAAATTTATGATAGCTTAGCCGTTAAAGGATCAATGATTTTCACCTACTTTGTGGATTGCGTCAGCGAGATACCACTTCAGTGGTTCAGCATATTAATTAGCGCTTAATTTGGCGTATCAAATAACGCTTCATGAAGGGAGAGCTTAAGTGGATTTACGAAACGCAAATCCTTATTTATGTCTTTACAAGCGAACACTATTGGGATTGAGCTATCACCTGAGCACTTCTGTATGTAAAGAATCATACCTCTCGAAGGTTGTCCAAGTGGACATGCTACGTGTCCCCAACGTTGTATCAACCTACATCGCAGGCAAGCATCTCAAATCCTGCTCACAATGCCGTCCAGCATCGGTCCTCTATCCAGCCTGATACTCCAATTCGAAGTGCTGCTGGGGTTATCAACCCAATCTTTAACCCTTACAGTGCGAGGATCGACTTTAGGCGTCAGAATCTGACGTCCTCAGACGCCACATTCTGACGTCTAAAGTCGATCCCCGCACTGTAAGAATAAAACTATTTATAATGGCCGTAGACCTTATAGCAGGTATTCAAATGAAGCCGAAAGAGGTAGCTAAGACATTTATGATGATTTCATTGAAAAACCCTTTAGTTTCCGAGGTTTATATAAAAATATTTAAGCGCTTTGAGGGTTAAAGTCTTTCAACTGCTGTTTTAAAGTCTTTCAACTGATGTTGGCCTTGGATGCCACACATGTCATGTTGTCGTGTTTGAAGACATGCAGTGTATTGCCTTCATCTCCTTACACTGGCACGACCTCTCCTGCGTCTGTATTCTCGTACAAGTTACGATATATCGTAGGCTTCGGATTGGTCGAGATCGCAATCTCGACCAATTCGAAGCCTACGATATATCGTAACCTGTACTAGAACACGGGCCCTGTACTAGACGTATCCATGCACAGCCCCTGGCCGAGGATCCCGAACCCGCTGATAAAGTGTCCTAACTGGATCTGCTGACAGAGCAATCACGATCCTCTAATCCCACGCCCCCCTGGTCATCCGGCAACTGCGAACGTTGTCTCACTGCTGGGTCAACGTCTGCGACGTTGATCCAGCAGTGAGACAACGTTTGGTAAATGTTTGCTTGTCGCGTCTCAGTTTGTGGTTTATGCGATATTCTGATAGTTCACTCATCACCACACAATATCAGGGAGTAGAGGCTGAGGCGTAATATCAAGGGTGTATACGACTAGAAGCATTTTAGAATTCTTGAAAGGTTTCTGATATTTTGTAAAGTAAAAACGTGAATTTGTACATAATGAGTTGACAAGAGGAGATTATTAAGTTTCTAATCATCAGTTTATTTCCATGTTGCATATTCAATGATCTTCTATCCAGCAGTTGATAACAATAACAGAAAGCCATAAACTACAATACCGTGTTTCTTCTGTTATTGATCATATAAAGCTACGATTTACGGACTGGTACAATGGATTCACAATTTCTCTTTAAATTACTGCCACTCTAGTAATCTAAACGACATAATTAATTATCAGAAGGTGGTACAATCGATACCTTGGGTAGATTTATTATATTTTATCTGTTTTCTAGTGTATTGTGACGTGTGGTGTGACCATTAACCCTTAGAACACTGATGTCGAATACAGTAGACATTCTGTCCTTCTATACGTACCTTCTATAACCAGTTTTTTAAAGTAAAATATGCTTCCAATCTTGAAACACTGATATACTAGTATGTTGGGACTTAAATTTTGCAAATCAGACGAATTTTCAGTCTCTTGAAATTGTGTATCGCGGTAGCGAGACACAACTTCAAGTGATGGAAAATTTAAATTGAATATCTCAGTGCTCTAAGGGTTAAACCTTGGCTGTGCATGTCCTTGGCTGCAGCATGGTTTTGGGTTGTCCGCCCGTTCGTCCGGGATCTCTCGCGTTTAACATAACTTGAACACCGCCGAAGCTAACCAGGTGTTATTCACCACGATTATGCACTGGTCAGATGAGTCAAGGTCAAGTGCTAAGATTGGTTTCCTTGATCTATTTTTCAAGGTCACAGGCATCAAAATGCAAGAAAGACCTTGCGCGCAACATAACTTGAATTACTGATCTTTACCAACGGTTATCATGGTTATGTACCTGATGGTTATCTCTGGGCAATGTTCTAAGATGGGTGACCTTGGCTTATTTTTCAAGGTCACATGCATCAGAATTTAGAAAACCTGGCCCACAAGATAACTTGAAAACCGTCAAAGCTAGCCTGATGATATTTACCATGTCGGTTATTTGCCAGATGAGCCTGTCTATAAAAATAAGCCAAAGTCATCCGTCTAAGAACATGACCTATATAGGTCATGTTCTTAGACGGGTGACTTTGGCTTATTTTTCAAGGTCACATTTTACCTCTCAATCAATGATATTTTCTGAGGCAGAGGCTTGTATACACTGTACATCCGTCGACAAGCTCTAGCTCATTTTAATCAGTTTTTCTATGCAATCTTTATTTTACTATTTGTCGATATACAAACGGTATCGACATAGTTAATTATACCACGGGCTGCCGTGCCATGTCATAGGAAATTGTTCATGTGTTTTCACGTCGATCCTCTGCGCGGCGACCGTCTTTATACGTCAGAATCTGAGGTCTGTAGACGTCAGATTCTGACGTATAAAGACGATCCCCACACTGAAAGAATTAAAATATTTATCATGACCGTAGACCAATAACATAGGTGTTCAAATGAAGCAGAAAGAGCTAACAAAGACATTTATGATGATTTTAAATTGAAAAAAAACTTTGGTCTCCATGGTTTATACAAAAATAACTCAGTGTTGTGAAGATTAAAAGTACAACGATAGGTGACTAAATAAATCGACAACAGCTAACGGCAACTCCTGCATTTACATATCGTCGATCGCTTCTGACCCATCTCCGCACAAGTGGCCGCCACGAAGCTCTCTCCGACGTTGAATAAAACCTAAGAGCGTAAATCCATTCGGACCGTTCGATAAAACCGCGGCCATGTTTGAGACCCTCACCTACATAACACACGGCTGACCACATAATAAGACGGTGAGATGAAGAGGTGTGCAGGGCAAAGCCAAAAGGCAGTAACTGCTTACTTTTCAAGTAAGCAGTTACTGCCTTTTGGCTTTGCAGAGAGGTGTTTCTCGCGCCGACGTGACAAGTGTGAGTTGTGCGTTACGGGGGTCACCCTGTGGAACGGGAGTTACGAGGGCGCAGAAGCTGCAGTAGCAGGTTGCTGTCCTACCGGCGGTGTTTTGGGGCCAATTTTTCTCCCTCCTTCCGCATTTTACGCCCTGCACACGCCGGAATGGCGGGTCGCTCCGCGTCCCCACCTCCCATGGTATATTCAAGACTGGTGCCACGCCGGGGCAACGTTGTATCGGCGTCCAGCGCCGTCAGGAGAGCCGCTAATGTGTATGAATGACGATCATAAAGGGAAAGTGGTGTGAAACAATACGCCGTTAAAACAAAGTGTTATTTCTACCTCGTATTTCAGTATTTCACACGCTTTGGAAAAAAATATTTCAAAGAGGACTGTACTCTTCAAATGCGACGAAATTCGCTGTAAAACCCAGGGAATTTTTTTTATAAGTATCCCGCAGCGAAAAGTTGTATAATTCTGGCTATTTGCTCAAATTTGATTTTAGTGAAATATCCACAAAATCAATGAGAAGATTCAATGCGAGTCGAAAATCGCCAATCAAATATTTTCAAACAAGCAATTCCGTGAAACCCGCAACCGTATGTGATTTGAAAATAAACAGTACATTTTCACAAGAATTCAATATATTAAATATCCAAATTTTTAGAAATATTACCCGTGTGAATACTGAATTTTTAGAAAACACAATCGCTCTTGGTGTAATACTTCCTCACACTATACATCCCTTGCACATCCCCGCGCCTGTCGGTCGCCCCGTCCTTGGCTAATCTATACGCCGGGCTTTCAGACTCTCCTATTGGAAAGATTACCAGTATAAATGACTGCGCCGGATGATATTGACGTCTCCCCGGAGCCCGGTTTTGAGAGAAAAACGATAAAAAATGTTATGACGTGGATAAATGCGCCCTTCCGGTAACTCGGGATCCCGGGCCCCCCGAAAATACAGCAAATCATGTCAGATCAGCCTGTATTCACCCAGTGCTGATGGAATATTGGGCCAACGTTGGCCCAATATTCCACCAGCGCTGGGCGAAGTTTTTTGGTGTATCACGCAAAATAGCTATCCGTTGTAAACAACCTGATTGTTATGCGATTATGGTATGGTGATTGCCATGTTTTACGACGCGTATTGTGGTATATTAGAGAATGTTTATTTTGATTAAATTTTGAATCAGATTTTGAGTCAGATCATTTAAATAAAGTCAGATTTTGAGTGAAGATTTGTAAACAAAGGTCATCCCATCTCCACACATTTAACTTTAATTCCGAACTCGCACAACTTAGGCATGCTCTACTTACCATATGATATTCCACGCGGATAAAAAAATTATTGAGATTAGATATTACGGATTTTTGAAAAATCCACAGACAAAAACTTGACGACCTGTCAAATCGTGCTTATTAGTGAAAACGTATGCGTATGTCGAGTGTTCTCCAGTTATAGGTCATTGCTTTTACTAACGAAATCGGAGCCAATGTCCACAAGCAGGGAACAATTCATATTAGTGGCCTGATTATTATTCAACACGAAAACCCATTACTTTTATCAGCTGATTTTTGTCGTGCAAAAAACGTACCTTGGACGTGCATAGCATGCCTAGGTATGGTGTGACCAGGTCTGTATTTTGAGAAAGCTGTGTTACGCCGAAAGCTTGTTTTCACATTGGTGACGCCCAGCAAACACGAGGACTTGACCATGTGTTGTTTCAATATTGGCCCACCGCCTACGGCGCTGTTCCAACATTGAAACAACCCATGATCAAGTCCTCGTGTTTGCTGGGCGGGCACTAAGCATCTTAACCCTTTCACCGCTAAGCACTCGTTTTTAATCCGTTATATTAGCTGGTTATATCACTACTAGTATGAATTAAATGAGTGTTTAGACATCAATATTTAAACATCGTTGGTCTTATATTATACAAAATTGATATGAGTAATTTTCACCCGCTTGAAGTTGCTAGTCGCGGTAGCGAGACACAGCTGCCAGAGGATAATATTTAACCCTTACAGCGCGGGGATCGACTTTAGTCGACAGAATCTGACGTCTGATTTTTAGTGGAATGTGTCCCAGCTCATGTTAATTGATTTATAAGCGAACAAATTGATCAATTGTTCTTTCTTTCTCATTCTTTTGTTGGCTGGCCGACCGATTGATTGATTCATTGAATTCGCATCTTTTCTCATTAAATGCTTTCATACATCTGCACGTAAGTCACATAAGCGCATTTTTACAAAGTGCATAAATGCAAAAAATACACAAAATTTCGAATTAAAAAATTTATTAGTGATATAAATTAAAAAAATCCATCTTTTGTGTGGTTGATTTGAATTTATCGAAACTTATTTTAAATGATGAAGATATAAAAGGAGAGGTAAATATGTTAACTTGAGGTGATTTCTCTTTTTTTCAATAATCGTCTTTTAATATGTTTAAAAACCCATAACAAGATAATGACTGACAGTTTGTACTACATTGATAGTACAATTGTTCTATTTTACATTAATCGCAGTATCTCATTTTCTGAAAAATGCGCCATGCGACTGATGTTTCACATTTATCAACCGAAGGAGTAACCATGCATGTACTGTGATGCAAAAAACAAAAACTTTTGTTTTTTCACGGCAACTTTTGGCGTTTTTTTCGCGGCAGCTGTTGGCTGGCTCTTCACGGCAGTGTAGCCAAAGCTTATAATATGATTGGACGAGTGGGTGGATAGTTCAATTCCGTTCTTCTTTCTTCCAGAAAGCACGAGACGTTGTGCATGGCTTGGTTTAATATTGCGCCAGTGCCGCATTATTTTCCAGATTGAGTGAGTGGTTTTACACAACTGCCTACACACTCTAAACAATATATTCTTTAGTAAGAGCCTTTCAATATCTCACCATGTTATGTAGCAAAAGAAGAACCTTTGTAGGGAGAAGCTTTGCGAAGGTCCTCCTGGGTTGCATGTTGAAGTTGTGTAGTACACATCTTCCCTACAGCAAGGCTGGGCTTCTCGAGGGCGCAGATGTCTGCGACCTCGATAAGCCTAGCCTTGCTGTAGGGAAGATGTGAAGTACTTTGCCTCAAGAACCTCTCTCTCAGAGTGTAGGCCACCAGAATAACCAACTGTTTTACGTCTATCACGCCGTATCCCTTCATCCAATCACTCATTAGGTCCTGATGTTTAGCCCCTGGAGCACTGAGGTATTCAATTTAAATTTTCCGTCACTTGAAGTTGTGTCTCGCTACCGCGACACACAACTCAAGTGACTGAAAATATATGTGATTTGTGAAATTGAAGTTCCAAGATATATCTGTGTTCCAAGATTGAAGGCATATTTTACTTTTAACAACTGGTTATCAGTGGTTATAAAGGTGCTAATAAAACACAGAATGTCTACTGTGGTCGACATCAGTGTTCTAAGGGTTAACCCGTTAACCGCCAAGTTATTCAATTTGAATCTTCACTCACTTGAAGCTGTGTCTCGCTGACGCGATTCACAACTTCAAGTGAGTGAAAATTATTCTGATTTGAGAAAATGCAGGTCAACTATTTTCAAATCTTGCTGATTGATGTCACGTTTTATCATATACATGTTTAAAATGTGATACTTGTTGTGCTAAGTCAAAAATGAAAAAAACGAATATAATCGGGACCGGCGGTTAAAGTGTTAATTGGTGTGACCCTTTGTCTGTTACAGGAGCGGCAGGCGGCTCTAGAGAAGATGGGAATCTCCGTGCAGACCTCGGGAATCAAAGTGGAGCAGGGCAAATACTTTCTAGTCAATCTGAACGCGGACCCTTCTCTCAACGAGCTCCTCGTCTACTATCTCAAGGTGAGAGCAATACGTCCAATTTTGAATTGCAACCCCGGTGAGCAAACAAGCATTTCTATTGTAGAAGTGGAGAAATGTAAGAGATTAGCGTAGAAGTGGCGTCGCTTCGGCAACACATTTCACGTTTCTAAGGTGAAGCTCTCGACCTATATTACAGAGATTTCCACTTCTATCATCGCAATGCTTGTTCGTTAACCCGGGTTGAATTGGGTGGAGGGAAATGTGAGACCCGATGTGGCCAGCTCCCCCTAGGGATCAAATGATTTGATAGGGCTAAAATTGTAAAAGAAGACCCCAGGTTAGCATATTGTCCGACCAAATGTGCGTTTTTCCTATTCTGCCGTGCAAATACAGTATTTCTTTACAGGTGACTAGTTGTTGTAAGCAGATACTCCTTTTTTTGCGTTACAGAACACTATTCATGCATTTTTTTAAACGTATACATATATTTGTCCAGACACTGCTCAAATGGCGGGACATTTCCGCCGTTCTGGTCATTTGGCGTAATGTTATTTAGAAAAATCACTTTCGTGACAATCACAGCAAGGGCTGATATTTTAAAATGTTTAGCGTTTCGTTTTCCATTGTCCTCCAGAAAGCAGGGAACTGTCGTAGGTGCATCGTAGGTACACATATGCAAATCCTCACAGTCTGTGAGCCTTACGGCCTACAAGACTGTGACACCATTCCTAGGGGAGGTGTGTAAACATCGTAAATGCTGCCTGGAAATAACTGATGAGGAAAGGAACGCGATTAGCGGGAAATATAGTCACCTATATTAATCACCTTCTTGTCTCATAATACTGTATGCGTAGGACGAGACCCAGCCAACACGAGACATCCACCTGATGTTGGGACAATGTTGGGCCAGCGTCGTAGACGGTGGACCGACATTGGTCCAACATTGGGTAGATGTCTCGTGACTGCTCAGTGCTAGCAATCCCGCCTTTTCAGAACACAGCTTCACGACATTATCATCAAATGTTGAGTTAATGATGGGCTGGCATCGCAGACTGTGGGCCAACGTTAATCCAACATTTATTGTGTCGTGCTCACTGGGATATCACTAGACTGTTTGACCATGTCTGTTGCCTGGTTTAAAAATATGGTGATTTTGAAAACATCTTGTAGATCTCTGAGAATAACGGTACGGTGGTATAGTAAAGTTGTCATGTGCATTAAATCGTTCGGATTGATTTCCTAAAGCGTATCTACGTCTGAAGTAGTAAAGACATGATAAAGATGCACTTGTGATAAATTTGAACAAATTAAATTGCGCATTTATGATTATCTAATTAAAACGTTAGTTAGAACTGTTAAACATCTGATTCGATATCTACAAATTGAAGTCAGGTACACTTGAGAACATCATCAATATTTTGTAAGTTGGACAATAAAAAAGTTTGAGACATATACCACATTGTCAATGGGTATTGGACAAACATATTCTGATTCTTGTCACAATTTAACATCAAATAAATAAGTAATCGGATGACAAACGTGAAGCGATTGCAATATTATTAGCACCATGTGTTGACTTTTTTCCCAAAGGCAAATTTTCTCTGCAATCGCTATGAGTGACGTTTTTTAATGTTACCTATATATTAACAAGCAAGACAGGCAACATTTTCTACTCAAATTTAAACAAATATTACTTATTTCCACCCACTTGGATTTATGACCCATTTATGAGTCACTTCAACAATCTCTCGACACAATTTTTCCAGAAACTGATTTACAGTGACTGAACCTAAATACCCGAATCAGATGTGTGCGATGTAATAAGGAACATGGGCCAATGTAGATAACATATATATTTCCATACTCTATAGGCTACACAAAGGTTTGTAGTTGCCAGGTTTGTAGTTGTAGTCGGTAAGCAAGATATATCTTTATTTTTGTTTTAGTAAAGCGGGAGAGTGGGAAAGGGTGTCCTAGTCGTCCCAGTAATATGGTAAACGAGACAACCATTGGCATTGGGGAAGCTATAAAGACATTTTTCACAGATTTCGGGCCGGCAAAGTCCCCCGGTTGCTACGCAACTAAGCCCGCCATAAATCTGATCCTGGAAATGTATTCATATTGTCAGCATAAGGCAACCCATAAGACATTAGCCCAACGTTGGTTTACTGTTGGGCCAGCGTCGCAGACCCTGGCCCAACAGTAAACCAACGTTGGGCCGGTGTCATCTGCTGGGAAGTAGCCGAGGCTGGCAGCGCAAAATCAAGAAGAAGGGCCGAATTGACTGGGCCGACTTCACCAGTGGAACAAGGATTAGGTTACTTGGCGGATGTAGATAATCCAGCGGTGTGTGTAAATCTCCCCCCGCGCTGGAATTACCCCGCGCGTGGCTCGTGATTTCTTGCTTAGTCCTCTGGGGATTAAAGGGACGTCCCTTTGATTCCAAGGGTCAAAGAATACTTCCAAATTTATAAAAAAGTAGAAACTGGTGCCTATTTCAAGCCATAAAAGAACGTGGTTTATGTCATGTAGTTTACACTCAAATTTAGAATTATTTATTATATTTATATTGCTTTGAATTGTAGACACATTTTCTAATTTCTATTTCTGTAGAAAAAGATGTAATACCAAATCTCTATATTTTACAGAGTTTGTAGCATGCTTGGGCATGAATTTAGAAAAAGAAATGTTTCTTCTCCTTTCAAATTTATATTTAATATATAATATTTTAAATATTAAAACAAAGACAGCTGCATTTCTTCTTTAATAATTTCGAAATAACAAGGGTTAAATTAATAATTGCGTTTCGATTTAATTAATCTGGTTTGATTGCGGATAATATAATCAATTAGTCGGAAGATATTGATTGACGAGAAATGCAGATTCCACACTTTTTTGCCAATAGAAAATGAAGTTGCAAATCCAAAGTTATTTGCAAGAGCATTTTTATACAGCGTGTAACAATATTTCTTTGTTCTGGATTTGTACACTGCATCGAAATTGTACAATATAGTGTATAACTGGGTTACAGACAGTGAGGTTCTCAGTGGTTATGTTTGAGCCCAGGACAATACTGTTTTAATGTTGGGCCAGAAACATTTAAGTAACATTTGACAACGCCTTTGTTTGCTGTGACGTATTTATATTTAAATGCAATTCCGTATAACTATGGCAGGAACAGCGCAGATAGAGGGATGGAAGATTATTCTTGATGGTTGTTATGATTATTTGTATTAAACCTTTACCCGCTAAATTATTTTACTTAAAGAGGCACAAGTCACACAACTTCAAGTGTTAGTGATACATGTATTTGTTTAATTTGACATCAAACATTTGCAAAATTGATGTTTAAACACTAATTTTCATTCCCAATATAGCAGTGGATCGGCTAATAAAACAGATTAAAAATAGTGCTTAAAGGGTTAACCCGATGGTTAGTATGTCCTAAGTGATGGTCCAACCACAGAGACAATACCCCAAGCTCCCCAGCAAAAACGGCCCGTTGATCCGTTGTTCCTGGGCTCGATGAATAGCTTGTTTTCCTGCCTGCTCTAAGAGGTGCGTACGTGAGTTCGTGTGGCGAGGATTGGCACGCCATCGGGATGTCCGGTTTAGGGACTGGCACGCGATCCGTGTGGATGCGGAACTGGGATTGGTATACGTATGCGTCACTGAGACAAGAGGTCCAACCAGTGTTGGATTCATGTTGGGCCAGCGTCGCAGACGCTGGACCAACATGAATCCAACACTTGGTTTGAACATTCTGTGGCATACGGACGTCAGAAGATTGGGGTGGGGATGTAGATATTTTCCTTTTTGGCAAGTTCTATAAATAAAGGACTAAGTAATCGAAAGCAACTAAGCTTAAAGCTATAGACCACCCTATGTACCGTACGTTTCTGGTTTCAGTTTTACCCATAGTTTTCTCTTTCTCTGTAATCAGCGGGGTGCTTTCTGGGTACAGATGTGTCCCACTGCTCATAGACAGTGGACTACTCCTTTAATCTAGGGATTGTAAGGATGTATTACTTTATAATATAAAGTGCCATTTTTTTCCAACTGTTATTAGTTGAGTTTCTTCTTTAACCTCAAACGTATCACTTTGTATCACGTTTGTGCGATCCTTATTTTCGCAAAACTGCCCAAATTAATCACACACTGCATTGTCCATTAGAGAGGCATGTTATGTGGTATTAGGAAATCGTTGGGAATGTCTGGATGTCAGGATAAAGATAATCCTGTTAGGGCCGAGTGTCATGTAAACAAACCATTGACAGGGATTGGCGCCTTATTCCAGGCATAATTGACATTCGCATTCCTACAGCTGATCGTGCAAGCGCATGCATCAGCGTAAACGATATTTAGAAGCACTATACAATATTACGCCGTGTATGCTATTGATTTTCAAAAGAAAACAATCTTCATTTCGATTGAGCAGCTGGTATATAGAGTAATATCTCATAAAAATGATTCATGATTGAAAATGTGAAAAAAATAATATGTCTTGTGTCTGTTCATGTCGTTTGTGAAATTACACATTTGTAACTGCGGAACAATATTTGACTACATATTTACTTTTTTATACACAATTAGCATGATTAATGAAACCGTTATTAGATGATTAATGAAACCGCTGTATCAGCAATCGTTATATCTGCCAAGTCCCCCCTAAATCCTCAACTGTTAAGTTGATTATTCTCACTGCATAATGTTATCCCGCCCCATCTAAATCCATCAGCATCTGCCATGTTCCCAGCTTAGAGTGACCTGTTCTCACTGACTACCCTTTCAGCGCGGGGACCGTCCTAATCTGAATACGTCAGATTCTGACGTCTAAAGACGGTCCCCGCATTGAAAGAGTAAAACATTGATCATCGCCGTAGACCCATAACATAGGTATTCAAATAAGCAGAAAGAGCTAACCAAGACATTTATGATGATTTCAAATTTAAAAAAAATCCATGGTTTATACAAAAATATTTCAGTGTTGTAAAAGGGTTAATTAAATGCCAACGTCTGCCACGTTGACACGGCGTTGAATCAACGCTGGGAGAAGAGGTCACGTTAGCTTTTCCCATCCAATACCAGTCACTCAGTGAAGACAGGTGACGTGGTCGTATTTGCGCTCAATCCCCTCGCAAGCGACCACATGGAAAGAACATGCAAAGTGAAATATTTAAAAGAGTATGGATAGCAGACAGTGTTACTTGAAATGTAATTTCGTTAGCGGTTTCTTCTGGAGATTATAGGATTATATAACTTTGTGATTTAGTCAGAGTTTCCGTTCCCTCACATACCGAAGCGTTCTTCAGAAACATAAACCCTTGGCGCACCATAATTATCAGAAATATCTGAAATTTCAACCCATAACTTCAGGTGGGTTAAAATAACTGATATTTTTGTAATTATTCCATCTAAAATGTTATACATCTTTCAACCATGGACTTTTAAACACATTTAAAAACTGTCACCTCAAGCGCAAATGGTATGTTTAAAAGACGACAACAGCGCGGGACCGTCTTTAGATTTAAGAATCTGACGTCTAAAGACACTCCTCGAACTGAAAGAATAAAAAAAATTATTATGACCGTGGACCCGTAACATAGGTATTCAAATGAAGCGGAGAGACCTAACTGAGACATTTATGATGATTTCAAATGGGTAAAGACCCTTCGGTCTCCATGGTTTATACAAATATATTCCGGCGTTGAAAGGGTTAAGACATTGGATCATGCACAAGAAAATGGGAGTGAAGTTACGATACATGACACCCTGGTAATGAATACGCGGGTTATTTTTGAACCAGAAAAATGCAAGACGGATAAAAATCAAATTTGTCCCGGCTGTCAAACACGTGACGTCCAATTATCGTTTGAGAACCTCCCAACAGACGACGCCCCGTGCTATGTGGTGTTCGGACGGAGAACAGAAATATGGGTCAATGCTGGGCCCACGTTGGGGACGGTAGCCCAACTTTGAAATAACTCGGCTATCCCTGCAGACACGAGACCTTAACCTGATGTTGTTTTATTGTTGGGCCAGCGTCGTAGACGGTGGCCTAACAATAAAACAACATCGGTTTACTGTATCGTGTCTGCTGGTATAGTTCCATATTCGGTTGATTTAGCATTCGAGACGTGAGTGAGACTCCTTTGGGAGTGGCTTCTTGTGTTACCCGGCTATTGTCAAATATTGTTCTTATGACAGCCTCTCTCCCACTAAAACATTATGCATTAATGAATAGCGTGCCGGACGACCTGTCCGAAGGGAAATGCTTTTCTAGTTGCCTCCATGGCTGGTGGTTTCTGTCCACATTTCTGTCACATCTGATAAGATTTGGCATGTATAGTGGCATATTGGCATTAAGCCCCATTCTGGCCTTCAAATTTCAAAGAAACAAAATGTTTCTTCCCTGCTCACTCCTAAATATTCAATATTGTGCGGAGCCTGCGTGACCGGGAGGTAGCGAGCTCGGCCTCAGACCCCCAGTGTTCGCATTTCGAATTCTGTGTCTGGAGGGCAGTGTCATCTCACCATCCTTAGGAGGTTCTCCTGGCCCAGTTTAGCCTACATATGTGCACAAATGTGGCATTAAAGGGTCGTGTATGCCACATTTTAATCCCTGGGTGACCATATAAGGACATTTCAAACTTACCATTTTCGTCGCTTCAGCTAATAAAGGGTTTACAGTGTTTAATCCCACTCCATCCGTAAATCAATACTGTAGAAATTACCTGACAAATAGAATGATTGATGGCATTTTAAGACACGGGATTCTCTCCAGCAACTAATCGATCCACGAGTTATCAGGTTGATATTGCGAATATATCCCAACGGCAAAACCAGTTTGGCATTTGCATACATTTATGGTGCCTACAGTTCTATTATACTTATTTTTATTATCTTGGTTACTCATTCATTTATCATTTTCCTTTTTACATGTTGCCGTGTTTGTCTGTTTTGGAATCATTACGTGGTCTTTTATGAATGGTGGCGAGAATTAAAAAAAAAATTACCAACTTACAAAGTGAATAACAACCTCAATTTTCCTATTGTTTAACCCTTACAATGCTGAAATATGTTTGTATAAACCATGGAGAACAAATGGTGTTTTTTTTAATTTGAAATTATCATAAATGTCTTAGTCAGTTCGTTTGCTTCATTTGAATACCTGGCATGGGTCTACGGCCAATCTTAATAGTTTTACACTTACAGTGCGGGGATTGACTTTAGACGTCTAAAGTCGATCCCTGCGCTGTAAGGGTTAACATGTTTTTATTTCCACCAGGAAGGCTATATTTTTGGTCGTGTTGGTTTGTTTGTTTGTCGGTCTGTCGACGTCCGTCCGTCCTTCAGATTACTTAACCCTTAAAACCCAGATGTCGACTACAGTAAACATTAGGTGTTTTTATTGGCACCTGTATAACCAGTTGTTAAAAGTACAATATGCCTTCAATCTTGAAACACTGATATATGTTGGGACTTAAATTTCACAAATAACACAAATTTCCCGTCACTTGAAGTTGTGGATTGCGGTAGCGAGACACAACTTCAAGCGACAGAAAATTTAAATTGAATAGGTCAGTGTTCTAAGGGTTAAAATGTAATGAACGGATGTCCATGGATGTTTTTTTTTTTAAATATACATATAACCAATGTATCAGAGCATTAATGTTTTGTATGAAAGGCGTTCCAGCCTTAAAAACAGTATGGTGCAGTGGTAAAGCTTGGAAAGTCGGAGATCCCACTTTGGCCTTCAAGTTTCAAAGAAACAAAGAAATGAAAAGTTTATTTCCCACTCACTCGTAAAGATTCGATAGTGTGGCCCAGTTTAGCCTATATGGGCAAAAAGGTGGCATAAAACCCCATTCATTTCATTCCCAGCCTTAAAACAACCCTGGCTCATTACCTCGTCTTTACAAATCTTGGGGGGAGAACGGAGGGGCAGATGCGAAGAAAATTATACACACATCTCAGAATTGCGTAATCATTGCGTCAGTCCTAGCCAGGCGACATGTGTGATTATCACTGATTATAAATTGAAATGAAACACTCCAGAACGTATGATAATCAACCCTTGCGCTACTATAGGACCGTATATATTATATACGTTTTCAATCAAGTTTTCAACCACATAGCGTCCCCTTGGATATAAAAGGGTGTATCTGCCACTTTGCAAAGTGGCAGATACATCCTTTTATTTCCAAGGGGACGATAGATGTCATTAAAATTCATAAAATATTTTGTGGTAGATGCTTGATAATTGAAATAGTTCAATTTTGAAGATGCCTATTTCGCATAAGTAGAAGTATTTTTCGTCATTTGAAGCTGGAATTTGCGTCAGGGTGTAGTCAAGATTTCTGTACATTTCTGATGACACATACCTAACTATGGTCAGCATATTATATGGGAGTCTTGGAATTTTATTATGAAATGGTGTCTCTAATGGCTTTTATCGGTGTAATGTTGGTCCAGCGTTCGCGACGGTTGGCCAGCGTTAAACCAGCATTGGCTCAACGCTTCTGAGTAGCTATTGCATCGCGCACCATATGACGTCAGTGCGACTTCGCCAGCATCACAGTAAGCACAAGACATTGACCGAATGCTGGTTTAATGCTGGTCCAGCGTCGCAGACGCTGGTCCACCATTAAACCAGCATTGATTCAGCGGCTTGTGTAGTTGTCGGCATCTGTGCGTGCCTTCTCTCTCAGTGTGCTTGACTACAGGGAAGTAGCCGGTCCCAGCCCGCGGCCCTAATAATCTGATTACCAATAATTTACAAGTGCCCCGGGGGCTGCGGTTACGTGCAGGTGGGCCCACTCTGATACACCGACAGCCGTATCCAGCTTATGTAATGTTATAATGCTTTAGCAAGTGGGGGATTGTCTAATGGATTATTCACGGCGGCGTTCCAATTGAAATCCCAAACCTTTTGTCTTGTCGTCGTCGACGTCTATAGTTGTATTTGTGTGGTGTGGTGCCGCGAGAGAAGCAACCGAAATTAAATGTAGGCTGATGCTCAGTGGGATTATTAGAATTTTTCGACGAATAATTTAATAAAATATCGCGAAGTGACAGATACGGTCTTTCTAACTCTCTAAGCTCCAAGGTGTTTCTTCTCATTTTCATTCATCTTGGGGTGTGAATTGCTGCCGCAATTCCCACCTCAAGTGGAATGAAAGTGTACTCATTTTCTGAAATAGCGAAGTGTAATACTGTCGATCTGGTAATATTCGTGTGATTTAAATTTTCGCGAGGAGGATACATTCGCGAATGTAAGAATCTCGTGAAATTATTATTATAATAACGCTAGTTTCATCGAAATTGATAATTTGCGAGTTCTACACTTCACGAAAAGTCACAAAATCACAAATTCGCGAAAATCCTAACACGCGAAAATTACCAGATCTACAGTATTTCAAACGAAAGTTCGGAATGTCTTTATTGTGATGGATTTACCACAGTTTTAAGTCTCCACGCCCACTAGGTGATGGAGACTATTGTTTTAGTGCTGTCTGTTGTTGTTATTTTTATTATTCAACAATTTGACGACGTGAACGCTCTCCAGCCGCCAATATCCATCCGATCTTGACGATTTTTTTTCTAAACACCCTCTGATGGTTCACCCTGGTTGAGCTCGAAAAGCAGCTAATTTGCTCTTCCTACAAATCAACGTCAAGGCTCTGCAATCGCCAATATTCATCTGATCTTCATAATTGTTTTTAACTGATGGATTACCCTGGTTAAATTTGAAAAAAATGACTGATTGGCATAGCCAAGATGGCCGCCATGGCACTTCTATTATATAGCCCCATCGTTATTGCTTTGGCAATAAACTTAATTGTGGAAGGTGGAGACTTTCATATTACCATGCAAATGTGTATTGTCACAGAAATGGAAATGGTAAAATGGAAATGGAAAATAAAGTTAGATAACCCAGCAAACACGATACTTGACCCAGACGGTTGACCAACATTAAACTGACATTGGGTCAATGTTTGTGCTGACTGGAAAAAATATTCTGAGACTTTTTAATGATATCCCAGCAAATACGAGACCCGTGTCCTCATTTTCTATATATCGCGCATTTGTTAGTTGCTATCAGCCAGGTGTGGACTGACATTAGGCCTACTTCACTTCTTAACACTGCTGTATTTTGTTTGATTCAGGCTCACACCCTGGTAGGCCGTCCTGACGCGCCTGTAGAGCAGGACATACAGCTCAGCGGTCTGGGGATCGTCAGCGAGCACTGCTGTGTAGACATAGCTGACAACGAGGTCTACATAACACCACTGGACGGGGCAAGGTAGGAAAAATACTTTTTTAAATAGATACAAATGTTTTAGTCATTGGATATTGAAAATGACTTTATGAAAATGGTTTAGTCATAGAAAATGAAAATGACTTCTATTTAAAAAGCAAGGAAATAAATTAGCTTTCTTAAAACGTGAACTCGCTAGGATATTATTTGATTGGATATATGCATATATCCTCAAAGTACTTGGTTTATTTTTTTGCTCACTGCATATATTGTAAGTAAGATTTTCGTCTGGCCTAGACAGAAATGTCCATCTCTCACCATCATAATTTGACTACTGTGATAACTGATTGAGATGTTTATAACCGGTCACAAATTTGAAAAACTATTTATTGTATTGCTTTTTTCAAGGATATAGATATTTAGCCTAATAGCGATATTATATAGTATATAATATCGCTCCGAGAGACGATATGCAATGAAAAAGTACCCGGTAACTAGAAATCGCACTCAGTATTATGAATGTGATGACAGGGTTTTTTTCAATCGTATTCTCACAAACCCATACGCTCTCTCTCAGTCTCTCCTTTGCTGACCGTTCTTGACCTCTCTGTTTTACAGGACCTGCGTGAACGGCCGCACCATCACGGAGAAGACCAAAGTGAAACACGGAGATCGTATTCTGTGGGGAAACAATCACTTCTTCAGAATCAACTGCCCCAAGGCCAACAGTAAGTACACACATAAACTACCTCCCTCCCAACCAGCGGGAAGCATTGACCCAATGTTTATTTAATGTTGGGCCAGCGTCAGCGACGCTGAACCAACATTAAATAAACACTGGGTCGTCATGTATTGTGTTCGCAGAACAGCTAATCCAAAGCTTTTCTTCGCGTATCCATGCACGTGGCTACTGGAACAGTAATGCGATTTAAGGTCGCACCAATTCGACACGGTCCTGAAGAACGTTTTAAAAATAACAAATTTCTAACATATACCTGGTACAATTGTGATCAGTAGATTACACTACACTAAAATATTTGTTTTTAAATCGACAAGGCAGCCCACGTTACGTGACTGCTTTCGATTGAAAGGTTCCTGACATTGACCTGGAGTGTATCGAATAATTTATTGTTCGAATCAGAAAACCCATCACTTCCTCTAGATATATTTACGCTTTGATACTCTAAATTTATAATCAGGAAATTAAACAGAACGGCAGATAATACCACCAAGAATGCATGCAACTGTCCGATGCGGATGTATCTTTGCACATTGAGGCGCCCCCGTATTATATTAGCGAAAGTTAAGTCAATATGGACGAGCGTCCTACCTAGGCCTAATTCATGGTAGATCCAGATGAAGCTCCGTGGATCCCCAGGGATATACTCTCGTCTAACTATATCAGAATGAATGTGGGGCGTATAGATTGCTAGCTACTCCAGTCCCGGAAAAGAGGAGACATTGGGCCTGTGTTGTTTTAATGATGGGCCACCGTCGCAGACGGTGGCCCATCATTAAAACAACACAGGCTCACGTGTTTTCCGGGGCTGAGTTCGCAGTAATGCCGTACGTTGATTACTGTCTCCAGGTTAATGCCATCACATCTATCGCAATTTGCGCCCATTTGCTCTACGCCCATTTCTGGTGCTGCCACCGAGCTCCGACTCACGCGACCCTCCGCGCGTGTCAGGGCCCGTGTTTTCGCACATGTTACGATATATCGTACACCTCGGATTGGTCGAGATGGCAATCTCGACCAATCCGAAGCCTACGCTATATCGTAACTTGTACAAGAATACGGGCAGGAAAGTGGTCGCTGAGAAACTTCGCTGCGAATGCTATACCACGTCACGTCGAGATTCTGAACTACATTGCACGACATGGCCTGTCATTTCTTCAATCACTCTTGATTTTATTATTTCTGAATCTTGCCTCCTCGGGTTAAACATGAACTGCGTACCAACATCAAACGAACATTTAAATAAACTTCTTGTGTAGGCTTCCCTTGTGACAGGATGCGACAGAATTGGTCAAACAAACCTGAGCAGCAAGTTCACGACCAGTCGCTTAAATATCTGGCCAACGTCTCGCGTGGTGGTCCAACAATCATGCGGCGATGTTCCAGCAGTCACAGCTATTTTACTGCGAAAAATAATCTGCTTTTATCTGACAGGGCTTTGTGTATTTGAACTGCTGAGCTGGGGTTTCACCCTTTAACCGCCGGTACCGCATATATTAGGGTTTTCCTTTATTTATTAGCACATTAAGTACCACATTTTAAAATATTAAAGATAAAATGTGACATCAACCAGCAAGATTTGAAAAGAGTTGACCTCCATGTTGTCAAATCTGAATAATTTTCACTCACTTGAAGTTGTGGATCGCGTCAGCGAAACACAACTTCAAGTGGGTGAAAATTCAAATTGAATAATTTGGCGGTTAAAGGGTTAATGCTTTAGTGTTGAACATACACGTAGCTATCATAAGATGTTGACCAAATGTTGTTTCAATATTGATCCAGCGTCGCAGATGGTCTGCCAACATTAAACCAGCATTGATACATTTCTCGTTTCTGCTGGTTTCATGATGAAACTTTTTCTTCTAATTTGCTCAAAAAGCACAGCTCCGTGCAAGATGCAAGATCGATATCACAGGGAACGGAATGAATGAATGAATGAATGAATGAATGAATGAATGAATGAATGAATGAATGGATGAATGAATGAATGAATGAATGGGGTTTTAGGCCACGTTTTTGCACATAATTATAAACTAAACTGGGCCAGGACATACAAAATCGACATCCGAAGGAACTAAAGACTTGAAGAATCTGATTGGGAACACCACCCAGTAAGCGCATTCAGACGTAACCTAATGTTGGCCCAACATTAATGCAGCATTGGGTCAATGTGTGGTGTTTACTTGAATTGTAGACGGACTCGAATGCTGTCACGGAAGACAAACAGTTTACTACTGCTTACTTTAAGTATGCTGTTATACTGTAACTGCTTACGTTTTCCAGTATGCAGTTACTGCTGTTTGCCTTTATATTTAACCCTTAAAGCGCTAAATATTTTTTATAAAAAACATGAAAACCAAAGGGTTTTTATCAATTTGAAATCATCATAAATGGCCTAGTTATCTCTTTCTGATTCATTTGAATACCTATGTTATGGGTCTGCGACCATTATGTTTATTTTTACTCTTACAGTGCGGGGATCGACTTTAGTCTACAGACGTCAGATTCTGACGACTAAAGTCGATCCCCGCGCTGTACATGTAGGGGTCAAGAGAACTGTCATCTTGCTGTTATAGTTTCCTCCCCGCCGTGGTTACTTCCGGCGGTCTGAAGCTCCCGGCTTTATATTTTAACGATTTTGAATTATTAGCTTCGTTATGACGGATTCGCCTCAGACGTCGATACAACAGTATAGCAGGAAATGTTTAACCAATGCTGGTTCCATGTTGGGTCAGCGTCGTAGACGCTGGGCCAACATGCAACCAGCATTGGCGCAATGTTTCTTTTTTTCTGGGTAGAAAAGTAGCCTGTGACGTTGTGTGGTCGCGGTGATGCCTGGGTTGTTGTGAAGTTTGGGGCTCATCGTCACGTTACAGCAGGACTGCTATGGATATATTCGTGTACCGCGTGTTCACAAATGTTTCGATTCAAATTTCACAACCCTTTCAAAACTGAATTTAACATTGTCATCTTCATCCACTACAAGCCGCGAAATGCTTTCGCAATTCCCGACTTGTAGTGGATGAAGATAATTTGATGTGGATTAAGAATTAAAGAAAATGACCATGCAGTGGTAAACCATTTTCACGGGAATTTTCGTTCTAAAACCCTTGGTTGTAGGAAAATTAAGTCTGTTTTCAGGGATGTAAAATGATGCCTTAATGCATGGTAAGGGTTTAAAGGGTTAATATAAGTGACTTGATGTTGTGGGTCGCCAGCGCTGGACCAACATTAATCCAGAATTCAAAGGTCTAATACGAGACAAGGCACTCCCGGGATATCAAACGTTCAGAATGGCGACAATTTTGTATCTAAATTTTGAGTTAAAAATATGAATTATAGATACAAATCCTCCACGTGCCATCTTTAAGCTGTTGGTAGAGCAATTAATGCCTTGCTGAGACAGCAGATTAAATGTCGCCCTAATAAAAGACGTTTTTTGTCACACACGTGTGTGTACATGTACGAAATGACGGCACAATTATTTTGCATATTAAGTGAATTACGCCACGTCCGCTACTATCAAAGCAGGACAGTGGCGTTTTGCACGCTTGTGATCTGTAATAAATACATCGACGTTGGCCCAACATTGAACCAACTTCTAGTGGCAAAGAAACTCATGGATGTGATGGCAAGCAGCAGTGGCTTAAAAGTTTCACATTTCGTGTGGGCGTTTCGGCGCGAAATAGGGTTAGAACAATAATTTTATGATGAATTCTAGTTTTATGCATCTTCGATATCATCAGTTTTAGAATTGGTTACATTTATAGCATATTGAAAGTTAATATAGATGCAGGACACAGAAATAGTCTGTTCTAGTCCTCACAGCATTTTTTTCAATCAGACTGGCTTTTATGGGCCTCTGCAATGGGTATCGCAGAGCCAATCTACATTTCCTATGATATTAAAAAGTGACCCTTACAGCGCGGAGACCGTCCTTAGGCGTCAGATTCTAAAGCACTGAAATAATTAAATATGTATAATGGCACACGGCCATTATAAATATTTAATTCTTTCAGTGCCGTAGACCCATATAACATAGGTATTCCAATGAAGCGGAAAGAGCTAACTAGGACATTTATGGTGATTTGTAATAGAAAATAATAACTTTTGTCTCCATGGTTAATACAACAATATTTCAGCGTTGTAAGGGTTAAGCTTTTGGTGTCTAATACTAGTAGCGCAGTTATTGCCTTGCTCTGCCAGCAGATTACGTCGCCCGAATACAAGATATTTTTGGTTACACACGTGTGTACGAAATGACGGCACAATTAGTTTGTGTAATAAGTGAATTACGCCTCGTCAGCTACTCTCAAAACAGGACAGTGGCGTTTTACACGCGTGCGTTCTGTAATAAATACATTATTTATGCGAGACGTTTGTTGGATGTTGGCCCAACATTGAACCAACGTCTAGTGGCATAAGCAGCAGTTTCTTAAAAGTGATCACATTTCGTGTAGGCGATACGGCGCAAATAGGATTAGAACAATAATTGTATGATGAGTTCCAGTTTTATGCATCTTCAATGTCGTCAGTTTTAGAATTGGTTATATTTATTGCATATAAAAAGTTAATATAGATGCAGAACACAGAAATAGCCTTTTCTAGTCCTGACAACAGTTTTTAGCCCGCCTTTTAATTTTAATTAAAAAAGGTGGGCTATTGCAATTGAAGTTCGGCGTCGTCGGCGTCGGCGTCGGCGTCGGCGTCGGCGTCGGCGTCAGCGTCGGCGTCGGCGTCGGCGTTAACATTTACTTGTGGGCGCGATAACTTGAAAAGTTTTTCATGTTTCCTTCCCAAATTTGTTTTGCATGTTACTAATGACCACTTCTCGGACAAGTTCAATAATGGCTGAAAAAAAATTCAAAATGGCCGACTTATTGCGATTTTTCACCTTTTACGTCAATAATTTGACCTTGTGGGCGCGATAACTTGAAAAGTTATTCACGTATCCTTTTCAAATTTGTTATGCGTGTTACTAATGACCAGTTCTCGGACAAGTTCAATAATGGCTGAAAAAAAAAAAAAAATGGCCGATTTATTGCGATTTTTCACATTTTACGTCAATAATTTGACCTTGTGGGCGCGATAACTTGAAAAGTTTTTCACATATCCTTCCCAAATTTGTTTTGCATGTTACTAATGACCACTTCTCGGACAAGTTCAATAATGGCTGAAAAAAAATTCAAAATGGCCGACTTATTGCGATTTTTCACATTTTACGTCAATAATTTGACCTTGTGGGCGCGATAAGTTGAAAAGTTTTTCACATACCCTCTTTAAATTGGTTATGCATGTTACTAATAAGTAGTTCTTGGACAAGTTCAATAATGGCCAAAAAAAAAAAAAAAATGGCTGATTTATTGCGATTTTTCTCATTTTACGTCAATAATTTGACCCTGTGGGCGCGATAACTTGAAAAGTTTTTCACATATTCTCTTCAAATTTGTTATGTATGTTACTTATAAGTAGTTGTTGGACAAGTTCAATAATGGCTGAAAAAAAAAAAAAAATGGCCGATTTATTGTGATTTTTCTCATTTTACGTCAATAATTTGACCTTGTGGGCGCGATAACTTGAAAAGTTTTTCACATATCCTCTTCAAATTTGTTATGCATGTTACTAATAAGTAGTTCTTGGACAAGTTCAATAATGGCTGAAAAAAAATTCAAAATGGCCGATTTATTGCGATTTTTCTCATTTTTCGTCAATAATTTGACCTTGTAGTCTATGCAAGTATTATATAGTATATCATATTATACATGTATCTATCTTATTTAACATACCATTTACATCTTGGGTTGTTATTTACGTGATGACATTCGTCTTTACTTTCTTTATCATAATTCGGCGGCGGGCTATTATCGAGTGTGCTCTTGTTTCAATCATGAGTTTTTCAATCAGGCGTGGTTTTTGTGGGCCTCTGCTGGGCAGATCAAAGCTAATCTACATATTCCTATGATATTAAAATCTGACGTCTAAAGACGATTCATGCACTGAAAGAATGAAAAATTTATAATGGCTGTAGCCCATATTCAAATGAAGCGGAAAGAGCAAACTAAGACATTTACGATGATTTCAAATTGAAAAAAACATTTTGGTCTTCTGGTTTGTGTGAGAATATTTCAGCGCTTTAAGGGTTGAACAAACAATCAATGCGGCCTACCTGTTGAAAACGCATTGCTGGAACAGAATAATAAAGCACATCCCTGAATGGAGGCTGCAAATATTCATATACTTGGCGACACAACATTTCCAATGTGCACAGTCTCACTGGTAAAATGTGCATTTTATCAACACAGACGGATACGAATTGCCACAATTTCCTGTATGTAAGCGGATAGGCGTATTTTCAGGGGAAGGTTTTGGCCTATCAAGGAAATTGAACAGTTTATTTCTACATCTGTCTTCCGATTTGTCATTTAAAGTTGCCGTTATTATAGCTGTTCGAACTTAAATTTCGACTACTTTTAAACTGTTTGAATAAATAAATAAATATTTATCACTCTTAACACTTTGAGGGATTCAAAGGGTTGATAATATATGTCTGTGTGGCCGTTGTTTGGTATAGTCAAAGAGAACATCCTCCCTAGGCAAACCCTCGCTCGAGTGAGGGTTGAAACCGAGGGTTTGTCTAGGGAAGATGTAAAATTGTTCTCTCAGTGGGGAGGCGTCTGCGATGTAGCGCCGACCAATAGACGTTCATGGCACTGATAGATGGATGAGCGGCCGGCTGACTGCGCTAATGAATTGTAGCAATAAACGTGTGATTAGCAGAAACAAATCGCTTGCATGGGCTGCTCCAGGTCCAAATGCGTGTGCGGCTGTATGAATCGTCACGGTCTCCGCACTGAAAGAATAAAATATTTTTAAATTGCCGTAGACCCATAACAGAAATGAAACAGAAAGAAGCAGAAAGAATGAAAAAAACCTTTCTCTCCATGGTTTATACAAAAACATTTCAGCGTTGTAAGGGTTAATATGGACACCGATGACCACGCTTCCTGTTCTAGTGGATATTCAAAAACAGTTATGGCGAAACCTGCAAAATATTTTTTTTTAAACCAAAAGGAAGTAACAGCACTGTCTGTTGGCTTAGCAGAGTAAGTTATATGGATCAACCGGCCAAGTGAATCTATTACTCCGTGAAAGATATTCACAACGAGCGTGCTAAATTTAGTTCCTTAACACTCAAAGCGAAGATTTTATTTTAAAGCACGACAACATATGGATATACATTTCCTAAACAGGAAGAAAAAGTAAAATGATCCATTGACAATCGATATCTCGACAGTTTCTGTCCTAGAAAACCTTTCAACTATAACTGAGCAGCACTTGTAGAATATCCCACGGCAGACGTTTATCCAATGCTGGTTTAATGTTGGGTCATCTTTGCAGACGGTGCCCAACATTACTCCAGCATTGGATAAATGTCTTGTGTTTTCTGGACTAAGCACGACTATTGTCATTTTTAATCTGTTTTATCAGCCGATCAAATCACTGTTATTGGGAATTCAATGTGTGTTTAAGACATCATGATTATCAAATGGGTGGTCTCAAATTAAACAAATATGAGTAATTTTCACCCACTTGAAGTTGTGGGTCGCGGTAGCGACACACAACTTCAAGTGGGTGAAAATTTAAATCAGATAATTTAGCGAGCGGAGGGTTAATGCGTGTGTGATTTAGCGTCAGTTTTCTCCCCTTTACGGTCATCCATTCACACCCAAGGTCAAGACTGGACAACTCAACGACCTGCAGCTGAACAGGGGTCATAGAGAAACTCCTCGGAAGGTGTTGGACAAATTGCTGCTTCTCTGTCGGGGTGTAACCTTCGAGCTAGAGAAACCTCATTCATGCAAGATTAGCGTAATGATGCCGTTATGGAATGCAGCGTGTAGGCCACGACATGCCTGTAGCCTAGGAATTAGATGGCTTGTCATGTAAGGGAGGCTTCTAGCGACAGGACCTCACGCATCGAGCTACAGACGAGAGTCCTGATATTGTGGTCCCGAATTGTGCCCGTGGGCAAGATGGGTGAAGGGGTATTTTGAGAAATTGGACACCCGTTACGCTTTCTTCTAGTACGCTCTGCTCCGAGTCCCGTTGGTGCCGAAATTGTTTGATATTGGACAGCTCTCTTAACACATAGAAGTCAGATTCTGACGTCCAAAGTCGGTTCCCGCACTGGAATAATTAAAAAATACACAGTGGCCGTATACCATAACAATGGTACTCAAATAAAGCGGAAAGAGCTAACTAAGACATTTATCATGACTTCAAGGTAAAAAACCCTTTGGTGTCCATGGTTTATACAAACATATTTCAGCGCTGTGAGGGTGAAGCACCATGCTCTATCAATGGCCTTATATTCGCTACTGACAGTCACGAACTGGTCGGGTCCTTTCACTGCTTAGAAACGTTTAAATGGACGAGAAAATGTAAACCATTCTTGTGTGACCATGGAGATTTCTGATGAAAGTGAAATGAGTGTGACACACAACCAAGACACATGATGGATTTGGATTCGAACGCAAATCCTGTTGCTGTGAGGTCAAGTGGGCAAACGCTGTAGCGGTTGACCTGGGCCTTCATGGCGAGTTTATTCATAATTCTGCAAAACAAGTATCCAACCTTTCCAGAATGATATTCTGGGTGTGCCCCCGCGTCAGGACCCTCCAGGGAGGGGCCCACATTGTGCGCCGTATCAGAAGTGAGGCTCAAGGCGCGTGGGGACAATGACAATGTGCTGTTTTGTATGCAGCCGGTCAATGGCCCTCCATCATTGCCGTGTCACCCGCTGTTTAGCCGAATGCTGTAAACCTCGGGACCTCCCCCTCAGTCGACGACCACCCTTATGATCAATCCCACCTAAATACCGAGCTCAATCCCAAGTCCTACGTGCTGTTTCCCATGCTATATGGCTCAACGTACACGCGGGACAACCAAATGTTTCTTTCGCCCTTGATTTATATCGAGTACTGGTGTTGTTGTGGCCAAATGCAGCCTCTTTAGCTTTGTTATATTATAGAATTTTGACAAATGCTGAATGGGATGTCATTAACCCTTTCAAGCCTGAATTTACCTTTTTCATCTTCATCAACTACAAGCCGCGAATTGCTGTCACAATTCTCGACTTGTAGTGGATGAAGATGATTTGATGTGGTTTAAAAATTAAAGAAAATTGCCATGTATTGGTAAACCAGTTTCATGGGAATTTTCATCCTAAAACCCCTAGCTGTTGGAAAGTTAAGTTCATTTTCAGAGATGTAAAATGATGCTTTGATGCATCGTGAGGGCTTAAAGTGTTAAACCCTTAAAGCGCTGATATATTTTTGTATAGCTCATGGAGACCAAGTGTTTTATTTCAATTTGAAATCGTCATAAATGTCTTAGTAGCTAGCTCTTTCTGCTTAATTTGATCACCTGTGTTATGGGTCCACGGCTGTTGTAAATATTTTTATTTTTACAGTGCGGGGGTCGATCTCCGTGCTGTAAGTGCTAGTAATTTTGTGATAAATGCATATTTTCTTGTTAGATTTCTGAATTTGCCGATTTCTGAATATATATATATACTATCAACAGTGATTTCATATTTATTTCTTCGTGACGCATACACAGTTTCACGATATTAGGTCAAGATCAGGGGATAACTAAAGATGGAGCTGCGAGCAATATTTAGTAACCAGTAAAGTATTTACCCCACCAGTAAAGCCAACTATTATTTTTCAAGCCTGAATTTACCATTGTAATCTTCATCCACCACAAGCCGCTAATTGCTGTATTAATTATTATCTACATCTACTTGAAGTGGATGAAGATGACGTCAAAAGGGCTGACAAGTTAATAACTGACATACATTGTTGAAAATTTTCGTTTTAAAACCCTTAGGAACGGGATATTGAAGTAGTTTTCTGGGATTCACAATGATACTTCGGGTATTTAAAGGGTTATTGCTGACAATCATGACATCTTTATCTTACTCTATTTCGGTTGTATTAGTATAAACATATTTATTTAACGAGGATTGTACAATAGCAGAAGCTAATACAATATACGCTCCTCAAAAGCGTTGCTCAATTATGTAGTAATACAATAATACAAAGTGGAGTAAAAAGTAAAATGAAGTATGCATAAATATATTACAAATGAATAGGTTAATTAAATTGTGAGTAGTCGTCAAAAGAGGTGTGCAATAATACGTGCAAGTTGTAACAGCGAAGTTGTGCATAATCAACTGATTAGCGGCATGCAAATTATGGTGTTTGACAGTGTAATGAAGTCCACATAAATATGGATGAACAGGCTATGTTAACCATAAAAAAGTGGTGAAATAGGTGATAAAAAAAATTGCTAGTCAAATATTCCTACAATATATATGAAGTACGATACGATGGTATTCACAAACCTTAAATTTTTACACTTTCTTATCTTAGTCTTCATGCATTAAATTGAATCTCAAATCTGCACAGGACAGCAACGAATTTATCCGAGATTTAAGCAACATATACTTGTCCCCGAGAACAGTGTGGTCTCATTATATTACTCTATCTATCTCACACTAGTCGTCGCGTGGGTGGCCTCAGGGAAATGTAGGTACATTGGGGTTCATTACATCGGCTTTTCCACCATAATGTGATAGGTCCAGAGAGAGCCCTCTAATGACGTATCTGTCACAACCTCACTTAGAAATTTGACACTTTAGGGGCTTGAGTTCTTGTATAGGCCCTATTATTTTTCACTCGTTTGAAGCTGAAACAATCCCAGCTACAAATTCTATAACTTTGGTTGATGTCTAATAAGTGGCACTTAAGTTTATTTTAGATTTGTAAAACCATTTTGTCAATGGTGACACAACCCTAAGATAATTCTCAACGTTCTGAATTGTTTCTCCATATTTAAGTGAGAGTGAGTAAATGTCACTTTATAATTAAGATATCGCATAATTCAAATCACATTCAAATTTGATGTGGTGGGTTATATGGGTATTTCTGATGATCTGATTAACTTTTGGGAAGAATCTATTAAAAACAAGATGCCCGACGGAGGACATTTTGAAAAAAAAATAGCTACCCGAAAAACTTGTGGGTGCGATATCTTACGAACTGTTGGCTGGATCGCATTCCAATTTGATGCAGTGGTTCTCTATAGCATTTATATTGATCTGATTAACTTTTCGCAATAATCCATTAAAAGCAAGATAGCTGATGCAATACATTTTAATGCTTTTGGTGTTTTCGTGCCAAAACAGTCACATCTAGTGTTTTCCTAATTATATTGTAGCCGGTCCTACTGATTTGGACCGATCAGAGATTTCGTCAGAATACCCGTCTAACTATTTCAGTGCTAGTTTGCCTATAGTTGGATTACAGGCCTGTACGTTCTTCCACGCAGCGTCCCCATATCTCACCATGATCAAAGTGCCACCAGAAAACCCCCAGATCAATGACACAGTACTATTGCAAGGACTAAAGGCAGTAACTGCTTACTTTTCAAGTAAGCAGCTACTGCCTTTTGGCTTTGTAGAGCAGAGTAGCCGCCTAAACCCCGCTACTGTTATCTACAGGCTGCATGGTTGACTGTCTGTATGGAATATTCTGAAGAAACTTATCTGGGATATCCCGGCAAACACGAGACGTTCAGCCATTGTTGGTTTAATGTTGGGCCATCGTCTGCGACGCTGGCCCAACATCAAGCCAACATTGGCTGAAGGTCTCGTGTTTTCTGTGAGCCCTGTCAGGAAGACTGCTTCATCATACAGAAACGGAACGATATGTGTCATGACATTGTACAGATTATTCAGACAAGTTGAGTTTGTTCAGTCGTTTATTTTATGAGAAGGGCTAGTTATTTATACAACATTTTATATATTTTTATATATCGGACAATTGGATACAGACTGTTTTTTCCACAACCTCGGGTCATCTCCATCAGGCATGTTCCCCAGTTTGCAAACTAATGGAGATACCTAAATGACTGCTCGCGCACGGCAGCTGTGACTGGCCTACTGGTAACCTAGTCTGGAATCTCCCACACTGACACTCTCGACATCATGATGCTCACACTTCAGACCTCTGTGGCTTCAAAAGTGCTGTTTGCTATGTTTCTTATGTTTCGTGATTGAAAATGTTTCTCTCGGGTCGTACAGATGCGGAGATGATGTCACTGGTTTAGTTATTGGTGACCTAGTCTGGAATATCCCACACTGACGCTCCCGGCCCCACGCGTCATCATGATGCTCGCACTTCAGACCTCCGTGGCTTCAAAAGTGTCGTTTATCATGTTCATTGTGTTTTCGTGAGTGAAAATGTATAAAGGTCTCTCGGGTCGTACCGGTACGGAGATGATGACACTGGTTTAGTTAACTAAGCCAGTACCATTATCTCCAAGGCGCGGGACCATGCATTGCTAAAACCCCCATCTTCCACAAGCAAGCCCTCACTCACCAAACCAACACTTTGATGAGTGAGGGTTTGTATAGGGAGTATGTAATCTCCACACTCCAGGCACTCTCTAGGGACCGTCATCCATATCAAGCCAGTGGCGGTAGAAGTAGCCGGGCTAGGATTTTGTGGTGGAAAATCTAGCTGATTTTAAGTAATGGGTTTTTGTTGCTGTTTCCATGTCGTCTGGATCACCGCTGACCACCTGTCCATTACCACCTAATTCACACCTCCCTCGCAAGTTAACTCTTTATGCGCTGAAATAACTTTGTATAAAGCAAGAGACCAAAGGTTTTTTTCGATTTGAAATCATCATAAATGTCTTTGGTCAGCTCTTTCTGCTTCATTTGAATACCTATGTTATGAGTCTACAGCCATTATAAATAGTTTACTCTTTCAGTGCGGGGATCGACTTTAGAAGTCATAATCTGACGTCTACAGACGTCAGATTCTGACGTTTAAAGTCGATACCAACACTGAAAGGGTTGACCTTCACTCCGTGTGGTGCATTTAGTTGGATAGCCCTGTTAATAGAATTCTAGTTTTTTCGTGAATTTATGTAATATGCTGAAAACTGAAATATTTTGAGATAGTGGCATTATACGCGTTAAATCTAAAATGGCTTCTCAGAATAAAAAAAATCCTGTAGTGGATGCAATCGCTTCTCTGGATCATTATCCACGTTTTCACGGACAAAGCAGATTTACTCTCAATTTATGAATTAATAACCGTCAGTCATAACAAGTTTATTGATCAAAAATTTTAGACAATTTACTAAGTCATATTTGGATGTACTCATCTTTTTTCTTTTCAAAAAAGAAATTTTAAAATTAATGAAAAATACCAATCAATAATTAGCAATTTTACTGGGTTTATCCCCTGCGATTATTGGCCCATTATTGTGATTCCTCCAGCGCTCCAAGAGTTAAAACCCAATTCCCAGGTGACCTTTGAGCAAATCACCTCGAGAGAGGAAAGCGCATGTCATACTTGTGTGAGATTAATATGAGACAGGTGATGGCGAGAGAAACTGATGCCAGCTGATTGACCTAATGTGAGGACAAGGCTTGTCTCGCTGTAGAGTGCCATGTATCCATGCAATTTTTGATTCTCTGTTTTTTCCACTAGCCTCGGGAAACTCATTTTTGCTTCGACTGCTGCGTTGCCGCGGCTGTTTTATTGGTGTTTTTTTTATATATGGTTTTCAAAATACCAAGTACACACAGGACTTTGACCCAATGTTGGATTAATGTTAGGCCAGCGTCGAATACGCTGGACCAACATTAATCCAACATTGGGTCAAAGTCTCTTGTTTGCCGGGCATCTAATTAAGGGAATTTGCTGACAATTTGAATACCGGTATCAGAATATGCAGGATTCAGAACTCGGTCCCAATATTATTTTTATTGAAGAAGTCATATCATGCACCGAATCATTTTATATACACGCACAGTCTGAACTGAACCAAAAGATTACATCATTTTCAAATCTTGTTATCGTAACTATCTACACAGACCTAATTTGAATTCATTTTAAGAATTGTTCTCCACATTTCGCCATCGCACATTTTCATTAAAACGGGTGGGAAAATCAGTATTTCCAATAACTACCCAGGAATTACCACACGTTAAAACAATGATGTTTTAATGTTGGCCCAACGTTTGCTACGCTGTCCCAATAATAAAACATCATTATATCAACGTGTCATGTTTGCAGGGTATGACTATATTCTGACGCAGTTTGCCTCCGCTTCCCTCTCCCCCGCAGCCAAACTAATCATTTATTCACTTAGGCTGAGGCGCCCTTCACGGAGCAGTGGCGGACTTGACCTCAGCTGGCTGTGATTGCTTCATACATTCCTGATGTATAGGGTTTCCCTCCGTTATTAGATGTATTAACCTTTGAAGTGCTGAAATGTTTTTGTGTAAATCATGGAAGCCAAAATGTGTTTTTTTCAATTTTAAGTCATCATAACTGTCTTTGTTAGCTCTTTCCGCTTCATTTGAATACCTATGTTATGGGTCTAATAAATATGTTTACTCTTTTAGTGCGGGGATCGACTTTAGACGTCAGATGGACGTCTAAAGTCGATCCCCACGCTGAAAGGGTTAACGCTTTGCCTTCTAATATCTACACATTTCAGATTATTTACGATTCGTAATTACAGCCCGTTTCTTAGTCACTGAGATAGGTGTTGAAATTACGAATCCTGAACACAATTTTATTTTTTTATGCCGTCCACCCGTCTGTCGGCCACTATTATAGGTTACCAATGTTCGTATTATTGAAATGAACATCAAACTCTACATACAGGCTAAGCTGACTAAATCTTGATTGATTTTACATTTTATACCAATATAATCTTAATTCGCCGGTTGATAATTAGCAGCTCGTTAAAGCGGCTGTCATGTTTGAAACACAGTTTTCATGTCTGTGTTAAAAGCACAGTGTTAAAAACTGGCCTATTTTAACACGGTTTTATCTCATCAGCGTACCTGTTTATAAAATAAAGCCGCGGCCTGCGCGGCTATATCTTATGCCCAGGATACTAATAATATCTGCTGTGCTTATCCCCATCACCTTGCTTGGCTGCGTCCGCATTCTTAAATGATCGACCAACATCTCATCACATACCTGAAATTTAGGTCAGTCACTTTGAGAACAGCCACCCTCCGAGAACAGCTTGCTAAACTATTATGTATGTGACCTCACGTACTGATGTATTGTGGTCACCAAGCAACGCTACAAATACGTAGACCTGCGCAGTGCAGACATGAGTGTTGCTTTAACACTATGCTCAGTTGCGTTTTTCCACTTCCATCCATTTCCGGGGCCCTGAATTGCTGATTCCATGAATACTGTCTGTAAACACTCCTTTGACGCTTTTACTGATGGATGACGGGGTATGACCTTTCTGAAAGCTTGCCATAGTTCCCATGCAGACAGAACCTTTAGCAATGTGGCAGTATGAGAATGATCTGCTAAAAGATCACAATTCAGATCGATTGATACATCTTGGCATGGATAATGTATCCTTATATATCTTCCCCAGTGAACAAAAATGACGTTGGACAAGTTTGTTTGGAATCAGGTTGCTCCTTCAGGGGATGATATGCATTTATCACATTTTTGTAAATTTTCCGATGATGGCATTTTTTTTTCACCGTGTAGATAAGATATTTTTTATTACAGGATGATTGGTTAGTCTGTCAATGTTTCTATTAAATCTTCGTCTTGTCTTCGTCATGGAGATGATTAAAATCATTATTTCGTCGCGTGCACGATATAAAGGGTTTAAAAATGACTATTGTCGTGAAAATCACCTTTTAATGGTATTTTACATAATAAAGTGTGGATAAATATTTCCTGAAAAATGTATAACTCATGCTGGTCTTAATAGCCTATATTAGTGCAAAAAGTGGTTAATTAATTGAAGCGGTTTTAGTTGAACACACGATGATTTAGATATACATGTATATCATTTATAAAAGGGAGTATATTTGCTATCATTTTAAGCTGGAATTGCTTTCGCAATTCCAGCGTAAAATGATAGCAAAAATACTTAAATATCTTGCATTTAAAGCGTTGACCAGAGAATTAGTTGGGGTTCCCTAAAAGGCTCTCCAGCGATCAATAGATACGCTTACTCACAATGCAGATAAGGTGTTTTGTCCTGGCCTAACACGGACCCGGTCACATCACAGTGGCGTATCGATCCGCGCGGTCTACTTTACTCCGCGGCCGATTCCGCGATAAGGCAGAGTTCTACCAGTGAGCCAACCCGGCAGCAGGAACAGCCGAGCATTTGTTCAGTCATTCCACGTGGACGAACATTTAAAAGTTGGCTGTGCGTGTGAATAATGCCACGGAAAAGCTAGCCTTACTTTAAAAATCAATTTGACGTAACTTCTGTGGTTTTAACCATTAAGGCGCTAAATTAAGTAATTTAAATTTTCATCCACTTGAAGTTGTGTGTCGCTACCGCGACCCACAACTTCAATTGAAAAATACTCATATTTTTTTAATTTGAGACCAAACATTTGCATGATGGCTGATGTTTAAGTGCCCATCCCGTTCCCAATATCATCGTTTGATTGGTTAATAAAATGGATTGAAAACGACTATAGGCGCGCTTATGAGATGAACATTAAATTAAACTTTACAGATATTACAGTATTGAAAATTATCTATTAAATTTCGATCGATAAAACTCTTATGATTATGATACCACAACAATGTTGCATTTTCTAAAGCTATTATTATGTCAAGTACAAATTGAAATGTTAAAATGACTATAATACAGACAATTGACAAAGCTTAATGTTTAAAAATTCGGACTGAATGACGAATAACGAATCACTTCTGATACAAATGTACATTTTATACAAATGTATATATTATATACAATTGTATGTATCTCCAGTATACGAAATCATCAAGCGGAGTTTGGCACACCATAAATGTAGGAGAAAGAATCATTCCATTTATTTCATTTGATTGGAGTGAGAAATCCTGTAGCGCCATTTTTTGTCCAGTTGCAATTCGCAGTTGCTTTCAGGATAAACTGCCTGCGCAGAAGTATCTGTGCCAGCCCAGCAAACATTGACCCAATGTTGTTTTAATGTTGGGCCAGCGTCTATGACGCTGGCCCAATATGAAAACAACATTGGGCGACGCTGGCCCAACATTGAAACAACATTGGGCGATCGGTTCTCGTTTACTGGGAGATGACTTTGGGTTTTTAGGAGACTGTGTCCTCCTCGAAATGAGTTTTGTCTATTTACTGGCTCTCTCAGTTTTCCCGTTGGGAAGTTCACCTCACTTTATGGTGGTAGTTATTGTCGCTGTCCATGATCCTACTATACATATCCCTAATCCACACGTCTACTATAACTATACAGTACTTATTGCCTCTCATTACTCACTATGCTGGGGGGTGAATAATCATTGTTCCCTCCTTAACCCTTTAAGCGCTAAATTATTCTGTATAAATCATGGAGACTAAAAGGGTTTTTTTCAATTTGAAATCATCATAAATGTCTTACTTGGCTCTTTCTGATTCTTTTGAATACCTATGTTGTGTGGTTACGGCCATTAGAAATAGTTTTACTCTTACAGCGTGGGGATAGACTTTAGTCGTCAGAATCTGACGTCTACAGACGTCAGATTCTGACGACTAAAGTCGATCCCCGCGCTGTAAGGTTTAACCCTTAATCATAATCGTTTTTAATCTGATTTATTAGAAGCTAGATCATGGTTATTTGGAATGCGATGGGTGTTTAGACATCAGGATTTGCAAATGTTTGGTGTCAAATTAAACAAATATGAGCAATTTTCACCCACTTGAAGTTGTGGTTCGCGGTAGAATAAATTCATCTGATGACAAATTGTGTAGTGCACACAAAATTCAAATGAGTGTTGGTAAAATTGCTTGTGGTAGATGCTCAATTATCCAAATAATTTATTATGTTATAAATCAAATATTTTCTTGATTTGAAGTTGCAAATTAATTGCTTCAGAAATTTCAATTGGATGAGAAATATACAGAAGTGATCCAGAAGCATACGGATTAACTACTGATAGAAATTATTTTTATTGCGATAAATTGTTGTTATATGCAAATTCAGAATAGATAATCTTATAGTAAACCTATTTTTTAGTTTACGAGCCTTGCATAAAGAATATTCTGATTTGGGTGACGTTTTTTATAGCTTTTAGAATGCCGCATACATATATACATGTATAAATACATAGACACCCATGGCATATTTTGAACAAAAAAAGAGAATATGGTACAAAATATCAAAGTGTCATCGGATATAGTACACTTTGGTATTTGATTAAAAATCAGATATGACTTTATTCTCTATGACATGGAATTCATATTAATATTGTTTTCTTTACAAATAGAAGAACGCATCTCTGACAAAAACTGTACTGGCGTCAGTGTCTGCGCGCGGATCAGTGTGCGACTGTTTAATTTCTAAAAAACTGTTTGTGTGGCTTTTCTCTTATTGATCCCTCTGCACCCCCTTTCCCAGCACACACCATACACTCACCCAATGCTGTTTTATTGTTGGTCCAGCGTCTTCGGACGCTGGGCCAACATAAAACCAACATTAGGTGAATTCTCCAGGAAGTGTAATTCACACAGATCACCGGGGCTCAGTCCAGAATGCGAATTGTCTTTGAGCTGGTCCACCGTTTGCGGGACGTAGAGACTGCTCGGTTTATCGAACACTACGTTAACCGTTCGAGGTGTGAAATATTAAATTTTCAGTCACTTAATGTTGTGTGTCGCTACCGCGATACACAACATCAAGTGAGTGAAAATTATTTAGATTTGTGAAATTCGACTCAAAATGTATTTTATGCTATTTAAATGAGTGAGTGAATGAATAGATAAATGCTTAATAAAGAATGAATAGATGAGTGGGGCTTCAGGCCACTTTTGTTCACATAGAAGCTATTTAGCTGGGTCAGAAGAGAAACACCTCTTGGTGAGATTAATTAGATGACACTGTTTTTTGAGATTTTTTTATTATATATTCAATGATGTATTTTAATCCATATATCGTCCTGTTTTATTTACTACCCTCTGTACATCCACGCCGTTTCTATTTCCATTCGCTATGTTCACCATGGTATTAAAAGGTGTGAATTGCTTCCATCTCATGACATTACGTATGAAGATGTGATCTTACAAAACAGCTAGTGATAATATCTCAAATTAAAGTCCAAAACGTCCTTGTCGTGATGGGTTATGCCATTTTTCCATTCAATCAATTGTATTCCAAATGGGTCATGTGGTGCTTAATGCTTAGAGCGCTGATTTTTTTTATGAAAACCTTGGCCAAAGGGTTTTTTTCAATTTGAAATCATCATAACTTTTTCCGATTTATTTGAATACCTATGTTATGGTTCTACGGCCATTATAAATATTTTTAGTCTTAGGCCCACCGTGCGGGGATCGACTTTAGTCGTCAGAATCTGACGTCTACAGACATCAGATTCTGACGACTAAAGTCGATCCCCGCGCTGTAAGTGTTAAATACGACGAGGGTGGTTAACTCTTTTAGCGCGGGGATCGACTTTACACGTCAGATTCTGACGTCTGTAGACGTCAGATTATGACGTCTACAGTTGATCCCCACACTGAAAGAGTAGGCCTAAACAATTTATGATGGCCATAGACTCGTAACATACATGTAGGTATTCAAATGAAGCGGAAAGAGCTTAGTAAGACGTCTGTGATGATTTCAAATTGAAAAGCCCTTTGGCCTCCATGGTTTATACAAAATATTTCGGCGTTGTAAGTGTTGAGGGTTAAATCAGGCCGCCGCAGCAGACACTCGTACTACTCGACTCGTACTACTCGTACTCCAGACAGACACAAAACTGTCTGCTTTGGACTTGTCCTGTTGTCGTTGCCGAGTCCCAGTCGAATGTGAGATGTGCCCAACCTTCCACCAATGCTGTTGGCATGTTGAGCCAACACGCCCTGCATCGAGCCAGCATTGGTAAACAATCTGACGTCGTGTCAGCCCCAGGGCATTCCCAGCGGGATCGAACCGGAAGGGTCAACTGGCAATTTCCCAGAGAACGCTGCAAACGACATTCCTGTCTGCCGGCCAAGTAAATAGTGCGCCATTTGTAGGCTGAAATGACGCTTTCGCCCCTACCCCGGCTGACACGAAACCTCGACACAGTGTTTCTGCAATGCTGGGCCACCGTCGAAGACGCTGGACCAACATTGCAGAAACACTGGGTCGAGTTTCATGTTCTCGTGAACAGGTGACATGAAGTTTGATTGGCAGTAGTATGCCTTGACTAAGATTTGACATTATTCATTTGCGTATTTTAAGTCATTGGGTTTTCCTTTCAATTTTCTGTTGTGTTTTACACCAAATTTCACACATCGATTTAATAAACGAGCTGTGTAGCGAAAAGCAACCCAAATACATTTATTTCTTGTGGTTGAAAAATAAATGTTTTCATTTTCTATTTTCCGGTGTGGACGTTACGTATGCGCAATCGGCTTCCGTACATGTAATTCATTTCATGTCTGTTCCCCTTGTGTTGTATTACAAAACAGATGAAAATCCGAACGTTAGCATCTTAAATTTGATACAATTGGGTTATTGCCTGTTATTGGCTGTATTCATCTCAGTGAATGAAGATGTGGTGAAATTTCCGGGTGGGGAAAGGGACGGCCAAGAATTCAGTCTTGTAAACAGTTGGGTGTCGTGTGGCCGGTGTATTGGTGACTTTGGTGCGCAGCCAGGCTTTTTAGGGCTCAGTTAACATTACCTGACTCGTCTCTTTTGTCAGATCAATGTCCTAACTCTGGAACATAAAGGCGGAAACGGCAGGCTGGTCAGATGAGTGTTTACCCTTTCTGTGTACAGTCCTGACCTTAATCCTTAAAAACACCAAGTTGTGTGATCCAGTAGGGTGTTGTGCGACACATTAGATAGCAATTTTTCTCATTTAAAATGATACGATCAATGTATCTTTTAATACTGATCACAACAGTTTTACTTGTCGTCAAGTGATTTGTAAGCAGCTGTCTATAGTTCCCATCGGATTGACGAAAATTACAGATTTACAGTGGGGCCACAGGTCAGTCTGGTAACTCGGATAGACTCGCAGCAAGCCAGAGACGTTTCCACAATGTTGACTTATTAACCCTTAGAGCACTGATGTCGACTGCAGTAGACATTCTGGGTTTTTATTAGCACCTGTATAACCCCTGATAACGAGCTGTTCACAGTAAGATATGCCTTCATACATACATACATTTTCAGTCACTTGAAGTTGTGGATCGCGGTAGCGAGACACAACTTCGAGTGACTGAAAATCTAAATTGAATAGCTCAGTGTTCCAAGGGTTAACCTTTAAAGCGCTAAATTGAATTATTTAAATTTTCACCCACTTGAAGTTGTGGGTCGCGGTACTCAAGTGGGTGAAAATTACTAATATTTGTTTAATTTGCCACCAAACATTTGCAAATTTTAATGTTTAAACACTCCTTTCATTCCCAATAACAGTGATTTAATCGGCTAATAAAACAAATTAAAAACGACTATAGTCCTGCTTAGCGGTGTAGGGGTTAACCCTTTAAGCCCTCACGGTGCATCAAAACACCATATTGCATCTCTGAATAATGACTTAATTTCTTAAAACTCAGGGGTTTTAGAACGAAAATATTCATTGAACTGTTTTAATAATAACATTTTTTTCTTTCATTTATCACCCATTGTCATTTTCATCCACTTCAAGTCAAGAATCGCGACAGCAATTCGTGGCTTGTAGTGGCTGAAAATGACAATGGTAAATTCAGGCTTGAAAGGGTTAATTTATAAATCAGTATTTTGGGCAGCAGCTCCAATCGCATTGTTTATTTATTAATTTATAAATCAGTATCGGGTCAGCAGTTCCAGTCACAATGTTGATTTATTAATTTATAAATCAGTACTGTGGCGGCAGATCCAGTTTCCAGGACGTCTGTTGTCTGCGGTCCTAGGCCTGATCGATGCTCAGGGGTAACCGGATGGAATGCCGGATAATTCGAAACATTGCCTGACCCAGTTGCTTGTGATGGCTTACGGGGGGTGGAGAGGGGTACTCAATACCATGTCCCTTTTTCTTGATCTCGCTGTGAGACATATGTTTGAAGAATAACTCGTTGTGCCACGAATTCCCGATTACTTTTATCATCAGTAACTGTTGTCAATCAGCATTATTTTTAACCCTTAAAGCGCTGAAATATGTTTATATACACCTAGAGAACAAATGATTTTCTTCAATTTCAAATAATCATATATGTCTTAGTTAGCTCTTTCTGTTTCTTTTGAATACCTATGTTATGGGACTACGGCCATATTAAATAGTATACTTTTTCAGCGCGGGGATCGACTTTAGACGTCAGAATCTGACGTCTACAGACGTCAGGTTCTGACGTCTAAAGTCGATTCCCGCGCTGAAAGGGTTAAACTATTTCGTACCTGATTGAGAACTGCGTGGGTATGATGTCGCAGTTATATATAAAAAATGTAATGATTTTGTTGTTATTAAACATATAAATGTATTTATTGTTTATTATGTACAATTAGTTATATTATTTATTCAATAACAAAAAACGCCCACTGTTCGCTCATTTACCCATCCACACCCCGGCTGTGTGGGCCTAACCCTGGCTGATTGACCACGACCTCTACCGACTGGAAATGTAACCAAATGGTGGCATTTCTACTCCGTTGCTTATCTTGACATTAAATCTCCACTTTTATAGTTCCTGCTGTCCAACCATGTTTTAACCTGGATGTGTATTAGCACTTCAGAAAATGTTTTCCACATGTGTAAAGCAAATAACTTACACCTGGAAAATGTCACATACGTGTATCTGTGTTTCGCTTCCACAATAAATGCACGCCTTCTGATCAATGTCGATATTTCGAAATATTGCATCAGCACATGGCTTTTCATTTTAGTATGGGCTTTAGTTTTCGACGAAATAAACTGTAGATTACAAGCAATTCACATCTTCCCTACAGCAAGGCTAGGCTTCTCAAGGTCGCAGACTCGGTCTGCGACCTCGAAAAGCCTAGCCTTGCTGTGGGGAAGATGACAATTCAATCTAGAGTGGACAATTTTTCACGCCGCCGTGGATAGTGACTTATATCACATATGCCCGGTCTACTGATCTCCCAATGCTGAAACGGGACCTCTTGATATGCCACTGCGTACTGAAAACATTTATAGGACAACACACACAAAAATACCGGGCCCGTGGACAGTTTGTCGCCTTGGAACTGAAAATGTGGATCTGCTACTTTTTGAAGTGGCAGATGCACTATTTGAGCTCCAAGTGGACGATTTGTATAACGACAATATGTCAATGCAACAAATGTACAGGTGTTTATATACGTCCCTTTGGGTATCAAAGGATGTATTTGCCACTAAAAAGTAGCAGATACACCCTTTCATTTCCAAGGGGACTTATTTATATCATTGTTTAAAAATGTCCCCTTGGATTTGTAAGGGCATATATGCCACATTGTAAAGTGGCAAATATGCCCTTTTATATCCAAGGGTAAATTGGCAGATACATCCTTTCGTACCCAAGGGGATGTATAATTTATATCATTGCAAAACCTTATTTAGTTATTTGAAAGCACTCTGATATTTGATTGCCAATCATAATACTATGATTACCGTGACTAAATGCAGTGCATTTATGTTAGCATCACTATATATTCTACAAAGGAAAACAGCAGTAACTGCTTACTTTTCAAGTAAGCAGTTACTGTTGTTTGTTTAGACTTGCCGTTCCTGATGTTATCCTTGTGTTGTTGTTGTAGGTCCATCCACAGAGACACCTGAGACCATTGATTATGACTTCGCCCAGCATGAGTTGATGACACAGCAGATGGGAGATGACCCCATACAGGAGGCCATCACAGTCATGGAAAAACAACACGAAGAAGACAAACAAGGTAGATCTATGTGATCATATCTACATGTATACGCTGCTCGTATTTCAGGGTTGAGTTTCCTTCGTGGAGTAGGTTGGGACTCGTCCAATGAACAATGGTACGAGCGTTTTTACGTATTAATACAATTCGTTTGCCAACATCGCTGCTGATAGTGCGATGCGGACTATATACATCTGAGTGAAAAATACATATCGTCGCCTCGGAGCTAAATGATCCTATCTGACACTCGTTAGAGTGGCAGATAGGATCATTTAGCTCCGAGGCGACGATATCCTCTGGTCTGAGAATGGGTGGAAATAATAAAACAAAATTAAACTTCCCTATAATTGGATAATTCCGTATTTGATAATCTTATATTCGCAAAAAGTAACACAGATAAATAAAGCTCCTGTTTTGTGCTGTTCTGTCGCGGGACACCAAGTGTTCGAAAATCCTGAAAGTATTCAAATGTTTATATCAGTTTTTTTACGACCCAATATTGGATCAAGTAAAGATTACGTAACTTGATTAAATGTATAATTGCTTTGCCTGTGTCGCCAGCATGAGACATTGGCCTATAACTGTGCCAAACTTTGGCCCGTTGTCGCCTTTTTTGGGGAGGGATAGCCATTGAGATAGCAATATCAGAGATGAGTTGGGATTCACGAGGGAGTTTTATATAAGGCGGGGTGTCTCCCCAGCAAGCACCAAACGTTAGTTTAACGTTGATCTACCGTCTGCGGCAATGACCCAACATTCAACCAACTAGACCACGGGTTTGCTGGGTGCTGTCTCCAGCTTATCGTCCGTCTTTCTCGATGTCATTCGTGTGCCGCCAGAAAGAAATTAGGTCGTTTCCTTCTCCTCCGGCGCGCCTCTCTGACCCCGTCTATGGCCCAATGCTGATTCAATGCTGGGCCAACGTCTGCGACGTTGGCCCAGCATTGTATCAGCGCTGTATTGTTTTCTAGCGGTTTATCAAAACGTTAAATCCTGACTGACGTGCTACTACCGCGGTCACCTCTCCTAAAGCTGACCTTTTGAGCCCCATGTCTGATCTCACACGATATAAATTGGCATTGACAACTTCCCGCGTTGACATGATTTATATGGTAATTAAAACTTCTGATTAAAATCACGTTTTTAGTTTGTCATTTTTTACCCCTGTTTTCGCCTAATTTTACTATGCTCTCGTGGCATATTAACTGGAAGCATTTTTTCATCTCTGGTATGAGTACAAAATAATGGAGCAGTAGGTAAAGATTTAATTAACAATTTTTTTTTAACTGGGAGAAGTTGAAATAATGGAGCAGTAGTTAAAGTTTTAATTAACAATTTTTCTTTGTCTGGGAGAAGTTAAATTTCGGTGTCGCAACCGCAAAATTAAATATAAAAAAATACCCGCTCGGCCAGCTGCCTCTAGCACACATAGGGTCACTATAGCCTGATGAAGACGTCCTCGTGTTTGCTGGGGATCCCGTATCCCGGTGATGTGTGGCTGACCAATAATCCCGACAAGTACCACGGATAGCACGGTATCCGGGGATGAGGGGGAAGTTGACGAGGATCCTGAAGGAGGTGAAAAACAAGAGGCGCGAGCTCGAGACAATCTCCCAATGCTGGCTCAATGTTGGGCCACCGTCGTAGATGGTGGGCCAACATTGAACCAGCATTGGGTGATTGTGTATCGTGTTTACTGGGCGGGGGTCACGTCTTTTCCTTAGCATTTTAAAAGGATACATCTTTAATTTTGTTAGAGGGACATATAATTCCCTTTAATCCATCATCGTTTGTGATTTTCTGGTTCTTTTTTCGGCATTGCCCAGCAAACACAAGAAGTTGAGCACGTGTTGTTTAAATGCCGGCCCTGTGATCGCGGTCCAACATTGAATCAGCACATTCTCAACGGCTTGTGCTTGCTGGCTGAGTAATGCCTGCCAAGCTAGATGTGATAGATTCGAAGACTGTCACTGCCGATTTCAATTGTTGTTTCAGAGTTCACATTAACTTATATTCCTATTCTGGACGACGGAGTGTAGCTCATATTAGACAAACATGTTGACTAAGGCACAAAATATCACAAATTGCCACGTTTGAAGAAAAAGCCGTTTCTTTATACGGAGTGGCTATTCGTACGGCTATAAGTTATAATAGCAAAATAAGTTATAATGGCAGCCAATGGGAACCCGTCATTCCGTAAACGAGGATCCCCATAGGGTAACATTTTAAAGTATCACGTAGGGCCTACGGTTAGCCTTATAAGGAGTGGCTATTCGTACGGCAGAGTAAAAACGAGAGCCCATTATGAAATGAGAGCCGATTTTGCTCCACCTCCCCTTCCAAAAACAAGATGGGGAAATTATAATTAAATCACTGGATTTATATATTTTTATTTGAAGTATACGTGATTATGAAGAATCACGTACTGTTACCCATCAAACATCTGCGACGCTGGCCCAACGTTAAACCAACATTGTTTCAATGTATCCTGCTTGCTGGGTAGCCGCTGCCTTGATTATATATCATTTTCTTAAAATGATATATAGACACTGACTGACATCTGTGTGAAACATCGTACCAAGAAGGTTCTATATAACCTTGATCGTACCAAGGAATGATCATACCAAGAACTTCATGATCGTACATACTATGATATCTAAGTATCTGCTGATGTAGTTACGCCATTTCATTGCAGAGTGGCAAGGTGGGCCCAAATGTTTCCAATGGTGTCACAATTCATTTAGCGGTGGCCCAACTTCTAATCACCTTTGGCCCACAGCTCCAAATCCGCCGACGGCTACGTCAAATTGCGTTGAGAATCGGGCTACTGGGGATCACTTCTCCCAGGAATAATTTGTATGCGGAAAACGACGCTTTTTAAGGCATCATAAACATCTACCGGGAACGGCGAAATTCTTCCGAGGTATTTATTTTCGCAAAATTCGCGCTGCGAATTTCGCGAAAATAAAGGCCTCGGAAACGCATACGTGTATAATCATGCTGTGTCGACGCTATGAAATCAGTCGCAAGTATTTTGTAAAGTCGCGAAATGCTGCCTTCAAAAAGTTACCGCGTTTACAGCAGCAGTCATCTCTGGCATGGGGTGCTACTGCGAGTTTAGCGGTACTGGCTTCAGAGCCGCGCTGGCATTGACATACCCCGGCGACTCAAATTACGTGCCCCGTGATGACCTAGGCTGGATTATGGCCACACACTCTTCTATTTGGGGACATCTACAAACGTAAAATAGCCGACATGATAATATGATTGAGCTCAATTCGCACGCCATCCCATTATATAACCGACGCCGAATCTTATGCAACTTTGCCTCCAGTAGCTATTTTTAAATATTATTTGATATTAGGCCTATATGAATTCTAAGATTAATTCGAAGTAAAGTTATTCAGCTCTCACTCTTAACTAATTAATTTTCATATATAGCTATGTGACTTGGGAATTATTTCCCTATATCATGTATATAAAATGGATGAAGTACACTCTCCAGATTTAAAAAATGTTTTAGTGGGCTATTCATTTTTTTGAGGAGAGGGGCGGTTTTTGGAACATAATAGGAATATTTTAAAATATTATTGATGGTTGAGGCCTCACCAACTTTGAAAAAAGTGTTAGGGCTGATTACAGCAATGCTTTTTCATATTTATTTTCCTGTTGCTATATAGTATTTGACATATTAGTTTCTAAAATGTATTTTAAACACAATTAATATCATACTATACCAGCATTCTTTGTCGCCATGATTTGTTGTGATAAATATAAAGGAAAATATTAAATAGACACCAGTCATCATATCGTCGCCTCGGAGCTAAAGGATCCTATCTGCCACTCTAACGAGTGTCAGATAGGATCCTTTAGCTCCGAGGCGACGATATATGATTATCATTGAATCAAACAAAACAATGGCACTCTTACTCCAAGCAACTATAATACTTCAGACTTGCGTTATGTTCTGCCTGTTACTGTTTTTTCACGATGTTGTATTTTTACAGAGGCTCTTGACCGTCAGAGAATGATGTATGAGCGTCAAATGCAGATGCTGAGGAATCAGTTGATCTCACCCTCCACTCCATCCACACCCTACCCACCCTTCTTCCCGATGACGCCATCGGGCATCCCCGGCGCCAACATGCAGTCCAAGTACCAGCAGTGGGCACAGGAGAGGTGCGTAATTATCTAATATCAATGAGGAGAATATAAATACAGTAGAGCCTGCAATGAGCAGCCACCCTTGTGACACAGGAAATGTGGCCTTTTGAGGCAGGTGGCTGCTCATAGGAGGTTCATTTTTATAGGAAATGTCATTTTGGGGAATGGCCAAGGACGTTGGCTGTTCATAAGAGAGGCTGCTCATAGCACTATACTGTTATTTCTATAATATCAATTCAACCCTTAACCATTTAAATCCTTACGATGCGTCGAAGTATCATTTTGCGTATCTGAAGAATGACACCTACACCTAGGTGTTTCAGAACCAAATTTTATTTTAACTGTTTTAATATTAACAGCATCTTTTTTCAATTGCCACCCACTTCAATTCGTCGTCATCCACTACAAGTTGAGAATTGCGACAGCAATTCGCGGCTTGTAGTGAATGAAGATGACAATGGTAAATTCAGGCTTGATAGGGTTAGTTAAATGCTAATCACTCCAGTCGCCGTTTTAGCCTTTTTGTTTTCCCTTCAAACTAGATGGGGAAATGAAAATTAAATTCACTAGATTGACATCTTTTTATTCAAACTGTACATACCGGTATTTAAGTGAAGCTGTGGGTCGCGGTAGTGAGACACAACTTGAAGTGGGTTGAAATTTAAATTATATAGCTTAGGGCATTAAAAAGGTTAGGCATAAAATAATTTTAAGATATCTATGTAATTCAAAACCCCACTGTGTCAAAGCAAAATTTAAGTTGGTTTAAATTTGTATTTTGTAATTTCCCACTTCAGGACCACCTTAAGTTTTACCGGCTTTATGACGGATGCGCAGTAAGTAGTCTGGTATTGCAACTTTGGAGACGGTGCTGCACATGGGCCAAGTATAGAACTCTACTCCCTGACCAATCAACATAGGCACATTCCATCACATGACGGAATCAGCCAATCCACGACCTTCATTTCACGAGCTGTTCAAATGGGAGTAGAGATCCATACTTGGGCCCTGCACATGATGCAATCACATTAAGCAGCAATCATTAGCTGTTGACCCACTGTTAGTTTGATTTTGGGATAGCGTCGGAGACGATGGCCCAACATCAAACCAACAGTGGGTCAACCACTAGCATTTGCTGTGTATGGAAATTTAACCCTTGAAGTGCGAAGATCATCTTTCTGTTTCATTTATTTTATCATGAATTGAAGTAACAGTGGGAAATATTCTGTTAATCTGCACAATTGAATAATATTCAACCATTTTCTCACTTGAACTCTGGATTCCCAAAATTTTGTAATGAGCAGCGAAAATTTAAAATCTTTAATTGATCGCTAAAAGGGTTTATATCTTGAGAGTAATAGCATTGTATATACATGTCAGCATTGAATAAATTAAGCGGACGCATTTCTATAATTGATGAGCTGTCCCATTACTGCCATGAATTAGATATCTGATGATTATTAATTGTGACCAGCTAATGTAGGCTGCGGCCCATTTCGTCATGGCCTATTAATTGTAGTTGTGCCGGTTGTATTTGTGCCGGCAATTACAAAAATTACCTTTAAATGAAGAGAAGATTTAGACAACAGAATCTTGTCGTTCAAATGTTCACTTTTAATTAATCAAATGTATGTGATTTGGCAAATATTCAGAAAGTAGATGTAATCACTGATTTCCATGGCCACATTTCATATTTACTGAGTAACATGCATTCCTACTGTTGCGATATTACTACAATGTACAGAACGCGACATAAAGCCACATTCACTCTGCAAGTAATGCTTTGATTACTAATGAACATCTATGTATGTCTTCACTTGTGGTGCTGTGAAATAATAGCTAAATCATTACACGTCTAGGTGTTACTTATCATTGACATTATACATAAATTAGCAGTTGGAAATTTACTAGTTGATTACTTTCTCTACATTACTATGCCTTCCATATAAAAATTCCAATCCCTCTATTTCATCTCATTCTTTGTGAATAATAATGTTCAGGTCTTATAAAATATACAAGTGCAATCAATACCTGTTTATGAAAATGTAAAACAATCTGATTCTGATGGACTATAGTGATGGTATACTATTTTTTATTCAATACATTTTATTTAATATTTATAGTGTGATGTGCTGCATAAGTGTAGCAAGAGTGCTGAAGGGTTAACCCTTTCAGTGCAGCGATCGATTTTACGTCTGGCGTCTAAAGTCAGTCCCCGCACTGAAAGAATTAACAATTTATAATGTATACCTATGACACAGTTATTCAAATCAAACGGACAGAGCTAACTAAGACATTTGTGATAATTTCAAATTGAAAAAACCCATTTGGTCTCTATGGTTTTTACATAAATATTTCAGCATTGTAAGGGTTAACCCTTACAGCGCGGGTATCGACTTTAGTCGTCAGAATCTGACGTAGTAAAAATATTTATAATGGCCACAGACCCATAACACAGGTATTCAAATGAATCAGAAAGACCTAGCTGAAACATTTATGATGATTTCAAATTGAAAAACCCTTTTAATCTGCATGGTTTTTACAAAAATTGTCAGTGCTTTAACCCTTTCACCACTGAAGCCCGTTTTTATGTGCTGAATGCTATGGCATTCAGCACATAAAAACGAGCTTTAGTGGTGAAAGGGTTAAGGACTAAAGCCGGTCCCTGCACTGATAGAATTAACAATTTAAAATGGCCATAGACTTATAACACAAGTATTCATATCAAGCGGATAGAGCTCTCAAAGTCATTTATAAATGATGATTTCAAATTGATAAAAAACTAAAACTACAGTCTGTTTCACCAGGACCTGGGAGTAGCCTTTTTCCAATTTGCTCGGTCGCTCTTTAAAATTTTTAAACACAATTTTTCTCAGATTTTTTTTTCACCTTCCCCCAACATCCCTGAAAATTTGGTAGATTTTTTTTGTGTATTAGCGAAGTTAGACTATTTGGCATGTAATAATTTTTCAAAATGACAGCTCTCTTTAACACCATTGCCTTGAAACAAGAATCCTATTACATGCCAAATGGTCTAACTGCCAAAATACACAACAAAATTGCACCAAATTTTCAGGGATGTTAGGGGAACATGAAAAAATGATCCGAGAAAAATTTTGTTAACAAATTTTAAAGAACAACTGGGCAAATTAGAAAAAGGTTACTCCCAGGTTCTGGTGAAACAGACTGTAGTTCAGCGGTGTAAGGGTTAAGGTGATATAGAGCAGCTCTCTAGTGTGTACACTACAAGCTGTAATAAGCTCAATGTATGTCAGCATCCCTCTAAGCGCTGAGCCTGACTTTGCTCTTTTGTAATTCTTTAGCTGATCGAATAAATATTAGTGGGATTGAAATGGGTGCTCAAACATCAAAATTTGCAGATGTTCGGTCTGAAGTTAAACAACTCTGAGTAAAATTCACCCGCTTGAAGTGGTTCAAACATTTAATCAAATTAGCCTTTAGGAGCTAATTAGGGTGCTTCTTAACCTTATTCTTTTATTTTGATTTGTAGCAGAAATAAGCAATAAATTTGCAAGATTTGCATCTGTTACGATTTAAACTCTACAGCTTCAAATGTGTAAAAAATGAAATTTCATATTTTAGTGCTCTAAACGTTTGACAGGAATATGAGACTATTGGACACTCCTTTGCAGCACACCATCTTACATGATGAAAAATATACCCAGATTCAGTCAGTTGGTAAAGTTTGTTTTTGATCTTCATTACAGAGAGAAAATGTTCAAGCAGAGCCTTCTAAAGTTAAAAGAAGAAGTGATGAAGGCAAACCAATTAGTGATAGAAGCCAACACACTGTCAGACGAGATGGGAAAAGAAACAGAGTTCTCTGTGACACTGCAGATCCCAGGCTCGAACCTCAGTCCCAACAGAAAGGTGAGTCTAAAATATAGTATACTGCTGGGAAATGCCAAAAGGCATTTGCTGCCCTCTGGTTCCGCATGACATTGACAGTGGAGCTTGATTTGAATTTTAGATTTCATATATGGATCTCTGGATTATTAGACGTAAAATAAATGTGATGAACAGATAGTAATTTATTACCCAATATAATTATATTGACTTTTTCAAATTGTTTAAAATTGTGTTTAAATTGTCCACAAAATGATCAAATGTAGTCATATTAGCGCCGGATAACCATTGTCCCATAATTATATCAACAACATGACATTTTTTTGGAAAACAAATTTTGTATTTTCATGAAAATAAGTTTTTATTTAATATATTAGAATTATGTATTTTATAAAAACATCTGGTACACTACATGTGTACAAATATTTTAAATATTTGTTTTTAATCGCCTCTTCAGAGAGGAGCGTTTGTCAGCGAGCCGGCCATCCTGGTGAAGCGGAAAGCCAAGTACAACCAGATCTGGGCGATGGAGAAGTTTGAGAACAAAGTGATAGACATGCGAGAGATGTACCAGGACAGGAAAGAGAAGGGGCTCCCCATGAGGGTACCAGACGCACCCTATGTTCTTGATTTGTCTAGCTCCCCGGTGTGTGCATGCTTCCCTATTTTTTCCTGTCTACTAGAGATCAAAGGGTCGAATCCGCCACTGCGTGGCGGATTCGACCCTTTGATCTCTAGCAGATGATTTCATACCTTGGTTTTAGTCTCTTCTCTGCCAGTCTCAGAAAAAAATGTATGCCGCTTTCATATAGTTTGTCACATTGGAATCATGAGGATGTTTTTGCTTCCTACAGACTTTTTTTCACCCTTTTTTTCAAGGTGAAGCTATTGTTTATTTATTTGGCAGATTACCTGTGAATGATTTCAAGTGATTTCATTTGCTGTAAAATTACTTTTCTACAGCGATTATAAACCCAGAACAAAATGATGGACCTCGAAAAATATTTTTGCACCATGCAGCATTTTCAATTTTACAAAAGTGAATATGTAATTTAAAGCATATTATTGACTGGCAGTGAAAGGTTAAGTGATTTTTGGAATGTTTTTATATGCATGTATTTGCTCGTTGTAACTTTTATATGATATTTGCAATGTTAAATGATTTATTGTAAAAGTAATGGTAAGTAATTTTTAGTTGCATTTGAAACTTTTGAGGTTTTTTTTTATAAAAAAGTAAACTGTATGTTATAAACACTTTGTGAAAATACTTGTTCCTTTTTGCAGCTTTTGTTGAGCAGAAGGCGAAAAATATCTCAATTGTAAAGCTTGCATTGCCAATACTAATATTATATAGTGTTAGATTATTTTTTCTATTTATTTATTGTTGATATGTTTTTACTTTGCACTGTTCTTGTTACTGTTGTCATTAATGTTACTGCACAATTCCCATTCCCATTCTTGAGAGCACAGTATAAGTTATTATGTATACATGTACCTAGTTATCTATCTTGGAATGCTGTTTTGAATAAAGATTGTTGCAGCATAAAAAAGCTGAATGGTCGAGGAAGCATTTAATTTTGGGAAAACATTTAATTTCAACAAATTTTCTTATGGTAGAAACAAGCTCGATTACATTTTTCTAGTTTTGAAAATATAGGTTATATTTTTTAGTTTATTGTTGACTTTTTGTTTTAAGTTTATACTTCCTGTATTGTATTATTTCCTTAAGGTGATGTTGTTTTAAAAATACTATTTTCTTATTTCCCAGTATTTAATCAAAGGTATAGCATATATCCTTCTAGGAGGGGGAGGGGTGATTTCAACATTAAACATTTAGCTCGTCCAATGTTTTCAAGGATTAGATAGTACTCTAAAGGAAATATGCAAAAATGAGGTAAACGAGGGTTTCTAGGCATGTTTTAGCTCGGTGCATGTTAAATTTATAAATGTATTATATTTGGTATTTATTAATAACTATAAAGGCTTGAATCTTCTTTCAAGGTGTACTATGACATGCCAGCTGAAAATGTGAGCACATGATATTTTCTTCTGATTTTTAGCATGTACCCGGTAATGAATATTGAGCTTGGTGGTGTTGTCATTAAAAATATCCAACATGCTTTCCCGGTACACAGATTAATATTGCTATGAGAGATGTTTGAACTGTTTAAAATAGGTGATTTTTATTTTCAGTTCGGTACATCTCAGCTAACACAACCTAGCAAACAAGAGACCATGAAACAATGCTGTCTTAATGTTTGGCCGGCGTCGCAGACGGTCGACCAACATTAAAACAGCATTGTTTGATCATCTTGTGTTTGCTGTGAAGGCATTAAACGAATTGCGGCTTTATGCAGGCCCACTGTGTATGACGCTGGACCAAAACTAACAATTAATGAACTTCTTTTGTTTGCTGAGATGTACTTTATTTCACGAATTGGTATGACAGTCTGAGAGAACAGACTATAATGAATAAGGCATCGTTGATTAGTGAAGTTTGCTTGAAAACAATCAAAGATACATTACTTATATTTAAATATTTTTAAATTACTTCGATTAGCACTGCTTAATGTAAGGAATTTTCACGGTTTTATTTTCCTACTTATGCTTTAACTAACTAGCATAGATAAAATTCAGTTAGATCAGAAATAAATGTGCATTTAACCTTGAATTAGGGAAGATTTTTTTCCGTTTTAAGGCTGATACATGCTGAATTATTACCTGAATGTTCATATGCCATACATTATGATTGAATGTTTGAAAAATAACACTATGTTTTCAAAGTATTGAATAATTCCCATGTGTTCTGTAAAATGTACCACACCAATGATTCAAGATGTAAACTCAACTCTGATTCAATGTTTAGGCAGAGTCAGCGATGCTAGGTCAACATTTCATTAAGGCAACTATATGCCTATTCCATCAAACACGAGACATTGACCCAATGTTGTTTTGGGGCAGCATCATAGATGGTCACGGTACATACAACATCGCGTCAATGACTTATGTTTGCTGGGAAGTTCTCTGTTAGTTATTATTATATACTGTAAATCTGGTAATATTTGCGAGGTTTTACGTCTCGCAAATTTCGCGATGAGGCCAAATTCGCGAATACAAGAATCTCGTGAAAATTAATATTATAATAGCCCTACTAAAGGGAAAATGAAAATTCGCGAATTCTACACTTCGTGAAAAGTCCCAAAATCAGAAATTCGTGCAAATTTAAACCTGCGAAAATTACCAGATCCACAGTAATTATGTGGACTAAGATTCCGCTACCTACATTATCTTTATTTGGTAGTGTGATCACTGTGTTCTTCTTGAGTAGAGGAATGTTTTCAATACCACAGTATCCTATACGTTGAAAACACACTTGATTCTAGGGTTGAGCTTGCTGTTTTTTCAGGACAAGGAGGCGCCCGCTATGGTGAAGGGAGACCCTTTCTACGAGTCCCAGGAAAATCACAATCTCATAGGGGTGGCCAACATCTTCTTGGAAACATTGTTCTACGACGTCAAGCTGGACTACCAGGTTCCCATTATTAGTCAACAGGGAGAGGTGTGCACACAGCTTTATTCTATTTGACAATATTGATAAATCGTGTTAAAAAAATATTTGAAATCTTGACTGACTAATACTACCATGCAAAGCCAAAAGGCAGTATCTGTTTACTTTTCAAGTAAGCAGATACTGTCTTTTGGCTTGAGTAGTTTGCAATTTAAATAACTTGCAAGTAAACTACGTTATAGACATTATCATATAGAGAGTAGAATAATAAAAACATATTTAGCTAAATGAATTAAACTAAATGTATAGTGAATTCATTACATAAAAGTGCTGAATCGCTCTTTTTTTTAATCAAATCCAATCTAAAATTTAGAAAATAAGAATGAGCACAATCTTTTACTTTTTCTCTGTGATATTTTTTAATGATACGTTAAGGCGGCAGCAATTTAACTGACAGCAATAAACCCAATATTTTCTGATGCACATGTAAACTTCAGATACATAATTATTCTGCAGGTGGCCGGTCGTCTTCATATTGAACTGAGTAGGGTAGCGGGAACCCTTCCGGACAGGAACTCGGATGAGGTCAGTTCTGAGGCCAGCATGGATAGTTCCCGGACCAGTCTTGGAGAGATGGATGATGAGTCAGGTGCACCTGTGGGTGCGGGTATTGTGTGTAGGGTAAGCTGATTGACATCCTGACACAATAATGTATTGGGAATGAAACGAGTGTCTGAAACATCAACATTTGCAAATATTCGATATCAAATTAAACAAATATGAGTAATTTTCACCCACTTGAAGTTCTGTGTCGCAGCAGCGAGACAGAACTAATTGAGCTTTCAAGTTGTTGAAAATTTAAATACCTAGGATAACTTAGCGTGTAAAGGGTTAATGCTGGGCCTCTGCCGCTGGGGCAACTTTAATCGAACATAGGGCCAACATCTCTAGTTTACTTGGATGGACTAACTAATGTACAGATCCATCCCAACTTTCAAGGGGGACATGTCCCACCTGTCCTAAATTCAGAACAATCTTATTTGCTGGGCCATTCTGTTTTGTCTAACAAGGCAAATTGTGTTTATAATAATCGAGTGCAATATTCTTATTGAAGTGGTTACATATTTCAATCTTATTTACCTATTTTTGTGTAATACTGAATTTTATTTCACTTACTGTCAAATTATAGATAAATGCTTATGTCTTTATGCTATGTAAATTTTCCATATATTTTTATTACCGTTTCTGTTGTGACAGGTTTGCATCAAGGAGGCTCGAGGTCTTCCTCCAGCGCTGTCTCACTTTGTCTTCTGTCAGTATTCTTTTTGGGGTTACCCTGAGCCTGCCGTGGTGCCTCCCGTCGTAGACTCAGAAATTATTCAGAAAAAGAAGACCGACGGGATGTCATTTAGGTTTGATCACAAAAAGGTGAGTAGACGATGTTCACCCACATCTACTGAGTTTGAAATAATCTACACTTTTACTGGTATTTTTTAACCCTTTCTGTACAGATGAAAGTTTTCACGCTGACTTTTCTCAATGAAAGTATTGCTTTTAATGTATCTAATGTGCACACTTGACATTCTTATTACGTGTATTTCTTGAAAAAATGGTGGGAATTTAAACCTTTCATCGCTAATCATGACTTTAGTCATTTTTACTTTGTTTCATTTGCCGGTTAAATCACTGTTGCTGGGAAAAAAATGACTGTTTAAACATCATGACTTGTAAATGTTCGGTCTCAAAAATAAAAAAAATTGAGGTTGTGGATCGCAGTAGCGAGACACAACCTCACTTAAGTGGTTTAATATTTAAATAAATTAACTTAGCAGGATAATCAAATCACTGGTATTGGGAATTAAACAAATATGAGCAATTTTCACCCACTTGAAGTTGTGGGTCGCGCTAGCGACACACAACTTCAAGTGGGTGAAAATTTAAAGAAGATATCTTAGCAGGCAAATGGTTGAGTATTTGTTTTGTATTTTAACACAGGAGTACACGGTGTACATTACGGAGGAGTTCATGGAGCACTGTGCTGAGGGTGCCCTGTCCGTGGAGGTGTGGGGACACCGCAGCATGGGGTTTGGAGCGGCGGTGCCGGGATGGGAGATTGACCAAGTTCAAGCCAAATCTCGCTCCATCATGGACAGGTAGGTGCTGTGACGATGGAATTGAAATGATGAGTCGGCCACTTCGCAGTTTCGCCTCTTAATCCCAAGATGCTTCTGACATTTCAAGTGTAGAAATTTACATTTTCTTTGAATATTCATTGCTACCAGAGTTGGGATTAAGTGCAGAATGAACTTGGGCTCAATTCCCTGATTTTAAATAAAAGGATGCAATTGGAATTGATAATTTTAAAAAAACAGTGGATTTAGAAATTGTTACATGTATTATGATTGAACTACCTTGTCATTTTTAAGTGATTTATTAAAACTTCATATGCTGATTTTCAAGCAAGTTATGTCTCGGATGGCAAATTTGACAAATCTGAGTGATTTTCACTCATGTATTTTTCTTCACCACCACTTTGTCGTGTACCCTTAGATGGAGCGAGCTGAAGAGAAAGATAGACATGTGGGTAGAGATTCACGAACTGAACGAGCAGGGAGAGTATATGCCCGTGGAGGTGGTTCGTAAACCAGAAGTTCTCACCGGTGGAATCTTCCAGCTCAGACAGGTGTGGAACATAACACAAAAGACAATATAATATTACAGCAAATACGATACACTAACCCAGTGTTGGTTCAATGTTGGGCCATCGTCTGACGATGGTCCAGCATTGAACCAACACTGGGTTAGAGTATTGTGCTGACTGGCAGTGGAGTGAACTAGTTATCAGTGTATTGTTTTAGTAGGAATTTGAAATAATCAAATTAAAATTAGACTCTAGATACAGGCAACCAATAACTTTGAAATAATCTTTAGGGCATGATGTAGTCACCTACCTTATATCAAGACCAGCAACTTTGCTTATAAGATGTGCTGTGAACGTAATATAATAATACGACATTTCGTTATATATGTCTATTATATACATGTACTTCAACTATTGAATTATATATAACAATAGTGGGTGGTCTCCATACTATCGACCGAGTGGTCTTAATGGAGGTCTCCCAAGCCACCCTGTACAAATTAATTTGTTTCATTCATATTTTATTTATTTATCATGGTTGAATAAATAATTTTTCTTCTTAAGATAGTGCTTTATGCCACGATTAGATCTCAACTGATCAACGGATAACGCTTTAAATTAAACAAAAATTGATGCTGATGCAAGACAAATATTTCCTGAGATAATTATCCATTACCGGGGTACATATGTATAATTTATGTGTACATATTGTATTTTTAGGGTCACTCACGGCGTATCCTGGTACAAGTACAGCCTGTACAAAACTCAGGTACGCTGCCCATCATCTGTGAGTCCATACAGCACGTGTCTATAGGATGTGTGTGTGCTCGCTCCAAACTACAGAAAGGCCTGGACAGCTACCAGGAGGTGGACCTGGGACATCTCAGGGACAAATGGTCTGAGGCGCTGGAAAAAAGACGCGAATACCTAGACGAACAATTACAAAAAATTATGAACAAAGAAGGTATGATTGAATTTTTTTTTTAATGTTTCACCTCTCCCCCCACAGTTTTTTAGTTAAAGTAAAGTCGATCCCTGCACTATAAGAGTAAGCATATTTCTAATGGTCGTAGACCATTCAAATGAATCGGAATGAGCTAACTAAGACATTTATGATAATTTCAAATTAAAAAACATTTGGTCTCCATAGTTAAGCAGCTCTCGCCGAGGCGGGCTGCTTACTGTATTCCACACGGTCCGCCGCCGCACGCAGTTATTTTTTTTCAAGATGGCTACTAATCCATCAACTTCTGCTTCCTCATACTTCACATAGTCATCATATACCACTGAGGAATTGTTTTGGTGACATTTTGATCTCCATATCATCAACCCTTTAATTACTATGGCCACTAACGAAGAAATGCTCGCTAGCGCATGTCAGGAAAAAGTTGCCATCAGATCTTAATTTGGCAAATATGTTCAGCTATGTCAGCCAATGGACTAACTTTTGGGATCAAACAATTTTGTAATATTTACTTCCCAGTAACTTAAGAAATGCAAAATGACTGGACCATGAACATAAAACAAAATGTAATGTCCCACACAATGATAACCCAGGCCAAATTTCACACTAAAAAATCCAAAATGGCTGGCAGTCGGCCATTTTTTTTTTCACTATCTCGGAAATCTTGCATGATAGCTGATCTATGAATTTCTGCTTCCTCATACTTCACATAGCCATCATATACCACCGGGGGATTTTTTGTGACATTTTGATCCCCATAAAAGTAACCCTTTAATTACTAGGGCCACTAACAAAGAAATACTTGTTAGCGCAGTTCAGGAAAAAGTTTCCAGCAGATCTTATTTGGCAAATATACACAGCAATGTCAGCCAATGACCTGATTAACTTTTGGGAGCAAACAATTTTAAAATAGGGGTTGAGCGAAAACGGAGGACTGCTTTCGTGTTCGTTCCCGAACAACTCTTTCTAGTTTATACACAAATGTTTCAACGTTGTAAGAGTTAAAGGTTAACAATTTATTTTTGTTGCAGGAAAGACAGACACAGACGCTGAGCGTGAGCAGAGCCTCATAGACCAGTGGGTGTGTCTGACCGAGGAGAGAAATGCCGTGCTGGTGCCGGCTGCGGGCTGCGACATACCAGGAGCTCCCGCAGACTGGTGAGTAACTTATCATAGCTAGCTGCAATAAGTGACACTTTTAGAAGTGACACTGACTGCACTTTTAAGAGTACGATGTGATAGTAGGTTTGACTGTCGCACAATTAAAATAAGCAAATTTGTGCAACAATTATTTCATCACCAAAATCCACTTTTGTGCATTCATTCAGCTTTTAACCAGAAAAGTGGAATTTCGTGGTGAAATGGTTGAATTAAAAAAATAGTGAAACTGAAAAATTTACCGATGAATTAGTTGTCATATAAAGCATAGCGCATTTCAGAGAAGTGTGCAATAGAGTTAGATGCTATACTTATTTTTAAATGTAACCATCTATTGGTTATAAATATTGGGTGTGATTTACGGCCATATTATATAATTGAAATTTTCATCCACTTGAAGTTGTGATTTGCTGGTGAGACCCGTAACTTCAAGTGAGAAAAACATTTTCATATTTGACAAAATGGAGGTCAAGGATTTCGAAATCATGTTGATTGATTTCTCGATTCACCTTTCACTTTTAACATTTTCAAAAGCTCGTATTTAATGCACTGATAAAAAATGGAAAAAAACAACTAATATAATCATGACCGGCGCTTTATGGGTTAAGCAGTTATCTTCACAATTACTGTCTCTTGGACCAATCACGCAGGTGACAAATGATGATGTATTGGATGTTTGTCTCTTGACTCACAACTTATATTGTTTTAGTACTAAAAACAAAATGTATACACTTGTTCTTGTTCTTACCAATCATAATGTGTATTGCAGGGACCCCCCTAATGGCATGGAGCCTCACATTCCTGTTATATTCCTTGATCTCAATGGTAAGTCTCGCTTACTCACTGCCAATTTATAAATATAATAGATATGTACCTGAGGGGGGGGGGGTCTAATTGAAAATGTCTGTATATTTCAGATTTCTTAATATCCATTGTTGAATTCTGGGTACATGATTGTGTTCAGCTGTTTTTCTTATCTTGCAATTGTTTGCAGCCGATGATATGAGCACACCCAGTGTTAAAGAAGGCATGCAAGCTGCGGGCATCAACTCAATACTGCCCAAGGAGCACGGCACCAAGTGCTATACTCTACCATTTGTCAAAAACTCAGAGAAAGATGTAAGAAAAACAGACATTTCTTAAGAAATAAGAAATGTATTTATAATTTCTACTGAATTTACAAAGAATTCGATGCATCCTTTCATTTAATGTTTAAAATTGTAATTTGTTATTTTTTTTTCTAATTGAGAATCTTTGTAATAATTTTTCCAATAAAACGTTCTGCTGAAACAGCAATTGATACACCTAAGCTTGTATTCCCTCATAAAAAAACATAATTAGATATACTATAGGCCTACTTTGTGATCAAGATCTCTGTTAGTGTACATTGACTTTAACCTTGCAAACACGAGACATTGACCCAATGTTGGGTCAATGTTGGCCCACCATCTTTGACGCTGTCCCAATGTTGACCCAACATTGGATCATCATCTCGTATTGGCTGGGAACCACACATGTCATTAACTTGGAGGTGAAAGGGTGTATCTATCAACTCCAATGGCACAATATATGCACCATGTGGTCAGATTTAGCCGTTTAGGCGCTATTAAACCGCAAATATACCTGTTTTCAATACCCTTTTATCATAATTTATCAGTCCACGGCACCTAACTGGCCTCGAGTGTTATGACTTTTTTTTCGCAATTCATATGTTTCACTTATATATTTGTTCAGGTATGCGCTCTAACATCCTGGGATTCTTCAATCCACGACTCGCTGCACCTGAACAGAGTGACTCCTGATAACGAACGAGTTTACCTGATCCTGAAGACCGTGGTCCGGCTCAGTCACCCCGCCGCCATGGAGCTGGTGCTCAGAAAAAGAATCTGCATCAATGTCTACAAGCGACAGAGTATCAGCGAGAGACTGAAAAAGCGTATTGGCAAAGCTGTGAGTAGAAAATGACCCATTCTAGCTGTGCCTGTCCCTAGCTGCTATAAGGAGTTTGTACAATTTTTGGCCAAACTCAAAGATGTTGCACAAATTCTGTACAAATGTGTACGATTAATATGATGACATGATTTCAACATATTCTTTCTGATAATAATTCACTCCCTATGACTATTCACTATTTCTAAAATATTTGCGTAGCAATGATTGTGATGTCACACAATTATTCACCATTTGTAGTAGCACAAATTGTATGTTCATTATAAACTTGCAAATACTTAAAAAATTGTTCAAATAATTTTTCAATTGTTTTTTGCTAGATTCGTAATTTACTTTGCAATTTCCATATAATTACAATTTTATTTTTGAGATAACAAAGTAATATAATAATTTATGTAGTCGATGGGTAGTTACATCACTAGTTTGCCTACTATCCTTCATGTCCTCTTCACCCCTTTTGTTAGTCACAATTGTCTACTTAGTCACTATAGCATATCTATTTATGTAGACTAAGAGCTCCCTGCGCATCGCATGATAGTTTGCTGTTATGTGTTATAGAATGAATATAGCAATATCGTTTTAAATGTTAGTGTATCCACATAATTATAGCATGTTATCTGGATTTTGCACGTCATCGTCTCAATGACTGTTAAATTGTTAACAATTTGATCATTTTCAAAAGTAAACCTGGACACATTATTCAATTTGAATTTTCACCAACTTGAAGTTGTGTCTCGCTGACGCGATCCACAACTTCAAGTGAGTGAAAATTATTCCTGAAGATTTGACAAAATGGAGGTCAACTATTGTCGAATTTTACTGATTGGTGTTACATTTTATTTTCAACATGTTGAAAAACTAATAGGCAATGTGCTAATAAAAAATGTTGAAAAAGCGAATATAACCGGTAACGGAGATTTAAGGGTTAACTCTTTTGAAGTGCCATAATTTTTTTTATTTTATGTTCATTTTAACCTTTTATCCACATTATGATATTTAAATTTTCACCCACTTGAAGTTGTGTGAATATTTCTGAGATTTGTTTAATTTGACACCAAACACTTGCTCATCTTGATGTTTAAGCACAGAGTGATTTAACCGGGTAATAAAACAGCCTAAAAACGACTATAGGTGTGCTTAGCGCTTTACAGGTTGAGTGTTATATTATTTTAGATATTTTTTACATGGTGACCTTATTTTTAAGCTTCCAATAAATATGTTTGATATCTTAGCCTGTTATAATTTACAATTTGGTAATAATAATACTTTACAATCTTTTTATTTTATTGATACATGTAGCTTAATTAACAAGTGAGCGCAAACTCACACAAAGATTGAAATTGTCTAAAATGGTGGTGCTGGAATTTGAACTTTTGGTGTATAGTATAATTTATTTTTCTAATTCAAAATTGTCTTCCTCACATGACAAAGTATGACCCGAACAGTGTGATTTTCTTTTCATAGATTATAATGGGGGTAGATTACAATTGTGCTGTGCAATGCCTAAACGCAGGTACCTGCTCACTTATAAAGCAATCACTTACTGCATTTTGACTTTGTATTGCAATATTTGTATTAGCAATATAATAGTCACATCTAAATAGATTACAAGGGATATTGTGCACACAGTAGTTTATTGTGGGAGGGCAAGTCATAATACTGCATGTTACTTAGCTAGAATGTGAATTAGTTTAGTGTTTGTCCAGTCAGCACAGGACGTCTGCCCAATGCTGTCCTAATGTTGGACAGCCTCGGAAATGCCGGCCCGACATTAACCCTCCTAGCACCAAGCTATTTTCATTCATATCGAGATTGGGATTGCGGCAGCAATTCTCATCTCGATATAAATGAAAATTTTCTACTTCTATAAAATACCCCAGTATGATATCTCAAATTAAAGCTCAGAACGACCTCATTGAAACATATTGTACTATCATTTAGTCAAATAATTTTATTTAAAATTTACCATTTAGCCCTTGTCCTGCTACACCCGTATATATACGGTTTAAAGCATATTTTAGATCAATAGTAATACAACTAAATTTTTTTTTTTTTAATTTGGTAAGCTTAGTTTATCCAATAATTAAATATTGTAGATGCCTCTTTTTTCATTTATAATAATATTTTTCGTCATTTGAAGCTGGAAATTGCATGCAAACAACTCGCAAGTGTTAATGTATAAATGTGGTGCTTAGAAGGTTAAATGCCGGCCGGCCCCACGTCCTGTGTCGGCTGAGTATGTGGTTTGTGGTTGTACTCACACCCTGCCTGTTCTATTCACCCCTCTCTTCCTCACCCCCTGCCTGCCTGCCTGCCTGTGTGTGCCACCCCGCACCCCTCACACTGTGTAGGTGATGCCGGCTATAACGGGAGTGGTGGACTATTTCCAGGAAGCTTTACATCGGTGCGGCGTCAGCTACGAGGTGGTCTCCAACATACCCAAGGTGAGTGATCGTTGTCGTTACATGCCAGGGGGTTACTTTGGGATTTTTCCTCCTGGTCAGTCACCCAGCCGGTCAGTCATTAAACCGTTAACCGGAAAAATTATTAAATTGGAATTTTCACACACTTGAAGTTGTGTCTCGCTGATACGATCCACAACTTCAAGTGAGCGCAAATTATTCAGATTGAATTCATAGAACCATCCATGAAATTTTGATCAATCTTGAATGCCACATTATTGAAAGTGGTGGGTCCAGGATCTGAAGAAAGGGGTCCGCTGGGGATTTATTTGGTAAATTTAGTTGACTTTTTAAAATATTGTATTTATTCTAATAAACGCCTGTGGCGTCGATTAGAATACCCTCTTATATTTACAGGGGGATGAGCGCTTATTAGAGTATTTTTATTGATCATATAGTGTACATGATCGTGGGTTTTATTTTCAAATCAGGGGGCTGTTCATTTTTTGGAATAAGCGTGTTTATTAGAATAAATACGGTATTTGGTGAAAAATAGGGGGGGGGGGGGGAGCTGTCATTGGATTTTGTTTATTTAAAACTGGTGTGAAATATAATTAAAAGAAAATATTTATTTTCAGGGGTAACACTTTTACTTTGGCGAGCCACTGATAATGGCTCTTTCTATTTCTCCATTCTTTATGGAGAGCCTCTGACAGACTTTCTTCATTTAAGAAATAGAGTATTCTGTGTGAAAGATGACCAACAAATTATGTTAACCTGTAAGGCCATATTAGATATTTTACATTTTTATCCACTCGAAGTTCAGTTTCCTTATTACATCATAAGTAGGGTGAAAATTTGTTATCTTGCTGCTATGTTTGAGTTCTAAATGATGTTGATTTTACTGATTTATCTTTCCAAACCGTTATGTTCATTGCAGATGATATAAAAATTGTCATGGCTAGCACTTATAACAGTTCGATGTTTATTGTTTACAGTCATCAGAGGATCTCGAGGATCGTGAGAGTCTGGCTCAGATCGCGGCGTCGCAGAATGATCAGCACACGTCAGACGGGGAGACTTACATAGAGAAGTACATCAGAGGGGTGTCTGCCGTGGAGAGTATTCTCACATTAGACAGACTGAGACAGGTAAATACTTAACTATGTTAACCCTGTGCTGCTAAGACCGTATATATACGTTATCAAGCAAATTTCAGACTAAAAAAATAACCCTAAAATTTGTAGCTTAAATTATGGTAGATGCCCAGTTAATCAAATAATTCAATTTGGGAAATGTCTATTTTTCATAACTAATATTATTTTTCATTCATTGAAGCTGAACATTGCATTAACAATTGCAGCTTCAACTGAATGAAACGTACATAAAAACAATTCAGCAGTATTAGCAGTGTTTCCAGTATTTTTTGGTAAATTATCTGAAAATCTATTCAAACAAATGTTTACAACATAAATCAAATAAATATTTTGTGTATATTTTAGAAATTCTCTTTTAATGAATTTTAAGAAAGCATCGTTTGTTTTTCAGGAAGTTGCAATTAAGGAATTACTCGCGGCTCGTGGGAGACCACTCAGAAAAGCCACCAGTGTCCCCAACATTCATAATGTGAGTAGCTCATTTACAGCTCTGTTGTTTGTTGAATTTAGTATTGTTTTTACAACTTACAAAATAACTTATAAATGCATATAGCTGTGGTTCAAATTTTAAAGATTGTGGTTGGCAATCATATTTATTTTACCCTTTCAGCCCAAGGACCGTCTTCGGATTCTGATGTCTACAGACTGTCCCTGCACTGAAAGAATTACATATATATAATAGCTGTAGTCCCATAACATAGGTATTCAAATGAAGCAGAAAGAACTAACTTAGACATTTATGATGATTTTAATTTGAAAAAGCATTTGGTCTCCATAGTTTATACAAAAATATTTTCGCCTTGTAAAGGTTAATAGATGATAATGTGAGATGTTTATGTTTCTGCTTCGCTTTATTTCAGTTACTGTCATCCCCAAGGAATTTAGAAGAGCAGGTAATATTATCCACCATGCCTCGGTGTTATGTAATTCTACTTGCTCTGAATTTTTATCAAATATTTACCAATATCATTGAATATTATTAAATGAGGATACCTTCTATTCGAATTGACCATAGATTGAATTAGATACCAGTACATCTATGTCAGAAGCAATCTATGGAAACAGCATTTATGCATAGATAAATACGCATGTGTGACTGAGGTATATAAGCATGTAAATAAACATATGAAACTACTCTTACAATTTGTTATTATAGAAAAAAAAAAAAAATTATTTTTAACCTTCAAGTGCGCATTATTGAAAATTTTACCAACTGGAAGTTGTGCCTCTTACAGATGTGCAATTACAGATGTACAATTTGAACCCTTTAAGCCCTCACGATGCATTAAAGCATCATTTTACATCCCTGAAAACACATTTTATTTCCCTACAACTAAGGGTTTTAGAAAGAAATTTCACATGAAACTGGTTTACGAATACATGGCAATTTATCACCCACATCAACTCATCTTCATCCACTACAAGTCGAGAATTGCGACAGCAATTCGCGGCTTGTAGTGGATGAAGATGACAATGGTAAATTAAGGCTTGAAAGGGTTAAAACATGGAAATCTAACAAGTTTAATGCTGATTTACCATTTAATTTATCTTATTTGAATTGTCAAATGTGAAAAGTGAAAACGGCCCGAGACTAAGGGATAAATAAAAGTTCTTGTTTTTTTCAGTTGAAAGCAGACAGTATTCAGGACCTGACGTTTCCTAATGACAGCTTCAGGCAGTTCCCCTTTGATCAGTACCGCCACCGTCCTAACGGCTCTGACAAGGACGCTTCCGCTCTGCCTAACAAGCCTGCATTTAACCTGGGTAAGTACAGTAACCACCCAGTACACATAACACAATGCCCAAGCAAACACAGGACGTTGAGCCAGTGTTGTTTTAGTATTGGGCCAGCGTCGCAGACGGTGGCCCAATATTAAAACAACACTGGCTCAACGCCCCGTATTTGCTGGGACTGCTCTGCAAAGCCAAAAGGCAGTATCTTATAAAGTGAGCAGATACTGTGTTTTGACTTTGCATGGGAGAATAGAAAGGGCAAGTTTTACAATGGTATTCTGTTGATCCTGAAATAGTTTATATTAATTCATTGTTGGCTTTTGTGCTTGTTTCATACCTGCCACATTCCTATTTCTGGCAAATCAACTATTTCTATCAAGTAATTAAATAAACAAACAAGTTGTGTTGTCTTCCCCTCACAACAACTTTTACTGCTGTTTGGTTTGGTTATACTAAGTCTAACCAACTTTAGAATTTTTAAGCTTGTAATAACCCATTTAAGATATATGTCATCTTTGTAAGATCTAAACCTTCATTGGATTCAAAATAAAAAAAATAGTTATAATCCTGATTTGCACTTCATCGATTAACCCTTGTGATGCTAAGACTGTATATACACGTACATGTATACGTTTCAGCAAAATTCAGACTAAATAAAATACCTCTAAGATGTGTAAAATATCTTGTGGTAGATGCTCAGTTTATCAAATAATTCAATTTGGGACATGTTTATTTTCATAATTAATATTCTTTTTTATTCATTTGAAGCTGGAAATTGCGTAAGCAATTCCAGCTTCAAATGAATGAAAAATACTGTTCAGCAGCACAAGGGTTAACGCACAGATCACTAGTTGATTAATCGAGTACACGTATAACTATTGCATGAATCAGTTTGAAAGCTAATAACAGCCGTATATGATATGCGACTTAGTCCTTACACAATGCAAATTCCCCACTGTCATAATCTGATGTGTTCTTATAATAATATAGCTTATAATGTTGTGGTTCACATACTTACACATACAAAGGCTTTTGGTCATATGCTTGCATTAATGTTAACATTGTGTCACATTTAAACATCTTTTTGCAAATTTGTGACTGAAGGCGTTTTAATGTTTATATACACATGCTTGTAGGACTTGTTATATTTTTTATATGAAATTCACCTATAGGCTCTAGCGTAATGCTTTCAGAAGGTTCAGTGGCCATTTGTATCTGACATAATTATGAGCCACAGTGTATTCCGGTGGTCTTTAAAATAGGTGTTGTTCATCTTAGGTACTTGGCTATTAAATGGACATTGCATCGCGAGGCCTTTATTCTATGCGGCTTAATGTTGGACCATCATCTGCGATGCTGGCCCAACTTTAAGCCGCATAGAATAACGTTTGTTTCCTGGGCGGGGCTGTGGGTTTTTACCAGATCTGCACATCCTCTGTCTCTCTTCTTTTTGCTGTGTTCACGTCTATCTTTGTATTGGCACGATGATGACGTCACTGTAAATATGTCACTCGGGCTATCTGTCAGCATTTGTCACTGTCAGTGTATATTTTATTATCACTATTAATACTGATAAATATTAGTTATTTTATGAGAAATTATGGGAATTTTATTTTTTAAACCATTAAATTTGGAATTATTTTTTCATATATTTTAATAAAATTGGCTATGGTCATGTAGAATTCACATAGTTTAAAAGGTATCTACTTTCATATTTTTTTTATAACCAGGAACTAAATTCACTAATTGCGAAGCGCTTGTCTACCTTGATGTGTTCTGCTTTTGTTGAATGCCTGCTGTTCATGTGCTTCACTTTTTGTGCCACACGTCTTTCAGCACACAGTCTCCCTTTTTCTCTTTAATACTGCACTCTTTGTGTTTACCAGCAATAATTGGAGAACATCACTATCTATATCATACAAGGTCTAGTGGATTGGTTTGGACGAACGCTTTTTGTAAATGTGAAGTTTTGTTTTTTAATGTGTGCAGTTTTGGTCAAATATTTTTGCATAAAAAAATACTCTCCCCCTCTGTCCCACACATTACATTATCATTTATTTTTTTTCGTGTTTAATCGAAAAAACAATGAGGGAATTTGGATACAGCTAAGCCTGTGCTCAGTATGTTTTCCAATTTTCATCCCATACATTTCTACTAAATTGCAAAACTGTTAATTACGCCTAGCCTTAGTGACCAATCACCAATCATGTACAGGCTCATTGTCCCGCTAGGCCCGTGTTCAAGTGAGTTTTAGCCCATAAACTGCTATTGTTGTTTTTAATCCATTTGATCAGCTGTTATTGGGAATGAAATGTGTGCCTTACCATCAAGGTTTGAAAAATGTTTGCTCTCAAATTAAACAAATATGAGTAATTGAAATTACCTGAAATTGTGGATCACTGACTGTAGTGAGACACAACTTCAAGTAGGTGAAAACTTGAATTATTAAATTTAGCGGTTTAAGGGTTAATATAAAAAATAAAAAAATAAATATAAATTGATAAAATAGTTTGTAGTAGATTATTAGTTGATCAAATTATTTTATTTCCCACATTCAGTTTTCAATATTCGAAGGATTAGGAAACGATTCAGCAGTGAACTATTTAGATCTTTCTGTTAGTGCAGCGACTAATGAGAAAAATAATCTTGGATGACGCATATAGTTGTCACTAGTGAGTCATCTGATTTAAATCTTCACCCACTTAAAGTTGTGCCCCGCTACTGTGACCCACAACTTCCAAGTGGTTGAAAAATCCTCATTTGTTAAATTTGAGACGAAGAAAATGTTGATGTTAAAACACACATTTCATTCCCAACAACTGATTTAATGTGCTGATAAAATGTATTTGAAAACGGTCATGCTTGTAGCTATGCTGATACAATTAAGTGAACTTATTTGGGATTAGATTTTCCTGTCCACATTATTACCAATGACTGATCCTGTACTTCGCGCCACCCTGTACTAACATTACTGTGGTCTGTTTTTGCAGCCCGACCAACTTTCCTGAATTTGCGCTCTAGCCTTTATAGCAGCACTAAGCGTATGTTGACTATGCTCTCAGTACCTTATCTGTTGCATGCGACGTCCATTGTTGGCGCCGTCGTCTTCGATCATTGTTGTCATGGCATTTACCGAGATCCTCTAAGACAGCAGATGGCAACTGTATTGCTCTTTACACAAAGTTGTATTGCTCTTGAAACAAGTGTTAGCCTCGCAATGTGGCTTTACCTTCTGTTGAATATAAATTTGTATTTTACTCTGTAATATATCTTTAAAAAAAAATTCATATATTTTTTATTATTATTTTGATTTTTCAATAACTTATCAGCTTATACAATTTAGGAAACACTTTTTGAGCTCAACCGCTGCAATTAAGACAATTTTGCAAGTGCCACTGTTGTCATGAAGGTGTTTGATTAGTCTGCAGGGTGCATGAATCTTTCATTGAAGTGGCTAAAGGGAAATGCAAAATATTCTCACCATCTTGATAAAATTAATTTTATTATGATCTTATCTGCTGAGAAATTACTTTTTTGATAGTTTTTTACGGATCAGTGCCTTTGATTGTATATTTGAGGGAAATTGTTTTTGTTGCCACTGGGTCATGTTGGTTGACATTGAGAGTCATCTTTGATTGTTTTCTCATGAGGATTTAAAATAATCGATATATAAACCCTCGCTACATTATAAGAGGTTAATTTTTTACCCACTTGAAGTTGTGGCTCGCTACCGCGACTCACAACTAGTGGGTAAAATTAATTTAATTTTAGTTTATTCTTTTTTGAAGAACAAATAAAAAGCACTCTTTCTGCGCATCTAAATTCATCACCGCACTGAAAGAGTCAGATATTTATAATGGCCCAGATCTATGACATCAAAACAGGATGATCTAACTGAGACATTTATGATGATTTTAAATTGAAAATAACCCTTTGTTCTCTTGGTTTATGTAAAAATATTTCAGCACTTAAGGTTTTAAAAAAAGCATACCACAGTGGGCTGATGTGCACTGTGATTCACAGATCGGCTGGGTTGTACCTAGTTTCTAAAAGTTCAAATATCGGTTATTTTGAAGTGTATCATGGTAAAATATTTTGCTGACCACAACAAATATAGCAGACACAAGACTTTGATCCTGTGTTGATCTCGTGTTGCACTGATGTCGTATAATTTCGATCAGCATTGCCCCAACAATGGATCAATGTCTCGGGTTTGCTGAAATGTACTCATTTAGCCGGAATGACTGCATGGATGTACTGTCATTTATTTTTATATTCTGACTTGCTTACCTTGTTTTTTTTGTCTATTTCTTCATATATTTATTTACTTTCTTCCAGCACACTCACCCTATAGAGTTGGCCAATTAATCAGTTGTATCAGTTGTTTCATTACTTAACAAACTGCAAAAAGAAGTATCTCAAATTATGTCAAGTTTGATGAAATCACATCTATTTGTATTGGGATTGAGGTTAAGCGTTTTAGCGATGGACGCCATGTTGATCTAAACTTTTCCACTTCCCTATTTTTATCATAACCTTGTATGACATTACGTTTCTCCTGCCCTTTACATTGGATAAGAAAATACCCCATAGATATAGAACTCTACTTACATTTACATGTTCCACTTGATAAGATATCGTTCCCTAGATAGAATTTTATATGTGTACTATATGTCATTTTTTCATAACTCACTTATATGTAGTCAGCATGTAATTATATTAATCAAAGGTTATTCAAATGTGTTGAAATGTTCAACTAGGATCAATCGAAAACTGTTTCTGCAATAAATCTAGTGAGTCGTTGAGAGTGTGCATGCCTTCAAGTGTACCACACACATCCAGAATTTCCGCATTGGCATCACGTGCTGCACCTGCGCACTTATAACGACTAACATGCTTTAATGAAGTGCTGCCCATTGTTGTCCGAATAGTCTATTTATATAGTATGGACCAACTTCAAGACTGTAACATCGTTCTTAATAAAATGAAGATCATAAATCGTTTTACCCTTAAAACGCTAAATAAATAAAATAAATAGGCCTACAATTTAAATTTGACCCACATGAATTTTTGTCTCGCTACCGCGAACCACAACTTCAAGTGGATCAAAATTCCTCATATTTGTTGCATTTTAGACCAAACATTAGCAAATTTTGATTCCAAAAGACCCATTTCATTCCGAATATCACTCATTTTATCGACTAATAAATGAATCGGAAAGACCTGAATATTTATGATGATCCCAAACTGAAAAAAAACCTTTGGCCTCCAAGGTTTTCATAAAAAAACCAGCGCTTTAACCTTTTCACTACCATACATGACGGAAATTTCCGTCGTCATTCGTCAATGAACGTAACCATAAAATGACACAAATTTTCGTCAAATATATACTACATTTATGTATTTTTCGTCATTTGAAGCTGGAAATTGCGTTAGCAATTCCAGCTTCAAATGACGAAAAATAGAACTCCCACACCAGTATATCATGATCCTGGCATGCACCCCGGCCTGGAAGTCAAAGGGTTAAGGGTTGGGTTTAATGTGATTCATGTTCATATGTATAAGCACCACATAGAATGTTTATAGGTGGATATTTGTTATATGTGGTGGATTTGTTGTAGTAAGAAGGGATTTGTTAAATAGGTCATCAAATTATGATTGTCTCGTAGAGTATGTGAATGTTTGCACATGTAGGTAAACTCGCACCGAACAGCTGCGCACGAATTGACTTGTCTTGAATATTTGTCAACATATCTACCCCTAGCTGTCAGAGGGTGGTAAGTGTCACTCACATGAGTGGCACATATGACTGTCTGGTAGGGGACAATGTTGTGGATGGGACGTGAGGATTACGATTTTATCACATGCAAAAGATTTTTAGCGACACAAATTCCATTTATAGATCACATCTTCACACATACCTGTGCATTTAATCATCATTAAGTATGATTTATATTTTACATTCTGCTATAGTCACACTTATTGTATTAATTAATATCATCATGTTTATTTTATCATGTACATTATAATTATTATTCTCTAAGAGAAACCTAACCACTGGCACATTTGTTTTTAGTCCGCCTTTTAATTTTTTGTTTAAAAGGTGGGCAATTGTAATATTAAAGTTGGCATTGTTCTTGTGGGCGCAATAACTTACCAAGTTTCTCATGTATCCTGCTCAAATTTGTTCTGCCTGTTTCTAATAGCTAGTTCTTGGATAAGTTTAAAAACGTCTGAAAAAAATCAAATGGCCGATTTATTGGACAAAATGGCCGATTTATCCTGATTTATCACATTTACGTCATTGATTTTATGAGTTCATGTTTGTAAATCCGACACTGTGAAAGGAGCACTGAATCACTTCACATTTAGTTATTTCACTCGTTGTCTAATAGTATTAAATACTAGGCATGTAATAGCAATATAGGCTATACATGTAGAAGGCACATCTCGGGGCACATTTAGAAATAATAGTGTCCTTTTTTTCACAAGAATGCAGTGTCGAGTACATTGTGTAGATTTGTATTATTAGAACACAAATTTTGTGTTGTACTTTTCCATTGCTTAACCCTATTCACAACCCCGGGTATTTCCTACAATTCCCTCCACAACGAAGTGTGAAATTCTGCCGCAATTGTAGGTGTAGTTTAAAACTAAAAAAGTGCTTCAGTGTTGGTTTAATGTTGGTCCAGCGTCCACGCTGGACCAACATCAAACCAACACTGATGCACTTATATATAATATTGATACTGCTGTTTGACTGCAAAAACGATCAAACACGGACTCACATTGTGTATCTTTGCAAATTGGGTGTTATTTTGTTGATAGCGTCACCTAAGGGAGGTCTGAATGGACAGCAGGGTTTGGCAGGGATGAAACCTCCGCTGAAGACACTGGTTGAAGAGCAACACCACCGGGAGGCTAAACCTCTCCTCAACCAGAACGAAGACGTAAGAATAAAAACATTTTTAAATCAAAGCGATCACCCGACAGACTCCATTCTCACTATGTCAGTTTAACCTTTTCATCACCAATGTCCACTTTTGTATGCTGAATGCTATATAGCATTCAGCATACATTAGTGGTGGAAGGGTTGACTGTCAATCAGGTCATAGCCGCGTTCAGCCTTTTTTATTTGTTTTTAAACAATTTAATTTTTCAGAGAAATGAGTAATAAATTTGCTATATTAACCCTTTAAGCCCTATGATGCATTAAAGCATCATTTTACATCCAAAAAAACACTCTTAATTTTCCGACAACTAAGGGTTTTAGAATGAAACTTTCCATGAAACTGGTTTACTAATACATGGTAATTTTCTTTATTTTTTCACCCACTTCAAATCATCTTCATCCACTACAAGTCGAGAATTGCGACAGCAATTCGCGGCTTGTAGTGGATGAAGATGACAATGGTAAACTCGGGCTTGAAAGGGTTAAAATATATTTTGATTTAAATTGCTTATATTTAATTAATTTATACCCACTGATTGGCAGCTGACATAGTGAGAATGCATAGTTCTCCTGACTGTTGGAGTGAATAAAAGTGTTTTTTTTAAAACCCGCCTATGATGGATGGTTATGTATGGTGTTTGCATTACTTGTGTCAGAGTGATAACATGAGTGTGGTATAACAAGTGTGTGGATAGTAGATAATATGTTCTCTTGCCCACTTTGATTGAAGCTATTGTAGGTTCTTTTGCATCCATCCACTCCTGTCGAGTCTTGTTACTGTAATAACTTGTTGATTGAGAATGAGAGAAAATGTAACACTGATATTAAAGACAAAACATTCAGGGAAATGTTATGTATATGTTAAGCCATTGAAAGAGCGAAGAGAAAGAGCACATTGTAAATGCTGCTACATATTTGTTTGGCAAAATTACATTGAAATTACATTGAATTACTAAAATGATATTGTATGTTACCTGATTTACATTTGTTGATGAATAGTCTGATGAGGATGAGTTTTCGAAGTTGAAACAAGAAGAATGTGTTGACCCTCTTGGTGGAAAACCAGTGTCTCCAAGAAAACTTCCGCTCCACAACTCTGACAGCATCGACAGTGACGAATTTCAGGAATTTCAAGAATTTCAGACAGATGAGAAGACAGAACAGGAGGAGGTTGCGGGAGTGAAGCCCCAAGGTGGGAAGTCCAGTGAGGGGGGGATTCCCCATTCTAACACAGCAGACAGTTTTGTGGAGGTGCAGGCTAAGGGGTTTGCCCCCAGCGTCACCTCCAGTGGCTACGGGTCACAAGCGGTATCCACACATACCTTATCCTCCGAGGACTCCACCAGTTTACGTAGCATCAGTATAGATGACACCCCTGACTTTGACCGGCGTGACATGCCTTCTAAGGGCCAGGAAGATAACGGGGTCCGTGCTAACATTCCACAGTCTCAGAGCCTGATTGACATGGCGGTGCCTTGCGATCTGGACTCGCCGATACAGCCATTCAGTCCCAGCTCTGAGACGCACCACACAAAAGAGGACTCGGATACAAACACTGAAAGTCAAGAGAGTGTGGTAGACAAGCAAATGTTGGAGAAGACCTCAGAAGTACAGAACGCCTCGCTAGACGCCAGTGTGGAGGGGACTGATAGCGTGTTCGGGGAACCTCAACAGGTCCCTTCTATGGCAGAAAAAGAGAAGCAATCAGAAGTACCAAACAACTCATTAGATGTGAGTGGAAAGGCTTCTGATGTAGTGTCTCAGTCCGAACCTCGCATAGACGATGTAGATGCTGATGTTAATACTGATGTGTCACATACTACAGACACTGTGGACTCAGTTACAACGACTGTAGTGGTGACACCTTCTGAGCAGGTTGTGAATGAGTCTTCTACGGAAGAAACCTTAGACGACTCTCTAAATAACGACACCAGTCAACAGAATATATCTGTGGATTTCTACAGTGAGAAAGCTTTGGATGATCTCGAAGGTCTGAGTGACAATGAGGTGACTCAACAAAATGATAGTTTTGCTGAGACCAGTACGCCTGTTAAAAAGGGGAGGGAGCCTTCAGACGACTCTTTTCTGGACGGGTCTAAGCCATCTCCAATAAAAGAGGAGATTACCGAGCATGGTACCACGCGGCACGCCGAGTCACCCAAAAAGGCTGTGCCTGCTCAGGGTGAGCCAGTCATCTCACCCCAGCCTGCCGAGGAAAAGGTGAAGCTGAGGCGAAAAAGTTCTGGAGGCTCCACTAAGGACAGGGCAATGCATCGGAGAAGCTGGCATGAAAAGAGCGACAGAAGACCTGCGGCTTCCATCGATGACTCACCTAGACAGCCTGACTTTAGAATCACTAAGACTCCCAGCATGGACTTCAATCGACCGGGGAGTCTGAAAAAACTGCGCAGCACAGACACTCGCGGAAATAAAACTTCCCCATCCCCGGTTAAGGCCACATATAGGCCTGCCTCCATGGCCATGGATGTCTCTCCCGTAGACCCACTCGCTGATCTGGACGCTGACGAATATGCCTCAGGTAATTCTAAATGCTTTATATTTGTCACATGGTAATTGTATGTATAATAGATGGGCGGATCTCGAATTTTAAAAAGGGAGTCCGATAAATAAAATGATTTCTTAGTCTCTTCAGCTGCTATATCGGTATTTTACACTTAAAATGGACTAGGGTAGTGCCTCAACTTGAGGCACTACCCTAATCAATTTTTCATGTCAAATACCAATATTTTGACAATTTTGATCGCTGTTGAGGCAATTTAGTAAGGGAGGTCAAGGGAATCCTGTATCCGCCACCTTTGCTTTAACCCTTATCCTGCTGATCACGACTATTGTCGTTTTTGATCTGTTTTATTAGCCGACTAAGTCACTGTTATTGGGAATGAAATGTGTGCCTAAACATCAAGATTTGCAAATATTTGTGCTTAAATTAAACAAATGAGGAATTTTCAGCCACTTTAAGTTATGAATCGCGGTAGCGAGGCACAACTTTAAGTGGTTGAAAATTTAAAGGGACAGGCCTTGGCTAAAATCATAAAAAAATCGGTGATCTTATTTTGGCTTCTTAATATGACCATATGATTTAAACATGTCCATAGACTAGAAATGCAAAAGTTTTTTAATTTTTCTGCTGCGCATTCTCCAGCTAGGCTAGATATAGAGACGACATTCCTGCATTTTTTATTTTTGGCATAGTTGTCCATGATTAGAAATCAGGAATTTTGTCTTTATATCATATATCATATGATCATATTAAGAAGCCAAAATAAAAGTCACCGATTTTTTTATGATTTTAGCCTGGGCCAGTCCCTTTAAATAAATTAGCCTTGCATGATAAGGGTGTGAGGTATATGTAGTGACCCGTGAATCCAGACGGAATTATATAATGTTATCAGAGGGTTTACAGGTTATATCTGTGGAGAAGATGAAATTCTGTAACGATGCCTGGCGTATTTCCATTTTAACTGCCCTCAATACCTTATCTGACAATGCAAGATTTGTTAGAGGAACTGTTTTATATATACTAACAACATACACTGTACATATCATTACGGATATCTTACCATTATTAGATGGTACTCAATTAAAAAAAAAAAAATTGGACATTAGTATGTAAAAAAAATGCCCCATACTTTTTATTATCCTCTTTGGTTAATGTCAAGTATTTATGAACATATCAAAGCTTTTTTCCACCTAGATAATGACAATGACGACAGCATGAGTATCTGCTCGTTTGGGAGCCGTGCAGACCTTCACAGACTGGGGGAGGTGCCCGTACCATCATGGGTTCAGGTTGGAGAGCCCGTCATCGTTCTTTTCTCAACTGGAGGATCCAAGAACGGCACTGTACAGTTTGTGGGGCAGACAGAGTTTGCCAGCGGAAATTGGGTCGGTGTCGAGTTGGAGACACGGGACGGTGAGTTTGAGTGATGGAAAAATGTCTTCTCTTCTTTTACAATTTTTATTGTTGTGGTGTGATTTGATTTACCTTTGAATTGCTATTGACGCTTAGTAAAATAATATTGTTAGTATGCTTACATGTGTTCCACAAAGGATTGAACACTATTTCACCATGACAGACTACATTTTTATTCCTCCACCACAAAGGCATTATGTCTTCAGTATGTCCGTCTGTACGCTTTGTCATCATCATATCTCCACACCTACAATTTGTATCATATATCCATTGGTAGATTTTATAACACTGTAAAGGGTATGGCAAGTTCGACGATGGTTGACCTTGACTAATATTTCAAGATCATACCAAATAAACAGAAAAAAATAGTCATCGCAACTACATCATTTCGAATGATGGACATTATAAATGTTAGTTCAAAGATGGATGACCTTTATCTATTTTTCAAGTCACAAACTTACGACAACAGAGGAAACCCTTTTTAAAAGCAACCAAGAAACTTATTGTTAACAATGTAAAACTGAATGTAAAAGTGCATATAAATGTTCTTACCAGTGGTTGACCTCATAAGATTAGGCTCGAAAACAGCCCTGGTGAACTTGACCTATCTTTCAGTCTTTGTCATCACGATTTCAACGCTCCTACGATTTGTATCCTTTTCATATTCATAAAAGTTAATGTATGAGAAGATTTAAAAATGACTTATCAACTCTGAAAACTCAAGGTCAAGGGGAGACGAATTTTCCCTCATGACAGCAGAGGCATGCAATCAAATCATATGCATCAAATTCCTGTTCTATGTTTTTGATTTTCGATAATCATTCAAATTTCACATTCTTGGTGCACTTGCCACAAGCTTTCCAAATTTATCCTGGTCAAATGTAAAGTTAAATCTGAGGAAACTGTTATTAAATATGACGACTACATTATCTTTTCAGGAAAGAATGACGGTTCGGTGAAAGGTGTACGCTACTTCAAGTGCCGCAAAGCTCATGGTATATTTGTTCGCCACGACAAGCTGATAATGGATAAGAAGCGAAAATCGGGTAAAATTAATAAGATGTCCCCCAGCATGAGACGCAGCCTGGGCAACCTCTCGTCACCTAGTCCCCAGAAAGAGAACCTACCCGCCCTGACTGCAGACAACTTCACCAAATCAACCTCCGTGGACAAGAAAAAGTGACAAAGATGAACATTAGACACTTCCCCGTGAGCGCTGGAAATTCACCCGATGGCGGGTCAATGTTGGGCCACCGTCGCAGACGGTGGACCAGCATTGAACCGACGTTGGGTGAGCGTGTCGTGTTTGCCGGGTTTGATTCAATTGTAGACTTCCACATTGCATTTGATCCCATAACTTAACTTCCTACTGTGTTGTGTTCTGTCTGCAATAGAGTTCATCTACGGTCAGTTATCGAGTAGCGAACGAGAAGTTACATATTAGAAACTGTTATCAATTGCAATTTGCTAGGAAAATTATCACTAGAATGTCTAACATTCACATTGTAAGTTTTTTGCTTGTCACAACCTCTTTGATCATCATTAGGGTGTTATTGAAATTATAGGAAACAATGTGATCACAATGGATATATAATGCACCAAAAGGAAAGGTCAAATAATGTAGATTATATTGAATCGGATATGGTTATAAGGTCTCGTGGAATCACTTTTTTCTGAGGATTGAAGTGATGAAAAAGAGTTATTTTTGTTTCAGCTGTGCTGAACTGTTTTATTATTACACGTCTTTCACTGGACTGTCGTTCAATAGGAAAAGTGGAAAGAAATAGTTACAGTCAAGAGTAACTGGCACTGTTTGTTATTTTTTTGTGAATTTTTAACATTCATAAATAAATAAGATCTCCGCAGTCTCTAATTCATTTAGTACACCAACGGAGAATCAAAATCTCCTAAAATACAGTACTTTTTCCCAATTTAAAAATGAGCTATCGCTGAAAATTGATTGAAAAAGATGAAATATTTAAACAAGCAGACTATTGTTATTCACTCATGTGTAACAGATTTGCTAAAAAGTATGAGGTATTACATTATCATACATTATTGTTGTGTTGACTGAGAAGATGTTAGTGGTATTCTTTATGGTGTACATCTCTTGAGATAAATATACTATAGCTAAACAGTTAATTTATCATGAAGTAATATATGTATGTGTGTGGTATTTGTGAAATGTCTGCGACATAGTACTTTGAGATTTAACCCTTTCAGTGCGGGGACCGATTTTCGTCTATAGACGTCAAATTTTGACGTCTAAAGTCGATCTCTGCACTCAAAGAATTCAAAAATTATTAATGGCCGTAGACCCATAGCATAGGTATTCAAAGGAAGCGGAAAGAGCAAACTAAGACATTTGTGATGCTTTCAAATTAAGGAAACCTTTTGATCTCCATGGTTGATACAAAAATATTTTAGCGTTGTAAAAATCAATAAGGGACTTGTCTAGTATTTTACAACGTGACATATGCACTACTTTATCACCAGGGTTTCTATGACAGTCAATCCCAGCAAACACAAACCATTTATATAACATTTGTACAACGTCGGCCCAACGTCTTCGACGTTGGTCCAACATTGTACAAATGTTTTGTGTTTGCTGGGATACCCCTCCAGTGCATTACACCTTCAGACGAAATGTATAGGCCTACGTTTTAGTTCATGAAGATTTGTTGCTGGTTTTTGACATTCTGTCTTCATGTAGTTGGCATACCCGATGAGAGAGGCGTTTAAAATGTCAACCTCTGGAAATTCCATATATCGTCCCCTTGGCGATGAAAGGATTTTTCTGCCAATAACAGGTGCACCCTTTCATATCCAGAGGGACATTTTTGTAGAACAAACCAGCAGACATGTACCGCATAATTTTCATTTAGACCACTGAATCAACTCATTCTCTACTTAGACCGTCACCTTGGATATGAAAGGGTGTATCTGCCACTTCGCGAAGTGGCAGATACACCCTTTCATATCCAAGGTGACATACACAGTATTCAGTCCCTTGAGTTGTGATGATAAGACTCGGGCGACCGGAATAACCAAATACCTGTGATTTTCACTTGTTAAGGTACAATTAGGGCTTTATGTTTGTTTTAATATTTCACACAAGTATTACTTTATTTGCCAAGTTGTTGTTTTGTACAGTTTTCGGTGAACCCCGCTGCTCAAGGGGTCTGCTGCAGTCTGCCGTGCAAAGCCAGAAGGCTGTATCTGCTCACTTTACAAGTAAGCAGATACTGCCTTTTGGCTCTGCAGAACAGAGCTTCTATTACTACCACTACTACTTAGAGATGTCATTGTTATGCTATTTAATTTAGCTCTTGCCAACTTCTATTGGCCATAATCACTATAACGTGTAATACAAGTATGTCCTGTATTAATTGATCCATATCTTTGACATACGGTATCTTTGGTAAAAATCACAGATGATCTGAATTTGGTTTAAATTATTGCAGAGTCTAGCTCTGCTTATTCAAATATAATAAATATAAAATAAATAATATGATTATAAGCAACGGCAGTTCATCTAAGGTGAACAGGCGAAGCACAATTTCAGTTAATTTATTTAGATATGTGGTGCATTCACAAACTTAAACATGATCTCCACGGCAGATTCTTAAAAATGCAGTATAATTACTTCATCTTTTGATGTCATTAGGACTGACTCTTTCTTGACCGCTCACCCTCTAAGGTTTCTCACAGTCACAATGACATTCATAGCCCCTGGAACACAAAGTGTCACATTAACCCTTTACCTGCTAATGACACATACGCGTCATAGTGTTATTTTCAATAAAAGTTATTTATAAAAAGATAATATAACTCATCGAAATAAGGATATTCTATGTTTTCTTTGGTTTTGGTATAGTTATTGAACTTGGCTTTTTTATTAAAGATCAGTTCTTGAAAAATAGATGAGTGTTCAAATATGAAAATTTGCAAATATTTGCTATCAAAATTAAACGAATATGGGCAATTTCAATCCACTTGAAGTAGTGACTCACATTAGCGAGACACAGCTTCAAGTGGATTTAAATAGCTCATATTTGTTTAGTCAAGACACAACTTCAAGTGGGTGTAAAAGGTTCATATCTGTTTGGTGGGTGAAAATTTAAACTTCAAGTGAGTGAAAATTTAAATTCGATAACTTGGCAGGTGAAGGGTTAATTGAAAACGGGGGTGTGATAATAATATAAGCCCCAAATATGGTGATCTCTATTTTTTAAACTTGTCCACTTGTCGACGAGGGGTCATCTATTCGTGTTCCGAATTAGGTGAATCTGTTTTTCGCGATACAACTCACTTCCTTTGTGAGTGTATCAGTATTTTCGTTGTCTTCTTGTAGAAGCATGAAAGGTTTCTCGTATTGTCAATGGGATAGCTACAGTTGATGTCTGGCTAAAAGAAGACTGATGGTTTATTATTATATTGTGAAAATTAGGCATATTCACGGATCTCATTAATAAGTTGCATTCTGGCAATATTTCAACTAATTTCGTAAATAAGCGTAATATTTTAGGTATTGTAAATTAAGCGAGTGAATGAATGAGTCTTGCCAACAATTCCCTGGGGTTGTTGGTTGAACCCAACATTTGCCTTTGTTGTTGAAAAAAATGATCTGAAAAAGATAGTGATATGTTGAAGAATAATTTTATTAAATATATTTATTATTAAATATTTAGCAGAATATGTGCTTGACAAGAAACTTTTAAAAATAGAAAAAAAAATTATCGAGGCAAAGTAATAATTTATGTACATGTGATGTAGATAACCGCGGTTCATTTTTTTTATCAATAAAATAATGATATACTGACATTATCTTTCTTGTGTAGGCTTTAACCACGAAGCAATAGTAAGTGTGTGAATTAGGAATAATTGAAATCGGTCTCCTATTATATTTCTGGGTGTCTAGTGGAATAACTGTCTTTCGCTTGTGATCAGTTTTGCTGTACGTGGCAATGACGATCCCAGAAGACACTACATTGAACCGATGTTGTTGTGATGGTGGGCCAGCGTCGCAGACGGCGGACTAACATTGAAACAACACTAGTGTGTAAACCTGTATCATATTGTAAACATCACCTGCTGGTCAAAAAGCACACGACGTGTAGAATGTGTATGTATTTTCTAAAATGCGAACAAAATGAACCATCCACAACTAATTGCACTTGGACTTTTGAATTAACCCTTGAAGCGCCAATCGCGTCTATAACCGGTTTCAGGATTTTTATGTGTCTTTCAGACAATACAGTTTGAATAAGAAATGAACTTTAAATTCGCAGATGGGCATATTTTTATTCGATTTGTATATAATTATGTAAGCAATTTTTGCCAACTTGAAATTGTGTGTCGCTACCGCGACACACAACTTCAAGGGGGTAAGAAAAAAAATTTAATAGTGTAGCACTTCAAGGGTTATTTATAACTGCTGTCTTTTAAGATGATCACTTGGAATACATTGTTATATTCAATATATTTATATGGAGCTCACACAATAACAAAAATGAAAATCAAGTCAAATATACCTGTTCATGTTGGACATGGCAGTTACACGGGTTTCTTCACAATTACCATCTCAGCATCGACCCAACGTCTGGTTAATGTTGGCCCCACGTCGTAGACGATGGCCCAACATTAGTCCGACGTTTCGTTTTTTGGCTGGGATAATTTACGCATCGTTCTGATTTTGCTTATCATTTCATCCCATCGCCCGCTTATTTCCGGCAACCTATTTTATTCCGCGTCGACTTAATTCTCGAAGTCGTGGTGATGATGATGATAATGTAATTGTATCATAGTAAAAAGAGTGAAGTGACGGGACGAATATAATTATAGAGGTTGTACATATACATAGCAACGTCCTGGTGTAGCATTGTGGCAACGTCTGAAGCGTTGTGGTTCTAACGTATTGTCGACGTGCGTTGTGGGCTAGGACATATTTATATATATATATATACCGTCGACTCGGAACTAAAGAGTCCTATCTGGCAGATAGGACCCTTTAGGTCCGAGGCGACTTATATTGGTCAAGTGATCCATGTAGATTAAACTGTACACCTCCGACCGACTGTGTTCTAGTACATGTGCTTGTATTGACACTTTGCGACACACTTGTATTTATATTGTCGTGCTCCAGCATATTTTTGCCAGTTTTTTCAGCTGAAGTAGATTATATATATATGTGTGCGGTACTGTTGGGAGGCAAATCGTTTTATTTGTCACTCGAATTCAGCCACTCGAATTTGTCACAGGAATTCTACCACTCGTTCGAGTGATAAATACGACTGATTTCCTCCAAAGAGACGCTGTGCAATTACAGATTATGTAGGCCTCTGTCCGCTGTGTATCTACCGCACCGCCACTATACTGTATGCTCTCAAAGCCAAAAGGCAGTATCTGCTTAATTGTAAAATAAGCAAATACTGCATTTTAGGCTTTGCACGGCGTTACACAAAGCGTGCTGGCAACCATAAAATCATACACAAGATAGAAAACATTGCAACCAGGCCAGATGGGCAGCTGGGTTGATGTTTTCGTTTCATGAAAGTATATATTATTTATCTATTATGGAAATGTCATGTTAACTGTGTACTATTCGCAATTCAGCTGAACAGGTGCCGTGCAAAGCCAAAAGGCAGTATCTGCTCACTTTACAAGTAAGCAGATACTGCCTTTTTGCTTTTCAGAGCTGACCAGCACGTGCAATATTCTGGCAGGCCACACTAAAGTCCATACTGTCCAAGATAGGCCTACAGAGATATAGTCAACACCGGAGACATCATAGCGTGCTCACTTCTGATAAATATAATTATATCAAATGTATCCTAGGGGGGGGGGGTATTCAAAGTCAAGGTTATATACTATGGAATGTCGTATATGGTTTGAAAATATTCGCATTAACTGATTAGAAAAAGCTTTTTGCAACTGTGCACATAATTATATTTGTGATGAATTCTTAGTTTCATCAAATCTTGGGCCAGCTTTGGCACAATATTGAACCAACATTATGTCTTATCTCTCATGTCTACTTTAGTACATAAGACCACCATGAATTGCTCTGAATTGCAATTTCGGCCAAAGTGATATCCACGGAGTCAGGTGATTCCAGGCAATTCTAAATAAATGATCACAGCGAATATCTGAGTAATAACGACCTATATTTGATTTCGGCTACTTTTTGTATTTTAGTCATTTGAACTATATATTTCTTTGATTTCGGCTATAAAAAATGATTGCTTGCGATTAATATTGTATCAAAACACTCGGCTAATGTTGCCGTAAGACAATATTTTCATCTAAATTTAATCAAAATTAATCAATATCACTTCGACTTAAATTGCAATTGAAGAGTACACCCTATATCCAATGCCCATACTCTAAAAATACGACATCAACCTGAGACCAGGCCACCTATCACTGGGCACAAGACCAATGTTATCTCAATGTCGCTAAGCATTGAGTCAATATAGGGGAATACCCGGTCTTTGCGTGGATGATATTGTATAATACGCTTCTTATCCGACGATAAATCTTCACCTTGGATATGATAGGGTGTATCTGCCACTTTATAAAGTGGCTGATACACCCTTTCATATCCAAGGTGACGAAAAATGTGTAAATAATTATTAATGCGACAGCCACTGTTAACTATTTGTTTCAAGAATGCCTGTGTTACGATGTCTGCATGTAATGAATGTTTTCATACTATATAATATCAATCATGATGATCGAATACCAATAATGTAATAATAAATGACTTGTGTGAGAATATAATAATAATAACTAGATTATCATGTCGTCACATTGGTATTGAAGGGTGGTATCTGCCATTTTCAAAGGGGCAGATACCACCCTTTAATTATGTTCACACCAAGGTGGTGATATTCTGGCTGCTCCGGCCTCGAGCACTCAATCACCGAGATAGTTTATGGAGTTCCGCTTTTTTGCGTGATGTTGTTTGTTTTTCAGATATCCTGACGCGATTCAACCTAGTCATCGTTCCCTTCAGGGTTAAAAGGTGGTAAGTGACACCACACAAAGTGATACTTACCGTCTTTCAATTCCAGAGTGACGTCGTTTTGGCTTCTTGTGATGTTTGTTTGCGCAGTGTGCATGTTTTTTGCAGATATTTCCCACCCTTTAATGTCCGCAGGCCGCCGTGTTAAGGTGAAGGCATTGTTCACCTGGTAAATAAGGCCTTTCTGTCAATTGATTGTGTTAAATTGAGTGAGTAATAATTCATCCAAAATCAAGATATTTATTCTTGAGTGTTATTATATAATGGACGAAAATCGAAATATAGCAGCAGTCCAGGGGCACACAACATACTGAATATACATACCGGCATAAAGGAATTACTGTCTTGGATATGAAAGGGTGTATTTGCCACTTTGTGAAGTGGTAGATACACCCTTTCATACCCAAGGGGACGTTATGTTGTGATGTGGTCATTTCTAGGTGAATGTTGCTAACTGCTATCAATTGATGTGTTGATTTTCACAGGCATTAATTAAAACTAACTATATTTTCTTTAGTGAGGGTGATTCATAATTTAAAACAGCCACCCATGATGTACGATGCATGTTATCAGAAAACTAGCGAAGAATAATATCGTGTTAGTAACCCTTAGAGTAAACCTTTTGTTTTTCTTACGTTTTAATGACCTTCCAACGGACACAAGATGTTGAATCAATGTAGGTTTAACGTTGGCCCAGCGTCGGAGACGGTGGACCAACGTTAACCCAACATTGATTCAACGTCTGGTGTCTGCTGGGGCAATATAGTCAGCTTTCGAAAATTGTATATGTATCTAATTAGTGATAATCAGATACATTTCAACTTATTTAGAGCAAATTCAACTAATTTTTAGTTACTTGAAGTTGTGGATCAAGTGACTAAAAATTTAAATTAATTATCTCCGACATCTAAGGATAACACCAGGAGTTTAACTGTGTAATCGTACATTACTTCGCTAACCAAGACTATAAGATATAGTCTTATGTTGTTATTAACCGAGCAATTTAACTAAATATTAACATGACATTAAAACAACATTCCTCGCCGTATTCGCCCCTGTGTTATATTTTATACGGAACATAGTATCCAGCTGTCTTTTTTATTTATTATTTGTGCAGTATTGTATACAAGTGGCTGCGAATAACGGTCTGCCGTGCAGAGCCAAAAGGCGGCAACCGCTTACTTTTCAAGTGAACAGTTACTGCATTTTGTCCTTGTCTAGCGGCGTTGTTTCAGCGCTTGACAGTTATATAATATGATTTCCTTTGTTCACAATGATATATTGAATGCATAATTGTGAGAAAACAGTAAATAATATTTCCTTCGTTCACAATAATAATATAGTGAATGCATAATTATTGTTGCATAAATCTTGCTGATCGTGTAAATGTACACCTAGGTAAAAGTCGTCATAAAGGAGGTAGTGCCTGCAGCGAAAGCACGTAGGATGAATGTTAGGCTAACATTTTCACCCACTTGAAGTTGTGGGTCGCACAACTTCAAGTGGGTGAAAATTAAATTGGGCAACATTCAACCGGTCCTGCCTGTGCGCCTCAAATGTTAACGTCTAGAAGGTTGTGTTGAACATTACTGTAGTTGATGGATCACTCTTATTATTATGTCTATACCTTTTAGAGTTGAAGCATTTGTACAAGTTACTGGTGTATATGTTACGTCTATGGCTTCTGTAAGTTATGCCACGGAGAGAGAGCGCTAATGACAATGCCCATCTACTTACGTGTAGAAATGATCGCCTGCTTGTGATGTATTGCGAAACCAGAATAAAGTATCCTACAGATGGTTGGTGTTTTGGTTATTTAATTATTGGCACCGACAAGGAAGAAAACGACATCATTTATACTATCTGCCCTGAGCTTTGTTGCGTCACATATGAGCTAAAAGTGCCGCATATGAGCTAAAAGTGGCACGTAGGGCACTCTAGCTCAGAGGCTACGATTTGTAACTTCGCTTTAACATAATTATATTCCGATTTATTTGATATAATTGTAACTTTGAACTTTGGTTCCTCCATAGTTGTTAACTTACCCCAGACTGAAGGATATTCTCTAATCACTGACAACGGCTTTAACCGCCAAAGTATTCAATTTGAATTTTCACCCACTTGAAGTTGTGTCTCGCTGACGCGATTCACAACTTCGAGTGAGTGAAAAAATTTCAGATTTGACAAAATGGAACTTAACTCTTTTCAAAACTAGCTGGTTGATGTCGCATTTTATCTTGAACGTATTTAAAATGTGGTACTTAATGTGCTAATAAAAAATGAAAACCCGAATATATGCGGCACTGGCGGTTAAAGGGTTAAGTTTAAGATTAAGTCATTTAAAATATTCTATATTAAACTACAACAAACCTGTTTGTAGTCTTCTTCACAATTTGAAACTTACTCTCTCATTTGAGTCTGCATGGGTACTGGAATAGTTGTCACTGCTAGTACTTTTAGCTCTGTAGAGAAGCTCACTAGGAAGGTGTATCACGATGATTATCCACTGCATGCTTTACATCATGAGACATTACCATTATAGTCCACAACAACCATTCAAGGGTACCTCGGACTCATTTTAGGTACATTATACCTTGTTTATTCCCAAAGTTCTTGTGAGCTAATTCCTGCCGCTTACAAAAATTATTTCCTTGTTGGTTTTCGTCGTATGTCTCCCTCTTTAACCCTTATCCTGCTGATCACGTCTTTTTTAATCTGTTTTATTAGTCGACCAAATCACTGTTATTCGGAATGAAATGTGTGTTCAACCCTTTAACCGCCGGTTCCGCATATATTCAGGTTTTCATGTTTTATTAGCACATTTAGTACCACCTTTTAAACACGTTAAAGATAAAATGTGACATCAATCAGCAATTTTTGAAAACAGTTGAACTACATTTTGTCAAATAATCTGAATAATTTTCACTCACTTGAAGTTGTGGATCGCGTCAGCGAGACACAACTTCAAGTGGGTGAAAATTCAGATTGAATAATTTGGCGGTTAAAGGGTTAAACATAAAGATTTGCAAATATTTGTGCTCAAATTAAACAAATATGAGTAATTTTCAGCTACTTGAAGTTGTAGGTCGCGGTAGCGAGACACAACTTCAAGTGGCAGAAAATTTGAATAAAGGATAAAAAAGGATAAAAAGGATAAAAGTTACCATGACTGTATAGCCTATAGGGGGGAAACGATCACTCGGAGCCAATCGTTCAATTGTCGTAAACCTAAAGAGTTCTTTCGAATTTTCAAGCGAGAATCCTGAATAAACCGTGTTCTTGGTTACAATTCCAGCCAACGACCATTGACCTCCATTCAGCAGATGTGCTAATGAAGATCTTGCATTACGAATGTGGCCTGGGTGGGGTTTGATTTTAGGTGGATAACATAAGTGAGCCAATGGCCATAGTGTTATTAGAGTGAAATAAAACACTAAAAAAGCTTGTTTGTCCCATACTCTTCACGATAAGAACTCAAACATTTTTGGCAGCGTATATTCTCGAAATATCCATCGTCTCTATATTTATTATTGATAAAGTAGATATATAGGGGGCTAGCGATATCACGACAACATAATAGTACCACAAATGCAATATTAGAATGGAAGAAAAAACATCCCTACATCGAGGAGAGAATCAATTGATTAAAGATCTTTGAAATCCGGTGTAAAGACCTAGCGCTTCTGAAAACAAAGGCGTCTAAAAAATCACTAAACCTTAAGATAAGATGTGGCTTGCACATGGCGAGAGCTAGCTGGAAGTTCTGACTCGTCTAGCTCGGATTCGGCCACGATGAATCTGCAGTTGAGGTCGCCACAGGCCTACCAATAAAACAATTTGAATAAAAGTCATCAACCACAATCAATGGCATTCTAATTTAATTAATTATCTAATAAAGACGATCGTTGAAAAAGAAGACAACCAGTACACATATTCTATGAATTTGTGGTCTTGTTGATCTTGTTGAAGGACAGAAAACAAGTTTGTTTTGTTATTATTTATTAATGTCAGTAAGACTCCATGTTTAGGTTGATTTCATTCATCTGGCCAGCATCGCCTACAAAGGCATCTGAAAACCGAAGATACGATAAACAATAATATACGTGCAAACAAGAAACGGTAATTTCAACACAACAGTGGAACGGCTTGATTCCTTAATGAAGTCAAGAAAGTCCCTCATCTATTTAGAGGTATATATCGTCCCCTTTGGGTCAGAAGGTTCTAAACGGCCACTTTGTAAAGTGGCCGTTTAGCACCTTCTGACTCCAAGGGGACGATATATTATTATACAGTTTATCTTCTTTGTCAATTCATGCCAAAATATTTGTCTGCTATTTGTTTAGCAATGTCTAGCCTACAGCTTACCTTATTCATATCAAGGAAGTCTCTCATTTGTTTGGCGGTGTACACAACACAATCTTCAGGAATATCCAGATCGGATGGATCGTCAATGCCTACTTTATAGTTCATGTAAGTGTTTGCTCCAACTCTGGCAATGGCTACAAAATCACATTTTGATATGCTAAGATTGAATTTGTATAACTTTGTAGAAGAACAACCACCTCATGCCGTCAAAGAATACAATTGATTTCTGGGGATGTCTGGGGGTAAATCCCCTAGGCATGTCCAGAATCCCTTATCTCAATAGCCCAACCTCAACTGCCCAAAATTTTCTCAATCTGTACAGTCCTTCACAGAGTGTACTATAGCTGCTGGTATTGTTTCATTCTTTATATTAACAATATAAAGAATGAAATATACCAGCAGCTATAGTACACTCTAATAATATTAATAATAAAAAACTTCTATAGCGCCTAAATCATCGGTGATCCGAGCTCAGAGGCGTGACAAACATAATCGTAGTCTGACTTACAGTTCTAAAACCGTTTGCTTTTGTCGTCTGGGCCAACTGGACCACCGAAGAATTCCCATTGTCATTCATGGTGGGCGGGGGCCCTAGGGTAGTGGTTAGCACCGCTGCCTTTTACGCCAGAGTTCGGGGTTCGTTTCCCGGTCTCGGCGGTTTGAAAGAAACAACAAATGTTTCTTCCCCATCCACGTGTGAAAGTCAGTATTGTGGGAAGCCTTCGTGACCGAGAGGTAGCGTGCTCGGCCTCAGACCGCCAGGGCTCGAATTTCGAATCCTGTGTCTGGAGGACAGTGTCATCTCAATCATCTCACCATCCTCAGGAGGTTCTCCTGGCCCAGTTTAGCCTATATGTGCACAAAGGTAGCCTAAAGCCCGATTCATTTCATTTTTATTCATGGTTTTGGAGGCGTGATTTTCTTAGATTCGATCAGCGCGTATTTATCTAAGAGAGATCTCAGGACCGTGCAATATTGCTGATAAAATTCAGAACACTTTGAAGGCCCATACTCAGGCAAATGGCATGTTTTTGTTTTAGCTCTTTTATATCTTTTTGAGTGTTTGAATGAGTAAAGGCAACATTCCGATAGATTACAACATTTAGAAACATCTGTTGGCAACGTAATCAGGTTTTGTAAAAAAAATTATGACAAAATGTCGGTCATTACATTTTTAGATCCACTTTTAGATCCACCCGTTTTTTAATGCGGTCGCCATGTTTGAAAGGAAAGTGACATATAGTCACCGATTTGATTATGTCCTTCTAAAGATAGTTTTTTTTATAATTTACTAGCCGTAATCTATGACAAAATGTTCTTAACTCGTATTAGGATACGTGTGTAAGGTATCAGATGTATAACATCGCCAAAGACGTTGCTAGTTTAATTACAATGTCATCGGAAAATCACTGCTTAACGGCGCTTTCCCACCAGGTCTCACATTTCCAAACACGAAGGCTCAACATTGACATCTTAATTGCGGGACATCGTGAACATCGCCGAAATACACAAGTGATATTCATGTGATGTTCGTGGCTGGTGTAGTGACAAAAAGGAAGGGATTTTCCTCAGTGTTGATCCTTTCAAAGAAATAAAACTCAACATCAGACCCTTCATCTAGACCCTCAGCAGCTTGGTCAAACCCAATACAATTTAAAGCGATGGTTGTTAGAAATTGTATGAACATTCCAAAATACACACTTACCAGGTACATATCTCTTTCAAATGGAGGGTGGTGAAAAATAATATAGATTTACAATGATATAAGCCTATATAACACAATTTTAAACTTTGAAACTTTTTAAGTTAAGGCACTTGTGAATGGGCCTTTAATTTTGGATGGCTACTTAAAACAGAGAGTTTAATGTCTGAAATAAAATCAGTAAGACGTGTCTTTATGAAAAACACTTCTTGATTGAATGGGATACAAGTTTGACACCACCATCGGCTATCACCGTCATATGATCAGATAGACCATCTGATGGATATACAGTCTTTATCAAGTCACATGCTGTTCGAGTAATAAACAGGTCGAGCCAGTGACCATGGATGTGGGTGGGTATATCAACATGTTGACGCAGACCAAAATATGTTAACAAATCTGAAAAACTGTTGGTATGATTTGATGGCCTATCTAAGTGTTAATTTAAATCGTCCAAGATAAACAATCCTCCCAGAAAAGATGATATGTGAGGGCTGTACAGATTTGGAATACAATGCCTTAGTATACACAGTGTACTATAACTGCTGGTATCACCTCTTTCTATTAATACGTGTAGAGCCTATATCACCCTATGTAGACCTGACTGTCATGCAGATACTCTTTCTAACATGGTGTCATGCGTGATACTCTTTTGGTGTCCTGTTTTCTAATGGCATATGAGGAACAGCAATTCGCAGCTTTCGCATATTTACCTGTCGCATACAAAACGGTGCGTACTCGCCAACAACTATGTTTTCCACCAATTTCGACTATATTTTTTATCTCAGATTATAAAATTCAAATTGAAGAACATTCGTATGCGATTTTGGTCGCCAACTGGTTGTGATTCACTAGCAATGTAAGTGTTTCCAGGAGCCGTATTCTCGTACAAGTTACGATATATCGTAGGCTTCTGATTGGTCGAGATGGCCATCTCGACCAATCAGAAGCCTACGATATATCGTAAGTTGTACGAGAATACGGGCCCAGGCCTTTAAATAGTGTAGTATACTGCAGTACAAAGCCAAAATGCGGTATCTGCTTACTTTACAAGTACGCAGAAACTGCCTTTTGGCTTTGTATAGCTGCTCGCATTGTCTCATTCTATTTATTAGTGCGTTTACATTACTCACGTCTGTTCAAATAATCTTGTCCGATGTAAGCGTTACTGTCATAAATGGGTTCACATGTGTTAACCTCCACGGCAACGAATCGATCCAGGATAAAACCAATGCTGGGAGGAAAATGATACAGCTGGGCTTCAACATGACCAGCTATAGTGTAGGTCTCTTCAGCCACTGGAGTAGAACCATCTGCAATAAAACATGTACAGATATGTATCCTACATACATAAAAAACTGTTCGAGATAGAGATTATTTTTTAATTATGGCTCTATTATCTTCTGAATTATTTAATTAATTAATTAATTAATTAATTATATAGTGTTTTATAACCGTTTTATTCTGCATAATAGTATGTGTGTGAGGCGACTGTGATTCTGAAAACAAATCATAATTAATAACCCTTCAAGCGCTGAAATTGTATTGCATAAACCATGGAGATTAAAGGGTTTTGTTTTCAATTTGCAATTATCATAAATGTCTCAGTTAGCTATTTCCGCTTCATTTGAATACCACATGTCTACGGTCCTTATTTTTTTTTATTCTTTCAGTGCGGGGATCGTCTTTAGACGTCAGAATCTGACGTCTATGGTCGTCAGATTGTGACGTCTAAAGACGGTCCCCGCGCTGAAACGGCTAAGAAATCATAAATTACATGTTAGGTCTAATCAACACTACACTGTCTTATCAATAGTTTTGTAAATCAGATATGTAGGACTATATTTATATTTAAAAGACGTCACTTGACCAGACCGTTTTAGCCTACTTGAGTTCGAACCCAATAACGCCCTGGCAGTCACTGATATGGCCCACCGTCTACGACGCTGGCCCAACAGTAAACCATCGTTGGGCCAACGTCGCAATATAACATGTTTACTGGGAAGGGACCGACATCTTTCATAGACTGATGCTCTCCCTACACTGGCACATGGTCGGTTCATTGCAGGACGTACCAGCATAATGCTGGCTAATGCTGTCATGTTGGCCGAGTGCTGTCACAATGATGACCCAAAATATCCTCATCTTGCCCAAACCAAAGAACTATATCAATGGAATGCTAGCTTTGACCGTTTCCGTGGGATTTCTGTACATCGATCTCCCGTCCAAGCAGACAGCCGATCGGGCTCACGGTTACGCACCTACGCCGGTTTCGCATTTCCATGTAGCAAAGCCGGATTTGCCTTTTTGTTCAACCTTTATAGGCCACGCCTCCTTCCAAGATGCTAATTTAATATAGCAAGGCACGTTGTGGTTGCCATGTCGGCCAGCGAAGGAGATGTGGAGTAATGGCTAGAGCGTCTGACTGCCTCGCCAGTTGTGCATGCGTTCCGGGTTCGAATCCCGCTGAGCCCATTAACCCTTCAGAGAAACAGCATTTTTTCTCCTATCTCAATGTGACTTGATGCTGACCGGCCTACGTTTTTACTGACTCGGCATTCATGCATGCGTCCCGGGTTCTAATCCCACTTTCCCATGGATGAGGTTTTCATAAAGACAGCATGTGGCTCGCTGCGCTCGCCCATAGTCTTGGAGACGTTGTTAACTCGGCTAAATGTGACTATACATATAAAATTATTTTGATCGATTATATGAGATTATTTTTAAACGCATAGCCTCAGTATGACATAGGTCTATAAGATATTTTTTATTAATTATAATTATATAGGCCTATGCCTATAGGCCTAGGCCCTAGGGCCTAACGTCACTTGTAGTCTATGTATAGACTACATCAATTATAATACTTCAAAATTATTTATTATGCAAAATGTTTGTAGAATGATTATGTTTTAATAAGATTTCTAATGGACTAGTCTACAAACAAAATAAAATTTAATAAATTAGATAGGCCTATGAGTTGTGTAGATATCATCCATAAGTAATATCACCTTGAATGGCTTGATTTTAACTAAATAAATAGATCTAACGTATGTTTTTTTCGCTCAGTTTTCAATCTTTTGTTTCGTGATACCATCATGGAGACTATAAGACATTAGCCGAGAAGTCTTTCAAGCAAGATCTATAGCGAGAGTGGCTCGGGGTTCGAATCCCGATGCAACCTACATTTTTCTTTTTTTATGACCCATCATATTAGTTTACAACTCCCATTTGAGTATATCTATGATAAGCCGTTGTAAATGGCTATGCTCAACTTCGCTAATCCTTTTTATAGGCCTACTAATATACTGTAATGTGGCCCTTATGAAGGCCTAAACTTAAAAAAAAAACATCAATTAAAATATACCAGGCCCGTACCCGGAAAATTGATTGGGGAGGTGCGTTACAGTATATTATGGACCTCAATTCTGCCGTTTTTGTAGGGGGTCCGGGGGAATGCCTCCCGGATTTTTTTTGTAAAATACACACTAAATGACGCGTATTGACGACATATTTAGGAATCAAGCAATCTCACAGGTGATCATTAGCAGAGATTACGTTTACCGGCATCTAAAAAAAATAATAATAATAATAAAAATAATCCAAGAATGTGGAGGCGGCTGCTTTTGTAGGGGGGGGGGGGGTACGGAAGCATCCCCCTTGGATTTTTTTTGAAAAATACACTTAATAACGCATTCTGGCGACATACTTAGGCTACACAGAATTAAGGGATCAAGCAATCTCACAGGTGATCATGCCCCCCACCCGGAAATGTTTTGAAAAATACACTGAATGACGCATTCTGGCGACATATTTACACAGAATTAAGGAATCATGGAATCTCACTGGTGATCATTAGTAGAAATTACGTTTACCAGTATCTAAAAAAATACCCAAAGAATGTGGAGGCGGCTGTTTTTGTGGGGGTGGGGGGAGGGGGTTCGGAAGCATCCCCCTTGGATTTTTTTTGAAAAATACACTAAATAACGCATTCTGGCGACATACTTACACAGAATTAAGGGATCAAGCAATCTCACAGGTGATCATTAGTAGAGATCAAGTTTAGGCTACCAGTATCTAAAAAAAAAAATAATCCGATAATGTGGAGGTGGCTGTTTTGTGGGGGGGGGGGGGCGGGGGGGGGGGGGGAAGTTCGGAGGCATGCCCCCCGTGATTTTTTTTAATACACTAAATAACGCATTCTGGCGACATATTTACACAGAATAAAGGAATCAAGCAATCTCACAAGTGATCATTGAGATTATGTTTACCGGTATAAAAAAAACTAAACTAGAAGGGTCTAGTTTTTTGTGAAAGAAAACACTAGAGATGTCTCCCCTCCAGCAGCATAACCGTAAAGGTTGATAGCTAATAGATGTAGTGGCAATGGCTTTTGTAATTAATGTTAATAAATGGCTCCTGTGGACAGTAGAGACTACGTATTAAGCGGAATTTATTATTCCGTTTTGGTGCGAAACACTCGTCAACACTCCCAGCAAACACGACGTTGACCCAATTCTGGACCAATGCTGGCCCACTGTCTGCGACACTGGCCAGCATCAAACCAGCACTGGTTCAACGCCTCGTGTTTCCTGGGCTGCGTTCAACCCAGTAAACACGAAACATTTGTATAACATTTGTACAATGTTAGACCAACGTCGAAGACGTTGGGCTGACGTTGTGAAAATTTTATACAAATGTTTTGTGTTTTCTGGGAATAGCAGCTAGTCTGGTATTTTATGGGAATAGCAGCTGGTCTGGTATTGCTTAATACTGCTGGCGGCGATTACAAGCCGACACCGACCCAATGTCTGTTAAATGTTGGGTCAGCGTCGCCGGTGCTGGCCAGTATCCATTTAGTCATATTCAGTACTTCATCCTGCCGGTACCTGCATGCTGGCAGTACGGGCACATGCTTTGAACCAAAGCTGGGTTATTGTTGGCCCACAGTCTGTGACGCTGACCTACATTCAGCATGGCGCCAAACACAACACGGTAACCCAATACTGGGCTAATTTTGGCTCAGCATCGTAAATGGTGGGCCAACATCAGCCCAGCATTGTGTCAACGTCTCGTGTTTGACCATCTGCAAGATAGAAAGCGCTGGAGAGAAATGAATGGGAGACAGACTCACAGCACAGACTGAGACAGACTGAACAGACAGGGGTGAAGCAATATGTCCCCACCTCTGTCTACAGAGGGGAGAAATAATAACCCAAGAATGTGGAGGCGGCCGTTTTTGTAAGGGGAGGGCTACAGGGGGCCATGCCCGCCGAAAAAAAAAAAAAAAAATACACACTAAATAGCGCATTCTGGCGACATATTTACACAGAATTGAGGAATCAAGCAATCTCACAAGTAGAAACTAGTTTACCGATATCTAAAAAAAAATAACCTTAGAAAGTGGACCTTTCTGTCTGTGGGAGGGGGGTGCGAACGCACCCGACGCACCCCCCCCCCCCTCGGTACGGACCTGGATACTGTTAGTCTGCATTATAAATTCAGACAAACAACCACATAAATAAAATAATTATAAAATAATCAAGTGTCTGAATCGTATAAATTTTACTGTTTGAATTATCAGTCGTTACACGATGCATCTTGCGATGTTGGAAAACGATAGTTAAAATCGATAGTTATTATAATATAGGCCTATTTGTGAAGGTTTCACACTTCTGTCATGTATAATGGGTCATGTAATCTACGTTAAAGAATCATTCAGCTTCAAAACGCGCATGCCTGGGACGGTCAAGTGTAGGCCAACAGTAGCCTATTGAGTACAGATTGACGGCATTAATATAGCCACTGAACTGATTACAAGATACTACTCAAACGAGACATTGATCCAATGCTGTTTTAATGTTAAGCCAACGTCTACGACGCTGGCCCAACATTGAACCAACATTAGATAAATGTACAATGTTTGAGAGAAAGTCCTCCTGCCAGAAAACGCAAGACATTTGTATGACATTTATGCAATGTCGGCCCAACGTCTTCGACGTTGGTCCAACATTGCATAAAGTCATACAAATGTTTTGTGTTTACTGGGTGACAATACAAACTTGGGGGTCAAGCAGTTTCCAAATCCCCGCAGTAATACAGTCAGTTTGTTTGCAAGTAGGCGACCAAGTAGGGGCAAAAGACAAGGGCTCTGAATTATTACCTCATAGATGTCGCTCAAGTATTTATGAACTTGCTGTGATTTGAGAACTTACTCTTAATGAGGCTTTGGGATTGAAACGCATATCTAGTATTATTATGGAATAGGGCCTTGGCTTACCCACGGGCACTATTGCCTTCTGGGGGACCCTTGTCCCGCGAATTTTGACAGTTGACTACACCTTTAACGCTGAAAATAGTCTAGGGATAGGCCCTACTCTTTCAGATGAATGTTGGTTGGAATTTTCTATTTTGGGGAGAAAGGTAATTTTGTGACTTAGGCCTATCAGTTTGTGACTACAAACAGCGTCAACATGCTAAAATGTCCAGCGGGATAAATTAAACAAAAACTAACGTTACTGTTTCAAAAATACAAATAACAGAAATAAAACGAATAGGCCTACATAATCAAAACATAAATATTGAACGTAGTAACATGTCATATTTTCTTTTGAGCAAGTTTCATAGTCTATCAACATAGTCAAATTCATGTCATATATATAGACTACATATATTTCTCAGTTGATTGATCTCAAACATAGTGGTAGACATGAGATAATATGATTATCAAACGACACACAAAACTGACAACTTTGTCCCAAACTGTCTGACGAAAGCACTGGAATCATTGTGTTTAATATATTGTATTTTATTCTTTGCATTTGCAGACTTCATTCAAATTGAATTGTGCCAAAATTAAATACATGTAGGCCTATTTCAAAACAGCCACAAAACGATGATGTAGACCTACCAACTTTTAAATTCCGATTAATAATTTTCATATACAATGTATATATATTTAGGGTAAAGAGGGGTATTATGAGCACCTTAACTTTAATTAGCGATTTTGGGCAAATAAATGAAGTGGAAAAATTCAAATTTGATGTGATCGAATGCTTGTACAATTATGCAATAATTCATAATATTAACCTTTAGACTGCTAAACACGTATATACGTTTTATGACGTTGCTAAACACGTACATATATACGCGTGAAAAAACTAGCAAAATAAGAGTGGGTATTGTCGCAAGGAAAAACTAATTATATTGAAAATAAAAGTATTATGCTTGTCATACGTGGTAGGAATGATTGAGGATTTTCCCGATTGTTATCCGCGAAGGGCGCAGACTAGCAAACATTTTAGAACTACCAATAACAGGAGCACGTTGACAGCAAAGGTTTATTTACCAACAATACTGTGGTCATTTTAAACAAGAAAAAATAATATTCCCCTTGTTTTAACCCCAAAAAAGCACTCAACCGAGACACATTTTTGGAAAGGCGATTTTATCGAAAATGAGTTCATATGGGTTCATAGTCTTACCAAAAAATGTTTTCATAAATGTGTTGCCTACAATTGGATCTAGTTTTCATATTCAAAATGGCCGCCACAAGAATAGTGCAGAAAGTGAAACTGCGCCATATCTCAGTAACAAGTCATCATATGAAAACAAATAATGGCTCTACATCTAGGTTTTTGGGTACGGGGAATACGTTGGTGGCATTATTTTTGTCATTCAAGGTCAAGGTCACACTCTGGATCAATGTCATAGGTCATTGTCAGCCACCAGCAAATGAAAATATGCCATATCTTAGTGACTTCTCCTGATATAAAATCAAATAATGGCTCCACACATACGTTTTCGGGTACGGGAAAGCCGTTGGTGCGTTTATTTTTGTGTTTCAAGGTCAAGGTCACACCGTGGGTCAATGTCATAGGTCATGTCAGCCACCAGAAAGTTAAAATATGCCATACCTCAGTACCTTGTTATCATATAATAACAATTAATGGCTCTACACCTAGGTCTTAGGGTATGGGGAATCCGTTTGAGCCATTATTTTTGTGATTTAAGTGAGCTGAATTGAAGCACCCCCCCCCCCCCAAAAAAATAGGCTATTTTCACCTATTTTAAGCTGTTTTGATCTCCTAGCGATGACTTTGTTATGACCTTGGGGTAACGCCCCTGTCAAGCCCAACCCCAACCCATGTCACCATGTGTACTTGGGTTGGGATTAATCATATGTATTTGAAGTAAAGACCATTGTTTCAAACATGACAATCGTTGAGTTATTTGGTCCATGTCTGCCATATGAAAAATGGGTGATATAAGGGTGATTTGATGGGGTATTACCCCTCCAGCCCCTGTATTAACCCTGTAACCGCTTGAGGTGTTTTGGTATATTTCCATGCTGGGGTCTAGGTGAGTGTCAACCACCATAGGCAAGTGAGCTGAAATAAAACAAAACCAACAAAAATAGGCTATTTTCACCTGCTTTAAGCTGAGTTGACCTTCTTGTGACCTTGAGATGACCTTGTTATGACTTTGGGGTAACACACCTGTCAAGCTGAACCCCCAACCCATTGCATAATGTGTACTTGGGTTGGGATTTATCCAATGTATTTGAAGTACTGTACTGGCCATTGGTCCAAACATGATAACCGTTGTGTTATTTGTCGTTGTGTTATTTGTGTATATTCTGTCATGGACAGAGTAAGGAGTAACATAAGGATGATTTGATGGGGTATTACACCTCTAGCCCTTATATTACCCTTGTAACCTCTTGGGGGTGTTTCGGTTATAGTTCCATGCTGGGGTTTAGGTGAGTTTCATCCACCATTGACATCTCAAGTGAGCTGAATTGAAGAACACCAATAAAAATAGGCTATTTTCACCTATTTGAAGCTGACTTGACCTTCCTGTGACCTTGAGATGACATTGTCATAACCTTGGGGTAATACCCCTGTGAAGCCCAACACCAACCCATGTCACCATGTGTACTTGGGTTGGGATTCATCAAATGTATTTGAAGTACTAGCCATTGGTCCAAGCATGACAATCGTTTTCTCATTTGGTCCATTCCTGCCATACGAGAAAGGGTTGACATAAGGGTAATTTGATGGGGTATTACCCCTCCAGCCCTTATATTACCTCCTGTAATATCTCGGGGTGTTGTGGTATAGCTCCATTCTGGGGTTTGGCGAGTTTCAACCACCATAGACATCTCGAATGAACAGAATTTGAGCAAAACTCTCCAAAAAGCTATTTTCACCCATTTTAGGCTGATTTGACCCTGCTTTTATTGCATTTGGTTGCCATGGTTACCAGATAAACACAGATAAGTGACCAATAAAAGCAAAAAATCATTCATGGGCATGTTATATATCTATCATTGCACTTTTTATTCCAAATAAGAACACTATTTATCTATGGCTGGCCTGATGTTAACAAACCTTATTTAGAAAAATATGGTGATGACAGGGTTAACAGGTTAAACTTTGTCAGCAGTTAATTAAAAAAAACATATTTGTGAAAACATGCTCATATTCCCCATGCGTGTGGCAAATATGAGCATGTGTTGTGTGGAATATGAGCATGCGTAATTAATTACCATTTGACAATAGGGTAATATGAGCACTTTGCCATAAAAAAAACATTTTCCAAAATGTTTATTTTATGAGTAGTTTACAAAGTAGAAGTGGGCCTCATGTACCTTGATATGACCCAAAAGTCATTAAAGCAGAGATACATTTTTTTCATTAAATATAAGTGGTTGGAATGTTTTCCTCTCCTTTCACTGTATAACACGTTTAGGGTATTATGAGCATACTACTTTTTTCATATATATCTTGTAATAGGGGTATTATGAGCACCATAATAGATTGAAACAGGGTGTTAATATTACCCCAGTAGAAGGGGGGTGGTAACAAGCCTAATGGGGTCCAGAGTGTGCTAAATCACTTTATCATCGTCCCTCCTCTTACTAAGAACGGCTATGGTTAGCACTTACCCACATTACTTTCATGATGCCTAGTGATTTGTGGACGTACGAACAAATCAAATGTAATTGTATTTTTTTAATTAAACAGCCCAAAAATTTCATTTTATCACAATTGAACTAATTTTTAAAAATCTTTCTAATAAGTGAGCGAGCTCATGGCTGTGTCATGACTATACTACAAACCATTTCTTACCCAATTCCCGTTGTTATCGAGAATATTACAGCCAGCACTCATATTAAATACTATGCTCATATTACACCATCTTACCCTATTATTACAAAACTTAGCGATACGTACGGAGCTTTTTAATGCACATCTCTAAAAAAAATATTTCAACTGGAAGTATTCATTTGGAGCGCGCCAAAGCATTTGGCTTGAACCAAATAATCATTTGGCGCGAACCAAATCATTTGGCTTGAACCAAACAATCATTTGGCGCGAACCAAATCATTTGGCTTGAGCCAAATAATCATTTGTCGCGAACCAAATCATTTGGCTTGAACCAAACAATCATTTGGCGCGAACCAAATCATTTGGCTTGAACCAAATAATCATTTGGCGCGAACCAAATCATTTGGCTTGAACCAAATAATGATTTGGCGTGAACCAAATCATTTGGCTTGAGCCAAATAATCATTTGGCGCGAACCAAATCATTTGGCTTGAACCAAATAATGATTTGGCGTGAACCAAATCATTTGGCTTGAGCCAAATAATCATTTGGCGCAAACCAAATCATTTGGCTTGAACCAAATAATTATTTGGCGCGAGCCAAATCATTTGGCTTGAGCCAAATATTCATTTGGCGCAAACCAAATCATTTGGCTTGAGCCAAATAGTCATTTGGCGCGAACCAAATCATTTGGCTTGAACCAAATAATTATTTGGTGCGAACCAAATCATTTGGCTTGAGCCAAATAGTCATTTGGCGGGAAACCAAATCGTTTAGCTTGAACCAAATAATCATTTGGCGAGAACCAAATCATTTGGCTTGAACCAAATAATCATTTGGCGCGAACCAAATCATTAGGCGCGAACCAAATAATCATTTTGCGCGAACTAAATCATTTGGCTTGAGCCAAATAATCATTTGGCGCGAACCAAATGATTTGGCTTGAACCGAAAAATCATTGTGAGTGAGTGAGTGAGTGAGTGAGTGAGTGAGTGAGTGAGTGAGTGAGTGAGTGAGTGAGTTGGCCGGCCCTTATGGCTCATTCGTATCGACTGGGGCTTGTAACCTGGAGGTACCAGGTTCGAATCCCGGTCGGACCGATTTTTTGTTATCGTTGGTATGCATATACAGTGCTCCAAACTGTTCAAATATCTGGATTGTACAGTGCTGCCTATGGTACTGTGCACTATAAAAAACCCTTGAAGTCAGTCAAAATAAGAGTAGGACATATTCCCGGCTTCGGGCTTCCTTCTGTCGCCATATTGTCATGATTCTACAAGAAGCGACGTAAAGCAATATTCACTCACAGTCAGTCAGTCAGTAAGTCAGAGGCATACATTTACTTGGTCTAATTATTAAATATTTATTGAAAAGTCAAAAAATAGAAAATGTTAACGCTCTGTGTGTACGGCTCTCGTTCTTAAGGGGTTAAATCTGGCACGGTGTTGTAGTCAATAATTCCGTCTATCTCTAGGGATCTATAGCCGTAGGGGCTCAGAACGTTGGCCCAATGTCGGGCCAGTATCGCCGTCGCTGGCCCGGCATCGTGTTAGATGGACTGTACCGAGATTTGACATGCGATGGATGAACTATGACCGGGCAGACAATGGGTGTTAATCTTATGTTGTTTTGATGTTGGTTCAGCGTTGTATACGTCGGGCCAATTCTGAACCAATATCGGTTCAACGTTTTGTGCATAGTTGTCTTGATAAATCCTTAACCCTTCAACCGCTAAATTAAATAATTTGAATTTTCACCCACTTGTCTCGCTACCGCGATCCACAACTGCTGCGTGACCACAAATGTCAACCCACAAAAGTCAGAGCGGGGTACCAGGTAAGCAATAAGTGTCTATGCAATGCTGCTTTAATGTTGGGCCAGCGTCGCAGACGGTGGCTTAACAATAAAACAGCATTGGGTTTGTCAGCAATGTTTGAGCCGTCACGGTCTATGCACAGCTAATACAAGCCTGTAATTTAAACAATGCTGGTTTATTGTTGGCCCAACTTCTGCGATGCTGGCCCAACATTAAATCAGCATTGTTCGTGTGACCGAGAGGTCGTGAGGTACTCTGACTTGTATAGAGAGGCACTAGACGTTGACCGAATGCTGTTTTAATGTTGAGCTACCGTCTGCGACGTCGATCAATAGCTAAAACAATAATCGGTGTAAATCACTTGGCTTGAACCAAATGATTATTTGGTTCCAGCCAAATAATTTGGTTCAAGCCAAATGATTATTTGGTTCAAGCCAAATGATTTGGTGCGCGCCAAATGATTATTTAGCTCAAGCCAAATGATTTGGTTCGCGCCAAATGATTATTTCGTTCAAGCCAAATGATTTGGTTTGCGCCAAATGATTATTTGGTTCAAGCCAAATGATTTGGTGCGCGCCAATAATTATTTGGTGCAAGCCAAATGATTTGGCGCGCTCGAATTAACTACTATCAGTTGAAATATGATTTTCGAAGATGTCCCTTAGAAAGCTCCGTAGATACGTTCATTTCTGAGATTATGTGTGCTATTAAAGTGAACAACACATTTACCGGTTGGTTAAAACATCTAGTGGAGTAAGGCAAGGGGATACATTGTCTCCTAAACTATTTAATATATTTATAAATGATTTAATTGAAGATTTGCAAAATGTGCACTGTGGCATAGAGACAGATGATTTTATTTTTCTTTGTCAGTTTTAGGTTATGCCGATGATATTGTTGTTATATCAGAATCAGAGGTGAATTTACAGAAAGTACTAGATTATGGAGTTTATGGATTTTAATGCTAGATACTGAAGTTTATGGATTTTAAGTATGGTACTAATGTTCTTTCTGAGGCTGCCGGTAGAAGTTTAAGTACTACGATTGCAAAGATGCACTTACTCAGAAATTCAGGATTCTAAATTTTCACTAAAATGTATCATAGTTGCATAGTTCCTATCAGTGACTATTTCGCTGGTATATGGGGTTTCAATCATTTTGATTCAATGAATTAGATCCAAAATAGAGCGTGACGTTATTACCTGGGGCTTCTCCCAAAAACCTTAATTGCAGGGCTTCAATGTGATATGAGATGGCTTTTAACTAAGTATAGACATATAATTGCATTATTTTGAACTTGGAATAAATTTACTGAATTTAAAACAGATCGGATGGTATCTAAAGTATTAAAATGAGATAATAAAATGATTAATGGATGGTCTAAGCAATTTCGTGATATATACATGTCACACACTCGGCTGTGTACAGCCACGCATAGAGGAAGTGTATGATCTTCAGTTAATTGAAAAGGTTGTCCAAAGTAAATGTCAAGAAGACTGGTTAAAAAATGTGCCAATGAAGCCTAAATTGAGAAGTTATGTAATGTTTAAAAATATCTTTAAAAGTGAAAGGTATGTGAAGATAGCTCATTCCAAAATATCTCGCTCTATATTCGCACAGTTGAGGTTAGGTATTTTACCATTAGAAATTGAAACGGGGAGATTTCGTAATATTCCTAGTGAAAGTAGAATGTGTCACTTCTGTAAAAACGAAATTGGGGATGAACTACATTTTGTGTGTGTATGTCCTGTTTACAGTAATCACAGAAACGCATTATTTAATGAAATTATTTTAACTTATAATATTTTTTCTAATCTAGACATAATTGAAAAATTCTGTTTTAATATGGCAACAGGAACAAAATGTGTACTGAATTATGTATAATGTATTTTATTCTGTTCGATTGAGCATAATGGGTCTCATGATCCCCTTCTAATGAGGGTTGCATATGCAGCGGCTCTGGCCCGGTGGACACGGAGTGTTGGCCCGGTGTTGGTTTAGTGTTGATCCAGCGTCGGGACGGTGGGCCGGCATTGAGACAACAGTGGGTCGACGTCCCGTGTTTAGTGTGTGCTTTGTTTAGCCTCTGAGCACAATGCGCTGGCCCTTTGTTTGGGGCGATACTCGACTCGACGACGGTGGTTCAGCGTTGACCCAACATTTGGTCAGAGTCTCGTGTTTTTTTGCAGGCTATGGTATTCTGTTAAAAGGGATATTTGCTGAGCATTGGCCCGATGCCGGGCCAACGTTCTAGATGTTGGCCCGGCATTGGCCCGGGCTGGGCGAAACTTTAGAACTAGCCATCTCATTTTCCCTGTATACTATATGTATATACATAATTATATAAACACTGATTTATAAACCCCAAGTCGGATTGGGTGCTTAAATGATAAAAAATATATATTTATGAGAAGTGAACTTTACATGTATAACACATATCGTTTAATTAACGATCTACCTACACACAGATAGGCTTTACGTCATATCAACAGTGTGGAGATTGCAGTAGCTCATTAGCGCGATGGTAGCGGCCATCTTGGATTTATGTATGAAAAAACACTCAAAATTGAAAAGAATGTTAGAAATGACTTTATCAAACAATATTCACAGAGAGTAATACCATACATCGTTCTCTGACGAGTAGTGGACAATACAAACTTTCTAAGATGGCAGTGGCGGCCATCTTGAATTTATACGCGAACAAGATGACAAAATAAAAATAATAGTGGCAGAAATGAGTTTAGCCTGCCAATTACATTTCGAAAAGTGGTATTATACATCTTTTTCTGACAAATAGTTGAAAATTTTCAAACATAATCGTATTTATGACTGATAAAAACAAATGGCCGCCAAAATGGAAATTTAGAAAAAAAAAATTGGGAACATATCATTTTGAAAATAGATGACCACAACTAAACAGAATATGTGGTCAAATCGCTTTTTCCCCTAAGAAAATACCTTTCGCCATAAGAGATCCTAAAATTTTAGTAATATGGTCTCGTTCCAGTAGGCGACTTCACAATGATAAATATGATATCGCCAGAAGAAAAATAAAAACAATTATTTGCATCTTGTTTATTTTTTATACAACGTTGTTAAACAGCCCAGATGAATCTACCCTTCCGTCCAAGAATATACCCCCTTTTAAATGTCTATACGAGGCCCTTCCAGAATCCACCCTCCCTCTCAGAATATACCCTCTTTTAAAAATCTCTATGCGACCCCTCCAGAATGTACGCTTCCATCCCAGAATACATCCCCCCTTTAAGCATCTTAGATATATATGCGACACTCCCAGAATCCACCCCTCTCTCCCACAATATACCCTCCCTTTTAAACATCTATGCGACCCTCCCAGAATCTACCTCTCCTTTTCTGAATATGTTCCCCCTCTCCTTAAACATCTATATGCGACCCTCCCTGAATCTACCCTCCCTCCCTGAATAGATACCCTCTTTTACTCCCATAATCTACCCCTCCCTCCCAGAATATACCCCAGTTTCATATAAAGTGACGCTCCCAGAATCAACCCTTCCTTCCAGGATATACCCCTCTTTTCTACAATTATATGTGACGCTCCAAGAATCTATCCCACCCTCCCAGAATATACCCCTTCCTCCCAGAATATACCCCTCCCCTTAGATATGCGACCCTCCAATAATCTACCCATCCCTCCAAAATATACCTCCTTCTGAGCCACTATATGCGACACTCCCATATTCTACCCCTCGCTCCCAGAATATAACCCTCCCTTTAAACATCTATATGCGACGGAATCTACCCTTCGACCCAAAATATACCCCCATTTTAAACATCTATATGCGACCCTGTCAGAATTTACCCCTCCCTCCCAGAATAGCATACCCCCCCTTTTTACAACTATATGCGACACTCCCATAATTCACCCTCCCTTCCAGAATATACCCCCTTCTATATCAAGTGGGGCTCCCAGAATCTACCCCATCTTTCAAGAATATACCCCCATTTTCTACAACTATATGCGACGCTCCCAGAATCTATGTCGCCCTCCCAGAATCTACCCCCCCCCCCCCGTTACATATGCGACCTTTCCAGAATCTACCAATCCCTCCAGAATATACCCCCTTCTTCACCACTATGCGACACTCCCATAATCTATCCCTGGCCTCCCTCGCGAAATATACCTTCCCCCTTAAACATCTATATGCGACACTCCCGGAATCCACCTCCGTTCCAAAATATACCCCTCAAATATTCAAATTAGTCGAAAATTAGATATTACACAAGATTCTAGGGCTATTCTGTCAAAAGTTAAAAATTCAAGATGGCCGCGACTGCAACCATCTTCGTTTTGACCATACCAGTGGAATCAGTGTATTCAACTTAGTCAAAAATGAGGTATTACATACGATTCTAGGGATATTCTGTCAAAAGTTAAAAGTTCAAGATGCCATGGTCGACGGAAGCCATGAATTTATGCAAATAAGTATATCAAGGAGAGAAAAAGTGTATCACGTGATCGTGTGATCATGTGACCAGTGCAGTGATCATGTGACGCTCGACACGGAACCGCCGTGAATTCCCCACCCTCTACTCTGAGACAGACATAAATGAATTAGGGAGCCTACTCGTGCCAGGGGGGCAATTGGCAAATAATTGACAAATGACGACTTAAGTCGTCATTGCGGCACAGGGGAGCGACAAAAGTATGACGACTTAAGTCGTCATAGTGGCACTCAAGAGGTTAAACATCTACATGCGACCCTCCCAGAATCTGACCCTACCATAATATACTCTTTTTTGAATAAAGTGGCGCTCCCAGAATCTATCCCTTCCTCCCAGAATATACTCCTCTTTCAACTATATGCGATGCTCAAAGAATCTATCAAAGCCTCCCAGAATCTATCCCGCCCTCCCAGAATATACCTCCCCCCTTAGATATGCGTCCCTCCCAGAATCTACCCATCCCTCCAGGATATACCCTCCTTTAAACATCTATGCGACTGTGGGACACCCCCGGAATCCACCCTTCCCTTCGAAAATATGCTCCCTTTTTAATCCATCTATACGCAAGCCTCTCAGAATCTACTCCTCCCTCCCAGAATTTACCCCAGCCCTTTTCTACAATGCAATTCTCACAGAATCTACCCCTCTCTCCTGCCTGGGTAAGTGTGCATGCTCTACAAGGCGTATATAGGGCCTATATATCATACCTTAGCGCCTTAACGGGTTAATTGTACCTTTATTTGAACCGAGTGTTTTCAGTAGTATAAAAATAAAAATAAAATAAAAATAGAAATGAAATATCAATTATTGCTTTTAAATAGGTATGGAATGGTAAAACATAACGTTTAACACTAGCCAGCAATAACCACTAATAACACGTGCACCTTGGATTAACAATAACTAGCAATCCTAGTTGAAGAAGACATATTTTTACTGTTGTAAATAAAGCAAGTAGAACAATTCATATTTTGAATTTTGTAAAATACAGATTACGACAACTTCAAATGGGCGAAAATTACTGGGATTTGTCTAATTTTGGACCAAACATTTGCAAATCTTGATGTCTAAACACACATTTCATTCCTAATAACTTTGACCTGTTGACCTGTTCTAGAATAGAACATTTTAAAATACGACTATATTTGTGCATAGCTTAAAGGGTTAATCGTACCTTGATTTTCAGCGCGGGAATTGTTTTTATACGTCAGAATCTATAGGCGTCTGATTCTGGCGTATAACGACGGTCTACGCACTGAAAGAATTAAAATATTTATAACGGCTGGAGACCTATAATATATAATAGGTAATTAAATGTATAGGAAAAATCTAACTAAGACATTTATGATGATTTTTAATTGAAAAAAAACATTTGGTCTCCATGGTTTATACACAAATATTTCGTCGTTGTTTTCAGCGTTCAGCGAGTAATTTCTGTAATTTTATGTAGGTATTCCAGCCCTATTTAAATAACAATGGAATGACGAGCAGTGATTAGGTGAGCCCGTCATGTGACAGATTGGTCAGGAGCGGACCACAAACTGCACTTTGGTCCAGTTATTGCAACTAGTTTTCTGCAGGACTAACACGCTTAATTTATCCCGTGGTCTGAAAATTAAAGTGGCTGGATCGTCATGATTCGCATGTCATGTTTGTAAATTGTTATTTCAAGATGAGAACATCGAACATGTACATCGCACACTTTCAATTTAACTCTTATCCTGTCAAGTTAATTAATTAAATTTTCAACCACTTAAAGTTGTGTCTCGCTACTTGTGTCTCCACAACTTCAGGTGACTGATATTTGTTTAATTTGACACCAAAAATTTGTGGGGGACAGGTGTAGGTGGGTGTGTTTTTTAAATTTTATTCACTTGTGGCGGCCCTACACTAGGTATAGTGGGAAAACGGCTTAGGTGGGTAACCTTATAAAAATTCTACGCACCTACGCCGGTTCTACACTAATGATGGTAGAAGATAGCTGTAGGTGAGTGCCACTTGGCCCCTAAGACTGTTCTCCACTCAGTGGAGTGGGGGACAGGTGTAGGTGGGTGTGTTTTTTAAATTTTATTCACTTGTGGCGGCCCTACACTAGGTATAGTGGGAAAACGGCTTAGGTGGGTAACCTTATAAAAATTCTACGCACCTACGCCGGTTCTACACTAATGATGGTAGAAGATAGCTGTAGGTGAGTGCCACTTGGCCCCTAAGACTGTTCTCCACTCAGTGGAGTGGGGGACAGGTGTAGGTGGGTGTGTTTTTTAAATTTTATTCACTTGTGGCGGCCCTACACTAGGTATAGTGGGAAAACGGCTTAGGTGGGTAACCTTATAAAAATTCTACGCACCTACGCCGGTTCTACACTAATGATGGTAGAAGATAGCTGTAGGTGAGTGCCACTTGGCCCCTAAGACTGTTCTCCACTCAGTGGAGTGGGGGACAGGTGTAGGTGGGTGTGTTTTTTAAATTTTATTCACTTGTGGCGGCCCTACACTAGGTATAGTGGGAAAACGGCTTAGGTGGGTAACCTTATAAAAATTCTACGCACCTACGCCGGTTCTACACTAATGATGGTAGAAGATAGCTGTAGGTGAGTGCCACTTGGCCCCTAAGACTGTTCTCCACTCAGTGGAGTGGGGGACAGGTGTAGGTGGGTGTGTTTTTTAAATTTTATTCACTTGTGGCGGCCCTACACTAGGTATAGTGGGAAAACGGCTTAGGTGGGTAACCTTATAAAAATTCTACGCACCTACGCCGGTTCTACACTAATGATGGTAGAAGATAGCTGTAGGTGAGTGCCACTTGGCCCCTAAGACTGTTCTCCACTCAGTGGAGTGGGGGACAGGTGTAGGTGGGTGTGTTTTTTAAATTTTATTCACTTGTGGCGGCCCTACACTAGGTATAGTGGGAAAACGGCTTAGGTGGGTAACCTTATAAAAATTCTACGCACCTACGCCGGTTCTACACTAATGATGGTAGAAGATAGCTGTAGGTGAGTGCCACTTGGCCCCTAAGACTGTTCTCCACTCAGTGGAGTGGGGGACAGGTGTAGGTGGGTGTGTTTTTTAAATTTTATTCACTTGTGGCGGCCCTACACTAGGTATAGTGGGAAAACGGCTTAGGTGGGTAACCTTATAAAAATTCTACGCACCTACGCCGGTTCTACACTAATGATGGTAGAAGATAGCTGTAGGTGAGTGCCACTTGGCCCCTAAGACTGTTCTCCACTCAGTGGAGTGGGGGACAGGTGTAGGTGGGTGTGTTTTTTAAATTTTATTCACTTGTGGCGGCCCTACACTAGGTATAGTGGGAAAACGGCTTAGGTGGGTAACCTTATAAAAATTCTACGCACCTACGCCGGTTCTACACTAATGATGGTAGAAGATAGCTGTAGGTGAGTGCCACTTGGCCCCTAAGACTGTTCTCCACTCAGTGGAGTGGGGGACAGGTGTAGGTGGGTGTGTTTTTTAAATTTTATTCACTTGTGGCGGCCCTACACTAGGTATAGTGGGAAAACGGCTTAGGTGGGTAACCTTATAAAAATTCTACGCACCTACGCCGGTTCTACACTAATGATGGTAGAAGATAGCTGTAGGTGAGTGCCACTTGGCCCCTAAGACTGTTCTCCACTCAGTGGAGTGGGGGACAGGTGTAGGTGGGTGTGTTTTTTAAATTTTATTCACTTGTGGCGGCCCTACACTAGGTATAGTGGGAAAACGGCTTAGGTGGGTAACCTTATAAAAATTCTACGCACCTACGCCGGTTCTACACTAATGATGGTAGAAGATAGCTGTAGGTGAGTGCCACTTGGCCCCTAAGACTGTTCTCCACTCAGTGGAGTGGGGGACAGGTGTAGGTGGGTGTGTTTTTTAAATTTTATTCACTTGTGGCGGCCCTACACTAGGTATAGTGGGAAAACGGCTTAGGTGGGTAACCTTATAAAAATTCTACGCACCTACGCCGGTTCTACACTAATGATGGTAGAAGATAGCTGTAGGTGAGTGCCACTTGGCCCCTAAGACTGTTCTCCACTCAGTGGAGTGGGGGACAGGTGTAGGTGGGTGTGTTTTTTAAATTTTATTCACTTGTGGCGGCCCTACACTAGGTATAGTGGGAAAACGGCTTAGGTGGGTAACCTTATAAAAATTCTACGCACCTACGCCGGTTCTACACTAATGATGGTAGAAGATAGCTGTAGGTGAGTGCCACTTGGCCCCTAAGACTGTTCTCCACTCAGTGGAGTGGGGGACAGGTGTAGGTGGGTGTGTTTTTTAAATTTTATTCACTTGTGGCGGCCCTACACTAGGTATAGTGGGAAAACGGCTTAGGTGGGTAACCTTATAAAAATTCTACGCACCTACGCCGGTTCTACACTAATGATGGTAGAAGATAGCTGTAGGTGAGTGCCACTTGGCCCCTAAGACTGTTCTCCACTCAGTGGAGTGGGGGACAGGTGTAGGTGGGTGTGTTTTTTAAATTTTATTCACTTGTGGCGGCCCTACACTAGGTATAGTGGGAAAACGGCTTAGGTGGGTAACCTTATAAAAATTCTACGCACCTACGCCGGTTCTACACTAATGATGGTAGAAGATAGCTGTAGGTGAGTGCCACTTGGCCCCTAAGACTGTTCTCCACTCAGTGGAGTGGGGGACAGGTGTAGGTGGGTGTGTTTTTTAAATTTTATTCACTTGTGGCGGCCCTACACTAGGTATAGTGGGAAAACGGCTTAGGTGGGTAACCTTATAAAAATTCTACGCACCTACGCCGGTTCTACACTAATGATGGTAGAAGATAGCTGTAGGTGAGTGCCACTTGGCCCCTAAGACTGTTCTCCACTCAGTGGAGTGGGGGACAGGTGTAGGTGGGTGTGTTTTTTAAATTTTATTCACTTGTGGCGGCCCTACACTAGGTATAGTGGGAAAACGGCTTAGGTGGGTAACCTTATAAAAATTCTACGCACCTACGCCGGTTCTACACTAATGATGGTAGAAGATAGCTGTAGGTGAGTGCCACTTGGCCCCTAAGACTGTTCTCCACTCAGTGGAGTGGGGGACAGGTGTAGGTGGGTGTGTTTTTTAAATTTTATTCACTTGTGGCGGCCCTACACTAGGTATAGTGGGAAAACGGCTTAGGTGGGTAACCTTATAAAAATTCTACGCACCTACGCCGGTTCTACACTAATGATGGTAGAAGATAGCTGTAGGTGAGTGCCACTTGGCCCCTAAGACTGTTCTCCACTCAGTGGAGTGGGGGACAGGTGTAGGTGGGTGTGTTTTTTAAATTTTATTCACTTGTGGCGGCCCTACACTAGGTATAGTGGGAAAACGGCTTAGGTGGGTAACCTTATAAAAATTCTACGCACCTACGCCGGTTCTACACTAATGATGGTAGAAGATAGCTGTAGGTGAGTGCCACTTGGCCCCTAAGACTGTTCTCCACTCAGTGGAGTGGGGGACAGGTGTAGGTGGGTGTGTTTTTTAAATTTTATTCACTTGTGGCGGCCCTACACTAGGTATAGTGGGAAAACGGCTTAGGTGGGTAACCTTATAAAAATTCTACGCACCTACGCCGGTTCTACACTAATGATGGTAGAAGATAGCTGTAGGTGAGTGCCACTTGGCCCCTAAGACTGTTCTCCACTCAGTGGAGTGGGGGACAGGTGTAGGTGGGTGTGTTTTTTAAATTTTATTCACTTGTGGCGGCCCTACACTAGGTATAGTGGGAAAACGGCTTAGGTGGGTAACCTTATAAAAATTCTACGCACCTACGCCGGTTCTACACTAATGATGGTAGAAGATAGCTGTAGGTGAGTGCCACTTGGCCCCTAAGACTGTTCTCCACTCAGTGGAGTGGGGGACAGGTGTAGGTGGGTGTGTTTTTTAAATTTTATTCACTTGTGGCGGCCCTACACTAGGTATAGTGGGAAAACGGCTTAGGTGGGTAACCTTATAAAAATTCTACGCACCTACGCCGGTTCTACACTAATGATGGTAGAAGATAGCTGTAGGTGAGTGCCACTTGGCCCCTAAGACTGTTCTCCACTCAGTGGAGTGGGGGACAGGTGTAGGTGGGTGTGTTTTTTAAATTTTATTCACTTGTGGCGGCCCTACACTAGGTATAGTGGGAAAACGGCTTAGGTGGGTAACCTTATAAAAATTCTACGCACCTACGCCGGTTCTACACTAATGATGGTAGAAGATAGCTGTAGGTGAGTGCCACTTGGCCCCTAAGACTGTTCTCCACTCAGTGGAGTGGGGGACAGGTGTAGGTGGGTGTGTTTTTTAAATTTTATTCACTTGTGGCGGCCCTACACTAGGTATAGTGGGAAAACGGCTTAGGTGGGTAACCTTATAAAAATTCTACGCACCTACGCCGGTTCTACACTAATGATGGTAGAAGATAGCTGTAGGTGAGTGCCACTTGGCCCCTAAGACTGTTCTCCACTCAGTGGAGTGGGGGACAGGTGTAGGTGGGTGTGTTTTTTAAATTTTATTCACTTGTGGCGGCCCTACACTAGGTATAGTGGGAAAACGGCTTAGGTGGGTAACCTTATAAAAATTCTACGCACCTACGCCGGTTCTACACTAATGATGGTAGAAGATAGCTGTAGGTGAGTGCCACTTGGCCCCTAAGACTGTTCTCCACTCAGTGGAGTGGGGGACAGGTGTAGGTGGGTGTGTTTTTTAAATTTTATTCACTTGTGGCGGCCCTACACTAGGTATAGTGGGAAAACGGCTTAGGTGGGTAACCTTATAAAAATTCTACGCACCTACGCCGGTTCTACACTAATGATGGTAGAAGATAGCTGTAGGTGAGTGCCACTTGGCCCCTAAGACTGTTCTCCACTCAGTGGAGTGGGGGACAGGTGTAGGTGGGTGTGTTTTTTAAATTTTATTCACTTGTGGCGGCCCTACACTAGGTATAGTGGGAAAACGGCTTAGGTGGGTAACCTTATAAAAATTCTACGCACCTACGCCGGTTCTACACTAATGATGGTAGAAGATAGCTGTAGGTGAGTGCCACTTGGCCCCTAAGACTGTTCTCCACTCAGTGGAGTGGGGGACAGGTGTAGGTGGGTGTGTTTTTTAAATTTTATTCACTTGTGGCGGCCCTACACTAGGTATAGTGGGAAAACGGCTTAGGTGGGTAACCTTATAAAAATTCTACGCACCTACGCCGGTTCTACACTAATGATGGTGAAGATAGCTGTAGGTGAGTGCCACTTGGCCCCTAAGACTGTTCTCCACTCAGTGGAGTGGGGGACAGGTGTAGGTGGGTGTGTTTTTTAAATTTTATTCACTTGTGGCGGCCCTACACTAGGTATAGTGGGAAAACG
>OZ024915.1:44237629-44486119 GCA_964017125.1 Flabesymbios commensalis | reverse complement strand
GTGTACAACATATCTGACTGAGGGCTGGGCTGGTCAGGGCCAACAAGACGAGAAGGAAGAGCATGATGGTGGTGTGAGCTGATAACAAAAAATATACAAAATTCAAAATTCAATTTTTTTATTAGAACATGAGGAATTCCAAAAAAATTATTCTTAATTAATTTGTTTTATATATGAGTATTAGCAACATCGGTCAGTCTATCTTTCAGAGTATGTCATTTATTATACCCCTAGAAAGAACAAAGTGATTTCAAAACATTATTTTGTAATTCAATTTACATGCAACGCTCGATTTTTCTGGAAGCCTTATTTTTAAATTACATCAAATAAAACCTTGGTTAATTTTGTTGTTGTGGAGATTATGTCAACGTAAAAATAGTATGATGACAAAAACACCTCTGTAGATTGCTTTGGTATGTTTTTTTACCTTTTCTGACCTTTATAGCTTCGCAATAATTTATTTATTTATTCGCCATACACAGTACATGTACATATGAATACATTAGAGTTCATAAACAAATAGGACAATATGGCAGGTTATCTGAGAACAGGCAATATACCTATACAAGCTCAGAAACCATCGGTTTAAAATTAAAATTATGTTTGAAAATAATACAATTAATAAAACGATTGTTTTAACGTGGAGCACCACGATTCACAGGAGTGACACATACATGCCCCTGACCAGGTACATACATTATCTGTATCGAAATCTGTTATAAGGTTGTCATAATGCATTACAAGTTTACGTTTAGAAGAATATATAGAATAGGCGTCCCTCAATTGCCGCGGGAGGGCGTTCCACATTGGAACAATTCTATTAAAGAAACTTCTTTTAAAACACTCTGTTCTAACAATTTTCATACGTAGAACACGGCCCGCATTGCCAGATCTCAGAGATAAATTTGAAATTACTTTTATATTATTATGCCAGGCTACGTCATAGTATCCTTTATTACATTTAAAAACATATAACAAATCTGCAATCTCACGTAGGTAAGATAATGAGTGAAAATGAAGCATAGTGCATCGTTGGTCGTATTTAATTTCCGGATAATTAAGAATATAACGAGTAGCTGCTCTCTGTATTGACTCAATAGCTTTTGTATCTGAAACCGTACTGGGGGACCACACACAAGAACAATATTCTAAATTGCTCCGTACCAATGTACGGTACAGAGACGTCGTGACGTTAACAGGAGCATTAAAACCAACTGCTCGTTTAATCATACCCATCGTTCTATTACATTTATTAATTAATCCCTTACAAAGTGTGTCCCATGTGAGATAGGTGTTTATCAGTACTCCCAAATCTCGAATGTGCTTTACCCGTTGTAGGGGCTTGTTTAAAATTTTATATTAAAAAATAAATGGCAAATTATTTCCGGTGATGGATAATACATTGCATTTATCAATGTTAAAATCCATTCCCCAGATATAACTCCACATTAAAAGACTTTCGATATCCTGCTGTAGCGGAACACAATCATTTAAAGACCTTATTTTGAAATGTAATTGGTACATGGATATATTTACGTAGAAAAATTTAAATTTGATCGAGTATTGTCATTATACTCAGTGTTGCAGACTATATTATCAAAATTATTTTCATCACTATACACATCAAATCCCACACCTATTTTTTCCAGACGGTCTATTTCATCATAATCATCATCTAAAACCTTGGAAACCCTGGTGATGCTGAGGTTATGTAAACCTAAAAATGGTATGATGACAAAAACACCAGTCTAGATTGCTGATATCTGGGGTTTTGACATTTGCTGATCTTCGCAGCTCAGCTCAGCATTTTATATACATGACATTTTTTTCTCTTCCGATATTAATGACTAAAAACTATCTGTATTTCATTATTTGCTGGTTGAAAATCACTAACCAGAATGGTCAGTGACATGGACGCAATGTTCTCTTGCATTTTTTATTTGTGCGATGTGCGCATGCGCATAGCTATAACCTGTATTGTGCCCAGGGGCTACCTCAGGCTCAGGAGTCCTTGAAAAAGAAGTCCGTTTCTGGCGGTAATTTATCAGGGGGAAGTCGGCAAATGAAGAGTTAAGCCATCATTTTATTTATTCGACGTCTCTTTTTTAGAAGACCAATACACTTTGTTACATTGCCTCAACAAACACGAGACGTCGACCTGATGTTAATGTAATGTTGGCCAGCGTTGCAGACCGTGGACCAGCAATCAAGCAATTTTCCCATCATGCCAGCAGCTGAATTGTGATTTAATATAGGACTTCTACCCCCCCCCGGACGGTCAGTGAAACCTGCCAACAGCGAAACCTGTTATTGGTTGACAACCCAGCAAATATAAAACATTTTTATAACATTTATACAACGTCGGCCCAACGTCTTCGACGTTGGACCAGCATTGTACAAATGTTATACAAATGTTTTGCGTTTACTGGGAAGCACACTCCACAACCGATTCTCTGTATTTATAGGCTGTCTGTGTGCAGACGCTCTTTCGCTCTTCACCTGTTCACACAGGCCTTATCACAGGGCGTATTTTGTGGAATATTCCGCTGACTAAAAAATCCACGGACTGTCCTCGAAGAGCGTGAATTATACGTATTAGAAAACAGGTAGATTAATACAAGGTGGGTCACTCACTGCCATGTGCGAAGTCAAACAGCAGTAAATGCTTACTTTACAAGTAAGAAGTTACTGCCCTAGGCGGCACCTTCCCAGCAAACATGAGACGTCGGCCCAACGTTTGTTTACTGCGTTGGCCCAACAGCTAACCAGCGTTGGGCCAACGTGTCATGTTTGCTGGGTTTATGTCAATTTGACGTCGATAATTAATTAAAAATAACAACATTTCATTTGTGTCAATTTAATGTTAAATATACGTAAATATTTGATGAATTTCTTTTTTAAATATAATTTTAACTTTATTTTGCACTGCGGTGGTAATTTAGTGAGATTTCTTTAAAAAAAATTAATGTGCATAAGTCTACAGTTTGATGTTCAATAATAACGTCAAACTAGTGAGACAAATCTGATATCAATCTTCAGACATCAAAATGGTTTCAATCTTTAGTCAATCTGTTGACCAAATAGGCAGTAGGTCCCTACTGCTGTAAACAAAATATATATCAAACAAGAAAATGTAAAGGAGCAATGAGCAAAATAGCATATATCGTCTCCTTATATATGAAAAGGTGTATCTGCCACTTTAAAAAGTGGCAGATACACCCTTTCATATCTAAGGGGACGATATGTTTAGTTCAAATTCTGCAAATGTTAGTAGCGAGACACAGCTTCAAATGGTATGGGTATATAAATCTTATAGCTTATTATCTAGCATTGACATATTTGCTGCTGACTTTTTCCTCTTGATGCTGTGCATCACTGATTGTACTTGTTGGTCATGTGTTTGACAGGGATTGCTGGTCGCCACCCTTCAACATGACAACTGACGCTATGATGACCACTGAGCTTATGATGTCTGCAAATGATACAGACCCGTCTCCTCCTATCATTGCTGGGATCAAGGATGCTGGCATAAAATTATGTTATGCTAAAATGGATCTACCACTGTTACCACGTATCATCCTGACTATACTCTTACTGATATCAGTGGTTGGTCACGTGTTGGTCATAATAGTGTGTGTACGAGAGAGGAATAAAGCCACATACAAGCAGGACATTGTCTACATGGTGGCTCTCGCAATTGTGGACATGATATTTTGCTTGTCCATTCTTATCATGCGACCTAGTGTACGAAATATTGTGGCTTTAAAAACTTTACTACCGTTGTTATTATGTATGTCATTGGTGTTAATGGCCCTAAGGGCGGTTGAGAGATTCAATATTTTCATCCGAAAGCAAGCAAAACCATGGTCTTTCAGATTTCAGATTATTTTATGTCTGGTTTCTAATTTATTTGTGGCCGTTCCCATCAACTATTCCAATTTTTTCACCAATATACCATTTGGTTTTATATTCTGGTGCATTGTATCTTTGATCATACTGGTATCTTATGTCACAATCGTGTGTAAACTTCTGCTACAAGGGCGTAAATCAAGTCATACACAGCCCACGAGGTTGTTTCGGCGTCAAATCAACGCTACCACTTATATTGACTCAACTTTGCTACAGCATCAAAGATCCAAAGACAGGTCTCCTCTCAAAACAGCTACTGATCAATATACTGGACCATCAAGTAGGCCCACGAATGAGACGGAAATAACATTTGTTAGAACGTTACAGACCCCAAATGCAGTTATGAACAACCACAACTCATTACGACCAGATGGTATTGTTCAAGAGAAAATACTTGACCAACTGAAAAATAATGAAGTAATTCTACATGTAGCTGAGACAAATAAAGATATAGGAAAAAAACAGAAGGAAATGGCCATTGCACAGGCAAGTAAACAGTTGGAAAATGAAAATATAGCAATAGTTTTTGCAGAGACAATTAATTATCCGGGAAATGAACAAAACGAAGCGATTCTTGAGCAAGATATTAAACAGTTGGGAAAGGGAGACAGCGATGTGTGTTTTGTACAAACAAGTGAAAAATTTGGAAAGGAAAATAAACAAGTGGATCTTGCACAGAAAAGCACACAGGTAGCAAAAGACAGTAGAACTGAGGTTCCAATACATGTTAACAGGAATCAAATAAGTACTACTAGGCGAAACAAAGGCAACCACCTTTGTCGCTCTAGTTCAGCATTAGTTTTCATCACTATCATATTCTATTTGTCCTGGTTTCCTGCTTGGATGATTAATATCTCGGATAGGTTATCATGCTATCTTATATTTTTTATTGTTATCAATTCCACCGTCAATCCCGTTATCTATTTGATCACTCTCAAATCATTTAGACAGGCGTCCTATATTTTACTCTCCATGCTTTTTCGCAGGCTTTGTAAAATCCGATTAAGCAATATTTGAATGTTTTAGTAGACGTTATATCAATGCCGATTTAATGTTGGCCCACCATAAATATAGTCCACGACCCTGAACCAGCTATAATGCAGACGATTTCTCCCATGGTACAATATATTGAAGATATAGTCAACTGTTAAAACTTGCAGGACATGTGTCCCCCAAAATGCAATAATGCCCGTGGGTAGGCGTAAGCCCTATATCATAGCGACATCTATGAGTTAATATTTCCACCAAAGCTCTTACCTCTGGCTCTTAGCTGTGCGTAGGGTTTGCATGCTAACTGACTTTATTACCGCGGGGATCTTGAAACATCTGACCCGCCAATGTATTGACAGGACAGATTCCCCTCAAGCATTGTACACTCGACCAGTGTTGCTTCAATGTTGGGCCAGCGTCGCAGACGTTGGTCTAACATTAAGCCAGCATTGGGTCAATGTCTCGTTTAAGTAGTATTTGGTAATCAGCTGCAGTTTAGTTGCTGATATTAATGCCGTCAACCTGTACTCTGTAGGCTACTGTAGGCCTACACGTGACCGACCCACGCATGTCCGTTCCGCAGTTGAATGGTCCTTAAATGTAATGTAATAAATCTGTATGAATAGTGGGCCTATATACATGTAGTATGGACGGCTTAAATATTGTTAATGTAGTCTGACCACTGGCCCTGTTATTACATATTGGGCCAGAAACGGGGCTCTGGTTTTTAGGTTGTGATTGGCCAGCCTCAATTTGATTCAATTTGGGGGTGTAGCTTGAAGATTTGAATCCTATTGGCCGATTGAGTTTAGGGATTCCCCGACGTATTTCTTCAAACTGTCAATAAACACAAGTACGATTAGTGATGCGTACCACACTAGTTTTTTTACGGATATATGCACAATCAATTTATAATATTCCCAGGAAACACGTTACATTGAAACAATGCTGTTTTTAATGTTGGGCCAGCGTCAAAGACAATGGCCCAACATTAAAACACATTGTTTCAATGTATCGTTTTTGTTGGGTTGACCATTTCTAGGTGATGCTCTGCACCACCGATCGTACTTGCATTATCACTCCAAATAGCTCTGTGACCCTCACGTGTCCGTGACGTATATAGGCCAGGTGAACTATCTGGCCCAATATCAGTGTTCAGGCTATTGTTAGTGTCATTTATCTGGATTTAACCCTTTCCTCGCCAAGTTATCTTTTTTAAATTGTCACCCACTTGAAGTTTTGCGTCGCTACCGCGACCCACAATTTCAAGTGGATAAAAATTAATCAAATTTGTTTAGTTTAAGACCAAACCTTTGCAAATCCTGATGTTTAAACACTCACTTTATTCCTAATAACTGTAATTTAACCTGTTAATAAAACAGATTTAAAACGACTGTAGTCGCGCTTATCGGAGGCTCAGCCTGTCACATGACGAGATCGGCCAATCATCACCGTCATGCTGTTGGTATTTAAATTAGGGGGTAGAATACTAGACTTTTGAATACTATACTTCGGTAATTGTGGCAGGAATGCACATCTCAAGGTAAATGTGTTCATTTTATTAGCAGATTAAAACACTGTCATCGGAAAAAACCCGTGTGTTTCAACATCAAAATTTCCAATATTTTGATCCCAAATTAAACAACGAGTAATGTTCACCCATTCGAAGTTGTGATATATCTTTTCATGGCATTAAACAGGACACAGACCGTGCAGGGTTTACAGCTCATTTGACCCCCGCTGTGGATCCACATATATTGACCCTGTCAGGGCATTACATACGTATATAGCCAGAACACAGCCAATACGGCCCATTCATACATGTCCTGTTTTTATATAATTATGTCGACCTTACAAGGTCTTGTCATCTGACACTATTGCCAACATTTTAGTAGAGGCCATATTGTTGGCTGGCTTACATGGACGAGGTTTTTCGGCTAAGGGTTTCCGACCTACTGGAGCTACTAGTGCAATTGACATTGGATGCGATTCTAAAGTTGTACAGCGTTTGGGTCGGTGGAAAACCAAATAAGTTTTCTTCGAACTCTATGTACATAGTAGAACCGATTTCAACTATACACAATCACTTCTTGATCACCATTAATATTTCTTATATGTACTGTTATTAGACACTTATGAAGTTATAATAACTCTTTTCTCTCCAATTTAGCATTACTGTGTTGTCATGTATCCATGAAACTGGACGTATTTTTAAATAAATCGTAGTCCAGTGAACGGGGTCATGACCTCAGTAATGACTTCATTACTTACTGGCTATATGGACTATGTCCGTATAGCCAGCCTCCAGTTTCTGTTTGGTGCTTTTTTGGTACTTTATTGTTACGTAACGATTGCATAATAATTACGTAATATTGATGTGTTATTATTGTATAATATGTGATAATGTCTATTGTTATGTCATAGCTATTGTATTTGTATGGGAAGCATTAAATGGAACAATAGCATTACTGTGTTGTCATGAATCTATGAAACTGGACGTAGGTTTAAATAAACCCAGCCTCGTGGCCGGTAAGCGGAGGATGTGCTCTCACGTCTGTACTCGATGAGCAACGAGGTAGGAATGGCAGAGTATGACGGGCTCGCACGTGGCGAGAGCTAGCCGGAAGGTCTGACTCGTCAGTATGCGATTCCGTTTAGCTCGGATTCGGCCGAGATGAATCTGCAGTTGAGGTCGCCACAGTAATCATTAACATTTTCAAAATATCCAGTGTTTTATTATGGCAATGCCACATAAGATTTTAATTAGTGATAACATGTATATTCTCGTGTGATTTTACCAGACTAACCATATTGTATATACATGTATATATATTGCTATGACAAATAAGTCTGTAAATGTCAATCCACCCATGTATCTATCTATTATTTAAATTGTCAATCCCATTGAAAAACATATTTTTTATGTTATGTGCACGTTTTGACTAGCACAATGTACCCAGTTACTAGAATCATAAATAATTGTTCAATTTAAACGTACTCAGTCTATTTTTCTTATTTAAGGTTTCTTGAGTTTTCGACCAGTGTATTATACTAACAAAACAGAACATGTATGTGTGTCATCATTATTATTGTTATGTAGACCACCTTGATGGATCAAGTTCATGTTTTGCTCAAACCTAGGGGTTGGTCCGAAGAGTGCCACCTGTCGCCAATGGAAATTCAAATTTGAAATAACCTGATTGGTTTTACCAGATAAAAGCCAACAAATCTTCTCTACTGTAAAAGCACGATACAGGTGGACGTCACATAGGCACATACCGATAGTCATAGAGCGGATATATGGTGCGCGACAGGCTCTTGTGCCGAGCAGTGACCAACAATAATAAAATATTATTTATAAGTGGCCTAAACATTCTTACTAAATGGCTATTACGTTGGTTTGCCTCAGCTTCTGAATTTGAAAAAATGGCTTTAAATAAATTACTAAACTGGCTTATGATGTGTCATTCTCCTGGCGCAACATGTATTTTGTTCCCAATAGCTCTGTGAAATGTTGATGATGGCGGCTATCGCGGCTCTGAATCGGCTTCCATTTTGGCTTTTGCCCTCCAGTGGCAAATGTACAGGGAGAAATACAGGGGACGTTTAGTATGTTGCTCAGGTGGAGTTCAAAATGCAACCCCCCAAATTGCATCTCTCCCTTATTTTTTCCGATCAAAAGTCCTAATTTTTACTGTACTATGTCCATAAATGTAAGATTATGACGTCTAAAGTAGATCCGCACTGAAAGAATTAAAACAAATTATAATAACCGTGGACCCATAACATACGTATTCAAATGAAGCGCAAACTAAAACATTTATGATGATTTTAAATTGAAAAAAACCCTTTGCTCCCCATGGTTTGCATCAAAATATCTTAGCATTTTAAGGGTTAACCGCCAAATTATTCAATCTGATTTTCACCCACTTGAAGTTGTGTCTCGCTGACGCGATCCACAACTTCAAGTGAGTGAAAATTATTCTGATTTGACAAAATGGAGGTCAACTGTTTTCAAATATTGCTGATTGATGTCACATTTTTTCTTTAAGGTGTTGAAAAGGTGGTACACAATGTGCTAATAAAAAATGAAAACCCGAATATATGCTGCACCGGCGGTTAAAGGGTTATTGTCACTACAAAATATATCACACACAGAGCATGAAATGTTCACACATAATAAAATACGACCCTCGCTTCGCCTAGCCGATATAAAATAATATTTTTTTCAAACATCTAATGTATGAGTAATATCATATATTTTTCGATCAATAGTATAAATAAAAATGGTATTTTACAAGAATTAGAGAGAGGTTTTTCTTACGTTTATGTGAAGATACTATTAGTGAGCACGTGTAGATCCACCATCAACTGACACCTGTCATCCTCACAAACGTTTTATATCGAATGCTTTACGAATTCAATGACAGGAGTACAAAGTTTTTAATGTTGGGCCAGCGTCAAAGACGATGGCCCAAATTAAAACACATTGTTCCAATGTATCGTTTTTGTTTGGTTGGCCATTTCTAGGTGATGCTCTACCAATCGTACTTGCATTATCACTCTAAATAGCTCTGTGACCCTCACGTGTCCGTGACGTATATAGGCCAGGTGAACCGGGGGGAATTTCTACTGGTAAAAGAGTGTCAAGAATGTAAAATGGAGCCCAGTATCTGGCCCAATATCAGTGTTCAGGCTATTGTTAGTGTCATTTATCTGGATTTAACCCTTTCCTCGCCAAGTTATCTTTTTTAAATTTTCACCCACTTGAAGTTTTGCGTCGCTACCGCGACCCACAACTTCGAGTGGATAAAAATTACTCAAATTTGTTTAGTTTAAGACCAAACCTTTGCAAATCCTGATGTTTAAACACTCACTTTATTGCTAATAACTGTAATTCAACCTGTTAATAAAAGAGATTTAAAACGACTGTAGTCGCGCTTATCGGAGGCTCAGCCTGTCACATGACGAGATCGGCCAATCATCACCGTCATGCTGTTGGTATTTAAATTAGGGGGTAGAATACTATACTTTTGAATACTATACTTCGGTAATTGTTGCAGGAATGCACATCTCAAGGTAAATGTGTTCATTTTATTAGCAGATTAAAACACTGTCATAGGAAAGAAAACGTGTGTTTCAACATCAAAATTTCCAATATTTTGATCTCAAATTAAACAACGAGTAATGTTCACCCATTCGAAGTTGTGAACATTTTTTTTATTGTCATTGTGTTTAATGTTAAGACCATCAGATATCGCCCCTCGGTCTGTGTGTTTTGACACTGTGACTATGTTTCAAACGGGACGTATCTTCAGCACAGATAAGGTGGTTTTTAATAGTGACGGCAGCTGTGATATCTCTTCTAGTGGCATTAAACAGGACACAGACCGTGCAGGGTTTACAGCTCATTTGCCCCCCGCCGTGGATCCACATATTGACCCTGTCAGGGCATTACATACGTATATAACCAGAGCACAGCCCATACGGCCCATTTATACATGTCCTGTTTTTATATCATTATGTCGACCTTACAAGGTCTTGTCAGCTGACACTATTTCTAACATTTTAGTAGAGGCCATATCGTTGGCTGGCTTACATGGACACGGTTTTTCGGCTAAGAGTTTCCGACCTACTGGAGCTACTAGTGCAATTGACATTGGATGCGATCCTAAAGTTGTACAGCGTTTGGGTCGGTGGAAAACCGAATCAGTTTTCTTCGAACACTATGTACATAGTCGAACCGATGTCAACTATACACAATCATTTCTTGATCACCATTAATATTTGTTATATGTACTGTTATTAGACACTGGCTATGTCCGTATAGCCAGCCTCCAGTTTCTGTTTGGTGCTTTTTTGGTACGTTTATTGTTACGTAACGATTGCATAATAATTACGTAATATTGATGTGTTATTATTGTATAATATGTGATAATGTCTATTGTTATGTCATAGCTATTGTATTTGTATGGGAAGCATTAAATTGAACAATAGCATTACTGTGTTGTCATGTATCCATGAAACTGGACGTAGGTTTAAATAAACCCAGCCTCGTGGCTGGTAAGCGGAGGATGTGCTCACACGTCTGTACTCGATGAGCAACGAGGTAGGAATGGCAGAGTATGACGGGCTCGCACGTGGCGAGAGCTAGCCGGAAGGTCTGACTCGTCAGTATGCGATTCCGTTTAGCTCGGATTCGGCCGAGATGAATCTGCAGTTGAGGTCGCCACAGTAATCATTAACATTTTCAAAATATCCAGTGTTTTATTATGGCAATGCCACATAAGATTTTAATTAGTGATAACATGTATATTCTCGTGTGATTTTACCAGACTAACCATATTGTATATACATGTATATATATTACTATGACAAATAAGTCTGTAAATGTCAATGAAATAACTATCTATCCACCCATGTATCTATCTATTATTTAAATTGTCAATCCCATTGAAAAACATATTTTTTATGTTATGTGCACGTTTTGTCTAGCACAATGTACCCAGTTACTAGAATAATAAATAATTGTTCAATTTAAACGTACTCAGTCTATTTTTCTTATTTAAGGTTTCTTGAGTTTTCGACCAGTGTATTATACTAACAAAACAGAACATGTATGTGTGTCATCATTATTATTGTTATGTAGACCACCTTGATGGATGAAATTCATGTTTTGCTCAAACCTAGGGGTTGGTCCGAAGAGTACCACCTGTCGCCAATGGAAATTCGAATTTGAAATAACCTGATTGGTTTTACCAGATAAGAGCCAACAAATCTTCTCTACTGTAAAAGCACGATACAGGTGGACGTCACATAGGCACATACCGATAGTCATAAAGCGGATATATGGTGCGCGACAGGTTATCCTGTGCCGAGCAGTGACCGTCAATAATAAAATATTATTTATAAGTGGCCTAAACATTCTTACTAAATGTCTATTACGTTGGTTTGCCTCAGCTTCTGAATGTGAAAAAATGGCTTTAAATAAATTACTAAACTGGCTTATGATGTGTCATTTTCCTGGCGCAACATGTATTTTGTTCCCCATAGCTCTGTGAAATGTTGATGATGGCGGCTATCGCGGCTCTGAATCGGCTTCCATTTTGGCTTTTGCCCTCCAGTGGCAAATGTACAGGGAGAAATACAGGGGACGTTTAGTATGCTGCTCAGGTGGAGTTCAAAATGCAATCCCCCAAATTGCATCTCTCCCTTATTTTTTCCGATCAAAAGTCCTAATTTTGACTGTACTATGTCCATAAATGTAAGATTATGACGTCTAAAGTAGATCCGCACTGAAAGAATTAAAACAAATTATAATAACCGTGGACCCATAACATAGCTATTCAAATGAAGCGCAAACTAAAACATTTATGATGATTTTAAATTGAAAAAAACCCTTTGCTCTCCATGGTTTGCACCAAAATATCTTAGCATTTTAAGGGTTAACCCTTTAACCGCCAAATTATTCAATCTGATTTTCACCCACTTGAAGTTGTGTCTCGCTGACGCGATCCACAACTTCAGGTGAGTGAAAATTATTCTTATTTGACAAAACGGAGGTCAACTGTTTTCAAATATTGCTGATTGATGTCACATTTTTTCTTTAAGGTGTTCAAAAGGTGGTGCATAATGTGCTAATAAAAAATGAAAACCCGAATATATGCTGCACCGGCGGTTAAAGGGTAATGCCACTACAAAATATATCACACACAGAGCATGAAATGTTCACACGTAATAAAATACGACCCTCGCTTCGCCTAGCCGACATAAAATAATATTTTTTTCAAACATCTAATGTATAAGTAATATCATATATTTTTCGATCAATAGTATAAATAAAAATGGTATTTTACAAGAATTAGAGAGAGGTTTTTCTTACGTTTATGTGAAGATACTATTAGTGAGCACGTGTAGATCCACCATCAACTGACACCTGTCATCCTCACAAACGTTTTATATCGAATGCTTTACGAATTCAATGACAGGAGTATAAAGTCCATTTTTGTGTTGACTACCCGGTAAACACAAAACATTTGTATCACATTTATACAATGTCGGACCAACGTCGAAGACGTTGGGCCGACGTTGCATAAATGTTATGCAAATGCTTTGTGCTTACTGGGCAGTAGGCCTTAATGCAAGACAATACAATTATGTGACTTTTTTCTCTCCCTTATAACACAGTTTGAGAAGTGAACAAATGAATGAATGAATGAATGAATGAATGAATGAATGAATGGATTAATTAACGAATTAATTAATTAATTATTAAACGAGTTAACCAACGAGCGAATAAACAAGCGAATAAATAGATAACATGATAAATAATTTTCCGAATTATTTGGCGATATGATATTATTTCAAGAGGCTAATTAATGAAGTAATTTATTTATTGGTTTAAAATCATGCGCTTGTGTTAAAAATATTATTTTGTTATAAATTATGAACAATAATTGCAAGTCAGATTATTTTCGGCATTTGTAGTCTATGTCAGGTCAGGAGCTGTCCACCGGGCACATGACATTGCTGCGAAGTTGAATCAAGGTCGCAGTAACGTCGTGTTCCCATTGGCTAGGCCTATGTACAGTTCAAGGTAAACTGTGTGGATATAACAGGTGCAATTCTGATGTGAAGAAAATTGTATGTTATGAATTTATAAATTACTAGAAGTCCATATTCTCTTTATTTGATTACTTAAACAAAAATGGCAGTCGCACGGAAGTCAAGAACAGTAAAAATTAATCTTTTCAACGCGTACTCACACTATTCTGTTCTCTCCTTTACAAACCACTAACTCTAGGGAATCATGCTCTAGCAAACACAAGACTTTGATCATTAATGCGGATTTATTATTGGGCCAGCGTCGCAGACGGTGAAGCATCATTGGTGGGACAGCATTAAATCAGCGTTTAATTTAATCAGCGTTTGATCATCAATGTGTTATGTAGCTGCGGCCTTGGAATTTCTTCGTCATAATTATCTGTTAGGAGTTGGCCTACAAGAGCAAAATCACTTTTGTAGTGGTTTACATAATTTTTTAAATGGCTGTGACCACTTCTTCAGTGACCAAGATCATTTTGTAATGCAGGCCAGTTGTGTACTCACAGTTGACTAGGATACATCACCCATACTGTATAAACTTATATAATAAAGAACTTGAAACAATAAGTAACCAGTTACTTATTCGATATTTTAATAACTAACATGTCCTTTAGTGTACATGTACAAGGGTAGCTAGCAATCGATTTTTTGATCGATCGACTATCGATCGATCAATACATTTTTTAAATGATAGTTTTTATTGTTGATTGATTCATTGATGGATGAAAATTATTGTTTCATCGATTTATTGATCGTTTGTTTGATTGTTAATAAATGTATTTATCGCTGGATTGATTGATTAATGTTTGTTGGATTGATGTTTCAATATTCGATAAGACACCAGTTTCTCATAATTATTGGATATCTCAATGAGTAGCTAGTAATCGATAAATCAATAGATCGACCAATTGATCGATTATTTGATTAATCCATTGATTGATTGATTGATTGATTGATTGATTGATTGATTGATTGATTGATTGATTGATTGATTGATTGATTGATTGATTGATTGATTGATTGATTGATTGATTGATTGATTGATTGATTGATTGATTGATTGATTGATTGATTGATTGATTGATTGATTGATTGATTGATTGATTGATCGATCGATCGATCGATCGATCGATCGATTGATTGGATGAGGTTTGAAAAGCCAAAATCATCATTTTTATATTGTCTCTTGATTTGTCCATAATATGTAAACATGTCCGTAGACTAGAATTGCGTTATTTAAGTTTTGTGTTGGGCGTTTACCAGTTAAGCGAGAAATAATGACGATATTTAATTTCAGATATTCATGTCCAACATAAGAAGTACGGGAGTAACCGATAAATGGGGCTTTCGGCACACTTGCTACGTTGCCACAGCAACCCCAAATTTAAAAGACTTCTACAATTGTAGTCTTAATGGACACGTATCATGGGCATTAGTCTATAAAGAAACGAAAATCTTTTTTTGGCTTCTGGATGATTTTCGGCCTGATTTTGCCGCTTTAAACATTATGTCCGTGTTTTTCTAAGCTGTCCACGCCCCAAAAAATCCAACTCGACAACTTGATGTGGACATATAGCGACCATTAAAAGATCATGGGGGGGGGGGGGGGCTAGAAGAGTTTTTGGCGCTAAATTCGACCATTTTTTTATTCGCCATACGCAATACCGTATAAAACTGGAGGCAGTTGGACTACACAATTGTTTTTCAAAGCAGCGTGTGGCCGGATTTGTTTCGGTCACATTGAAAGCTAGATTATTTGGTCGTGAAATCTTCCAGACCCCACCCGACGGTCTTTTAATGGGGGCTCCCTCAGTCACAAAAAAAACATGCATCTCTCCATAGCAAACACGAGATATTGAGCCAGCATTAAAACAACACTGGTTCAATATCTTGCTGGGTCTTTCTATTAAACTCCGTTATTTTTTCACTACTCTCTCTGTCCATTTAACTTTTCCTTTGCCGACTTCCCCTTGATCACCCCCCCCCCCCAGAAACCGACTTCTTTTAAGGGGGGTCCCTGTTTCACAAAACAGGTTAGAGCTATGCGCATGCGCACATCGCACAGTTTAAAAATGCAAGAGAACATTGCGCCCATGTCACTGACCCTTCTGGTTGGCGATTTTCAACCACGCATTTAATGAAATATCTCTATTGCAATTATTATATGTACACATGCAGAATTTGTTAAAGGAAGGTAGTTTTTTGCATAAATGCGAAATTGGTAAAAGAAGAGTTAAATAACGACGACATGACGACCGTCGGTGATTATTATGAATATGGCATGTCATCGAGTTACGTTTCTTAACCCTTTGCCTGCATATCACGACTTTTGTTTTTTTCAATCTGTTTTATAAGTCAGCTGAATCACTGTTAGTGGGAATGAAATATTTGTCTAAACATCAACATTTGCAAATATTAGTGCTCAAATTAAACAAATATGAGTATTTTTTAGCCACTTGAAGTTGTGGGTCGCGGTAGCGAAACACAACTTCAAGTGGCTGATAATTTAAATAAATTAACATAAGGGTCAATGGTGAACTGCCGTTCTAAAGGAAAAAAGTACAAGTATAAGCGGTTCGTCTTTGTACTGCAACGAATGACTCAATTATATCATGATAAATATGTGCCTCAAATATTTGGGAAATTATTTAACTAAAAATAAAAAATGTCTAATCACAACGAAAAAGTTGAAATAAAAAACATTATCTTTATTATTTTCTTGTAATTCTAACATACGCACAGTAGGCATATGCGTGAATGAATAAATGAAGAAATGAAGAAATGAAATGAATAAATGAAGAAATGAAATGAATAAATGAAGAAATGAAATGAATAAATGAAGAAATGGAATGAAGAAATGAAGAAATGAAATGAAGAAATGAAGAAATAAAATGAAGAAATGAAGAAATGAAATGAAGAAATGAAGAAATGAAATGAAGAAATGAAGAAATGAAAAAATGAAATGAAGAAATAAAGAAATAAAGAAATGAAGAAATGAAGAAAATGAAATGAAGAAATGAAGAAATGAAGAAATGAAATGAAGAAATGGAGAAATGAAATGAAGAAATGAAGAAATGAAATGAGGAAATGAAGAAATGAAGAAATGAAATGAAGAAATGAAGAAACGAAGAAATGAAATGAAGAAATGAAGAAATGAAATGAAGAAATGAAGAAATGAAATGAAGAAATGAAGAAATGAAATGAAGAAATGAAGAAATGAAATGAAGAAATGAAATGAAGAAATGAAGAAATGAAGAAATGAAATGAAGAAATAAAGAAATGAAGAAATGAAGAAATGAAGAAATGAAGAATTGAAGAAATGAAGAAATGAAGAAATGAAGAAATGAAGAAATGAAGAAATGAAGAAATAAAATGAAGAAATGAAATGAAGAAATGAAGAAATGAAGAAATGAAATGAAGAAATGAAGAAATGAAATGAAGAAATGAAGAAATAAAATGAAGAAATGAAATGAAGAAATGAAGAAATGAAATGAAATGAAGAAATGAAATGAAATGAAATGAAGAAATGAAATGAAGAAATGAAATGAAGAAATGAAATGAATTGAAATGAAATAAAGAAATGAAATGAAATGAAGAAATGAAATGAAGAAATGAAATGAAGAAATGAAATGAAATGAAGAAATGAAATGAAATGAAGAAATGAAATGAAATGAAGAAATGAAATGAAATGAAGAAATGAAATGAAATGAAATGAAATGAAGAAATGAAGAAATGAAATGAAATAAGAAAATGAAATGAAGAAATGAAATGAAGAAATGAAATGATATGAAATGAAATGAAGAAATGAAATGAAATGAAAAGAAATGAAAAAATGAAATGAAATGAAATGAAGAAATGAAATGAAATGAAGAAATGAAGTGGAATGAAATGAAGAAATGAAATGAAGAAATGAAATGAAGAAATGAAATGAAATGAAATGAAGAAATGAAATGAAGAAATGAGATGAAATGAAGAAAAGAAATGAAATGGAGAAATAAAATGAAATGAAGAAATGAAATGAAGAAATGAAGAAATGAAATGAAATGAAGAAATGAAATGAAGAAATGAAATAAAATGAAATGAAGAAATGAAATGAAGAAATGAAATGCAGAAATGAAATGAAATGAAGAAATGAAATGAAATGAAGAAATGAAATGAAGAAATGAAGAAATGAAATGAAGAAATGAAATGAAGAAATGAAATGAAATGAAGAAATGAAATGAAGAAATGAAATAAAATGAAGAAATGAAGAAATGAAATAAAATGGAATGAAAGGAAATAAAATGAATGAATGAATGAATGAATGAATGAATGAATGAATGAATGAATGAATGAATGAATGAATGGATGGATGAATGGATGAATGGATGGATGGATGGATGGATGGATGGATGGATGGATGGATGGATGGATGGATGGATGGATGGATGGATGATGGATAAACTGGACCCAGAGAGCCCCCTGTGATGGTGAGATGAATCAGATGACAGTGTTTTGTATTGTCGAAGTTTTAAATTCGAGCGCTGGAGATATGAGATCGAGCACAATATTCACCAAAATGAATCTTTACGAGTGGACGGAATAAACTTATTTCTATGACACCTGAAAAGGCCTATACCGACGAACACTTCAAGCTCCGGTGTGACAGTCGGCAGCGTTACCTACTGTATCGGGTCTCATGCATAATAAGCGTACATAACACTGCAAAAAGATAGGTCAAGCCAGACACTGCAACTGTACAAGCTCAGTCCCATGTCGTTTTATACAGCATGTGGAACATTTAAAATCTCTGATTTTAAATTGAATTCAATTATGAAAAAAACCATTGGAATCTACCAAAGGAAAGACGTATTGTGTGGAGATATTCTTATTGTAATTATTTGTGTAGAGCCCTATCTACTAAAACCGGTTAATTTAAATTCCGCTGGAGGTGGGACTGGCGGCGGCACCATTCCCATCTCAAGAGTACGTTGGTATATGCCTTTTCTCAATTCCATAATCTAATTTTAACAAATGAAGCTAGGAACAAGTGTAATACCTCATTTTATACGATTTGGCCGATTAATTCATTTTTGGTACTATTTCGGTGATTCAAGGTAATCATCAATATACATGACTGTAAGCTCATAAGTAAGAGGCCCAACGTTCAATTTTGGTACCCTGAACCCAGCAAAAACAAGACATTTAGCCAATGCTGCTTTAATGCGGGCCCACCGTCTGCGACGCTGGCCCAACAATAAAGCAATATTTGCTAAACGTTTAGTGTTTATCCCTTTCAGAGCGGGAACCGTCTTTATACGTCACAATCTGACGTCTGTAGACGTCAGATTCTGACGTATAAAGACGGTCCCCACACTGAAAGAATTATAATATTTATAATGACAGTAGACCCATAACATAGGTATTCAAATTAATCAGAAAAAGCTAACTAAGATATTTATGATGAATTCAAATTGAAAAAAACCTTTTTCTTCATGTTTTTCACAAAAATATGTCAGCGCTTTAATGGTTAAAGGGTATAACCAGATGTATACTCTAACTTCTAAGAAAACACGATACAGTCAACCAATGCTGAATTAATGTTGGGCCGACGTCGTAGACGGTGGCCGAACATTTAACCAGCATTGGCTCAATGTATCGCGTTTGTTGGGTTTGGATGTGCCGCCTGCATCCAGCAAACACTAATCGTTGAGATACTCTTGGTTTAATGTTTTTCCAATGTCATAGACGTTGGAAAAACATTAAAACGACATTGAAACTAGAAATAACCCAGTTTTAAGTTACCACTATTTTCAGATTATCCCCGGGAGTAGGCTACGCTGACACTAGTTTCAGCTGCACACTAGATTTAATTATTACTGACTCTTTAAGTATTGGTAGGCCTGGATAAAATACGTCTGACGTCGATCCAACGTCTCTCACATAGGTCGAATGTTGTTCTGTATGAACGGAAATGTTAGAATGTAATAAACGACTTGTTATCAGTTCGGGTTTGATTTACATCAGTCCTGGCCAGGAACAATTCATATCAACGGTTAATCTGGGATATTTTCGATGGTTGGATATTATCACCCAGACAGACTTTCCCCACTCTCCCTCCTGGGATTTTTCAGTGGGTTTATAGAGGGGCGTCATAATTTGAAATGTATTATGTGGTAAAGAGTCTAACTTTAAAACTTTACAATATATTTGTATTCAAATGTTCAATGAAGTCGCCCGAGGACTAGCGAATAGCGCTCCCAAAACTTCACAAAAATCGGTTAAGAATTAATTGAGAAATCAAGCACTACGGCTAATGTGAAGTTAGATATGTGCTTTATTTTTTGCCGTGTATATATGCTAAACACATTAACCCATCACATTCAAATATATGTATTTATTGCGGGCAATAAACGCGTCTAGAAAAATCATATGATGTGCTATCTGATACAAAATTCAAATCAATGTCTTCATGAATGTTAGGTATTCAGTTTATTTAGAAAAATATATATATACCAAAAATTAAATTGGTTAACTGATTTTAATGTTTGCTTGCTGTATGTATTCTAGCCAATAAAGCAATCCTTGTAAGAAAAAACATTCTGATAACCATTGTAAGCAATCACACCTGTTGCTGATAAGAGAGGGAAATGTGGAGTGACGGTGGTGACTACTTCATTATTCATGCTGATGATGGCAGAGTTAGAGCTGACCTCCACACGGACATTAAACCAGACTCCTCCAACAGGACGTCCTGAAGGACAATGGCCAGAAGTTGTTGTCTTTACCACACCGTTTTCCACATAGCCAAGTTGAAAACAATTTGCAGTCGTATGTGGTCTGAAAATATACAAAATTATACCTCATTTTTACGTAATTCCCGATTTGTCCCTCGTCATTTATTGTAATCATTTTAAACACACTGTTATATTGATGGTTATTGCAATGTATTCGGCCACATTTTAACATTTCTTAGCGTTTTAAAATAAAACATATACGTCATGTGAAAATATGACAATGACGTAATTGTATTTTTCATTGATAATTATATTACGGATACGAACACGACTGTATTTTAGTTTTACATTTTGAATCACCTGAAATAAGCGAAATCGAAGTTATTCATGTCTTTCACATTGTACATGGCTCCGGGATGACCTGAGTCGATGCCTAGCCATCCGTTAACGTTCATCAAGTCCACGGACATAGTGTATCGTAATGATGCGGCACAGGCACATCCCTGACAAGATGATCGGCAAAGCCCAGCAGTAGTAGATGGCAAACCAGCTGTCAGTGTTGTTACTCTAGACTCACAGTCCACATGAGACTCAGTGCAGCCAACCATCGAATCTGTGACAATAAACATAGTATATAAGTAGGCCGATTGAAATCAATACAATGCTATAATGTACTAAGTATTTCTAATCTTATGTTAGGTAAAAATAATATTTTATATTCTAAAGTCTAGTGTATTGATTCCATGCTAAAATAATAGCAAAAACAGAATAATAGTGATCGCCACATTTTCCATTATTCAGCATCTTGCACTGACCTTGACATTGAACTTGAAAAAAGACATTTTGTTTTTACTCTACTATATGAATGATATAATTATTATTTTATATTAGACAAATTCACAAAATAATAAATATATTTTAATTCATGACAGATTAGAGAGAAACATCGATTTTTTTGTGGCAGCCCTTTGAAATTGTGGCAGCCTTTTGAAATTGCTCAAAAAGTGTTGTTCCTGGCCGCAAAATTTGGAAGGGACGTATTATGCACTAATCTAAACAGGGAAGAACAACAGACACAAAAAATAACCATGAAATAAATAGTGACTGTAATGCTGTATATCGGGAAAATTATCGAATACATAGACTAGTAATTTCCAAAATAAATAGTTTTAGATGACGATGGCAAATTTAATGCTGGCTTTAAGGCAAATAAAAGCACGTTGGTTAACTTGAATAAATCTCAGGGAGAAAAACTTGAAAATCGTCTTTGCTGATGACTTGATTGGCATTTCTGATAGCCCTGATGGATTGCAGAAAGAATTACTATACCTTCTTCACCCCCATAGCAATAATAAATGACACTTTATTTTGTCAGTAGCGAAAAAACTTAAAGTAAGAAGATTCGTAAAGCAATTCGCACAATTCAAATTAATCCATCGCGATATATAAATTGTTGCAGTTATAAGTATCTGGGTGTATTGGGTAGCAATAAAGACAAGGAAATCTTTAAACATAATTATAGTTATAATTATATTGCCGATCATGCAATAATAATAAATTCGTACAAATTTTCATTTCCTACCATTTTCAGCGTTCGTAAATATTCCTGCGGTGTCACATAACGTTAGTTTCTCAAAACCTTTCTACGCAATCGGTAAAGTTGCGGTTTAATTCGTAACCTGTGTTATGAACACCTGTCGCCTCACGGCCAACTTACTCACACCTTATAGGTAGACAACCAGACAGGAAGCAGGAAGCGAGGTGGACGAACACACATATGGGCAAAAAAGCAGGCAGGCAGACGTAAATTACAACCAAACAGGCAGGCACGAAGCCAGATAAACGGACAGGTAAGTGAACAGGAAAGCAGGCAGACTTACAGACAGCCGAGCATGCAAGTAGGCGTTAATGCTAACAGGAAGGCAGGCAACCGGAAAAGCATGCAGGAAATCAGGTGGAAATGCCGGCAAGTAGGCAGGAAGGTAGACAGACAGATTACCCAGACATACAAGCAGAAAATAGAGATAAAAGCAGGCAGGAAGGCAGACGGAGGGAGCAAACCAGACATGTAGACAAACAGGAAGCCATATAGTCAGACAGCAAGTTTTAAATTAAACCGAAAAACCCTAGAAATTGTATATATGGTCGATTCCCACGAAAGTGATGCATATCGTCAAAAAAACGATTTTGTTGCACAGTACTGAATTATTCAGTTTATATCGCATACATATGGAACTTTCACAACAAATATATGTGAGCTCTTAATATATGATAGTTGCAACATGAATGGAGTTCACGTTCATTTTTGAACAGCAGAGTAACCCTACGAATGTATATTATGTAATATGTAAATGCCATAATATAACTAAAACTTTGGTCGCAAAGGGTACAGCAGTTCAAGTGGTAACAATTAGGTGGTAATGTTTAGAACAGCTTAATAACAGATGCGAAAATTTGATACTGCACATGATGATTTATAGCCAAATTCTACTCTGCTGCAAATAATCAATAGTCAGAAAATTTACAAAAAAAGACATGTCAAACATAATATTTCTTTCAATTCAAGGCTTAGAGTAGAAATAGCAGTTGAATATTAAAATGTAAATGAAGCATCTTGTTTAAAATCATGATTTCATATAATTTGTTCATCTAAACGTTTTTCTCATAGGTTTTAAAAGTGTATTCGTAGGGTTACAAATTGATATTTTATTGAAAAATAAGGCTATTAATTAACATAATTGTTGTGTTATAAACGATTTGTGTCGATAACTAACATTACCTTGACAGCCACATTAATGAACAATCAAAAAAAGATGAAATGAAGAGTTTTTAGCAACAAGTTGCGCGAGGATCACGATTTTATATTAATTTATTGTTTGTCACTGAAATAATAGTCAACCTAAAAATATACATACATTATATACATGTATCATTCACTTGTGAATGGTATTGACGGATAGAGCTACAATGAACAAAAAAGGGTAAAACTGGTTGCTCTACGTCGATTCAAAATGCTTATAACAGCTTTGTTTGTAGGGTTACGCTGTCATTTGTAGGGTTACTCTATCTAGGTGGCCTAGGAAAAATCATCACAATACTGCAATATTGACGGCTCATTATATTATTTAAACACATGTGTGTTCTCCCGTATGCTACTGCTCAATATCCAATAGATTTACCACGCTATAATTAACTTCACATAGATCATTGAACAAAATATCTAATTTGTCAAATAATTTTATGTATTTCCAACTGGTGAAGTCGGACAGTGATTATATCGCTATTGTATCACACACGTTTTAAAATACCACTTGTTTTTGCTTGCTTGTATATATTGTTCTTGAAAAATATCGTGATTTTAGATAAAGGTCTCGCAATGCCAATTAAACTCATATTGTGCTATACAACATATAAGCTATTTGTGAAATTGGTAACCCTACGAATGCACACAGTGGTGAACTCTTTTAGATGCTAGATATGTTTAAATTAATATTTCCAATATTTGCAATACACAAAATAATACACGTTAGATATATTTTTAATATGATGTATAACAAAGTATATTAACAGTAAATTAGCCTTTGCATTGGTGAGTTAAAATAATTTTCAAACGTTTTAAAAACGTGTATGTTATTTCTTGGATAGAAATATTTATTAGCTTGTTGAGTTTTACACCTTATAAGTGCTCGCAGTGATGTTAGCTTTATTCTTAGCCTGTTTTGCAATGAGAACAATATATATTTTTTATTCATTTAACGTTTTTCTCTTGCAGATAGTAGCCCTACGAATACCTAACATTTGTGTAACCCTACGAATGACGATATCATCAGTCTGTGGTGGCCAATGTATTAAATAAGAATATTTTAAACGATATCGTCCACATATTGCCATGTCATGACATGATAATGCATCATAGATATTCAATTAACTCCTGTATTCTCCACACCTACACAGTGAAATATAGCACTGTGATAATTTGTAGGATATATTAAAAATGCAAACATTGCTAACGTTTCAAGATATCCATGTTAACCACTAAAATCTGACTGTCACGTACACTGTACTTTGGTTATTCTGTTAGACAAGGCTGTAAACCCCATGTGTTTTTATGGAATTCCACAGCTGCCATTTCCTTATTTAAAATTCGTAGGGTTATACATATTAAAAAAAACCGTAGTGTTCAATGGTGACCTAGGTTCAATGGTCACCTGTGTAGGTGTGGAGAATACAGGAGTTATTGTATTGAAGACATCCACATGGTTAGAAAACACTCCCATTTGTATTTGAACATGTATATGTTACTCCCTTACCAGCCTGTCATTGTCGTGATACCCAATGTTCACAACTAATGTGGGCAATACCCCGAGTTTTAATTGACGTATAGAATTATATTCGAGCTGGCCATCGTTGCACCTTCGTATCCCGGTCACTGGGAAAAAGAAACCACTGATTTGCATAATGGAATTATCCTGGCTCAACTACAGCAAATGTGGAGCAAACTATCTGAAGAACTAGACGTTCTAGATGACCATAAGCAAATTGCGAGCCGTGCTGGGGAAGGAAATGAAATGAATCGGGCTTTAGGCCACCTTTGTGCACATATAGGCTAAACTGGGCCAGGGGAACCTCCTGAGGATGGTGAGATGACACTGTCCTCCAGACACAGGATTCAAAACTCGAGCCCTGGCGGTCTGAGGCCGAGCACGCTACCTCTCGGTCACGGGGGCTCCCCACAATACTGAGTTTCACACGTGGATGGGGAAGAAACATTTTGTTTCTTTCAAACCGCCGGGACCGGGAACCGAACCCCGAACTCTAGCGTGAGAGGCAGCGGTGCTAACCACTACTCTAGGGCCCCCGCCCGTGCTGGAGAAGGAACGCGAAGAACAACACAAATCAATATGAAATACCGTATATATTCTAATAAACGTTCGGGGCGTCAATATGAATATATCCTTAGATTACATGGGTATGGATCCTTATGAGAGTAGTTTTTTATATAGTCATATAGTGTACATGATCGCAGGTTTTAGTTAAAAAAAACATGGATATATGCACACCTCCATATACCCATATGATAGTTAGCACATTACATGTGTAGCTGGGCACATGTGAACAATGAACACAACAGTAAACTCAAATCCGCATCTCTGATACACTGCTCTTTAATGATTCTGATGGCCAAACATCCTAAAGTAGGCATGTTTGTGTTGTTACAGTGTGTAAACACTTGCGATTTGAAAGTGTTTGTGAGTATTGTGTTGTGAATTCGTTCGCCAGCTCACTCATACTGATAAATTTACTTTCTGTTGGCTGTTCTTGTGTGCTCATTTGTGTTTGTTTTCGTATGGTGAACATTCAACAGACAAATGAATGATTTACAAGTAACTATTATGAATTGTCATGTATCCATATTCCTTTTATTGGGTAAATTTAGACGTCCCTTCACCAGCAGACTGCACATCTAGAGCCTCATTGGTTCACAGAGACCTATGTTTGCCCCCCACATGTTGTAACATAGGATAACTAGAGTCTGGAGACATGGATGGTGTTGATTAACATGTCTCTATATTTGTAACATCAATAATTTATTTTTGTTTTCACACAAATGGAATGATAATAGGGACATATTATAAGATGTCCGCTATATAAGATGTTAGCTATATATGACAGTTTAAAGACACAAAGTGATGTTTTTTTAACTATGCATGTCTTCAGTACCACAACGAATATTATATATATATATATTTCCATGAAAATGCTGATTAAAAAAAATTCACATAGACATTGCGATTCGAAAATCATTGGTTGGAATCCATCGCGTATTCTTTTAAATGTACCTTAATTATGGTATTGCTCTAGTATGTTTTAAGCGGTTGCAGTCGATTTGTTGATCCAAAAAACATGAAACCCATGAACACCGGTAGTGAGATTCTCTGTCAATTAAAACTCGAGATAATGGCCCAGCTAAATTTCCAACATAGGATATCAATACGAATTTCTGGTCGATAACTGCATACAATAGAAGAAGAGAGACACAAAGCTATCTTTTATAACCGTACCTGTCCTTATTACTTTTCATACAATGTTAGGAAAAAAAGTTTGGTTTTCAATTTAGACATTGTGATTTTGTCATAAAATTACTTTTGCTGGCAGCCATCTTGGATTTTTTCGAAATAGCAATATAGGAATGACCTAATATTTTTATAAGTGGTTTCATTCGATTCTTTGACCATGAAAACATAGGTGTAGACACAAAAATTATGATTCTATGTGACTTAGAACTGGAGATATTGTCCAAATTAGCTTTTCGTTCCGACAATTTTGAAAAATAGCCGAAATCCATATCGCGCCCCAATTTTTTTCTGGTAACATTGTTAATACCATTCACAACAGTCCCCTGATCAAAATGGTACCACTCTTGGAGAGTAGTGGGGGTGTACGAGGTCCAATTCTGGCCCATGGGCTACCTGTGTCGATTATAAATCAAGATGTGAATAAAAATAACAGAACGGCGGCCATTTTGAATTTCGCACGATCTTTATTTCAGGTCATTTCAAAACCCCCTCCAATCGATTCAGCACCCTAAAAAACCTCATACTGGACATTTTGATCATCCAAATTGGCCAACTGGTGCAAAAGATATTGACATACAGGTTTTTCAGAATGGCTTCCGGTGGCCATTTTGAAAATCGTTTTGCTACCATGATCCAGCATTTCTACCCAAGTTTTTTTTACTCCTGGGGTGGTCCTCTAAACGAATTTTAATAGAAACTTAGGGGACCTAAAAATGCACACAGGACCCCCCTCAGCAAGAGGACTAATTCGTATGGTTATAAAAACGCACTTGAAATTATTGCACCTATTTTGCTATTAGCAACATTATTTTGTGAGCATGCTCCACAATGAATACGGTTCAGCAAATAAATAGCAAACACAGCTCAGGTCATAGATATAATGTGTAAAATATATATATTGTGCAATATTGATTTACTCAGATATCATAAAACAAGCTGTATTCGTAGGGTTACACGAGTTTTAAGTTTTCAAGAAATATGAATTCAAAAAATTTAAATTTACAAAAGCAAAAAAAGTGTTGGCTATCGATTAGGTGCAGGTGAGGCGCTTCAGAATGTGTAATATTAAGGCGCTGTTTATTTTTAATATTGATAAAATGAACTTTTTCACAATAAGGCCCAAATGCATCACTTTCGTGGAAATCGACCATATATATTATACTCAGCCAATTGTTGAATACAGCGATGTGGCTTTTGATAACATATCATGCGATGGTGACAAAATACGTCTTGAAAGAATTCAAACGTGCTGGTAAAATTGTGCCATAAAAGGTACTGCATATGCAACAATTCTTTCGGAAATAGGCTGGGAATCATTACAGGCCCGTCGTGACGTAGAAAATTAATTGTATTTGCCGATATCCTCCATGGTAATGCACCTAACTATTTACAACGGGATCTCCCCCATCCGTCCAGCTTAGAACCGTTATCAATTGCGAAATAGATCAAACCTCAGTCAATTCCACACACGAACTGAAACCTTTCGAAATTATTTTATCCCACAACTAACAATTGGAACTACACAGACGAGATAATTGAAAATATAGATGATCGCAATAACCTTAAATCATATTTATAGCGCAGTTTACCTAAGAAAACGTCGTATTTTTACATGTATTCCAGACGAATTAACATTACATTAGCAAGAATTAGAATGCAGTGAACTGCTATATCACTTGTATCAAAATCACGTTGCTGATACTCCCAATTGTCCCTGTGGAGTAATAGAAACCCCTGAACATTATTTTTTTGACTGTCTACTTCATCACATTGCTAGGGAAAAGCTTACAGGTGAACTGTTTCAACTCCAATCAACCCCCACTTTAAACACTGTACTTTTTGGTGATGCTCCCACGAGCAACTTAGCCTACCAGAATTGGTTAGTGCAGTCGAAACATTTATAACCACGACCGAGAGATTTACATTAACTCTGTTAAAATTACCGGACTGAAGGTATTTTTTCATCTCTCTCAGTGTGAGCTTATTTATAACTTTATCATACTGAGATGGGTGAGATCACTACTGGTTAGCATTTCAGTTGCCACCAGGGCTTGACAAATCAAACTTACATCAACTGTCACCCGTACGTTTCCTCGTTGCTGACATTATTGTCAGGCAGACCTGGGTTCAATTCCGGAATTGATCTGGAATTAGGCCTAATTCCAAGTCTAATTCCAGGAATTGGAATGGGAATGGGAATTAACTTTTAAGGAAATGGAATTGAATTGGAATTATTAAAAAGTAGGTGGAATTAAAAAAGGAATTAAACTTGAATAAAAAAAAAAAAATCTCAACACAAATGCAAGAACGTCACATTGTAGTGGAGGGGGGGGGGCTGTCACAGAGGGGTGTGGGGTGTTAAAAACACCAGACCGGTCGTCGTTCTCTGAAAGCGACAACGTACTGCCCAGAAAATTGATACATGTAAGTCCATGACATGACATGTAAGTCCAGTTGGGACTTTTTATTGTCAATAAAATTTCTATCTGTCCGTCTGATACATTCATGCGGTGTTGTTTTAGTGTTGTCAGCGTCTGCAACCTTGGCCCAGTATTGAGCCAGCATTGGTCAATGTTGCATGCTCACCAGGGGTGGTTATGCTTCTATGTACCACTTTAAGTCCTAAAGTCAAATATGTCTATAAATGTACGCGTATATATTATTTAATTGCGGGTATTGAACAGTTACACTATTTGAAATTCGAAAAAAATAATATCCTAATATAAATATAATGTTTACGTGTTAAGTGAATCGTTTAATTTATAATTTCAGTTATTGACAAGGGAGCTATTGAATACTTTAGTAATAATATACACAGTACATACCCCATATTAATTAGCGGTCAAATATCAAGGCGAAAATTTCATCATAATACTTACAAATTCTATAGGTTATGGATATTATGATGATATATACCAAATACACCATGATATGTTGATATGTTTTATCGATTCAATTTGGCAACATAATAAAATAAAATCTTTGTTTTTCGGTAAGCATGAGGTGGGTGGATAAGGGGTGGCCTAACTCCGCCATCTAAGTCATACAGTCAATTATTCTTCTGTCTGAGTCTGAGTCTATCTTTGTATTTTATTTTATGATGTGTTTACTAGTCGAGTCACCTAAACAATTAGATCACAATATAAATATCACGGACCTAATATAAAATTATCCATATATTCATGATATTCCTATCAATCAGTTAAATTTGATAAAGCACCAAATTATGTCAATGAACTCTAATAACATGACAGGGGATACAAAGTGTTATTAAAGAGAATAGAGGTGTGATGTAGCAGTGCGCCGGAGCGATAGGGAGGGGGGATTACGATAACAATGTGTTGAGCGTGACAGTCATAGCTCTGGCTGGACACAGCTGGACACTCTGACTTGCTCCTTATGTGAAAAAAACAAAGCATGACAATACAACGCCAGCTCTGAATTTATGAATGAATGAATAAAATGAAAACTTCTATAGCGCCTAACTCCTCATGTTTTTTTATAGTATTGTCTTTTTTATATAATTTTTGTCGCCATATAAAATAAAACACCACACCGGTTGATCATGTTTATCTTGATTTGTTTTTAAAAATGACACTAGCCCAACATTTCGTATAAGTAAACTGATAGTAATTATGTGAATAATTTAAAAAATAAACAACATGTAACTTTATCTGGCAAAACGCATAATCTATTTCAATGATTCACTGATGATTTTAGTATTTTTCATTCAATATCAGTTTAGCTATAAATTCGCGCGGCATTTATTTGTTTGTTTATGCTACAACAAATCGACAAGGATTATACAAAATATCCAATGTAATGACCAAGAATTTAACACGAAGTTATATTAAAATACATGTCACAATAATCAGTTTAGTTGATTCTGATTGATTTACTACTAATAATAAAATGTTATTTTAAGGGTAACCTTTTAAGCAGCAATCATGACTACAATCTTGTTGAAAATTGCTGTTTATTATTCTCACAATAAAATACTTTGTGCCTAAAATCAGATAATTTTATAGCATATTAAAAAAAGTCCGGAATTAGAAAGGAATTAGAAATTAGGAATTGGAATGTGAATAGGAATTACAAAAACTGAAAATAAAGGAATTGGAATTAGCCTGGGAAATAAAAAAAAGGAATTGGATCAGGACTTGGAATTTAAAAAATGGAATTGAACCCTGGTCCGGGATCTAATTGAAAGGCAGAAGGATGAAGAGACATCAAGACAGACAAACTAGAAGTCTGCTCAGCTGTACTTGTTACTTGTTGTTACTTGTTGACGGACAGGTGGGCCTATGCAGAAAGGAATACAGGAAGGCAGAAAATGCAGACGGACGAGCAGGCCGACAATCCTTACTCACCGGCCAGACTCCCTGTGAGCATCAAGCTCATGGCAAGCACATACAATGCATCGCCACCCATGGTTATAAAAAGTAGTGAATGTAAATGATCGGTAGAACTTAGATCAGTGAACTACTGAGCTATCGGATATGCAGCTCATGTCATGCTACAAAGCTTCTAAACTCCTCAGATGTATTCATATAACTGAGCACGTGACGATAAAAATGTCATCAGTATAAAGGCTGCACGATTCGTAGGGGCAATTAGGGGCAATTAGGGGCAATTAGCACTGCTTAGAATGTAGATGACGATGTAGAAATGTGGGCCCTATGTCAGCTTTTGGTCTGCGGATTCACCTTTTACCTACCCAGGTATATCTTAAAACTTGCTATCAATTTGAATTCTTGATTGATGTCGCCATTCTCAAACCAAAAGTGAATGAAAAAAGCTTTATTTAAAAAAAAATCCAAGTACATGTACGATAGGCAGATAGGCCTTTATCAAATTAAATTCGATACTCCGAGGCCTACACCGTTGAGCACGGTCGACTATAGGTGTTGTTAAATTACAGCCATTGGGAATGAAATGTGTGTTTAAACATCAAGACTTGCAAATGTGCGGTTTAAAATTATTACAAATAAGAGTAATTTTCACCCACGTGAAGTTGTGGGTCGCGGTAGCGAGACACAACTTCAAGTGGGTGAAAATGTAAATTGTTAACGCTGGGTTAAGGCGTCATGCTTATAAAACGTGGACTAATGCATGTGTATTACAAATATAATAGCCGCTATGGCAATTTATATATCAGCCCGTATTGCGCAAGCCCCTTATTCTCATTAATTTCTAATAATTTATTCCGAACATGCGAATGTTTCTTGCTGTGTAATTCAGATTTTCTTTAGAAAATTGACAACTTTTAACACTCTTATCATTCAAATAACAATTGTGTGCAAAAAATAAATAGAGAATATAATCAGGTAGGGCCTATCAGAGATATATGTGTTCATTCGTCCAAGTTGATATTGACTGTTGGCCTACAGATGAAGCTGTTAACAATATAGAACTTGGTTCTTATGTTAGGCATATGTGTCCCTAATTTTTCGATGTTGATATTGACTGTGGGCCTACAATATTTACCTGCCGCTCATATTATACATGTGTACATTCGTCGTCTCAATTCCTAGCAGAGGTCGCCAATTTTGCATTGTCTCATATCCCCGGTGAGATGAAGTTCATCAAGTGATGAACGTTGATAAATGTTCATGAACATTCATGAACATTCATCAATGGTTCATCAAGCCAGTTCATGAACTGTTTTAATGAACTGTTCATCAAAAACAGTTTATGACAAATCATGAATATTAATGAACGCTTGATGAACTAATGTTGTTCATGATTTAGTTCATGATTAGAGTAATAACATATCAACATTATCATTGAGCATTCCTCCAAGCTTATTTACTTAACAACATCAAACGGTTTTAGAAAAAACACGATTATGAAACTGTTAAAAATAATATAAAAGGACAATTGTTTTTTTAATTGTCACTCACTTCATTTCATCTTTATCTACTATAAGTCGTGAATTGCGATGCGTGGCTTGAAGTGGGTTAGCATTTCAATGGTTAATATTCAGGCTTAAAAGGGTTAAGAGAAATAATACAGCAAATTTGAAATGACCATATTATATATTATATTCAACAATTCGCCAGTCTCCACATTTACATAACCACTGATAACTCGAGAGAGATTAAAGGTTTGAACCCACACTCCGAGCACACGCTTTATATTTGTTGTATTATCGGGTCCAGGTCGTTAATCCGACAGGTCGATAGTCCGAAAAACAGGTCGATATTCCGACAGTTCTATATTCCGACAGGTCGATAGTCCGACAGGTCTATATTCCGACAGGTCGTTATTCCGACACAAAAATAATAGCGAAAGAGAGGATTAACAGTTACTGTTGTGATAAATAGCGATGAAGACAAAAGGGTTTCTGATACAGGGATATTAAGTGATGCAGGCATTGGTGACGCAAATGTCAGCTTCAAAAGAATGGAAATACCCCCGCGTTTAAAAACCTGACCTGCCATAGGCTTAATAATTTATTACAATCGGTGCTTTATTTGAGATCTCAACGCATTGTATTTATTTTATAGCTTTCTTCGCTTTTCAGAGTGTCTTATTTGCTACTCTTTATACCAGGGATATTAAGTGATTATTTTAGCACTTTAAGCAGACAAAATAAGTAACAAATGGCATATTAGGCCTAAATTAAACTGAATTTAACGCTCCCATTGTTTTATCCTCAGGGGCGGATTTAGCTTTTCAGTGAGGGGGGGGGGGTAAAATTTGAAAAAAAAAAAAAAAATTACTGTAAACGGGTCAAAAGGCCCGCCCCCGGGGAATTGTTTGATTTCCAAAGGCTTTCTCATGCAATCTAAGGCATATTGGGCACTGTTTCTCACTCAGTATATCACCAAATCATAAGGAAACCCCTAAGAAAGGTGATGCTTTTTTTCTGAAGGGGGGGGGGAGGGGTTTAAACCCCCTAAACCACTTCCCCCCCCCCTTGGATCCGCCACTGATCCTGCATCAGTTATTGTAATCATTCATTTTTAAAATAAAATATATACCGTTATTTGATGGTATGACAAGAAAATATGACAATGACGTAATTAATTTGTATTGATACTTACATTACAGATACGAATACTAATGTATTTTGTAAATAATTAAATAGTTTAACCCTTTCCATGCCTTTCCCGGACCGGGTTCGGGAATTTTAATACTGACTACAATGCCAATCCCGGACCGTGTCCGGGCTAGTCTACAGTTATTTGGTTAGGTACCCCTGCATGCTGAACAGTCGCCAAGTGAGGTTCGAGGCATCCAGCGTGCATCAAAACAGTATGGGCGTATACCACAGTGCCATCTGGTGACTGTTTGGCGGGTACCAGCCGCTAAGTACCCTCTGGTTATGCCGTGTATGGGTATTTCGGTGGTGTGATTCACAAAAAAGTGGCGGTGTTGATGTTTTGGCGAGATTTAAAACAGTTGGCCTGTATCTGTATGTTCATTAATAGGAGTATCCCACCGATGACAATCACCAGATCACAATGCCATTAAAAACTAGGCGAGCAACAGCTCAACAGTTCAACAGTGTATAATGCACTCTTATTCATATCTATGTCGATTCATCCACTCTCTGCAGCAAACACAAGACGTTCAGTAGCGTATCCAGAAATAAATTAAAGGGGGTGCTCAGATTTCAAAGAAACCATTCAACAGCAGGGACCTATAGGGGTATGCCTCCGCAAAATTTTGAAAAAAATCAACATCAAATAGTGCGATTTTGTGGTATCTTTGCTGTAAAACGAAGATATGAGATACTGGCTGAAATGTCAGTTTTAACTTAATGACAGATTAACCTAGCCTACTCTAGTCCAACTATTTAAGCTGACACAACCACACGATGGAAAAAACACGTAAACATGATCATTAGCTCATTTAATAGCGAGTGCGAACTACTAGGCATAATAAATGAACTAGATCAAAATAAACAGCTGTCGATCTAATGTTGCTTTAATGGTTGGCCAGCGTAGCAGACGGTGGAGCAACACTAATATTAATCAAACGTTGGGTCACCCTCATTGTGATAATAATTATGCATTCTTGTTTGTGGAATGCCGAGTATGCAATTATGTACGGCCTAATTATGCAGGAATCATCTATTAAAAGTGATAACATGTCATTGAAAAAAGTTGTGGACTATAAAAATGCTCACCACGTTCACTAATGATCACTTAAAATTCCTGAGATATTTGTTTTTATTTCACCCTTATTAATTTGCCACCCTCCCCTGTGGCAGAATATATTTTAATGCAAATGTTATATTCCAGTTCATCATCAGTTAGGCCTGTATCAGATATTTGTGTTAGTATTGGTTGTAGTTCCACATTTTTAAAACAACTTTACTGCTAATTTTCCATTCTTATACTTGATTTCGTCTCTGGTAAAACAAAACTGTTGAGTCCCAGCTGTGTCTGAATTATTTCGTGTCAGTGGCTATACTGGAGGTCTATATATTGCACTGAGAAAATACGAAAAATTCATATAGGCCCTAAAACAATTAATTTTTGGAAATTGAAAAAGCGACCCTGTTTTTTAGCCATTTGTTCTTAAGAAGACATTTGTCTCAGAGATGATATCTCTTGAGAAATAAATTCGCCATCACCCAGGTGAAAGAATCATGGTAATTGAGGAATAATATTTATCCCGTGATCCTTATTATTTTATTTTATGCAACGCCAAGTACTTGAATGAGAGAGGGCAGCACGTCCAACTCTAATCTAAGCCGTTGTCCGTTTCAAGCGATCCCATAGCCTACTGTGGATTGTGCTTGTTGTGTGTTATAATTATCATAGGGTAGGATAGTCTATGGTAATTATTATCAATATTAGCATATCTACTTTGGAACAACGTTGTTTCAAGGTATTCTATGATAATTATTATCATGAATCTTAGCATATTTATTCTCCATAACGTTGTTTCAAGTTTTGCTCAACGTTTCAATTATTGGCCAAGACTAACACAAAATTGATATATTTTACTCTGTTTCTTATCAAAAAAAATAAAATTAATGTTTGAAAAATATGTCTATCTCACACTAATTGAGGGTGGACAGGAGAAAGAAAACCATTCGCAACAAATTCCTACTTTTAAGTGCTTTGAATGGTCAAATTTTAAAGATTTGCATTGTAAAGATTTGCTTCTGTCGCCACATAGGGGCTATGTGGCTATCATTTATTTGACTTCCTTTTAAAAACATGCAAAAATGGTACATTATCATTATTATTAATTGGGTATTTTTTTGGACATGTTATTACCTTTGGTTGACGGGAACAGGTCGATACGACCTCTACAATGCCTGTCAACCATATTAGTGAAATAAAATTATATAATAAAATAATATGACAGTGTAATATAAAACCGACTGCTCACTGGCTATAGGTGTTGCCATACTTATCATGTAAGGCAGCATCATAATGATATCCAGTGTTTAAAATAACAATGGTTTTATGTACATGCTATTTGAAAATGTACATACATAGTATAGTATAGATTATAAATTTTGCGATATATACACATAAAATAAAATAACCGACAATTGTCTGTCATCTGTTTCCCGCACCAAAACCAGAGATAAAATAGCTACACTGTGCTCTACACAGTGTAGCAAAAAAGGACACTCTGGAAAGCGTAGAAACCTAAGTAAAACCTCTAAATCCTTTAGTTGTTTATCATATAAAAGGACAGACAACTAGGGTATGTGTAAAGGAAAAATAGTAAAAACTAATGACACTCTTAATTTTAACATGTGCCTACATACATCCCCAAATAAAAGTAATAACATAGTTGATTAGAGATCTTTGAAATTCAGCGTAAGGACCCACCTGGTCTGGAAACAAAGGCGACTGAAAAATCACTAAACCTAAAAATAAAACAGAAAAAAACAAATAATAATTTTGAGGGGAACAGCCATCCATGCCATGTGGTAATACTCTTAGTCAGATCATGACAAGCGTGATCTCGTAGAGTGATGTCGGTCTGATCCGAACAGTATCAGAGACTCCGGCCTGAATTCGAGCCAGGCAGACAACACAATGCAACATTCGCAGATTATCGTTCATAGGTCGATCACTTAAGGTGCCATTTGTGCTAGATGTATATATATATATTCAATACACTAGTATAAGTTAGGCAGGGCGGTTCGTCAGCTGCCAACACATGAGTATCGACAACGGAGCCCTCCGTCCCTAGTCATGCGTGGCTGGAGCTCAAATAGCCGTCTCACAGCCGATTCAAATTGCACAGGTAGTTTAAATATTCCGCTATATTCGACAATTTACACAAGCACAAGCCAGGCTCCAGGTACATCGATTATTCACATCAAATAAGTTTACCATGGTGAGATATATTTCATTCAGGTTCTTCTTAAAAATCTGCAAGCTACTAGCACCTCGGATAACAAAAGGTAAAGTGTTCCATAAGCGAGCAGTGCGATAAAAATAAGTACATTGGAACTGAAGAGTCTTGCACAGAGGTAATTTGAATAGAACACCCTGTTTTGCCCAGTTCATTGTCTAATCTGAGTCTTTAATCTGTTAATGGCGCCAATGATGCATCCCAGACACCAGCCCTTTAAATCGGAAGGGGTTTATATTTAGGTGTGGAGGGGGCTGGAACCAACATGTCGGAAACTGGTGGAATAATTGTATATAAAATTAATAGTTACCACTATGGAAATTAAGGGGGGTGCTCGAGCACCCTGATCACCCCCCTGGATACGCCCCTGACGTTCAACAGATGCTGGGTTAATGTTGGCCCAACCTTTGCGATGTTGGACCAACATTAATCAAACATTGGTGCAAATTATCCCGACGGCTGTGTCTGTTGCACGTCTCGTCGTTATATGATGTCTGATAGGCTATATATGGTCACGTTGCACTATTTCTGGCTGCCGTGTAATTTTCACCTCAATGTGAGAAACAAACTTTATCAGTTTGCAGGCTCATTTTTCAGCATTATTCAGCTTCTGACTCATATCACTGGCATGCCGTCTTGTTCTGAATATGTGTTATGAGAGCTTCCGAGTAGCGCAACGACTATGCCGGAATCTCGTCCCGCACGAATAATGAGAGATTGTGGAAATGCACGAATGAGTGGTAGTATGAAGAATTCCATTTCATAAATGTATCAAGTATAAAGAAGATTCATTATTACTACTGCTGCACACTGTTGAAATGCATGCGGTATGCGGTAGACAATAGACAATAGTTTTATTTCATAAAATCTGCATAAATGTAGCCCCTCCCCACCCCCCCCCCCACCCCTAGCCTATATCAATCTAGACATGTATGAGTAGTAGGCCTATACTGTCCTACAGATCTAAAAGGCAGCATATGGTCACTTGTAAAGTAATCGGATACTGCCTTTTGGCTTTGCACGGCAGTATACGGACATGTGGAGTAAATACAACAATCTTTAATTAATTGTCCTTAGAATCTTTTGATGGTGATTTCGTGATTTTGTATTGCACAGCAGAACTGGAGAAGGAAACCCAAAGGGGATATCACTCCTAACTGCCCCCCAAACCACTTGAGACACCTGCTGAGTCATTGACCCTGAATGATTCAAATACAGTCATTATTACACCTAGCTCACACATAAAGCACGTTGGAAGGCACAAAATTGCTATTTTTTTTATTTTTTTTATCGAGTTTGACCTTCATATGACCTTGATAAGACTTTTGCATACACCTCAGTATAGTGGAACTCCAACCCATGCTACCCTTTCCATACAATCATATGTAAATTTGTTGCAATTCATGGCATAGCTGAAGTTCCACATTACTATATTTGGTCACTTTTGGCATTCAAACTTAGTCCTGGAGAAGGGGAATTTATCCGAAGGTGAAAATAAGGGGAATCCGAAGGGGCTAGGCCCCTATCACTCCTCGAATACTGTTATTACCCTAAAACTACTTAAGATACCTGCTAAAATAGTGCTTAACCCTGTATGATTCAACTACAGTCATATATAACACTTCGCTCACACATAAATCAAGTTGGAAGACATAAAATGGTATTTTTTGTATTTTTTATCGAGATCGACCTTTATATGACCTTGACATGACCTCGGCATGACATTTTCCTTCGACCCCAGTAAAGTGGAACCCCGTCCCACCATACATTACAGTTACAAATATGAGAGTTCACTTTTAATGATGTTCAGTAGGCCTACTGATGAATCTTAAGGGGTGTTTTTTTAGGCCAACATTACCATTATGCTGGAGTAATTGGGCATTGTATAAATTGGCAGGGGTTAAATTATTAGGCATGGAAAGGGTTAACATTATAGATTACCTGATATAAACGAAGTCGAAGTTATTCATGTCTTTCACATTGTACATGGCTCCGGTATGACCTGAGTTGACGCCTAACCATCCGTAAAGGTTCATCAAGTCCACGGACATAGTGTATCGTAAGGACACGGAACAGGCACATCTCTGACAAGATGATCGACACAATCCATCAGCAGGCCAAGATGGCAAACCAGCTGTCAGCGTTGTTACTCTAGTATCACAGTCCACATGAGACTCGGTACAGCCAACCATCGAATCTGTGACAATAAACATAGTATACACGTGGGCCTGATTCAATTAATACAATACTATAATGTACAAAGTATATCCTGTTTTATATTAGGTAAAAAATGATATTTTATAATTTAAAGTCTAATGTATTGATCCAATATTAACCCTTTCAGTGCGGGGACCGACTTTAAACGTCAAAATCTATTTAAACGCCCATAGACGTCAGATTCTGACGTCTAAAGTCGATCGCCGTACTGAAAGAGTAAAATATTTATAATGTTCTCTTGGTTAATATCAAAACAGTTCAGCGCTTTAAGGGTTAGAATAATAACAAATACAGATAGTGATCCTCACATGCTCCATATTCAGCATCTTGCACTGACCTTGACATTGAACGTGATATTCAAACATGACATTTTGTTCTTTTTCTACTATGTGTATAATAAATTAGATGAGACAAAGTAACAAAATAATAAATGTGTTTTTATTACATGACAGATGAAACGGGAACGTCGATTTTTTATTGCAGCCATTTTAAATTGCTCAAAAGATGTTCCTAGCTGCTGCGTTCGGACGGAAGCACGGCAAAATTAACCTAACGGGTCCCAACTAAACTATGAAATAAATAGTGACTGTAATGCTGTCTATCGGGAAAATTGTCGTATAGACCTACATTTAGTTAGATTAATAATTTCTATAAAATTAAGTTCTAGATGATGATGCCAAATTTAATGCTAGCTTTAAAGAAATACAAGCACGTCGGTTAACTTGAATAAATCTTTGGGAGTTCAGTTTGGAAATCGTCTTTAATGATGACTTGATTGTCATTTCTGATAGCCATGAGGGATTGCAGAAAGAACTATACCTTCTTCACTCATATAGCAATACGAAATGACACTTGATATTGCCAGTACATGTAAAGTAATGGTTTTCAACAGAAGATTCATAAATCAATTCACACAGTTTAAATTAGACCATCGCGATATAGAAATTGTTGCAGTTATAAGTATCTGGGTGTAATGTGTAGCAATGAAGACAACGACATTTTTATACACAGGTATAGTTATATTGCCGATTGAGCAATAATAATAGATTCGTACAAATTTTCAATTCCTACCATTTTTAGCGCTCGTAAACATTCGTGCGGCCTCACATAGTATCTCAAAACCTTCTTACGCTATCGGTAAAATTGTCGTTTAATTCAAAATCTGTGTTATGAACACCTTGCTGTCGCCTCACGACCACCTCACCCACACCTTAGTAGGTAGAACACCAGATAAGAAAGCAGGAAGCGAGGTGGATATGAAATATAATTCTGCAATGAGAATGCACCTTGTTATCAAAAAGATAATTATGTTTCATCAAGATTCCAGAAGGGGCTGGCTAATGATGTTTTTTTGCTAAGTGCCTGGATTTCCGGGTTATTTGACGGAATTAATAAAACCTGAGACAACCGGAATATGGCTAAGCAAACGGGTACATATAATTATTTATTCAGCATGGACATTCTAACGGCCCAGAACGAAGATAATTTAATCAAGTCATGTTTTACGTTGCGAGTTGTGTTTTGCGCTCTATGGCAATACTAATAATTGCCACACATCATTCAGAAACTACTATAATACTCAGGGATTACAACGGATTATTGAACTCCCTGACAAGGTTTGACTCTTTGCACTGACATCAACGTCTTTTATAAATGAGAGTTAACGCTTCACGTTTCTAAAACAAAATGATCCATGGATCTTTAAATAGTCCATCGCATTAATTGCTAACATTCTCCAGAACCCATGGCGTGGTCACGCGTTATCGACTATGATCAAATCCTGTGGATTACAGGGTAATAGGCGCAAGTTACGACAATAGCAACTTCACTTGTGTCGAGCAAGCTAGACCACTGTAATTCCATCTTCTATAACATCCCAAATCGCGAAATAAATACGCAGCAGAGCGTTCAGATCTGTGAACGTTATGTTAATTGGATGTTTTTCACTGTTAACGTTATGGTAACTGGATGTTTTTCACTGTCAACGTTATTGTAATTGGATGTTTTTCACTATTAACGTTATGTTAATTGGATGTTTTTCACTGTTAACGTTATTGTAATTGGATGTTTCTCACTGTTAACGTTATGTTATTTGGATGTTTTTCACTATGAACGTTATGTTACTTGGATGTTTTTCACTGTGAACGTTGTGTTAATTGAATATTTTCACTGTATTTATTATGTTAATTCGATGTTTTCACTGTGAAAGTTATGTTTTGTGGATGTTTTTCACTGTGAACTTTATGCTATATAGATGTTTCAACTGTTAGGGTTACAAAAAAGATGTAGGCCTATTGGTGGTATTATACTTCATAAACATGATTAAATTAAAGTAGTTTGTATTTATTTGAGAAGCGCATGTTGAGACATTCCACCTAGAAACTAAAAAGCACTTGAACCTTGAACACACAATTGTTCTGAAACAATCTATATGCATGTTAATTGCAAAACGGCCAATCTCTTTAAGCAAAAAGTTTATCAAGATTTTGTATTTATGAAAAAAAACATCTACCACTTACAGTTCAAACGAAAAGTAGCAAAATTGATCAATAGCCATACACAGAACAAACTGTTTTAGGGAAGTGTGGGACGTGATGCAATGGATAAAGCACAAAACTTTTCAATTAGCCGCTGCATGCCTGCCTTGTGAGTTTAAGGCTTGCTTGGTGCGTGATTTTCCGAGAAATATCATGTTTCTCCTCCCTCCACACTGGGACATTGATGTGTCAATGTTGTGCCCCTACGTGCTTCATTTCACTCAGGTGTAAATGAGTAAGCTACCTGGTAGGATAGAGATGGGTAATATATTCGATAATAAAAATATCACTAGCGCAAAACGTTTGCAGTGATGTATGCTCCCAGGGGAGTTGAAATGGTACATCAATTAGGCCTAACAGGTCCAATGACCAGGGATAATATGATGTAAGTCGCCATGTAGCCTGTAGGCATATGATGAGCTGGATATGTGCGCCAAATAAATATATCATATTATTATTAGACCCTATTATGTGAAGTAGGGCCTACATGCTAACGTTATTACGTAGACAAATGTACGTCCAAGACAGCTTGAAAAGTCACGTTAGCAATTTGTTTTTTCCTAAATCAACATTAAACAACAAAAAATAAGCAAAATAAAGGTCATAATATGATATTTTGTGCTACTATATGTGAATTTCATGTGTCGGTGACAGGTGAATTATTTGTGAGTGACTGTTATTAAAACAACAAACTTTCTCTCTATTTCCCATTGCAAGACTGCACGAATAAAATGTGTTTAACATAATAACATATAATAACATTATAAAATTCCAAAATTATATCGAATTTTTCAAAAACATGTTGTTTGTTTATTTTGCGAACTTACTGAAACGTCAAAATAATAATTTAGACTATTTTATTTTTAGGTCCACTAGGTAGGTTGGTGGTACACATTATCGTGGAACTTGCCATAATCGAGCGATGGAAGAATAATTTTTTTTTTATATTTTACCTACCGTTAGTTATTTATTTATTGGGCCATTAGATATCACAGACAGAATAAATTTATCTCAAAACACAGTCTAATGTATGTGAGAATTATTGTTTAATGCACTAATATGCTTACGAATTGATACAACCTTTTATTATTTTATTAGTCAAAGATTGTGTTACAATATTTTACTAACCAATGATTTTATTAATCCATTATGTTGTTAAAATATCTTACCAATCTCAAAGTAAAGGCGCTATAATAGTTCCTTCAACGTGATAAAGGTGTTACCAACACTAACTTCGTACCTTCCCCATTGCATAACCAGATACCAAGCAGGATGAACATTACGTGACCTTGCCCCCCCCCCTGTTTAACCCTTAGTGCACCGCATGCGATTTTACAAAATTTTAGAAAAAAAATCGATTCCGGTTTGGACAGGTGAAATACTATACAATATATGCATTCGGGGAAAATAATGAGTCCGGTATTCGGAGTAGACAGGTTCCGGTTTGGAGAGGGTTAATTAGTATTGTTTTGAGTGTAATTAATTCGAGACCAAATAATTATTACGGTATAGACAGGATTCCGGTTTGGACAGGGTCCGATATGTACAGGTTGCACTGTAATATCTGAATTCTACTGACTACAGCGAAAAATGCATTTTTGAACCACAAAACTCCCTACATGCAAAATGACCATGTGCTCACAACGTAGCCATGTAAGTAATATCACAGTTAATCACCAGGTGGTGTTAAAGCCTTCTTAAAATCCCATGTGAAGAAATGCGATGGGGTGGATCAACTAACCCTGTGGCTCAACTAACCCGACTCTCCGCCTACGCCCAATATCGCGAACCACGTTTTTCGCCATTTAAAAAAGATTTACTGGCTGAAATTATTTTTAATCTACTTTCATTCAACTCACTAACATGTCCGGCGATCTCCAAGTATATTTTTTGGTTGAAAATTATTTTAACTTGGGAAATCCTTTCTTTGTTATGTATACCGATATTCCCGAGTTTTATTTAATATCGCCAACCGCTCTAATAATGAATGACTTGCACCTGTCATCATACATGACAGATAAAGGAGCAAACGATGTTAAGTATTTTTTCCGAAAAAACGGTAAAATAGGCGCCGTACAACTTGGCAAGTTGAATGGAGTTGAAAAAAAAATTCGTCACCAAATATTTTTTTAAATGGCAGAAAAACGTGGTTCGCGATATTGGGCGTACGACCTCAAACTATGTAATATATTTTTACTCTGATCAACTTCAATGGACGCATTGTTTACATGCAAATGTCTTGTTACCTCATACAATGTGTTGAAAGTTGGGTCAATTTATTTGAAGGTTTAAAGTAATTTTGCATAATTTGACAAATCATTTTTTATTTACCTCTCTCTATGAGTAACGGGCCTCTTGGACTTGTTTGGTTTAGTATTCCCCGATATCTCAGTTTAAGTGTCCAACATTGGAATAGAGATGGTGTAACATGATGTACGTAACTGAGGAATGACTAATTATAGGCCTACCTAGCAAACACAAAACATTTGAATAACATTTGTACAATGTTGGACCAACGTCGCAGACGTTGGCCAGCGTTGTACAAATGTTATACTTGTACACAAATGTTATACACATGTTCTTATTAGAATCAATCAATCTTCACTAATCCGTCAATTACTGGAGTATTGTTCTGTAGTATGGTGGCATATATAATAAGTATGACCTCTAAAATAAAAAGAATATAGGGAAAATTCAGAGGTCGATGACCCGATATGTTTTTATTAATCCTCAAGTAGATTAAGAGATTGTCTACTGATGACGAGCATTCTCCCTTTAACTAAGCGTCGGGACAATAATTAATGATATTGTTTTCTTTTTGAAGTGTTTAAATGGCAAGTATAATGTGCATGATTAAAAAAAAAATTGTGATGGTGGAAGTTTTAACACGAAATGTCGTCAGGTTCATCATTTTGTCATGTTTATAATAATGGGACTAGACTACAAGTAAAATAGGCAAAAATATAAATAACACGGTAACAAAATTTGAATCAACCACAGTCACAAATATGATAGTGGCAGCAGATTTAATTTCTATTTGCTCTACATTGCATGCATTAATAATTATATATCAACCACATTAACATAGTACAACAATGTACAGTTCCTCTAAAATTCACTCACTAACTTCAGTTATATATTAAATATTTCTATAACATTAATGGACATATTCATTAGGCTTAAAGAGTCACATGTGCCAGTTTCACTGGTGGTAAACTATCAATGTTCGTGCCTAGCCAGTAAACAAGAGACATTGGGCCAAAGGAGGCCAGTGTCGGGCTATCATTTCTGACGCTGTGCCAACATTGAACCTCCAGAGTTTCAATGCCTCATGTTTACTTGGTCACTGAATGTGATACCCAGCAAAAAAGTCACTGCACCCACTGTTGGATCAATGTTGATCCACCGTCTACGCGGCTGGCCCAACATTAAACCAACAATGGGTGAATGTACCATGTTTACTGGGTAGCACCTAAACAGTGGCAAGAGTTCACCAACAGTGTCACATATAACACTTTAATTCCAATGTGACGATATAATAAAAACAGTTTCGATGAGATTCAAACATTTTGCAAGGGTTCGGCTGCGTTTTGTGCGATCCTGACTCTCACAATAAATATATAAATATGTAAATATATAAAGGAGGAAGACTTGTGCAAAACCTTATGACATGTATAAAGTACTGCTCAAATTGAATAGCAATGGGGAATTATCACTGGAAATATCCCCGGAATTCTCTGAAGGTAATTATCTCTGTGAAATTTCCCAATTGGAATCACATCATATACTTTTCAGCCAGACCCACATGCAAATCTGGCAGGTGTTTATCGTGTTATTCCAATTGAAGAATTACACTCAGAAGATTACCTTGGGGAAATTCCGCTTGAGACAATTTCCCAGGATAACTCCAATTTGTATTTTTAAGGGCCATTCAATATCATGAATATGAGCAGCACAATATCTTTGCTTTCAGAGATAATGATCAACCGAGCCCAAAATCAAATCACAAATTTAATAGCAGCACTGATTTCTGTGGTCCTGCTACACTCTTAAAACAATTTAAAGTTATTTTCTATAATATACGTGGTAATATAGAAAAAGGTTCCAAATACATTCTACTTATGTATGTGGATTATGTCTCTATACCACAATAGGAAAGAACATTCAAGAACCTTCTGTATTTAGAATATAGGTTGTAATAACAACACAAGCACTTCATTAATACATTGGTAATATAGAAACTCAATAAACCTTCAGCTTTACTTAACTCTTACATCGCTAAAGGTTTTTTTCAATTTGAAACCAACTTAAAAGTCTTAGTTAGCACTTTCCGATTCATTTGGATATATCCCTATTATGGGTCTACGGCCATTATAAATATTTTAATTATTTCAGTGCGGAGACAGTCTTCAACGTCAGAATTTGAGGTCTACAGCTGTTGAAATTTCAACATTATTTTAATCCAGGGTAAGCTGTGAATTGCTAACGCAATTCCCACATTACTGTCAATTAAAATTATACAATTTTATAAAATATATAAATGTGCAATATAGGGAAACTCAAACAGGGAAATATCCTTATTTCGAGTTGTATCTTTTATAAAATTACAATAATAAAAAATATGCCCTATTACTCAAATATGTGTCTCTAGAAGGTTAAGTCTTAACCCCTAAAGCTCTAAATAAAAATAATACATTATAAATATTCAACGACTTGAAGGTGTGTCTCGCTACCGCAACCCACAACTTCAAATGGGTGAAAATTACTCATATTTGTTTAATTTGAGACCAAATCTTGATTCCTAAAGACACATTTCGTTCGTAAAACCGGTGATTTTATCGACTTGTAAACAGAGGCCATCCTAAAAAATATGTTTGTTTCCGATTTCCGACCGCATGGGTAAAAATAGCGGTAAAAGATACTGCATGGCCTTTTGTGTAGTAAAAGAAAACATTTCCGCCTGCACATGTCTAAATCAGTGCATGAACAAGTTTTTATTGCAGTCAAATACAATGTTTTTATTGCGGTCACATTTTCGATAACGCGTCTGTCTCTAGAATCCTAGGCCTAGACTGGTTCACGTTGAGAAAATGGCCGCCCATGCCGAAGAAAACGATTGTGTTCTGTTTCTCAATTTTTTGTCAAAAAACCATGTGTCTTGTACAAAATAAAATTATTCGTGCAAAAAGCATTTATATTAATACAAAAATTTAAAAAAACGTTTGAATTTTTAGCATTCTGAAATAAAATTTTCCTCATGGAAACCAGGATATTTTTTAGGTTGGCCTGATTAAAAAGGACTTTTGTTGCGCTTGGCAGTATAAGAGTTAATACCAATGTAACTGTATCAAGATTGAGATTTGGAACTTCCCCTATCATTATTACGGTATATATATATTGACCTGTAGAAGTCAAAGAGTGCTGTATGTGCCACAATTAGAGTCGCAGATACAACACTCTAGCTGCTGCCAACCCAGCAAACACAAGGCATTCACCCAATGCCCTTTCAATGTTGGCCCACCGTCTTCGACGCAGGCCCAACATCGAAACAGCATTGAGTGAATGCCTCATGTTTTCTGGGAAGGAACGCTATGCTACTAGTACTAGTATGTGTATACCTCATAAAAAAACAGTTAAAGTTACACCCAAAAGAGGTAGTTAATCAGTGTTGACTAAAGTCTTGCGGCATTTCAGATATCCTGGATGCGAACTGGGACGCGTAGGCCATGAAATGAAGTCCAGAGTTCTGCGGCGGTTCAGGAGGCAGCAGCCCCATGGGCGGGTTGTTGTGATCGGGCTGTCCCATGGCTGTGGTGTCGGGATCTGACGTGAGCCAGCGGAGATCCCGCATGTCGTGCATGCTTCGCTGCATCAGATCCAGACCGCCCTGCCCGCCGGGCATCATGTGACTAGAGGTAGGTGCCATGGGCACTGGGTGGTTATAGTCCAAGTGGGGCATCACTGTGTTATACGGCATGTGCTGAGAAGGGGCGGCAGCCATGTTGTCCGCGTGGCTGTTCTCGGGTGTGTGCTGCACTTGGTTCTCCACCATTTCCGGTTGCCTCAGGGGCACCATGTTGTTTCTGGGCTGCTGCCTTGGTGGAGGCGGTACAGGCACTTGCACATTGTTTGTATCTTGCGGTGACTTTGGCGGTATCATCATCGCCTCTGTACCCGGGTGTAAATCAGTCACTTCTTTTCTACGAACACGCTCGCATTTGTGTGTTTTGAGGTAGCTTTCTTTCTCCATACCGTGACCACACTTGTCACAGCGGTAGCGGTAGCGCTTGTAGTGCTGGGTTCTCCTGTGTTTTCTCATATCAACTCGAGTTTTAAACATTTTACCACAAAGTTCACACTGCTCCCCTGGAAGATCTACAACAATAAAAATCACATAATACTTTAATAAGATTAAAGTACATGGAACAGTCCTAAGTAAAATTAATGAACACCTCAATAAGATATTTCCAGTGTTCCGCACAGGCTGCGATATCGCGTCAATTACGCACTTAGAGGTCAAATGTCTCCTTTTTTTCCAGGGTAGTGAGACAAATGTCCCCACTTATTTCTTGTCTGTGCTGAACACTGTATTTCCTATAAGGACATTCTTATACTGACAGATTATACAATTTTTTATTCAACTAATTTTGTCAAAAATATCGTGTCAGGTGCATTTATGTGACAAAGGTGCTTTAAAACATCACTTCACATCTCTGAAGAATGATCTCATTTCTTACACCTGTGGGGTTTTAAATACAACAAATATTTTCATGGATCTTCATCCACCACAAGTAGAGAATTGCGACAGCAATTCGCAGTTTAAAGTGGATGAAGATGACGATGGTGAATTCAGGCTTGAAAGGGTTTTGAGCAGCTCTCCAAGTCAAAGGAAGTACAAAAATGAAATAATTACCAGAATGTCTTTGCATATGTTCCTCATATTGATACTTATAGACAAACTCTTTTCCACATGTGTCACAATGGTACTTGACAATGGGCACATTCTTTGCTATCAAATGTACGGCTCTCTTATGTGTGGCTAATGTTGTACGCCCCATGTATGACTTGCCACACACATCACAAACATAATTCCTCTCACGATTTGCATGAGTGATCATATGTTTTTTGAAGTCCTCCTCTCGCACATAATTAGCACTGCAGTAGTTACACTTATGAAGTTTTGTGCGGTTGGGGTTAGCCAGGCAGCGCGTACGCACATGATTCGGCAGGTAACGCTGTCGCATTTCTTTACCGCACAGGTGGCACTTCACTTTGGTTGTCCACGACAAAACAGCAGACTCAAAGTGCTCTCTCTGGTGATACTGTGATGTCTTACACGTCTTTATGACAGCGTCTAAGTCATGGTGATCACTATGACACTGATCTAAATGCTTAAAAACCTTTCCACCTCGGAAGCTGGTACCACATAGAGGGCATTCAATCACAACAGAGCTCATTCTTACTGCTTTACTAGCTTTAAGATCATCAATTTGTTTTAGAATGTCTGGGTCATCTTGTTGCTCAGGATGCTGCCTCTTAATATGACCAACTAGATTCTGGATACCTACGTACTTTTTTTGACAGAGAAAGCATGTGACTGCGTCTTTACACTGATCATATTCGTGTTGTTTTATACGAGGTTTTCTACCTTGTGCTCGCGTCCTTCCCTTCTTTACCTTCTCAGCTATTCTCACCGCCATTTTTGATTTGTACTCTGCTGCTAGCTCCTCTAATCCCCCTGTTTCAACCATAGCAATGTACTTATAATAAGACAGTTTATGACATGGCATATGATTCTTAAATGATAATAGCTTATCGTAACTTTTCGCACATATTTGACATTTTATGGCATCAGGGTTTGGTATTGTATCGTTATCATCCTCCAAGGATTCTAGAGGTAGGCTATATTTTTCTTCGATGTCATCAGGCTGTATATTAATTATTTTTTTAAGATTCCTCACTTTCTCGGTTTTTCTAGTTTGTTTTCGTTGATTCTTTGGTTTTGCTGTGACTTTGGAAGATTTCAGTGATACGTTACCATCATTATCATCGCTTGAACCATTTTCTGACAACGAGGAATCTGCACCTTCATCAATCTCTGTATCCCCATTGTAATCATCATCGTTATCATCGTCAGTGATAGCACCGGGGGGCTCATCATCCGCAGAGACATCTCTCATTGGAGAATGCTCCCCACCGTACTCTGTAGACTCTGGAAGAGCAAACACGACATCAGGCTCAACGGCAGGCTCTGAACTACCAGCAGACACCTCCTGTTTTATTGCAACTTCATGAACCGGCTTGTTATCAAGTCTTTTATGATCTCTGCTTCTAGTTGATCGATCATGTTCTTCCACCTTATTTCTGTTTGAACGGTCAGACTCTTCTAAAATTGCCAAAGCTCTTAATTTGCTTGCCCTTGCGTTTTCTTTAGGTTGTTTTTGCTTTGGTTCGTCACGAGAATCCACTTTGAGAGCTGCTAGTTCACTCTTGGGAGGTCTCCCTCGTTTTCTCTTAACTTTCGTTGTGATGTTTCCCTTACTGATTGTTCGTTTCGTCCTGCCTTTCCGTACAGCCATGACAGTTTGTTTGGGACTTGTTTGTCGTCTCAGTCTTGTTTGGTTCAAGCCATCGTCAGGGTCACAGCTGAGCGTATCAATCAGACATTGCCATCGACTGCTGGCTGCACCAAGAATAACCTCTTTGTTGCCTGTAATCACAAATACTTTACATGTACAATGTATATCACAATGAAGCTATTAAAAAATTACCCCTGAACAACCTGTACACTATATTAGCAACATATTGTAACAGCCACAGACATTAGTCAAAACATTAGTCAAATCTTGAAATCAGTACCGGACAACAAGCCCCAAAGTAGCGGCTGACAGCAGAACATTAACCAGCTTCACTATCAGTACAATGTCTTAGTACAATCCAATGATCTTGGAACCTCCTAACAAAAGCAAAGATCAGGGCTCGAAATTGGCCCCGTCCGATACGACCAACAATCTGGGAAGGACAAGTTCAGTTTCAATGAGCTTGTCCTACTGGACGAGGGCCCCTGCTTGACATTTATTAGGAAGGACAAGTGATATTTTTGGGAAGGACTAGTCGATTTTTTAGCCAGTTGTCCGACTGGACAAGTGGAAATTTAGTCCAATTTCGAGCCCTGAAGATGTCACTGTTATTTTGATGTCTCCCACCCACAATTGACAAGGCACCGACTTCAGAGCAGTGATAACATTAGTATTGTACTATCTGATGAAGATTTAACAGCGAAATAATTATCATGGTCTGGCATTCAATAAAACTGCAACACACACATCTCACCACATTTAGGTCCTTTATTTTTACTAATTTTTAAACATTTTATAGGAGAAAATAATTCATACTCACCTATAAAATTGAGGCACAATTTCTTTGGTGTGACATATTTCACGTGCATTCTCAGTCTATCACCTGCAAACAAATTTTACATGTTTTAAACAAAGTGATTCTATTTAAACCTTGAAGCAATAAATTGATTAATTTAAATTTTAACCCACTTCAGCTTGTCTCGCTAACGCAACCCACAACTGCAAGTGGGTGAACATTGCTCATATTTGTTAAATTTAGGACAAAACATTTACAAATCTTCATGCTTAACTCTTATGCTGCCGATTTTTTTCAGAATATTTTTTATCCATTTGAAGCTGGAATTGCTAACGCAATTTCCAGCTCCAAATGACGAAAAATTATTATTTTTATGAACAAATATACATCTTCAAAATTTAACTATTAGATTACCTAGGCATCTATCACAAAACATTTTAGCAATTCGAGTTAAATTTATTGGTCTGAAATTTGCTTGAAAACGGAAACATAAGGGTCAAACACTAATGTCATTCCCAATCACCATGAATAATACGGTAGTGATTTTATTGGATAATAAAACAAATGAAAAACGACAATACAAACTCTGATTTAATTCATAAAACATTTTATGGTGGATGATCATTTTATAAAATTATTTTAAAATATATTTCATCATTTGCAGCTGAAAATTGTGTTAGAAATTCCAGTTTCAAATGAATGAAAAACAGAAACAAACAGTTCAGCATGACCCCAGCAAACACTGAGGCATCGACCCAATGTTGTTCTAATGTTGGCCCGCCGTCTTCGACGTCGGCACAACATTAGAGCAACATTGGGTCAATGCCTCTTGATAGCTGGGACAAGGGTCAATGACAGAGGGATTACCCTGTGCACTCTTTGCTGTGTATCCGTGGTATATCGTGGAAGAATCTTTCGGAGCTTTCATTCGCAGGAGTGCTCTCAGAGCTCCGACTGGCAGCACCAGTTCCAGGCAACTGACACTGTCATCCATGCTGCAACTGAAAAAAAATCTGATAATTAAAAATTCATAACCACAATCATAATCATGATAACTATACAGAGTTGTTCAAAACCAAGCATGAAACCAGCAAACATGAGACGCTCACCCAACGCTAGTACAATGTTGGCCCACCGTCTGCGATCAGTTGGACAACCAGGCTGTGACTTCAAAACTAGTAAGGCCTCTAAAGTATCATCCCCCGTTGATGCTCTCTGATTGGTTCTGTTCTTTCGAACTGTTGAAAATACACGCTCACAGTGTGCACAGCTGTGAGGTATAGATAAAATTCCTAGCATTACCTTAGACAAAGCTTTAAGGATTTGTATACCATTTTCATCTTTTATATCTCCAATGGTAGACCATGTCTCATCCATTCTCAAATTTTGGCAGGAAGAAATGTCAGAGCTTTGATAGAGAGCAAACTGTTCAACGAGGTCATCCACACAAGACCCTGCTGGGATGAGAGCTGGAAATCTTCCAAGGAAGAAGACGAGGTCTGTCCGATGTCCATACTAGTATAACTCTACGTTACTGAGCGTGTGCCTTCATGTACATGTAGGCATATGGCGAGTGCCGATAAAACCAGGCGGGAGGTGATAGAATACCACTTTCTATGACGGGGAATGAGGTCGCTACTAAAAGAAATGGTACTGATTAAAAACATATTTCGGAAGACCCCAAATGCGTACACTATTTGGTAAATCCGTACTTCCCTATTTAGGCTGTAAATCTGTACAAAATACGGAAAAAAACAGGAGGTGCACAGGTCTGCTATGTCCACTGCCCGATAAGGAAGTTCTGGAGGACATTATCAAGACCGTTTGGACAGAACAATGTTTTGTTTGCCTGCCCTACGCTTCCCCACGGGGCGCACCGAGGGTAAAAATAAAAGTTTCATAGCCATAAGGAAGAAAATCCATCAAAATTTTCTGACCGCCTCATGCCCAAATTTCGGATTGTTATGTGGTATATTTGCTCTGTTACAGTATTGCTGGGCACTCATTGGGTGCCTTGATGTATCTTTAAAACTAATATCTACAGATTGCACATCTGAGCACTGAAAACGTTTAGTCGATGGTATTTTAATGATGTGATTAATTAACAAGGGAGAGATGTCAGAATTAGTTTTTGTTGGGAGATAAATAAATGAAGACAATTTATTGTCAATATATTTCCTGGGGAGGAGGGGGAGGAGTTATGGCCTAGCTGTCAATCACCATTCACGTCAGGAGGGGAGGGTCCCATCAATTATTAGCTCAGGTCACAGGTTACCCCTCCTCTTTAGCCACACCCCTTCACCTCCATTGGCTGACACTTACATTGATTGACTTGCAAACCTGAGGGTAACTCAGACAATATATTGTGCACCTTAATTAAATACAAAGAAAACAGAAACGATTTAAATTAACAATTGATGTATGGTTTATCAACAGCATGTATTGCTATATAGGCCTATGCACACTCAGATTTATTTCTGGAAACAAGAAGTATGAGTGTGAGATTTAAAAAAAAAAACGATTTAAATACACCAATTAAGTACCGTATGCATGCGTATTAACGTGCATGCACTTTTATTTAATCGATTTGAAAAATAAACTCAAATGATAATCATCGACTGTTAGGCCAGGCCAAATTAATTAGTTGTTCCTTGGATTTAGCGCACGTAATTTGTTAAAGTCAATAATAATATAAAAGAAAAATGCGCCGCACCATTTGTTTAAATAGCATGAATATGTATAGAGCAATATTGACGTCTATTTATGAAAAAAATCGCCCGCTCCAACTTTTAGCATGAAAGTGTATCGAACAATTTTTGACGTATTTAACAGGGAAAGAAGTCGCCCGCTCCAATTTTCTAGCATGAAAATGTATCGAACATTATCATGATTACTTGCATAAATTATTTGCAGGTTAACCGCGGCCGTTGGCAGTGAAAATGTCACACCTTCATTGATGCAAGGCTCTGATTACCGAGTGGCGGCCAACTTTGAGAGTGGTGTATGACTGTGTGTAATGGCCGGTTAACCACGGCCCTTGGCAGTAAAATGTCACACCTTCATTAACATGATTATTGCAATGCTCTGATTACCGAGTGGCGGCTATAACTGAGAGTGCAGGGGCATGACTGTGTAGTGGCCGGTTAACAGCGGCCCGTGGCAGTAAAATGTCACACCTTTATTAATGCAATGCTCTGATTACCGAGTGGCGGCTAACTGTGAGAGTGGGGTATGACTGTGTGTAGTGGCCGGTTAACCGCGGCCCGTGGCAGTAAAATGTCACACCTTCAATATTGCAATGCTCTGATTACCGAGTGGCGGCTGACTTTGAGAGTGGGGTATGTTGTGTGTAGTGGCCATCCACCGCCAGTAGCTGCTATTTCCACGTGGCCGAGTGACGAATCAAAATTAATTAATTGCTTCCATTATTATGGCATCTCCCATTTGACAATAGCCGTGACTCGTTACGGGCGAGTGCACACAAGCCAATTTGGTCATCGAGGCCAGTTTATCACGCATATGCATAATATAACGCGCACTGGACTATAACGCGCGGGCACCGATCTGTAGGAAAAAAGGTGCGCGTTATTTTCCACCTTTTGCGGTAGTTTTATTCAGCTGTCTCAAAAAGTTCAAGTGCCTGTGTGATGTTTTGGTTTCTGTATCCCTGCGGGAATTTGCAAAATTAAGGTCACAACTTTTGGACGTTTTTATAATTAGCTCAGATTTTGATCTAGCACAGAATTTTTCTTGCTCAGTGAAAACTGTGTGCTGTATTAAAATGTCTTTGTTTTTATGTGTTACATTGTGGAATGTGGTCAAATATTTCTTTTAACATGTCGGCAGTTACGAAAAAAGGCTCAGCATAATTTTTAAAGGACAATTTTAAACTTTATTGAATGTACCTAGGCTACTGAAATGTTACTGATTCTAAAAAAACTATTTTCGACCTAATTATTCCCTGATATATTCAGATATGACAGTCCAAAGAAATGTCCCACGATTTTGTATAAAATCCTAACAGCAGTTAAAAATTCGCAAAATTATATTTATTATTTCAAAAGTTAGACCATTTGCCTTGTAATAAAATTCTAGAATTAGTTTAATGCCCAGGTTATAGAGGGACTTCGTAATTTAAATTTTACTAGGCCCAGGCCTACATGTCAAATCATGACAAATCATGAATGGTCTAACTTTTGAAATACGCTAGACCCTGGACTATAGCCAGTATTAGAGTATAACATTATAGTCTGTCCGACGGTCGAGGATGGTCCAAAATGAAAGTTAGCTTTCCGGTATCCAGTCAGTCAATTCTCAAGCGATTGTCACGAATTTTGTAACCATTATTATCTAGTCATTTGGCAACAACCCTGAAAATTTCGCGGAATTTCATTAAGCATTTCAAAAGTTAGACCATTTGACATGTAACACAAAACTGAGAATAAACCGGAACGGAAGATAATGGGGTTCATACATGTTAGGCAAAAAAATATATGTTTGTTTCTGATTTGTTGTCATTTTAACTAGTGGGTAGGTAGGAAATTTGTTTTATTTTATTTTTTATTTTATTTATTGTCACTTTAATCAATCGGTAGGTAAGAATTTTTTTTTATTTCATTTGGCACCAAATTCCCTTCCATGCATGTCTTATTTATATAATACATAGCGATTTTTTTGTTTTTTGAATGTCTTTTGACCCCCCTCTCCTTTTCAAAACGTTTTTAAGCGTTCCTCTGATTACAGTCGGTAAATCATCCCTTAAAATATGGATTACCTAAAAAAAAAAAAAAAAATTTTTTTTTTTTAAATCCATAAAGTAAATTTGGGTTGCATATGTTTCGATAGGGTCGGTCGGAAACAAACAATATTTTTTTAGGCCTTATAGAGGAGCGTCATAAATAGACATTTACTACATGTCACTCAAATGGTTTAATTTTTGAACTATACAATATTTTTCTACGAAATTTTCAGGATTGATGACAAATGACTAGAAAATAGGGTTTACGAAATTTCATAACAATCGCTCGAGAATTGACTGACTAGATACCAAAAAGCTAACTTTCAGTTTGGACCATCCTCCACCGTCAAATTTTCAGAAATTCAGGGCTGTCACTTTTAGCCTACTATTCTATGGTCTAACTTTTGAAATACGCTAGACCCTAGACTATAGCCATTGCTGTTTTATCTGACATTGCGCAACATCTTAGGATTTGAATAGAAAATGGCCTTTGCAAAATTTGAAGGAAATCGGTTTAAATTGATGGAGATAGACTCTAGACAACACCTAAAATCATGTGATCCTGGTTCATCATTTTTAATTTGAGTTTGACGGCGAGTATAAGCCTAGGGCGGCGGCTAGGCCTAGCCCTACAGTCTGTTTCACCAGATCCTGAGATTGGCCATTTTTTTATTTGCTCGGTCGCTGTTTAAAATTTTTTAGCGAAATTTTCATGGGATCATTTTTTCATCTTCCCCCAACTTTCCTGAAAATTTGGTGGAATTTTGTTGTGTATTATGGAAGTTAAGACCATTTAGCATGTAGTAATTTTTCAAAGTTACAGCATTACCGTGAAACAATAATTTTATTACATGTCAAATGTTCTAACTTACAAAATACACAACAAAATTCCACAAAATTTTCAGCGATGTTGGGGGAAAGTGAAAAAATGACCCCAAAAAAATTTCACACAAAAATTTTGAATAGCGCCTGAGTAAATTGAAAAAAGTAAACTCCCAGGATCTGGTGAAACTGTAGAGTGTGGTGACACTGTCACTGCACTGACACACTCACAGACAGCACTGACAGTGTGGTAACCGGATGACTCGGACCTTACGCCAACTCGGACCCTATACCAACTCGGACCCTAGACCAACTCGGACACTACCAATTCGGACACTATGATAAACCAACTTGGACCCTAGTATACCAGGGTTCGAAATTAGGGGTAGTTTGTCACTAGTAAAAAAAGCTGAGGACTAGTAAAAATGCATCTTTACTAGTACCGCTTGGCTAGTAAAAAAATAACGTTGGGGGAATATGTTCAAGCAACTAGGCTTCAATACGCCTAAATTTTTCACCCATTTATTTTATCCTGCTACAAACGTAATTTGGAAACATGACCTTGGCTTACCTGCAGTCCTGAGAGTTTACAAAAATTTCAATAATCATATCGGATGGAGTTATTAATTATTACAAAATGTAGCCTATAGGCCTACATGTAAAGTATTATATGCACCTCCCTCCTCTTCAGTTTTATCATTTGTGGCATGGACTGTCTGATAATAAATTACAAAATCAGTCACTGTCAGTTAGCCATCTTTAAAATGCAAATGGAAGGACACCACAAAACGGAACTAAAAAAAAATTTAAAAAAAAAAAAAAAATTGTTTTTTTTTGTTTAGAATTCATCGGGTCGAGCAGCCGGCATTTTCGTCACTGTAGTGAACCCTGAAAAATATAATTTTGCAAATTTTCCACCCCTGTTAGGATTTTAATAGAAAATGACCTTTGCAAAATTTCAAGGAATTCGGTTCAAAATTGACGGAGAAATCGCAGAAAATCATGTGATCTTGGTTGATCATTTTTAATTTGACAGTAGGTAGTAGGTCTATATTTTATTTGGTTAACGGTTGTTAAATACGGAATGTCGTCATTAGCATGAGGATGGTTAATTGAGAGAAATAGTCTATTTGATATTGCGCAGCCTGAATGATAATGATAACAGATAAAATAAAAAAACCTTGCTAATAAAATCTATTAAATAGGGTCCAAGTTTGTTTTAGACAGGTCTGACCCTATGGCCGCCTACCTATGCCAGCTCGGACACTATTTAGTCTACCATTACCAAGTCGGACACTGCAGTGAACCAACTCGGACACTGTTTGTAGCAGGGTCCGAGTTGGTTAGAGGTCCGAGTTGACCCGGAACCGACAGTGTCACTGTCACTGATCAGCTGATGACAGTGATGTGACCGACAGTCCTTGGCTTGGCTTTTGCCAGGCCTTGGAAGTTGGACTGGAGCCAGTGGAGGGGTTGGCCCTTGTAACTTGTTGATAGCCTACTTGCAAGTTCAAGTTCAATGAAGCAACTCCCAGGGGAGGGCCCGGTCCCGTCTTTAATTAAAAAATGACCTCTCGTCGACTCCCTGCAGGCGTGAGCAGGTGAGCCTGAGGACATGGACTAGAGGCAGTGGAGCCTGGACCTGTGGAGGCTGTGCTGTGGAGGAGCCTCTGAGTCTGACTGAGTCTGGCTCTGCAGTCTGCAAATTTTATCAAAAATCGGATGAGATTTAACTGAAAAATTGGTGAAAAACATGCGATACAAGTTAATTTGATTGGTTTTATAGATCTAACGCTTAACATAGGTAGACTACAATGTATTACCCATGCATTACTGTTTTTTATGACGTAGAAAGAAGAAAACCTTACATTTTTAAAGATTTTTAATTTATTTTATTTGTTTGGTTCATTGCTTCCCGTGCTTTCACCAGGCGGCGACTGTAGTCCGCTCTACGGTATGGGTGTGTCTAAGGCTACCAACCAACTTTAAGCAGGGGACCTGGTACTGGTCCAGCCCAGAAGGCCCGTTAGTCAGAAGGCCCGTTAGTCAGAAAATCAGTTTGGCTTTTTTAGTCAGAAGGTCCGTTAGTCAGAAGGTCCGTTAGTCAGAAGGCTCGTTAGTCAGAATTTGTTCTTTGGAAAGTGAACAATGCTAGGGGACGCTTTATTTGATGTCTGAAAGGGGGGGGGGGGCTATGTTATTTTGAATGAAATGTTTGTTGTCCAGCTCTTGATAAAAAATCGTAGTTGTGCATAAAATGATCATTCAAAGATACTTTTGAAATGCTGATAGTTTCCATGGTCAGTAATTCAGTAGTTTAATAAATAGTTTGAGGGAGAAATTGAGTAGCCATGAAAATTAAATTGTGAAAAATGTAAAAATGTTTTCTAATAAAGAAAACTCTTTTTAAAGTTTAGCCTACACAAACAAAGAGCACAACTGAAAGTTAAACCTCTAGAACCACATATAGTGATCAAATGTTGTGTCCTTGAGATATCATTATATACTTTCGGCTATTAATTGTAAAAGGGACTCCTTGGGATGAGACTTTTCAATTTTGTCAATTTTGAAAATTTACTTTATATGAAGCTATATAGCCTACTGATCCTGAATAAAATACAAAAACATTAAAAAAAAACAATTTTAAAGCATTGAAAACGACTAAACTAGTTTTATTTCCAAGACGTATATTGTCATGTAAACAAGATGCCCCCATCTCAGACAGCATGATCAAAGTAATCACCTGGTTACATCAATAGCTGCCGAGTAATTGATCTGGGACTGGATGATCGGGGGGAGTTCTCTTACAGCACCGATGGTCTGCCCAACGCTGGGCCGATGGCATCAACTTGTGGCCCAATGCTGTGCTAGCATTCAACCATCATTCAGGTGAACAAACTGTATGTTTGGGTTTTTGATGGATTCTTAAAAAAATATTAATAAGAAATGAATTTGAAAAAATGAAATAATGCTCTGTGGGATACACTACCTTATTACAAAATTAAAAACGAAAATTAATGTAATGATACCGAGTCACTTTAATAAGTCGAAATGATCTTGAACTTAAAACATATTTTCACTGGCGATTCATAGTTCGTACATTTATATTTTAAGCCACTATAACAAGCCACATTTGATGAATAGTTAGTTGAGTTATTTTCCAGAAATGAGTGTAATTTAATATTTTTATCAGAATATCAATCAAATGATTGTACTACAGACCTATATTATGATTACTATCTCACGTGTCTATACTTTTTTTTAGCATAGGCCTATACAAACTTTACTGAAATAGATGTGAAAAGTGTGTCATGAGAAACCCCACAAGATTTCGCATATGGTGTTGACACATCTCGACACATTTTTCAAAATTTTGAGAATGCTACAAAATTTGGGTACCCGCGTTTGAATTAAGCAGTATGTTGGTCATCTTGCTTGTTCATATTTACAGTCCAAACCGTTCTAAGACACAGAGTGTACATTGCTGCCTACGTTATGCAATTATTATTCTCCTTTTTATTTTTTTTTATGATTATTAATATTATTATTATTGAACAATTCGATGTAAACGTCAATATTGATCTAATATTCATCAATTTGTTTAACATTATCTAGTTTACCACGGTATAAGTTTAAAGATTGTCTAATATGCAAATCCAAGATAGACACCCAAGTTTTTCCTCAGAGTAAACGCGTCTAAGCAGAACATTTACTGTTAATAATTTAGGCAGCATGGCAATAACCACTTGATCCCATTTTTATGGGTATTTTTCATTCGTTTGAAGTTAGAAATTACGTCAGCAACATTAGGTTCAAAAACATAATGAGTAGCATTATTATCAACGCAACCCTTACAAGTACAAGACGGTGTTACCGGCACAAGTAAATAAATACAAATAATTGATCATAGGGTTGTTCCCAAATGAGATGATTCTGATGAGGTAATTATCTGACTTTCTGACTAACATGCTTTCTGACAAACGGGCCTTCTGACTAATAATCCCTACTTATTTTCTGACTAACGGACCTTCTGACTATCGGGCCTTCTGACTAATCATCCTTACTGATTTTCCGACTAAACAGGCTTTCTAATTAAAGGACCTTCTGACTAACGGGTCTTCTGACTAACCGCCCTTCTGACTAAAAGGTGGACACCACTCAAACATCGGGAACTGCTGTACATTTAGTTTTCTTTCTTTGTATACTGAGCACAACTTCCTGGTTTGGAAGATTAACGGCCCAGGCAGAGCTATCGCTGCACATTGTGGATTTTATGGGGGCTCGCCGGATGGAAACTTTTACGTCCAACTCTAGATGAGCAGTGGCGTTTACAGGAGTTGACAAACGGGGGGGGGGGGGGGTGCGCCGATTTTTGCCAGAATTTGGATGCAACACAGCTGGCAATTATATTCTCTAGAGGGGTCTGGCATGCTCCCCCCCCCCCTCTGGATCCGCCACTGATCAGTCAGACGAGCCATCTGATGTATGTGGTTGTCTTAGCCCCACGACACGACATCGCTGCACGCATGTCCTAGTGTACACAGCACCTGGTAGTGTAGGCCCACCAGGCGGTCACCCATCTAATTTCTGTTGTTGTCTACCGCCCACCGCCATCAAAGGCAAATCGCTCTTCTTATAAGAAATTTCTTGACGAGTTTGCTACTTACCTGGAGTGCCACACTGACACCAAACATCTTGTCATTGTGGGTAATTTTAATGTTCATTGGGATGTACCGACAAATCCAACCACAATCCAACTGCACAACATCCTGGATGATATGAACCTGATAGGCTACTGCAACATGTGTCAGATGCCACGCAAATTGCTGGACACACATTGGACTACATCATAACTAGGAACTCTGACATTGCTGTTTTATCTGACACTGTGAATGTGTCTTCAGTACTGACTGACCACCACGCAGTTCAATTTAGTATGTGACTGTCAAAACCAGTTAGTGTCAAGCAGGTGATCCAGTACCGTAGTCTGCGGAAGATCAATCACAATGAGCTGAGATGTGACATGCGCCATGCAGTTGTCAGTTGTCACACATGCAGATGATTCTCCACCGGCACTGGTCAATTAGTTCAACAGTGATCTCAGCAAATTGCTAGATAAACATGCTCACTAACATCGAGAAGCTTGTCAATATACCCCTTCTCTCCCTGGTATGACGACGAGCTCATTGCTGCCAAACAAAACTGAAGGCACCGTGAGTCTCAGTCTAGAACATGCAAACTGACAGTCCATCGACAACTATATATACATAGAACAACGGCAGTTGGTGATAAAGCTTTTGAGAATTAAAAGAATGGAATTCCACGGAAACCAGGCGAAAGAGAATCCTTCCAATGCCAGGATAATTTTTGGCACAGTCAATAAGCTTCTTCAAAGGCATATTGAAAAAAACACTACCAAAACACAAATCAACCAGTGAATTGGCTGAAGAGTTCAGCGCCTTTTTTTGCAAACAAGGCATTGAGTCAATTACATCTCCTCTGAGTGGGAGCGCCGCCAAGACAAGTCAGCACGAATGTGTATATTAAAACCATCACATGAAATCAAATCGACATAAAATAGTCTGATGCTGTGCTATACAGAGAAATAAACTAAATTACGTACCTTAGAAAGCTATTTGAACACAACTAATGTCATAAAACTAGGAATCCTTATGTACATTATATGTTACGCAATATGTGTTATGCGTCATGCGTTTTTTTTTTGCAAATTCATCTGTACGTATATTCGGAACGTGTTACGTGTATGCATCATGCATTCTTGACTAGCAGCACTGCATTTTTCTTTCTTTCTATGGCTGATTTGTGCTTGAAAAGATGTCTTTGTCTGTTTTTAGGATTTTATACAAAATCGTGGGAAATTTCTATTATTATTGTCGCTTCATTTAATTATCGCAGTTGAAAAAAAGTAATAAGTGAACACATCGCTGGTGGGTCCATAGCAACTACAGAAGAGCTTTCAACAGAGGGCATAGACCACAACCTTGTCAAACAAAAATGAAATTAGATGGTGAATTATTTCAGAAATACTTCAGGTTAACTAGGGAGAAATTTACATCGTTATGGCACCATACTGGGTAATCCCCTCACACTTGCCTGGGAAACACCCAATTGGCGACGTCATTCCCTGGAATTCCCACTCCGTTTTTTCAATAGGATGATGCTTGTATCGCGACATAAAGTGATCCAATTTGTCACACACGCAGCTGTATAAAAATCGTATACACATACATACATATAGATTCACTCTTGAACATTTATTAAGTAATTTTTGTTGCATAGCGCATACAGCATATAATGCGAAACGCATAACGTACACTGCAGTACGACATGGAACAACCTTCAATTTCTGAACATGATGTCTAAATTCTGGTCAACAAGCATGCGTCAATTTCAACGTTGTGCGGTCGTTTTACACAACGTTGTGGTTAAATCCCATAATAAAGATTATTGTGACGTTGCAGCAATGTCCTATTAACGTCCCACACATGACGCAATATAGTAGTAACCAAAACGGACGTTTGTGGCACGTACCATGTTAGGCCATAATATCAGAGCATTTATCGCTCAATCCCGTTTCTTTTGGCAGGGCACAAACAAATATTGCTACAAATATTTAACTTATAGACTGTTAATATCAAAGCCAAAAGTTCTCCAGTCAATACACTGCAGTATTTTAATAATTACAATAAACGTGAGGCACTCTTTCAGTCGCTGTGATTCCCAAATATGGGCTGGGCAGCTGCAGAATATGGTTGTGGCTTGGTCATCGCATAATGCTACAAGCCGCGTTATGAGCTCTCGGCTAATCAGCAGTCTTATAGCCAGGACATGTCATTTCAAAACAAGCCGACTAATCCCTTAAATATTGACAATATTCGTTGCCTTATCCACGGTAAGTCTGTTATACACGAGGAACAGAATACACTGATTAACACGAGGTGGATAATGTATGTGAAAACGCTTTATGTGATGGTAAATTAGACAGAGATAATCACTGTGGTTGAAATTATCCCGTCAAAAATCAAAATAAACAACATGCATTTGTGTCTGTGAGTGTCTGACATGGCATATATGCATGGGCTATATGCCTACGTAGATCAACACAATAAATAGCTGTCGTGGTTTGGTCGGCCAGTATGCACACACTTTAGATACAGGCTCTATGTCATGATTACAGGCATATCATCTGTACACACCATGACCCGATGTTCACGTAGGCCTACACTCTACAGGACAGCCCCGCAAACAAAAAACATTTGTCTAACATTTATACAATGTTAGACCAACGTTGTATAAATGTTATAACTAACGTTTTGTGTTTGCTGGGAGGGTCCCATTCCTGGTTCCAGTTGTAGCGGTAGGCACTAAGAGGGCCATAATTCAATGTCCCGGGGGGGGGGGGGGAGAGGGCGGTTGGATTGGAGTTTTTTTTTCAATAAATAATTTTGGGTAGACTCTGTGTGAAATAAATAATTTACTTCTAGAACTGTTCTATATGAACCTGTAATAAAATTTTAAGCACGCCACCGAGCCAGGTTGAAATAAATAATTTGTTCGTGACAAAAACTCCAAACCCCCCCCCCTTTGAAGATCGAATGGTGGCCCCCTAGCCAGCTGCTGCTTGCCTACTGTCTGACAACATCATGACAGTGACAATGACGATGCCTCATTCACCAGCTCTGTTGATCAGTAGGCTATAGACAGCTGTTACCAGGTTATAGGCATACACTATTTGAGGGGGCGTTCAAAATTTGTGTAACACTTTTTTTTATATGGGCACTATGAAAAACAGCCATTTATATTGACATTGTAAAAAGATGAATTGTTTTACCCAATAAATATTGTTTCTATTCTTTTTGATAGAGGAGACTGAAAGGATTATTATGGTTGTTTGATACACAATACAAAGTAGGGGCATTAATTGTGCACAGGGTAAAGCTATCAGTGGTGGATCCAGGATATCAGAAGGGGGGGCGCTCCAAGACTTTTTTTATAAAATTAGACCAGTTGAAGTACTTTTTGAAAAATATGGGGTGTCAGCTGCCTCCCTGGATAGGCTACACACCTTAGTGATGGGACTAGGGTCTAGACTCGAAGGGGGGGGGGGGTAGGCCTATTCATGTTGTAACATGCTGTCAAGAGTAATGATAATGTTTAATTTGGATGGGGGCGGTTCACAGATATTGTACAAGATTATGGAGGTGGGTCAATAATTTGGTACATTTATTTGGGTTGTTTCGAGGTTTTGACAAAATCTTGTCAGCACCTAACTGCACATAAATTATGAAGACTCCCTAAATTGAACTGACATTGACAGCGATGATTGACTTCCCCCACTGCTAAGTTTAAGCCAAATCTTAGGTAGGCCTACTCGGTATATTAGATATGTGGCCTGCCTTTCAATTAGGCTGGACCTAGTCTACTAATGTGTGCGTTATAAATGAGAAGTTTGACAATGAGAGATAGATCACAATCAGACAGAAATAAATGTCAGTAGACAGCTGATCAAACCTAAACATAAAAGCTGAAAATAAAACAACAGGTCTGTTTGATTAAAGCAACACAACCAGATCAGTCATCATTTTTATTTTAGTTCCTTGATATATCCATAATATGTCAACATATCCATAGACTAGAATTACGTAAGTAAGTGTTGCCCATTTACCAGTTAAAAGAGATATATGCCCAGGGGAAGCATTTAATTTCAAATCTGCATGTCCAAAATAAGAGATACATGAATAACTGATAAACACTTTTTGGAACATACATTGCCACAACAACCCAAAATTTTAAAAGATTTCAGCGATTCTAGTCTATGGAAATGTTCAGATATTACGGGAATATCAAAGCAGCCAAAATACAATATTGGCTTTTAAATAATGTTTGGCCTTATTGTGTCGCTTTAACTTTTAGGCCTATATTATATGATATATTTATTTTATATGCAGGCACAGATTCAGGAAGGGGAGAGGGGTATAGGGCCTAGCCCCCCTCGTATAGTGATTTTGATTTTTCAAGTCTCTATGCTTTTAAAGAATTTAAAAATAGGCCAATTTAGTTTTACAATGTGGGCTCCTTATGATGTTAATTTAGTTAGCCCACAGCAGAAGCAAAGAATGAATTTTGGGTGGGCGACTGGGTACTTGAAACCTTAAAATTCTTTAAAAGGCCACTAAATTAGCCTAAATATGCCCAAACAATCCACCCTCGATCATCTCCTCCTTTTTCAAATCCTTGAGCAGCTCTTGATATGTTTTGAAATGTTATATCATCATATTTAATTCGGTTATTATATCCTTGGATATTAGATTGTAAAAAATATTTTTTGCAATTTTATGCATTTTATTAATTGTACTCAAGTGGTGTTTAAGCGTAAAATTGCTGCTCTTGACATACATGACAATGAATTTGTTATTCTCGAGGAATCTGATTATAGTGACACCGAAATTTAAAACAATAAATGTCTTAAAATTTATGCTGAGAATGACTATATGATACATTATAAAGTCAAAACTCTACATTAAGCCATACATTGTTTCATACATAATGTAAAATAAGTAAAGCTGTAATGTGGTAGTTGTGTGGTCAAAAGGTGTTTATTTCTTGGTCTTGTGAAATAAACACCTTGTGACCACACAACTACCGCATTACAGTCTTTACTTCTTTCACATCAGTAACTTTTGGGCCTGCATCATAATTTGATCCGCGGTTGCCTAGTGGTACTGGTATCCTGTTACCTGGACCACTTCATCTTTTGTTGTATAATCATGATAATGTATGCTGATGTGTCTTAACTGTAAAAATCCTGCTGTTGACATACATGACAGTGAATCTACAATTATAAAGCTAAAACTCAGCACTAATCCATGAATTGAACTTACAAATCCTGACTTACTGTAGATTTAAATTTTCAATTTCACGGGTATACATTTTGCATTTTTACAAGCAAATCATTATACTCAAGTTTTAAGAACTATTTGGTTTTAGATTTGACTTGTAGGCCCCACATGATTTTAGATCAATTTTTTTGTAACAGATCGTCGTTTAATGTTTATATTCAATGACTTTTATAGCATATTCTAAATTTATGAGAACATTTGATGTTTCAGGAAAATCAAATATATCTTACACAAATTTGAAAATTAACCACCTACATGTATTTTGCGGGGTTGTTTTCCTAAAATACATAGGTTGCACTTGGCTAACATCATTAGCATGATTATAGGGCTATTTTCTGAATAAATATTGCACAAAAATTTCTACCAAATAATAGATTGAAAAATCCATATTTAACTACTTTTTTTGATTATTCCTACGTCCAGGAGGACAAAGTTTTTCACAGACAAATGTTGTGATTATGTGTATTTTTACATATAATTTAACAGAGTTTAAGTTTACTTAATGCTACAGTATGCTTAATATTGAGAAATTTTCCAAAATAAAATATTTTATGTCAATGAAGAAGATTCCAAATTTCAACCATTCTGTATACATGGTATATATACACATAATGTGTATTTTTCCCATTTTCCCAGGGGAAGCTGTAAGTACTGTCTACAGTTATTTCCAGCCTCTACTGAATAAAACGTCAGTCTGATTCTTCTTATTTAATTTGAACATAATTCATTTTTTCATTAAATTTTACGGAGCATATTTGTGAATATTGCTTGAGTCACATACTACATATTTTTTAAGACATTTTCTATTTTTAAATCTGTTACCGCAGATGTCAGAGCAATGTCATAATATTTTACTTTCGAATTGTGCTCATTTCCATGATTTTAACAACTAAAAATTGAATTTTTCAAGAATGAATTGCTCTAAAATGATATTTGTCTGTTGAATATATCATTTTCTGATTATGTTTCGTTAATATCCATCAATAATTACAACATATCTAAAAAAATATATGTGAAATTCTATGATTTAACAAAACCGAGATTTTTCATAATTTTACAAGAGTCGTGATTTTAAAAGTTAGTTTACAAAAATACTGCAGGGATTTGCAAAGATAACTTTTTTTCTGTCGTTCAGAATACTATTGGGGACATGATAGTGCAACAAAATTAGTGCCCCCGAAGTGGGAGCGAAAATCTATTTCTGGCAACTTTTTGGCCACTGAGGATACGGCCTATGTTAGCTATGTAGTTATGCAATACAGGTCTATAGTAGGCCGCCTTTCGGCTCACCCAGCAGGACGTGTTGAACCATTGTCGTCCTAAGGTTGGGACAGCATTGGTGTAACAACAGTAGGTTGACATTGGTTCAACGTCTTGCATTTGCTGGCTTTTGAACGATATATGCCTCAGAAAAAAGTGATTTATATTTAATGATAAATCACGACCAACTATGAATAATAGTGTGTCTAATTGTTAATCTTTCATTCATTAGATTAGAAATAGGAAACTATGTCAGCAACGCTAACTTAAAACAAACGGTAATATCAACTTGTGCGAAAACCCTACACATTAATAAAAAAAATATGTGCATCTATAAAAAATGTGTGCATTTAAACCAAAAATAGACTTGGGTATTTTGAAAAAATATAATTATTCACAATATTGTTATAAAAACAGGGTCAAAAGATCACAACAACAGAATATTGAGCGAGAATTAGCAGCTACTATTTACACCAACAAGTAGCCCAGTGGGCATTTAATATTGATATGAAGTCAAATTGGTGTCAATAATTGACATAAAAAACACGTCGAAAATGAAAGTTAAATTGACATCAAAACCTTGACGTCAATTTGACATTCAGACATTGATGTCACGAAAACCCTGAAAAAGCAGGTAAACCATTGGAAAAAAAATATATAAAAAATAAAGGGTATTTTTTTCATTGCCACCTCTGGGGTTCGAACCTGGTCAGGTTCAGCAAGCAAACAAAGGTATGACGCCTCCACCTATTGAGCTAACAGGAACTCTGAAAAACTGTTACAAGGGGCAATATACAAATAACAGTATATGCTACATAAAAGACTTAATTAGGCCTATTGTTGTATTTACATTAAATTCATCAATCAGAGTGAATGGATTTCGCGGATTCCTCAGTTATGAACCAATTTTTATGCCATTTTTCTCACACAAAGAAATAGGGAAGTTCAGAAGTTAGACCATTGTAATGAAATTCCGAAACAAAGCTGATGGGTTTATAGAGGTTGCCATTTTTTATTGCCTACATGTTGTGATATATTTGTGATTTTACTAGGATATCCACATGTTATAGTCCTGGTTTATGTGTGGCATGTCCAATCGCTATATTACTAAATTGCAGGTGAAGAAATACGATCACTAGCAAACTGACGGTTCTGGTTCATGTACGGTAGGTCACTTGGCAGATCTGAATTCAGTCGGAGAGTGATTTGCGCCACATTAAAAACCATATATATATAAAAAATAATAACTAATATGCCAAAGTTGACATGTAAACAGTCAATAAAACCTTATATATATATGTCTAAAAAATATATAAATAGTGAACACTTTGACATCAATTTGATGTCTGATAATTGATATCAATTTGATGTCCCTGATTTGACGTCAATTTGATGTTATTCCATGGGCCCGTACAGTAGCACATGACAGGCTCTTGATCAAATTAAAGGGATATGGAGTAAACAGCAATGTATTGTCATGGGTAAAAACATTTTTAACAGACAGAAGACAAAAAGTTTTAGTTAACCAATGTCAATCCGACTGGGCTACTGTGACAAGTGGTATATTACAAGGGAGTGTCCTGGGACCACTGCTATTCATAATTTTTATGAATGACTTGCCACACTGCGTAAAATCACACATAAAAATATTTGCAGATGATACAAAAATTTATAAAGAAATAAAAAACAACAACTACAAGAGGACATAGATAGCCCAAAGAAGTGGTCGAGTGATTGCCAGTTACTTTAAACGCCATCAAATGTAAATGTATGCATCTAGGTAAGAAAACTAATAAACACAATTACATAATATCAGAGGAAGAGCAGACAGAGTCAGAAGAAACAACAGTAGAAAAGGATCTAGGCATATGGGTGAACAATGAATTAGGATTTAAAGAACATATGAATAAAGTAGTAAATAAAGAAAACTCAACTTTAGGCATAATAAGATCTTACACATACCTGGACAGGCAGAATCTAACCTCACTATACAAAGCAATGGTACGCCAACTACTAGAATATAGAACTATGGTATGGTCACCAGATCTTAAAGGAGATATTGAAAAGTTAGAAGCAGTGCAACACCGAGCAACAAGAATTATACCTGTGCTTAACAAACTACCATATCACAAGAGGCTGAAGATCCTAAAGTTGCCATCGCTTAGGTAGGCCCTATAGGAGAGCTAGAGGAGACATGATTGAAACCTAGAAAGTATTTGCATGGTATCAACAAAGCACCAACTCATTTTCTTCCGTTGGCTGATGACAGGCGCACTAGATGTTATTCACTAAAGTTAAAAAAAAGTGAGAAACAACACAAATAGGATAATACTGTTTACCTCGCAACGTATTGTGGATGAATGGAACTCCCTGTGGGAGGAGGTAGTAACGTCTCCTACACTGAGCTGTTTTGAAAACAGACTAGACAAGTTTTGGTCAAAAAGAATGTACTCAGAAACTAATAAATCATACACAAGTAAACATCTCAAAGAGAACACCTAAAACAGGAATTTCTAAATGCGGGCCTATATAGGGGTCTCACACAATACCACCAAAAAACAAGTAACGAAAACTGTAATAGGGTACAGCATAGAAGAAGTTTTATTGACATTATCCAAAATATTAGACATGGTCAAAATACAAATAATACATTTTCATAAACAAAACAACATGACAAGAGAACACTTACAATTACATACCGGTAGGCCTATGTGTATAAATATTTTACCAAGAAGACATAAAGGCTGATATAGCCTACAAGATGATGATTTTCGAAAAATCCTAGGAAACTACGGAACCCCCATATTTTTCTAAATTTCACATCTTGAACCCTCCTAGATCGGAAAGCTGCGGATGCCCCTGGATGATGATGATGATGATGATGATGATGATGATGATTATGATGATGATGATGATGATGATGATGATGATGATGATGATGATGATGATGATGATGATGATGATGATGATGATGATGATGATGATGATGATGATGATGATGATGATGATGATGATGATGATGATGATGATGATGATGATGATGATGATGATGATGATGATGATGATGATGATGATGATGATGATGATGATGATGATGATGATGATGATGATGATGATGATGATGATGATGATGATGATGATGATGATGATGATGATGATGATGATGATGATGATGATGATGATGATGATGATGATGATGATGATGATGATGATGATGATGATGATGATGATGATGATGATGATGATGATGATGATGATGATGATGATGATGATGATGATGATGATAATGATGATTATGATGATGATGATGATGATGATGATGATGATGATTTCCAGTCAGGTCGCCCCAAAACCCAGTCGCCCCACTTACATACTCCCCCCACTACCGGCTCGCCCCACTACCGGCTCGCACCACTACCGACTCGCCTCAAATCCCAGCCGCCCCAGTATTATAAGTGTGATCACTCTGTTCAGGGTTGATAATAGGTGTTTCTCACCTGTCCGTCTTGATACAACAACACATCTACTGAGGACGAATAGGATCACAACAGATACGTCATCACTTCCGCTGAGTGAAGATCACACCTCCACATCAATGAACACTATTATTTTCAGTCCAATTGAAATTTGATAAGTATTAAAACATTTTTTAAACTAAGAAATTATTCCCTTTCGTGTTTTAGTCACTTCTTATTATATCTTTATCAGTGAATGAATGGGTGTGTGTGTCTTTTAGACGTGGAGTAATTGTTTGTATTATTTATCATGGAAAGAAACACTTATAATTATTTATTTGTTTTAAACGCGATATTGTTCAGAATTATTTCGTGTCAGAAATCCAATTAAAAAATAATTTCGAAAAAATATTTCCAGAAAAAATAAAAAAAATTCGTGCTTCGGTCACTTTTAATTCTATCTATAATGAGTGACCACTATATAATCACTCACTATGTAAATAACCCAATAGTCAGTATGTATTTGTTCTACATTGTTCTCCATTGTGTACAATTAGCTACACCGCAATGAAATTGCCATATCTGCATACAGCACCACTCTTCACAGAACTTAATATATCCTCGCGTGATTTTAGTGATAATATAAATACGCTAGCGAAGCTAGATATTAGGCCCGCTTTACTAGTTTCATTTCCTTAACAGACTTATACATTAGGCCTACATATAGCCTATAGGCCTAGTTCTATTATATATATATATGCAGTTAAGAATTGCTGGACAATTCTAAGATTGATTTATTGCTAGTTGATTGAATACCAAACATGTTTTCTCAACTCATTGTTTGAAACTAAATGTGATTCTAATACGCCCAGCTTGCCGCCTTTGAAGAGGCTCCATGGCCTAGGCCTACACTTGATCTGTGACCGCTTTGTTCCCGACGGGATGTGATCCTAACACTAACAACTGTTAAAGTGTTGGCTTCTCTAACTGTTTCTTAGACTCCTCAAAGCTAACTGTCGACAAAATTTTTTACTATAAATATTGTACTGATGATTAATGGTCTAATTACTATTCCTTATTTCATCGAGAAGCTCTTTTCGTAAAATTGTATCCACAATTCAATTTTTACGCGTCTATAGTGGCCAGTAGCCTAAGATTATTGCTATATATCGTTAAATACATTTCCACATAGCGATATTTTTATTACTACTCAAGTACCGGTATTATTACTTTTTGTTTATCTTCTTTGTTACTGTTTTCCGGACAGTTCATTTTTTGTGTAAGCTATATAGTGCCGCTTTGTTCCAAAAATAAAGTTTTATTTCTCTAGGCCTAATAATCACCTAGCTTAAGCTATTTGACAGGCTAGTTCAAACATCTGGTTTTATTAAAATAAAAGTTATTCACGGAATATGTAGGATTTCACAATGATGTAGGGTTTTTGAAATTTATAATTTGCATATTTATTTTTCTCCAAGTTGGTTCGATGTTGAAACAATGCATCCACCGTTGTTTTGGTGTTGAACCAGTGGTATTCAAATTTGAAAATTATTTTGAACTATAACATTGTACTACTGAAATCATATTTTTAAATGTATCATGTACCCTGCGCTATATTTAACCTCCTGACAGACAAGTTGATTTTATGACTTGATACCTGTTTTTGCTTGTCAGACATGATGATGTGGTGGTGCGTTGATTTAGTGTCGATGGTGTATGCTCCCAAGCTAGAATGATTTATTAATGTGATATAGTCACTATATATTGTACATATATATCAATTAAATACAATAATACACTACAACATGTATAAATGAAATGTAATTATGAATTTTATGATAATGGTTGAAATAAAAATATATTTGAAGGTAATTCAAATGCTTTCAGTTGCTGTTAATGCACAGTTAGCGTTCACAGTTAGGGCCTAGCGTTACTCGTTAGTGTTCAGTCCTGTTTAAATGCACATGTTGACATTATACTCACTAGCGTGATTTCAATCCTAAATGTGTCAGATATTAATTAATTGGGCTAATACACTCGTAACGTAACACTGGGGCGAGTTTTTTGTATCTGGTTGGGGCGACTGGGTTTTGGGGCGAGTTGACTGGACTCCATGATGATGATGATGATGATGCCAACACATGGTGATATGTTTCATTGTAGGATGTTTCATTGAGATGTAAAAAAGACACCGAACTACTCCAATCTGACCTAAATTCTGTCGGCTCCTGGGAAAAGACTTGGCTCATGCAGTTTAATGCAGACAAGTGTTTTACCATGAGGACCGGCAGAAGCAAATCTAAAATCAATGCATCTTACAATCTACATGACCAGCCACTCCAAAGTACAGATTCTGTTAAATATCTTGGCCTAACACTTACTCCCGATCTTAAATTTAACTCCCACATCAACAATGTTACAGCAAAAGCTAATAGCGTTCTTGGCCTCCTGCGCAGAAACTTGAAAATTTCATCGCAGGCTGTCAAGACCCAAGCATATCAATCTTTAGTCCGACCTCACCTGGAATATGCCTCCACGGTTTGGAGCCCACATACATCTGATAATATCAAAAAAGTGGAGATGGTGCAGAGACGTGCTGCAAGGTATGTCTGCAACCGCTGGCATAATACCAGCAGTGTCAGCGAGATGGTTAACCACCTTGGCTGGGAATCCCTTGCTGTGCGTCGCAGTAATATGAGACTGCATACAATGTACAGAATAGTGCATACTACAATGGGAGATCCCTGGCACAGGTGGTTGACCCTATCCACCAGACAAACACGAGGATTCCATCCGTGGAGGTATATTCCACTGAGCCCGTCAAATGACCCTTACAAATTTTCCTTCTTACCCTGCACTATACCAGTCTGGAACAGCCTCCCACTCCATGTTGTCTCCTCTCCAACACTAGACTCCTTCCGCCTACGACTGAATACTATGTAAACCACAGGGTTTTTTAATTCACCTTTGTTTTCTATGCACAATTTTTGTTTTGCTGTAACCTCCTGTTTTCTCTTTAGGTTACAACTAGCACTCTTTAACACGAGTTCCCGACATGTAATATGTGCACACACACCACGGCGTGCAATGCTCCAAGAAAGGAGCGAACGCTGTTCACTCAAAGAAGAAGAAGAAGAAGAGGACTATACTTTTCACTGAATAATTTTTTTACCTGTTTGTCCTTCTTTCTATCTATCTTTTATTATAATTATATTTAATTAATTCGCAGTTCGGTGCACTGGTTTCCTTTCTTTCGAATTGTGGATGGTTTTGATGTAGACTAGACTATTAATGTTCTGTTATTTAGAAAAACCGTACCGGATTATCGGACGGATATTTTGCTTAGCTGCTTAGGTACACCTATTTTGTTTTTGTTTTGTAACTTCAGCAGTTCAACATGTTTAATGCCTAAAATATCAGGTATATCGCGTGAGGTAGACTGTCCTATGAATATAGATTAGAGCCTAACTATTATCGATGCATTTTTAGCGTTTCTTCTAATGATATTTTTTGTTTAGAGTTCGGTTTGAAGACTAAAATAGCGTTTGAAAATAATTATACTTGTAGACTGACTGAGCGACAATAAAAGTAATTAGCCTCTCGTCTGATTAACACTGATTATTTTGATAAATGTGTTGATTGTGATAAACTTAAAGTGAACAAAGCTAGTCTATATCTGAGGTGACTGAAATTATGGTCAGTGCTGGTTGAGCAACTCCTAAAATAATAGTTAGGAATAAAGACAAAGTCGAAGTAAAAATAGAAATAAAATAGGTTTCGATCAAGAGTGTTTTAATTAAAAAAACGGAGTGGCTATTCGTAAGGGAAAGTTATATCGGGAGCCTGGGGGGGCAGGGGGGGGTTTGTTCCCCCCCACTTAGCACCACAGGGGGAATAACCCCCCCTTGCTGGCAAGATAAATAAAGATATATTCCATATTTTACTGTCATTTCAGTTAAAATAGGCCATTTTAAGCACCAAAATTTAAAACTATGAATTTTTTTCTTCTGGGGGAGGGACCCCAGACCCCCCACCCCTTTTGAACTCTCTTAGAAATTCCTGGCGGAAACCCTGAGTATATAATATATACTAATATATATATATTTTGCATTCCGTTAAAATATTAATATTTTATTTTCAATCAGCAATAAAATAATATGCACTAATATAATAATATCTACATCTGGCATTCAGTTGAAACCTAAATGTAATGATCAATGTGATTTAAGCAGGGTACACATATCTTTATTTATTAATAGTCTATTTGTATAGATCCTTTTTGAATTTTGTATTTATATAAAATTATTATTCCAAATAATTGAAATCATTTTAATATAGAAACTAATTAAACACATTAAACATAGGGGGCCTATATAAAAACATGCTAATCCAACCGGTAGGTATGAAAAGCGAGGGAGACCTATAAAGCGAGAGAGGATCAATAAGAGGCTTCGTATGGCAGTGTAATGCATGTATATGATATATTTATCGATGTCACAATAAAATAATATGTTTGTATTGTTCGTATTCAATTATTATTTTATATTTTTTTTTTATTTGGGAGACAATGCAGGTCCAGTTTTGTGATCGAAAGAGACTTTGCTTCGTTTGAAAGTCTCTTTCTCTTTTACAGGTGGCTGTGAGCGACACCTGGTATGTACCCGGTAATCACTTAGCCGCTCGCGTTCCTGCTAAAACACGAACATAAAAGATGTATACATGTATCTAACGTTAAGTACCACTGGCTCATCTACACGAATCGTTAGTAATCAGCCAAAATATAAAAATAAGAAAGAACACTGTATTTAACCTATAGGCTATTATACTATAACAATACCTTGTAGCGATCAAGATTACAATATAAACTGGGTGGTTCTGGATTTGTATGTCTTTCAGATATATACATCAAAGCTCTGTGTTGATCTATATAAGAGTCGGTCTAGGCGAAATGCAAATGAAAAGAAAACCGCCTAAAACACAATTAGCTTAACAGTAGATAAAACACCATCAAAAATGCAATTGACGACAACAATAGATAAAACACGTTCAAAATGCAATTGACGACAACAGTGGGGAGAACACAGCTGCATTTCACACCTCCGTTCGTGATCAACTGATAAGCCCAATCCCCCCAGGCGAGACCAATTAATCGTCTTCATCCTAAAGACCACTTTTACATACGTATTAATAAATGTCACACTAATAAAATTTAACAAATGCATATAGGATAGATATTTTTTGGTTAATTTATTATCTGATAGGTAGGTAGCTATAGGTATACCGCGTTGCCTATGTCCAAGAGTAGGCCTACCGCGATTGAAAGAAACATTCAGAGTAGAACGATAAGATACTTTTACGTTTATTCAGGATTCTGATACAATAAAGGATATATTTTATTCTTCAAATTCCTAAACCGATCGTATTTAAGAGAACTATCAATTACTGAAAACCCTTTTAATAATCTCGATACATTTGTAAGTAACAGGAATGGACTATATCTACAGTACTAAAACTTAATATAAATGATAGCCTACATAGGCCTTATTGTATAGTGTAATTATTTGATTTTTAAAGTTACTTTCTTTTAAATGATATTAACGCCAACCCTATGCAGCGGTGATTTGATCGAGTTTGATCTTCAATTGTAGTCCACTTGTCAGCACTGAGATCACGACAGCTTTTTGCATTCGCGGTAAATGTGTGATATATGTAGGCCTACGTGACACTCACGGCGTGTTGATGTCATCACTCAGATTACGACAGCTTGAGTCAGCCATGGATTAAAAAAACTAAAGAACAAAGAGATTGCCATCTACTTAAATTTCTCAAAACACACAAACCCCGACAACATCGTTCAAGTGACGCTGCATTAACGATTCTGTGTGGTGAACTCACCTGTATTCTGAGAAAAAAAGTCAGGAGTTTAGGCAGAGCTCTACAAAGAAATCCTTTTTCAAATGGTCTACAATCTAAATTCATATCACGAAGTAAAAAGTATAAGAGTTTGATTCGTAAGAAGGAAAGAGATAGTAATAAAAATTTGTTGGAGAAATTATGTGGGTTGGAATCATCAAATCCAAAGGAATTTCGGAAGTTAATGAACAAAATGAAATCTAGTTCTAAAAATGATAATGTAAATAATATTGGGTTAGATGAATGGAAGGAAAATTTTGAGCAGATATATATAGCCTACATCCTCAGATGTGATTGATAAAATGTCATTATATCATGATGAGGAACTTATAAATTTAGAACAGGAAAGTGAAGAAAATATTGTATTAGGTAGACATTTTACAATTGGAGAGATTAAAAAACACATAAAAGAATCTGAAAAAATAATAAGTCTGCAGGTGCAGACTATAGAGGAATTGCGACTAGTAGTTGTTTGGGAAAATGTTCCACTAACATTTTAAAAACACGCTTAATAAGTTATGTAGAAGAAGAAAATAAATTCAGTGATAATCAGAGTGCTTTTAGAAAAGGAAGATGGACATCTGATCATTTGTTTACCATTAACGTCTCACCACACATAATCTGTCCCATAGACTTACATGTATTACGACCCATACGCTCAGGCCTCCCAGCACTCTTTAAGTGGAGAAATAATATTAAACCCATATATTTTTTTAACCATCAATCTGTTCTCTTTTAATCTAAAAAATAAAAAAGGCATGTTTAACTGCCATAATTTTTTTTATTTGAGCCCACAATCACCTCTCGCCCCACTCTCCCCTGGGCGACTTAGAAAAAAATTGAGCTCGTTTTTACAATGGGTGATAGTATGTGTGATGCTGACAAAATAAAAAATATATATATTTGGTACTAAAAGCAAAAGAAATCATGGTATGCCTTGAGAAGTAAAATACATTTTGAATTGTGGAATAATCCAGCAGTTGTATTGTAATTGTTTGATGCCATAGTAAAACCCATTCTTACATATGCATCTGATGTTTGGTGTCAGCAATTTATAAAACAAATTTTTACTGCTGACATACATAAATGTGATAGTTAGGAATTTGAATAGTTTTATAATACAATTTGTAAGCAGATATAAGGTGTGGGAAAATATAGCAATAATTTGGCGGCTAGACTAGAATTATATAGATTACTAGAATTATATAGATTTACTAGAATTACTAGAATTATATAGATTTAGTAGCATCAAAAATTGTTCAAGTACATAGACAAAATATTGTTGAATATCTAGATAAAGCTGGTAGTAGTACAGAAAGTTATAAAATAAGAACTTATGCAAAGATTAAGAAGGTAATAAAAATGGAACCTTATTTGATGAGTAAATTAAATAAAAAAGAAAAAAAAAATACAGATAAGTAAATTCAGTGTCGGAGATCATAATTTGCATATAGAAACTGACAGGCATTGTAAGCCAAAACGCCAATTGAAAATAGAATTTGTTGCAAATGTGGCTCAGTTGAAGATGAAATACATTTAGTTGTTGACTGTTTATTGTATGATGAACCAAGAGTTAGATATAAGTTGATGGAAACACATGGTAATAAGGATTCTACCACAAAATTTATATGATAGCTAAAATTTTAATAGAAGCTTTTGAGACTAGAAATAAGATTTTTAAATCCAGTACATAGGGAAATATTTCAACTTTATAAGATATTAGGTCTACTACAATCGATTTGAATTCCTCAATGTCACACTCATTGTCTTGACAGAGGAATAATCATGAAATAAGTTAACAAATTGTTTCTAGTGTATTGATATATGTGAAGAATAATCACCATTAAAATGCATTGAGTAATTTCAATATAATCCACCGTAGTGATTAAGAAATTTGGTTTATATGCTCTCATTTCCAAATATGACTTTTCTTTTTTAATTGGTGTCTCCCAAAAAATTAGTCATATCATCCGGAACATGGACATAATGGTCATGGATATAACTGTCAATGAAAAAATTGTTAAGGTGGCGCGCCCTCTTATGTTATAAAGCACTAAATCATGATATGTCAGTAAAGTGGATATGTTTTATGTAGTCTAATGGTAATAATAATGGTTTGTTTTGTTGTTTGTGAATGTACACAGTTACTGTGTTTTTATTCAATAAATGATTCTGATTCTTCTGATTCTGATTAAAGTAGGTAAAAGGACTACCCTCCACAACATGGTGTAGGGGAGTAATTGCTAACTAGATCATTAAAGGGGTGGGTGACACCCTTTAGTCAGAAGGCCCTTTAGTTAGGTACGTACAAAGAAGTCATTTTGGTGGGGTTTTTTCATGTTTTTTCAGGATTTATCTGAATTTGTGATAGCCCCAGGGCCCAGTGGCTGAAACAGGATTCAGCCACAGATTGACCGCGTACAAAATTGTGGGACATGTCTTTGAACTGTCATATCGGAAAATATCGGGGAGTAATCAGGTCAAAAATAGGCTTTATATAATCAGTAACATTTCAGTTCCATGCCCGCATGCTCAGCTCAGAGGTCACACAGTCATGAAAAAATTTTGGACAATTTTCGGACCTTGGGGTCGGGATCACTCTCAATCACCGTCATCTTGGATTTTTCGGGTAAAGCAAATACATCCATCCACGGGCTCTGCTAGGACGACACGGCAAAATTTGTGATACACTGCGATAAAAGACATATTTTTCTTTGTTTGTTTGTTCTTTTTGCTCACTATTACTGGTAGAAATGAAGCCATCATTGTAGAATTAAAAGAGTGTACAGTAGAACCTGCTACGAGCAGCCACTCTTATGAGCAGCCACTTGGCCATCCCCAAAATGGCATTTCCTATATAAATGACCCTCCTATGAGCAGCCACCTGCCTTAAAAGGCCACTTTTCTGTGTCTCAAGGGTGGCTGCTCATAGCAGGTTCTACTGTATTTGTTTTGAATAGCACTTTTATCACCTGTTCTGGGGGTTCCCATCATTAGATTTCTCGCAATTATGAAAAATGATGCTAGCTCTCACCTTTAATTTCATGATAGCTGCAACAAATGCTTGAATAGGTAAGTGGAACAGGCATGCTGTGGCCCCTTCTGATAATTTTTTTTATGCAGGTGCCATTTTTAAAAATTTTGTAAAAAAAATGCAAAAAATGAAAATAAACTATGTCCACTGCCCTATGAGGAAGTTCTGGAGGACATCATTAACCCTTACACTGCTGCATAAAATTTGCAGCATGTATGGTTTCCCACTAGGTAACATCTGGTATGTTTTTTCTTCAGAAAAACCTCTGATGAACAACTGATATTAAAAGCCATTATATTACCAAATCAGTCAGTTAGCTATCTTTAAAGCGCAAATAGAAAGACACCACAAATCGAAAGTGAAAAAAAAATCAAAAATAATATTTTCAAAAAAAAATTTTTTTTTTTTAAGAATTCACTTGGCGAAACAGCAGGCTGCGCTTGTTTTTTGGGGATGACTGTATTCGCCCATAGCAGTGTAAGGGTTAAGACCGTTTGGACAGAACAATGTGGGAATCTCGAAGAATTGAGATACCTGGGGAAGGCTGCACTAGTTTGCCCATGGTAAAACTTGGGTGAAGTTTTGTTTGCCTACCCTGCACTTCCTCATGGGGCGCACCCAGGGTAAAAATGGAAGTTTAATGGCTATAAGGATGATAATCCATCAAAATTTTTCTACTTCCATGAAAAAAAAATGGGCCCGGAGACTATGCCCAAATTTCTGATTGTTATGTGGTATATTTGCTCTGTTACAGTATTGCAGGGCACTCATTGGGTGCCCTAATGTATCTTACAACCTTATATATATACAGATAGCACATCTCAGTTGTTTTATTCAGCTGCTTCAAAAAGTTCAAGTGTCTGGGTGATCTTTTGGCTTCTGTATCCCTGCTGGAATTTGAAAAATTAAGGTCACACCTTTAGGACGTTTTATAATTATTCTTTTCTTGCTCAGTGAAAACTGTGGAATGTGGTCAAATATTTCTTCGCGCATGTCGGCAGTTACGGAAAAAAGCTGAGCATAATTTTTTTGGATAATTTTAAAATTATTGAATCTACCTACCTTTAGTCAGAAGGCCCATTAGTCAGAAGGTGCTGCATCGGTGCTGTAGGAGAACTCGTCAGCTATTGATGTAACCTGGGGCCAGTTTCTGTATCGTACTTAAGTACAAAGCTGATACTTTTTTCTCAACCAATTTTCATGAAATTTTACACACACTAACTTGTTATACTCGCCGTCAAATTAAAATTGATCAACCAGGATCGCATGATTTTCAGCGATTTCTCCGTCAATTTGGAACCGATTTCCTTGAAATTTTGCAAAGGTAATTTTCTATTAAAATCCGAACAGCGGTAAAAAATATGAAAAATTATATTTAATATTTCAAAAGTAGTTAGACCGTTTGACATGTAATAAAATTCTGAGACGAAGTCAATGGGTTTATAGAGAGCAACATTTTTTTTTATTTACTACATGTCAAATGGTCTAACTTCAAATTTTTTTTCAAAACTTCGCTAAACTTTCGCGGTAGTCACAGCATGAATGGAAAATAGTGTGTGTAATTTTTTATGAAAATTGGTTAAGAATTGACTGAGAAATCGGCGAAAATCATTCACCACACTCAACCCTTACACTGCTGCATAAAATTTGCAGCATGTGTGGTTTCTCACTAAGTAATATCTACTGATGAACAACTGATAATAAAAGCCATTACACTGTATATTACAAAATCAGTCAGTTTGCTATCTTTAAAGCGCAAATAGAAAGACACCACAAAACGAAAGGGATTTTTTTTTTTTTTTAAGAAATAACTCTGTGACAGCAGGCTGCGCTTGGTTTATTCATAGTAGCCCATAGCAGTGTAAGGGTTGATGTGAATCCGACTATATACTATAGACTCAATCATCGTAAATCTATATTATCTTTTGTCTACCCTCCATTTAAAAAAGATGTTCACGATGTCCCGCAAAGATGTAAAACATGTCAATGGGCTTATAAACGGCCAAGTACATTAGTACAAACTAATTTATATGGTATCGGGAAAATGAAAAACCGGCTTACTAAGGGTAGACGGTTAGACTAAATAAAGGGTGAGATTACGAAAGATATAGTCGGTAATATAGCAGCGAGAAGCAAGAAAACACAGAAAGTTAGAAATATAAAATAATTTTGTTATTGGTAAACGATGACAAAGTTCAAAATGTCAAATCACAAAGGTTTCAGTTCAATACATGGCTGATAACAATCACACAGGCTCTGACAGGTGCCGTATGTAACAGTTTATATAAGGGCCTACCTGGTGGTACGTACAGTTTATAATGCAGTCTTTCACCGACAGAGACATGGGAGTAAAGAATCACTTACAGTTTATATTACTGTCTTTCATAGACAGGGACACGGGTAAATTATCACCTATGACAGACAGAGACACAAATTAGAGATCAATGATGTTTTAGCGGATGTCAAAATAAATCAATATTTAACCCTTTCAAGCCTGAATTTACCATAATCACCTTATCCACTACAAATCGCGAATTGCTGTCGCAATTCCCAACTTGTAGTGGATGAAGATGATTTGATGTGGTTTAAAAAAAATTAAAAATCACCATGTATTGGTAAACCAGTTTCATGGAATTTTTTGTTCTAAAATCCCTTGTTGTAGGACAATTAAGTCTGTTTTCAGGGATGTAAAATGATGCTTTAATGCATCGTGAGGGCTTAAAGGGGTAAACAGTTTTAATGCACCATGACTAACAGGTGAGAGAAGCGAGGAAGGTTTTCATCATAACCCGACTCTCAACCAGCTAACGATGCCAGTGTTGGCACACACTTCTTACCGCTCTCTAAAAGTCTTCATGGATTGGTGTACCTTCGTGGAGGGGATACAGAATCTGTGTGCTGCGTACAGCTGCCTGCTGTGCTACTAGACTACTTATTATAGAGACAAAAATAGACTACTTCTGGTAGCTCACAGTCACAGTGAAAAGATAGTAGCCCCGGTCATCCGAGCATGGGATTTAGCAAGCCCTGAGCGCGACAGCTGTACCCCTCCAAAACCACTGATCGCAATCACACACTACTCCTCAGACCACATACAGAACAAAAGAGGCCATTTGAAGAGCAGCGAGCGTAACGAGAAGTATCACGCCTCCTTAGGACAGCAGAAGAAAACACTCACAGTAGAGAAGGCAAACAAAATGGCATAAGGCGACTATGTAAAGAGTACAGTAATTTTGTGACGAACCTTCTCTGTGGCAAACCTTCCTGATACAGTATACTAGCCTATTAACTAGGGTGCCACTACGTCACTAGACTAAATATTTAAAATGGGCCGTTCAACAATTATGTTACGCTTTTTTGGACGATATTTGACACTCCCCCCTTTGTAACACTTTTTAACGTTACTTTGACTATGCTCCGTAACACATCCCTTAACCGCCTGACCCCTCTAACTTGTCTAATCGTTAAGTAATTGTGAATGGCCCAAAATGTGTGGTTTTCGCCACCACGATCCTTTTATTCATGTTTAGTGGTTAAGCCTAACACACACATAACCTGTGTAATTAAATGATTCTTGCACATTTAGGGTTATTTTTGTCAGCTTGTCAAAAATCAAGTGTCCTTGATTAACCTTGTGGTAACTGTTTTTATATCAATGCTAATATAACTTCCTTTTATGGCAAATTTGTGCAACAAATTATAAAATATTGGAAGTTGGGTTATTTCATCTTGTTGAGACCGGACAGTCTGTGAAAATTAGTTTATTTTGTATCCCCAGGCGATGATCAGTCATTCATTATTAATGGTATGGTCAATAATATATGAAACTGAATGACTGAGAAGTACAATAAAAACTCTTTCTGTTTTAATTTTGAAATAGGGGCCTACATCAGGGCATCCAATGAATGCCCTGAAATATTCATTTATTTTTTGTTGGTGATCACAGGTCAGTGGAGCATGCAAGATGAAGAAAAGAAGTCTGACAAGAGCATCCAAGAAAAAAGAGACCTCAGCTAAATGTGTTCCACAGACTAAGCAGGCATCAAAAAGAAAAAATAATGGTTGGCGCGCTGATGATGTTGAAACATCATCTAAGCTCTTTGCAAATCAGTCTCAGAAATCAACTCAGTTGTAAGTGGCGTATACCTAACCTTCTAATTACAAGTTTGCACAATGGACCGACATTTTTTTAAAATTCTTTAAAAGGTGCTCAAAATAAAAAATTGCTACAAATGTCTATGCGTGGTATCGGAAAAGCTTGCATTTGGAAAATTGGACACAATTTTTATTTAAATTTTTGAAATTGTGAAAAAAACATAATTTTTTTTTTTTAAATGATCTTTTTACAATTTCTTAAAATAATGATGGCCCACCGTCTACGACACTGAGCCAACATCAGCCCAGGTTTACTGTTGGGCCAACGACGTGGACAGTGGGCCAACAGTAAACCAACATTGGGCCAACGTCTCATGTTTGCTGGGTAGAAGCCTATCTGGAGCACTGGTTTGATCCTCGTAGTTATGTTTGTTTGTATTCTGTAAACTTTGTGTATTTTATTTTTTCAGCCTCGATGATGATATCAGACAGTTTGATCTTATCCTTCCCTTTACTCTGCTGAGATCCCTCCTGAAGATAAAGTCTACCAAAGGCACCAACCACACATTTACTGCTGTGCACACTACAGGTAGCTTTGTTCAACTTTCTCAACTCTTTTGATTCCTATCAACACTCAGGCATACCTTCTGATTTTTATGCACCTTGAGTTGGGAATTGCTACTGCAATTCTCAACTCTAGGTGAATAAAAATACCCAGAAGTAGGTACAGTAACACATGTATATCATATGAAGGGGTCTGTGCAACAACTTCACCAACAAAAAATTGGGGTAGCACTTTCACCACGGGACCGACTTAATCTGATGTCTATCTGACGTTTAAAGTTGATCCAGCACTGAAAGAATAAAATATTTAAAATGGCTGTAGACCCATAACATAGGTATTCAAATGAAGCAGAAATAGCTGACTAAGATATTTATGATGATTTCAACATACGTCACATTCTGACATATTAAGACTGTCCCTGCTCTTGAAAGCACACTTTACTGAGTGGAACACCTGGTGTATCGGTTCAAAAAAGAAAAAAAAAATTTCAATTCACAAAGAATTTGAAGGGTTTTTTATTTTATTACCATTTTAGCCCTTATCCTGCTAAGTTAATTTATTTAAATGTTCACCCACTTGAGGTTGTGTCTCGCTACCGCGACCCACAACTTCAAGTGGCTGAAAATTACTCATATTTGTTTAATTTTAGCACAATTACTTGCTAATCTTGATGTTTAGACACATATTTCATTTCCAATAACAGTGATTTTGTCGACTGATAAAACAGGTTAACCCTTCTCCTGCTGAATTGTTTCAATTGTATTTTTCGTCATTTGAAGCTGGAATTGCGTGACGAAAAATATGACTATTTATGAAAAATAAACATGTGTGAAAATTAACATTTTGATTAACTTCAGGAGCATCTATCTCAAACTATTTTATGGATTTCGGTGGCATTTTATTTCCTCTGAAACTCACTTCAAACCGGCTCCAGCAGCACAACGGTTGAAAACGACAATCGCGATCAACAGGATAAGGGTTAATTCATCACAGTCTTATGTGTATATTTATTATGATATACATTATAGCTGAGAGAATGAAAAATTTATAATGGCCGCAGACCGATAACATAGGTATTCAAATGAAGCAGAAAGAGCTAACTAGGACACTTATGTCAATTTTAATTAGAAAGAACCCTTTGGTCTCCATGCTTTATACAAATTTATTTAGCCTTGTAAGGGTTAACATTCAAAGACAACAGAATTATGTACAGCTCCTCCATTTGTTCACTCACTGAGCTGCACATTTTATCACATACAATTATTACCTTTGGCCTGCTGAATTGTTTCAAATTATTTTTCATTCATTTGAAGCTGAAATTGCTAACGCAATTTCCAGCTTCAAATGACGAAAAATATTTCTAATAATGAAAAATAGACATGTCCCAAATTAAAATATTTGATCAACTGAGCATCTACCACTGAATATTTTATGAATTTCAGCGGCGTTTTATTTCGGTTGAAACTTTCTTGAAAACGTATATATCTTCGGGTCCAGCAGGACAAGACATCTTTCTATATTATTTACATATATGATCCACCACGTCTGGATCCGGGTTACTGTGGTAATGCCGGTCATTTTTTTACGCACTGTGACCCGGATCATCGATGTTTCAAAAATATGCCAAAAATCATCCCCCAAAATAGCAAATTTCACACAATACACTGGGATTCAAGTTCTATTCTATTTAGCGGCTTCTAAGATTTTCAATAATACTTTCCTGTCTGTAAACCACAATAAACTGCTTTTGACCCTTATGCTGCCGGGACCGAATATATCCGTTTTAAATCAAATTTCTGACCAATTATTACAAATCGAATTGCTAAAATGTTTCGTGATAAATGCTTAGCTAATCTAATAACTACATTTTAAAGATGTATATTTGTTCATAAATATAATTATTTTTCGTCATTTGGAGCTGGAAATTGCGTTAGCAATTCCAGCTTCAAATGAATGAAAAATAGTCTTAGAAAATCGGCAGGATAAGGGTACAATGCATTAGAGCTATCACAACATAACCGGGGTTATTCAAAATCGTGGCATCACGGGATGACACGGGTCGGGGCATGGTTGATCATATGTACATGTATTTATCATGTTTATGGCAGTGCTGCATTAGCTGATTTTTACATCAGTTATCATTAAAATGCACTAAAAAAGTACATTCTTATGCCTCATCAATTATCCTGACAATTATGTGTCGGGATATTATAGTCTAATGTTTTAGAAAAAGAAAAGGCCATCTAATTTTTGAAATATCGGGAAATTATTAACCTCCGTCAGGAGGGCTCATATGTTTTCGGTCCTGTTGGTTTGTTTGTCTGTTTGTTTGTCTGTATGCAGGATTCCTTGCAAAGTAATGATCTGGATCCAAACACTGCGGGCGGCTGAGCTTTGCATTCTCTGACTGGCTGTCTAGTGTTTTATGTTTTTTTAAAAAGGGCCATCCAATTCTGGAAAAAACATGTAGCACTACATGTACATTTGAAATCACAAAAGCAAGCTTTTTGTGCCATACTCACAGCTGTTTAAACTCCTTTGTCATTACAACATTTCTTTCTCCTCTCTTTCAGGCAAGGAAATGAAAATAAATGCAGGATATGTGAATACTACCCAGCTGTCTGTTAGTTTTATGGGTAAGGGAGTCATTATTTATCTTTTTCTCAGTCAGTACATATGCGAAAAATGTTTATCCTGTAGAAACAAAGTCTACAGTTTATGCTTTCTAACTTTCATGATGTGTGTCCTGAATATTAGAAGCACTCACAGGTCTGCATTATAACACTTAAGTGACTTTATAACTGAATTATTTGTATATATACATAATGTACCGGGTAATTTATCATTTTTTCGCTGTGAGATTATTAGCCCGCCTTTTAATTTTTAATGACGGTTAAAAAAGGTGGGCTATTGCGATTGAAGTTTGCCAGCGTCGGTGTCGGCGTTAACATTTACTTATAAGTTGTTCATGTATCCTGCTCAAATTTGTTCTGCACATTGCTAGTAACCAGTTCTCAGACAAGTTCTATAAAGACTATATTGGTGGCGGATTATACTCAACTGTGCTCTGGGTTTTTTTTCATTAGAAAAAGTAAATAAGCTTCACAAAGCAAACACCACACAGGTTATGTGCAATACAGTGAATACATGTATAATTTATTATTAAATCAAAATCAGTGATGTTTAAACTAAACCATTTGCTATCCTTTATTGATCCTATTATGTAACCTTTGCATATTAATTAGAGAAATAAACTTGTTATAAATTCTAACCCTCAAAGTTCTAAATTAAATAATTGAAATTATGACCCATCCAAGTTTTGTCTCACTACCTCGATACACAACTTCCAGTGGTGAAATTTTTTGTTCTGTTCAATTTAGGATAAAAAAATTGCCAATCGTGATGTTTAAACACACATTTCGCTCCCAATAACATGAATAACTGGGATTTAAGCGGTTAATAAAATGGATTAAAAACAACTGTAGTTGTGTTTAGCATTTAATCGTTTAACCGACAAATTATTTAATCAGCATTTTTACCCACTTGAACATGTTGAAGGTGTGTGTCGCTAACGCGATCCACAACTTCAAGTGAGTGAAATTATTCAGATTTGACAAAGTGAAGGTCAGCGATTTTGAAATTTTGTTGATTGCTGTCACATTGCTGTCATCATTAACATGTTCAAAAGCTGGTATTAATAAACTGGCAGTTAGAGGATTTGATTAGGGTTAATACATTGTTTGGGAAATTATAATGATTTCCCATGAAAATACCACTATAATACATATCAAGATTTATCTTTTTTTTCCAGGCAGAAAAGACGTCATTTTAAGTTCTGTTCAAAATTGTTGGCAATGCATTATTCAATCGGTACATCCTGACACAACACTCAATGTAGAGCCCGAAAGCACTCGTGATATGAACACTGACAAGCCAGTAGTTGAAGCATCAAGTAGAGGCCGACTAATTAAACGTAAATTTATACTAGAAGAAACATTAAATTTGAAAAAGAAGAGACGCTTAAAAGAAAACAAAAGTATTGCAATGACAAACAGTGAAATTGAATCCAATTCTCCACATACCAATTTAAATGGAAATGTAGATGTGAATCAGATACCGATAATGGATGTTTCAACCAAGAATGAACAGAATAGTCAGAATGACGATACAGCCGATGTGACAGGTAATGAACCTGAGAATTCAGATAAAGTCCTTAACATTTCTTTATCAGAAGATGAACAAGAACAAAATTCTTTCACCGATGACCCTCCATCTGGTAAAAATGAGAGTGAAAACGAGTCCGAAGATGATGAGGTTATTATCATTTTACCAACGGCTTCACAAGATGTCACTTCCTGTGCCATATGTAGGCAATCCTTTAAAAGTTGTACATCTTTTAAGAACCATCTGCGTGTACATAAGCTAACATATTATAAATACACGATGTTGGCACAATCAGGGGGCTTTAAGGAGGTCCGCAAACTGTACAAGAAACAAAAGTGTGTGTCACAGAACACCGGGTCAATTAAGAAAAAGGCAAGAAAGCCACGCATAAAGTCTGCTGATTATGACAAGTGTAAAAATCTGAAAATATGCCCAGTATGTCAGCATCGCTTTATACAAATACAAAACTTGGTGGTTCATATTAAGAAAAAACATAAGGAAGATGAAAACAAACCATTTGTTGTAGCATATTTAGAGAGTATTAGAGAAGCGAGTAGAGTGTGCACCACCTCAATCAAGTTACAGTGCCCACTCTGTAAAATCATCTTACCTGGCACACGAGTGTTCAGACATATCAAAAAGAGCCACAGCGATGATACAGATGAAGCTGTGACCTCTGCTGTGAAGGAATGTAAGGTAGACTATTATAAACAGAGAACTGGACTGGCAAAAAAACGACCAGAATATTATAAAGTGGTGTCGTGCACACGCTGCGGAAAAGATGTAAGACTCCGATATTTACAACATCATTTGCAAAATAATTGCTCGATTAACAAGCACCATTTGAATAGGTGTAAGGTGTGCGGAAGTGATTTTAAACTCAAGGATGATCTTGCCAAGCACATGGTCATCCATAGCGGCACAGATAAAAACTACATGTGTGATGTTTGCGGCAAATCCTACAGGGTGCGATCCAGTTTGACCGTTCATGAGAGGTCCGCACATCAAATTGCTCGACAGGTGCCGATAGTGAATTATCAATGTGAGGATTGTGACAAAAACTTTGTCTTCAAGTATCAATATATGAGACACAGAAGGAAACACTCCGGTGAGTGACCTCCCAGCAGATGGAGACGTTGAGCCAATCCTGGTTCACTGTTGGGCCGACATCGTAGACGGCGGGCCAACAGTGAACCAACATTGAGTCAACATCTCATGTCTGCTTGGCTTCGAATAAAAATAAGGGAATATTATCATATTTCATTTTTAACCCTTTGATCGCTACGCTTAAAAAATCAAATTCACTCACTTAAAGCTGTGGCTCGTTCACGCGATCCACAGATTAAAGTGATTGAAAACTATTCAGATTTATCAAATCGAAGGCTCCTTTTTGTCAAATTTTACAGTTATGAGTCATATTTTTAATTCAAAAGATGCTTTTTTTTGGGTGATAATAAAAAGGTTGAACACAGTTATGATCCCACTTAGCGCTTAACCCTTAAAAAGCTGAAATATTTTTATATCAAACAAGAGAACAAAATAGTTTTTTCAATTTGAAATCATCATAAATGCCTTAGTTAGCTCTTTCCGCTTCATTTGAATACCTATGTTATGGGTCTACGGTCATTATAAATATCTTACTGTTTCTGTTAATCTACTTTAGATGGCAGAATCTGACCTTTATAGATGTCAGATTCTGACGTCTAAAGTCGATCCCAGCACTGAAAGGGTTAAAAGGATTCAGCATTTACTGGAATTAAAAAAGCTACATTTTCACAATATGCTATTTATAATCACTTATTTTCAAACAAACCTATATCAGCTCTATTTCAGAACAGAATATTTCTACAACACTATATCTATACAACTTCAGACAATAATCACTGCATCTATTGTCAATCCTAGGCGACACATAACTGAGAATATTAGCTACAGAGGACATTATATATACATGTACTATGGAAAAATCATTTCAACCATTTCCAGCAAAATATTTTCCAAGAAGACCAGTTGTTTGTCCAAATCATGATACACACTTAACAATAACATTTGTAAAATAATCTTTTGTCCTCTTCTTTTATCTGAAAAATACACTGTAACAAAAGACCCTAGTGAGCATGGTGAGGTTGTGTTCTTTACTGCTCATGAGTACACATTTTTTTTTAATGCTAAATTTTCACAGTAAAATTGTTTGGGGGGAAAAAACTGAGAAATGTGAATAGAAATTTCTCGACCCCAGTGATTTTGTTAATGTGTATTATTTTGAATCTGTATATAAATAATTTTTGTGCCGCGTCAATAACAGGTAAATGTTTAGTAGGATTTACACTGTTACAAATTAGGGAGTTTTTAAGCCACTAAACACAACTATAGTCATTTAATTTTTTAATCTGATAATCTGATTTATTAGTTATTAAATCACTGATATTGGGGAAGAATTGAGTAAAGAATTTAGTGAGTTTTAAGACTTAAAGCGAGTTCTTATGTAGGTTGTTTTGTTTTCTATCGCAGACGAGGCTGATGAACAGTGTCATGTTTGTGGGAAAATGTTCAAAGATAAAGAAGACATGAAGAAACACGTGCGCACACAGCATCTGAAGCAGTATAAGTTCCACTGTAAATTATGCGGCCACGGCGTGGATAAACAGATATACCTCGAGTCACACAAATGTGGAAGAATTCGTAGAAAATTAACTGACAATTTAAAATGGTATGGTGATCCCGATTCCAGCACGGTATTTGTCGATGGTCATAGTATTAACACAGAGGAAGTCGCAGGTTTAGGTTCGGGGACACACAATATAGAGACTGTCAAAGTGTTGGGTGATCAAGCCCTACAAGCAACTCCACAAACGTACGGTACACTCTACACTGGGTCGAATGAAGAGAATTTAGTGTATGATGACCAGGGACAAAATTTAATACTGGCGGATATCAATGGTGATTCTGCTTTGCTAGTCAGCGAGGGTGACATGGGTCTCCTAGAACAAGTGCAATGGATAACTGAGAAAGCGGTATTGCCTGAGCAGACGGCGTCTCTAGACATTCCACCAGAACATGTTAACGAGGATGGTACAGTACATTTTATAGTGTGTGATAATCAAGGGATTCCTACTCTGCAAAATATTCCCCAACCACCAAGTTAACCCTCTGACTGTTTGCCGCTTTGCTATGTCCTCTAAACCTTCATCACGATGAATGGAAAGGGTGTCTGAATGTTTGGCAGGCACAGCTACGTTCAGTCCAAATCTTTTCTGGAATTGCTACTGCAACATTTTTTAAAAAAATTTTCGCATTGAAAAATCCCAAGAATTTTTTTTTCGTTGCTTCTTGGTAGTTTGTCTATATTGGATTTAGAAACTTCTATGTCCAGGTCAGAATATTTGCCTTATTTCAAATAAATGTACATGTTCATATTGCCTGATTTTCTGAAGTCGCTGTCTGCATTCCCGTGTTGGGCAACCAGACTATTATTGACATTATTATATGCTGCCAACTATACTACCCTGCAGAGCTAAAAGGGAGTACATCTATCTGCCAAGAGTAAGCAGATACTACCTTTTGGCTGATAACTGATACTGATAAACAGTAATTTGATACGTTCAAGTATTTCAGCAAAACATAAGTTTTGGTGCAGGGTAATATGCATAGTTCGCTATCAGAACCATTCAGCAAACACGAGACATTGAACAAATGTAGTTTTAATGTTGGCCCACCGTCTACGACGCTGGCCCAACATTAAACCAACATTGGTTCAATGTATCGTGTTTGATGGAAACTCTGGAGAATTCTGGAGAACTCATTTAGTATTAGACTGCACGGTATTCATCCAGTGTTTGTAATCTCAAAGTATTTGACCCAGATCTTAGGCATGTGATTGGTCGAGATAGCTATCTCGACCAATCACATGCCTTAGATCTGGGTCAGCCCTTTGAGATTACATGCCCAGAGCATTTACAAGTATGTGTGGGTATATCTCTGTCTTCAGAAGAGTGAACATCCTACAATTTGACATTTCATTATTCATTGCTCGCGCAGCTTTAGAAGAAATAACATAATTTAATTTCTCATATTGACATTTTACTATATGATTCGTGTTCTTTTTCATTAGACTAGATCTAAGTTACTTCTGTCGAATTTACTATTTTAAGAAAATGATTTAAGTTGTGAAACCTGAATAGGTTAAATATATATTAGAGGATTACCTCGCTGTTTGGACCAAACACACTGATGCGACGTTTGCATCCTCCCACATAAGTTAATTTGATAAAAAAGCTTCATCATAATGGTGTTGCAGGATTTTTTTTTGTAAAATGTGTTCCATGCTCCAACTATGTGGAGTCTCTCATAATTAGTCAATTCTTCTTATACAGCCTGAGAGGTATGTCTACCTGTCTGGTGGTCAGTTTATATTTGATGAATTGCAGGACGTGCTTATTCAAAACTTGTGGAAACACATTATATGCGTTTTTGATTTGACTAATGCAAGATTTAGGGTTTTTAAAGTGTGAATTTCATATATTATATTTTTTGAAATTGATGAAGAAGAGAAACACGAAATAAGTTTTTGTTCAAAAAAAAGGTTTTGTTGTTATCATAATAAATATGTTTATAATTTCTCCTGTACTGTTTTATTGCGTTATGATGATGTGATGATATGATATTCAGTAATATGCCGTCACACTAAAGCAAATCCATGTGGTGTAGACAAGTGCAAACGTGGTCAGGCAAAAATAGTGAGCTGGCTAATAATGCGAACCCAGTGATGCATCAATGCCCAAGGCTGGGACTCTTTGTTACATAAAAAATAATCAAATTGCATTATCCAAGACTATTTAAAAAAAATTGTGGGCCAACATTTCCATTGCAAGTTTTTTCGTTGTTTAAAAAGTAAACGACGTTGAGGCGAAATATACATTTCTATACCTTTTTGTAATTTGTTAAGTTAGTGAATGTGTGGTAATTAATGTTTGATGGTGGTAAGTGCTGCGATTTGTCACATAGCATAGAGGCTCAAGTGAGATTTTTAATATCAGTAGAGAAAAGAGTAAAAAATATTATTTGAAAAAAAATATTTTTTATTATAAATATGTACTGTGCCCAAAGTGTCCCACTCTTGTGTTCTCTGTTCTTATATTTTTTCTCTGCAATGAGCCAAGTAGAGTAAATCTAAGCTAACATACATCGCTTATGGAATGTTGACAGTGCGATTTGGGATACAATACAATTATGAAAGGGTCGTTTGTTAATACAGACGTGTGATTAACTTTGATGAAAATGTACAATAAATGCTTGTACAATGACCCAACCTAGAACAAATTGCAACAGAATTATTTTTTATGGCAAAATATTCAGAAAACATTCCTGGGATTCCAGAAAAAAAGTCTACAAAAATATAAGTTGGGAACATTTTCAAAACACCCTTTGAAGTCTGCTTCCCATTAACACTTTTTGATTTATTTCCAGCTGTAAAACAATTTTACATCTATATCTATCTAGTCTATTTTCATAATGCAAGCACACACCACAAAATAAGTCTATATCGTCATGTCCAATATCTAGAACACTACTGAGATCGTTCTAGTCAATTAAAGATTCATACAGCTTTAAAATGCGCATGTGTGGGACGGTCAAGTGTAGGCCTACATTAGCCTATAGAGTACACTTTGACGGCATTAATATCAGCGACTGAAGTGATTACAAGATACTACTCCAACGAGAAATTGGCCCAATGCTGTTTTAATGTTAGACCAACGTCTGCGACGTTGGCCGACATTGAACCAACTTTTTGTGAGTGTGCCCTGTTGGCTGAGAAAGCACTTACTGTAGATATGCTGGAGGTCAACTGTTTCCCGATACCCACAGTAAGCCTTTTGTGTCACAGCACAGAGCCCACATGAGAGAAATGGTGAATCATTTCCTCATAGATGTCGCTCAAGTATATAGAGTTTATATGACTTGGGAACTTAATGAGGCGATGGGTATGAAACGCATATAGTATTATTATCTTGGCTGATAAATGTGGATGTGGGGTGATATGTAATAAGAAAAGACCCACCCCAAATTGAACACGTTTTTTCAACAGCTCAGAATTTGAAGAGAAAATCTGCTAAAATACAATCGGTAGAAGGATACCTAATTTACATCAATCCAAGATGGCCGCCACTCTATTTCCGGAACACTTTTTTACATATGATTTTGTATCAAATATAGCTAGGAGCAAGTGTAATACATATTGTTGATGGGTTTTGATGTTGGAAACTATTCCTGTAATATTATGGTTATATTCAAGGTAAAAAATTCAATTTAAAGGTCAGATTTATGCGCAAATGTGTAACTTATTTTGGCTGGAGAATCTTTTTTCTGGTATTAGTGTGGTAATTTAAAATCAAAAGATCAATTTAAAGGGAACAAAATGCGAAAATGTGATTCAAAAAAGAAAATAGCAGCCCGTGTGATATCTCGTTTTGATGTTATTTTGACTAGATAAATTATTTCTGGTAGTACTTTAAATAAATCATAACACTTCCACTAGTTAACAGCAGTTAAAAAATCCGCATGTCTCTTGTAAAACCGACCATGGAGCGTGTTATCATGAGAAGAATGATAATTATAAACTGGAAATGTTATGACGTATATATCTGCATGATATGTAGGCTAATAAAATTATTAACCCTACACAGAAACAGATCCTCTGACAGTCGCATGACAGAACAACTTAATTGATATCAGATGTTACATAAAATAAAAATGCGAACAATGGAGAATCGTACAGTACATCTACACTGACACCACCACACAGAAAGTAAAAAACAGATCAAAATGTATTTTTAAATCTAAGTAAGCAACACTACGACAAGTAATACATACTTCTATCCAATAATATTGTAATGGGCCTATGAGCGACTAGAAGTATTGCCCCAAATATGACAGTATAATGACGATTGTCAATGCGTTATTTAGTTGTTTTTATTAGAGCATATTGTTAATTGCATAGCGATACAAAAAAATATAAAAAAGATATAAATGCATTTTAAAGAACAGTGTTTGGACATAGCACGCCCATGTCCCGCTGACTCCAAAATGACCGGCGACTACTATCCTGACATCTATTGCCTCGAAACAGTGATTTCATGATCTACACACACTGGACATAAGTTTGTTCACCCCCACACAATTCATGCACAAACCACTGTTTAATCACTACTGAGCGGCCAGCTCATATACTATATCGACATGATTTTAAATCTTTTAAGCTGTGTCACATGTTATCTACATAATGTTTTACACAATCTCATGCAAAATAATGTCTGTGCATTGTAATTATAGGTTCCAATGGAGACATTTGTAATGGGAATCAAATTCAAATATAGGGTTCAAAAGTAATGGGATTTAAAATCATGTAATTGCAGCGCAGTTCAGCTTCAATAAAAAAAAACGTCCAAAATATTTTGGCAAGGCCTGTACATAACATCAGGCAGAAGTGAAAAAAGACCTTGGCAAGGTGGTCGGAAAAGACGTCAGCTCCTGAAGGCAGACGTCTAAAGATGCTGTCAAGGTTGGGACGTTTGAAGACTACCTCGGAGTTGTCTTTTGACTAGAGCACGTTTTTGGTACGCATTTGTCATAAACAACAGTGTTAGATGACGACTACATATATGTGGCGACATATTCAGCCTAGTGTCAAGAAAAAAACCTAATGGTTCATAACAAAAACGACAGAATCGCATCAGGTGGGCCAAGATAATTCAGCACTGGACCACCAATGGCAATTGGTCTTTTGTGGTGCTCTCTTGTATATGTGTGGGTTTATTTTACACACTAATGATGGAAGTGGAGGATGTTGGAGAAATAATTGCTCGAGTATGAATCCAGACGCAATGCGATTTCAGCTACGTAGAAACGTTTCCGTTATGGTTTGGGGATGCATCAGCTTCCTTGCGTTGGCAATTTGGTGTTTGATGGAAATGTCAACCAGTATTCTTACATTGACCTCATGGGTGGAAATTTGCGGGAGTCAGTAGAGACAATGTTTATGGACCAACAACACCCATTTGTGTTTTAACAAGACAATGCTCCCTGCCACAAAGCCATGGCGATGGTGGCATGGTTCAAAAACAATGATAGACACAATATATTTCCTCCACAGTCTCCAGATGTAAATCCTGTCAAAGACATCTCGTCGCCTCGGAGCTAAAGGATCCTATCTGCCACTCTAACGAGTGTCAGATAGGATCCTTTAGCTCAGAGGCGACGATCTGGAGTTGCATGAAAAGGGGCGCATGAGAGATAAAACCAACCACATGTAAAGAAGCACCATTATTTAGAAGTTATGACAGAATTAGTCCTGCAAAGATCAGAACAGTGTTTTCTTCTCTGCCCAGAATAGCAGCGGTCGTTATAATATCACGTGGCTACCCTACTAAATATTATTAGTGACACTATTTATGTTTCATATAGCAGACAGACAGACAGATATTTTATTGACAGAAATAAAAGTCATTACAGACTTATTTGTCATAGTAATAAGAGAGATATATGTACATGTATATACAAGAATGTTAGTTTGTTAAAATCATATGAGTCAATATACATAGTATGATAAACAACTAAAATCATGTTAGGTGGCATTGCCATAAAAAAAACTGGGTATTTCGGTGATACAAATGACTACTTCTTAAAATAAAATTAAAAGGCATAGCCAAGATAACATGGGGGTCTATCATTTTGCTTCCCGCACCAAAACCAGAGATAAAATAGCTACTATGTTTAATATACTAATTATATTTAGTAGCAAAAAAGACACTCTGGAAAGCGTAGAAACCAAAAATATATACAGGTGCATAATTATGCTACAGTAACTGGAGTATGAAATAAGACAATGGTAAAAATTATATGGTATTTAAAAAATATATATATGTATATATAATATAACGCAGTACAATTAATGTGGCAATCCGCGAAACAGGTAGCTCCGAGCCATGTGACCATGCAAGCGCAGTCGCTATGAACTCGGAGAATCCCTGATAATGACTAGTGGTGTAAACTTAACAACGTAATAACAGTACTACTACCGTAACACAATATATACATACTAATAAAAGTCGGACATTGTGGTTCGTCGACTGCCAACAAAGTATAGCATCAGAACCATCCATATTATCGAGTGTTGCAGACTTGTGATGTAATAACAATGACAATTACGGATAATAATTATGTGTGCCATTCACGCAGGACATGGCACTCACACAATAACATTAAAGTTTATTTAATTAACTAGTGATTTATTACCTATATGGCCCTCGCACAAAAAAACAACATTACAGCTTATTTTAATTCACTATATTGTTTATTTCATACCATTTCACTCACGACCTAGTTAGTACTACATACTCGGAGTTACAATCGAAGAAAAACATTCCCGACCTCATAGATAAAATCAGCTGACTTAGCAACTCTGAAATCATCCATAAGGCCCCACCTCGTCTGATAACAAAGGCGACGGAAACGTCCCTAACCGGCCCTAAAAAGCCAAATAATAAATCCGAGAGCAACAGCCGTCCTGATATGTGGTAATACCCAAGTCAGATCATGAAGGCATGATAATATGGATAATATAGCGATAGGTGACTTTGATTTATTATACTCGGTGTTTTTAACAATTAATTTGTTTAAAACAGCCATAGATAAATTGTGCTAGTGACTTCACCACTGTTATGTCTCTAGATGTCATAATTTGTAGAAACATTTCATTTGTCGGCTGTATATTGATAGTTGCGGTTACCGAGTTAAACAAGATTTTGCGTTCATTATTCATAGCGTTACGGTGGAGAAGAAGATGTATTTCGTCGTCAATTTCGTTTAATTCACACCTTGTGCATATTCGCTGGTTTATTGGAGTGATTGGATTATTGTATCGTCCTCTTTCTATATTTAGATCATGTGAGCTCATTCGGTATCTCGCCATTGATGTTATGAGATGGTTACCCCTTGTGTGTAAGATATATGGTTCAACACAGAAATACTTTTTTACTAATGCATATGTGCGCAGCTTACTCGAACTCTCAATATCTTTTCTCCACTGCTGTGTAAATATTCTAACAATTGATTCTTTAAATAAAAGCATGAATTTATTTGTATCCCCAATATTCTGTGATTCCCAAATTTGATCAAGCCCGGCTCGTTCGAGGACAGAGCGAATACGGGAACACCAATTCGTGAAGCCAATGCCATCTAGCTCAAGAAGCATATTGTAGGCATTTCTGACTGGATGGCTCTGAGATAGTTTTAGAATTCTACACCAATATTTTACGGCTTTTATGTGTTGTCGGATGATCAGTGGAAATCGTCCCGTGTCCCCATATATTGCAGGTGTAGGTGTTTGCTTTCTAACTCCAAGTGTAGATTTAATAAATTTTAGATGGATTTTTTCCAGATCGTTAACATCATCGCCTGTGTACCATATATCACTTCCATATTCTAGTATGGGCAATATTTGACAATCAAATGCCTTGAACGCAATAGTGGGTGACAATTTACCGACCACAGGACGGGACTGTTTACGTAGAGAAAAAATTGCTTTCTCAGCTTGGGAAGCAAGATGAGAAAAAGTTTCTTTTAACACGTTATTAGCAGACTTGGTGCTATACACCACACCCAGGTATTTATATTGTTCAGATTTTTCTATAATGTTATCACCATAGTGGAAGCTTCCGTGTACTTTTGTGTAACGCTCATTAAAGATTAGAACTTTTGTTTTAGGAATGCTTACTATGATATGCCAAAGGGAAGCATATAAATACAGAGCAGTTAGCTGTTTTTGTAATCCCTCAGCAGATTCTGAAAAAAGGACAAGGTCATCTGCAAATAACAGATATACCATTAGTAAGGTGTCCACAGGGATACCTTGATCTTGGTCAAATGTTGCGGATATGTCTTGTAGAAATTCCGTGAATAGTTTGGGACTGAGCATACCGCCTTGTAGAACCCCATATTCGCTTTTTAATATGTCACTGATACGCGAGTCCCATTTTACACGACACTCTGCTTTAGAAAACATGCTTCTTATTATGTTTAGCAAATTGCCGTCTATTCCCCTGTTCAATAATTTGTAGTATAATGCTGTTCTATCAATATAGTCAAATGCTTTTGTGAAATCGACAAAGCATGTATACAGGGGTTTAGAAAGACACCTTTGTTTATCTATGATGGCACATAGTATGAATATATTGTCCGTAGTTCGCGATTTGCTTTTAAAACCAGCTTGATAAGGATCATTATCATTACACACTTCGTTTTTAAATGAGAGTCTGTTATTAAGTATAGATTCAAATAGTTTCCCAATACACGGCATGACTGTGATTTTCCTGTAATTATCTGGAACACCATGGTCCCCCTTTTTGTAGACAGGGTGGATTATACCGGTAGCCCATCTAGATGGATATTCACCATTGGTAAGAATGGTATTGAACAACAATTCTAATGCTGGCAATAGTTCATTACATCCATATTTGTAAAATTCGGCAGAAATACCATCTACACCCGCTGCTTTCTTGCATTTCAACTTTTGAATTGCCTTTTTAATTTCTTCTGCAGTTATGGGACTGTTTAGGAACTGTGTCATATTAGATTTATCGTGCTCTACATTATGTTGAAATGAAGTAACTTGCTTTATAATATTATTCATGTGTTCATAATCAAAATAATCCACATGTGGTGGGTAAACTTGTTGTTCAAAGTATTTCACAAAGTCTGCCAAAGTAGGCCCTGTTGTAACATTTCTAGGATTTAAAGATTTCCAGAATTTCCAATAGGAATTAGGATCTTCCGTTCTCATATTTTCCAGCTCACTAAGTTTGGCTTGCTGGTATTGTCTTTTCTTTCTTTGGATTAATTGCTTATATTGTCGTAACATTATATTATATTCGCCATGCCGTGCGTTAAAGTCTCTCTGTTTAGCAATATTATTAACAACATACTTCAAGGATTTACATTCTTTATCATACCAGGGGTTAGAGGGGAAATTATTTTGAGTGTTCTTTCTTTGCTTCGAAATATGTTTCCTTGTTGGGAATAATGGCGAAATTACATTTTCTATCATACCATTGAACATGTCACATAGAGTGTCAGTATTACACCCATCGATGACGGCACACAGCATTTCCTCAAATGCATGACACGTTTGCTCATTTCGTAAAGCTAGTTGATACTCTTGCTTTTTCTCGTCTTGCCATATGAAAACATTAGAGCAAGAAGCTTTGTCATTTACACAGGTATCTATTTTTAATGGGTTGTAATCATCATGATCATCGAGTTTAGTATTTGAAATATTGAACTGTATGGGACAATGATCTGATTCCACCAATTTCGGTAAAACTTCAAATTTGCTGATTATGTTATCTTCATTTAAAATCAGATAGTCTATTGTGCTTGAACCATTGGGAGAGTAGTATGTAAAGCGGCCGATACCATTATCATTATACATCCGCCCATTGGCTAATTTGAAACCTGTGTTTATACAAAACTTTAGTAAAAGTTGGCCGTATTTGTTAATTACTTTATCTTCATTAGAACGTTGATTTGGAACATTTACATTGGTATCTATTACCCCAGCTTCATAGTCCGGAGCCTGACCAGTTCGGCTATTAAAGTCACCACATAATAGGATGTGGTGCGTTTCTATATACCTAGCCACTTCCTCTTCTAGCATAGTAAAATAATCATTTCTTACACCAACATATGTTGAGTTTTCTGGTGGTATATAGGTACACCCAATTTTAATGTTTTTCTGACAACAGTCTGTAGCTAATGTTAACCATACCAAATAGTCATAGGTGTGGTCTATCCTAGTTAAATTTGCATATTTATTTGAAATAAGTATGCCAATACCACCAGAAGCTCTACAGGCATTTATATGTTTGAGTTTTCTACTTACATGGTGGAATTTATAACCAGGTATTGACAATGTGAAATCCTTCCCTTTCATTGTTTCTATGAAAAATATTATATCGTAGTTGCGGATAAATGTAAATAGATCAGGATCTGTCATTTTGTTACCTAGACCATTCATGTTCCATGACAGCACGCGTATTTTACTGACCTGATCATTGTTAATTACTCTATTCACATCTGTTATGTACGAGTGATGATTGTTTTTATGGGAAAACACTGACCATTAATGGAGTGATTGTTGAGGACTTCCGCCATGGCAGAAGTCAGTATTTGCTGTCCCTCCTCATTTAAGTGGATTCCACCACGATAAAGGTGTTGTTTTTTCACGGGAGTGGGCAAATAGTCAGCGTTGGACAATTTTGCACATATTTCACCTATGTGACAATTTATGTGGTGAATATGGGCATTATTTTTGTTCTGTTTTGTAGGGGGGATTTCAGCCACGTAGAAATGTGTGTTTTGGAATCCCTTCATTTTATCAGCCAGTCTGTTAATATCCTCCTTTACCTTGTTTAATGATCCACTAATATCGTTCGTACCGAGATGGAGGACAACAGCATCGGTGTCCTCACATATATATCCTTTTAATCTAGGTATCAAGTGCTCTATTCTCATTCCAGATGTTTTATATACACACATGAATATACACATCATGAATATATTTTCGGTCATAATCTGTAAAAAAATGAAATAAATCGTATATGCTGTTATTCAATTAAGGTATTAAGCATCTGTGCAATAAGCATCACTTCGGGGATGAACAAACTTATGCCCAGTGTGTGTATTCTGGATTAACAAAGAGGAGCATATAAATTGACTTTAGGTTTCAAAGACACAAAATGTTTCATAACTGGTCAAAAAACAACATTGTGGGGAGAATCCATTCCAAAAAATAACGTTTTTGGAGGGCGGTGTCAGCAATAGCTGTTTCTCATCCCAACATCCACCTCCGTATGGGAAGCAGGCATCAGTTGAATAATTTTGTTTCAAATCAAATAAGCGCACAATACGTGTATTCTGCTCTACTGGAGTGATATACTTGTGGGTTTTTTTTTTTTATTGAATAAAATACATTGTACAAATGTTTAACATGCAGTATTAATAAAACAATTCATACATTCATAGAAAAACAGATAATCGTTAGAACCAGTGTTGGTCCGATATTACAAAAGCAATGAAGAAAGATAATAAAATATTGTATTATGTGAAACGCAGTGACGTCACTCGGTGAAAACAAGGTTTTATAACACCCCCTCCCCCATACTTCATTCTGTGAAAGGCAGTGACGTCACTCGGTGAAAACAAGCCCCCCCCCCATACTTCATTGTATCAGCCAGCTGTGTGAAAATAATGGTGGTCAAGGTCATTGAGTTTCACAGAATATAAAATCAGCATATACAGTGAATGGAGGCACGGGCCCAATGCTAAATCAATGCCGGAACAGCGTCACAAACACCGACCCAGAATTGAATCAGCACCGCGCCAGTGTCTCTACATACAGTAGGCCTACAGGGTATTTTCCAGGAGCATGAGACACCCAACAAGCGCCGTCAAAAGCTAGCCCAGCGTCTACGAAACCGGGCCAACCCAAAAACGAAACCCGCTCAGCGGCTCGTGCTCGCCGGGGAGGTGTGATAACTCTGCACTGACCCAGCAAACACGAGGCAAATCCAGTGCTGAGACAATGTTGTGCCGACGCTGAAGACGCCGTGCCAACACTACAACAACACTGGACCAAAGCCCCGCTTTCACCGGGGAGTGATAGCAACACGCCACACAGTGACTAAAAGCTGAACTATTTAGTTGGTAGTCCTGTCACACTCTTTTCTATTACAACACGCCACACAGTGATTAAAACTGAACTATTTAGTTGGAAGTCCTGCTTATGCGCAAAATCGATCGTGCAAACAGTGTATTGTATCACATGCACAGTCAAAAAGTACAAAACGTACATATTTATGAGAAACTGCATATTTGTGACTAGAATTATGAGTATATAGAGATGAACAGATTTTTTTTAATTGCTGAATCAATGAATTAGTTAGTTAAGCGATATATTTTAAAATTTCTTCCTCAAATTCAAAAATTTTCCCACATATTTTAGTCCTGTTTAGTTTCAAATTCTGAAACATAATTCTTTTAAAAGAGATGTTTTTACAGTACAAAAAAGTACTTTTTTAGAATAATCCAATATTTATAAAGACAAAAATAAATTAAGGATATCAAAAAAATTATTACTTCATCTTTTACTCCACAGATAATTGTATTTCTGGTTATTTTGAACTTTAAGATATAATAGACTGAAAAGTTACCCACACATTTTTAACAATCGAACAATCAGATAGCATCTGGATAATCGTGTGTTTCCTTTACAAACAATGCAATCATCATTATCTTGTAATTTCCATGTTTTTAAATTAGATTCGCAAGGCAGTATACCGTGTAAGACTTTGAAATTAACCTCTTTAATTTTAAGATAAAAAATGTTACTAACTTTAGTTTAAATATAGGGCCTTCTGAAACATAATTCTTTTAAAAGAGATGTTTTTACAGTACAAAAAAGTACTTTTTTAGAATAATCCAATATTTTTAAAGACAAAAATAAATTAAGGATATCAAAAAAATTATTACTTCATCTTTTACTCCACAGATAATTGTATTTCTGGTTATTTTGAACTTTAAGATATAATAGACTGAAAAATTACCCACACATTTTTAACAATCGAACAATCAGATAGCATCTGGATAATCGTGTGTTTTCTTTACAAACAATGCAATCATCATTATCTTGTAATTTCCATGTTTTTAAATTAGATTCGCAAGGCAGTATACCGTGTAAGACTTTGAAATTAACCTCTTTAATTTTAAGATAAAAAATGTTACTAACTTTAGTTTAAATATAGGGCCTACATTGGTATTCCTCGGGTGAAATGTTTAAGATTGAGTTCCAAGTGCTTAGATTATAGTGTGACTTTACTTGGCTAAAGAGCTTTGTATAATAAAATTTTGAGCTGCTTGCGCATAGGCCTTTGATCGTGTATTATTATTATCACTGTCACATTCTTGTGGTGTGTAGGCCTATTCACCCAAAAGATGGTGGAAGGGCTGCAAAGCTTTTCGTAGTGACAAAATTTGTTGATATATATGCCTTTTGTTATTTATTTTATTATCTATAGTTGGCATCAATTTTTTCATTGCTGAATTTTAAATCTTTAGGGTGTAAAAGGTTACTATTTGCCCATTCCTTGAAATTTAATGTCAACTCTCTCGTATCTTTGTCGTATATAGTAATATGTTTGTTCCCCCATAGCGGCTGTTCTAATACATCAGCTAAGGTATCTGGTTTGTTTGTTATGTTTGATTTTGCATATGTGAATACTAAGTCTTTATAAAAATCAGGCAAATTAGCTAGTTATTTGATATTGTATATTTTGTCAAAACGAAAATTGCATATTTGTATTTTAGTGCCGAATTCTGAAAAATATTTATTCCCCAGACAACTCCAGCTACTTTTACTGTTTACCATGCGGCTTTTAAAGATGAAAAGAAAGATTGAATAAAGAATGAGATCGGCCTACTTGTTAAAAGTTTAGAGTTCACATTGTACCAACATTAGGTGAATGTTTCCTTGGTCAAAGCCAACGTCTCGCACATTGAAACAATGTTCAGTCATACTTGGCACAATGTTAATTTCGTGTGTATCCGGTAGTTAGGCCGATAAAATTTAATTAATTAGACCTTCTGATGTCAGTACGGAAATGTTTGATTTTGTTAACTAAATTTATAGGTATCTAACAATTTCTGAGAACAGATCGTATCATCCAAATTTTGATCGAAATTTATTCCATTCGTTTGAAATTGAAACCACTAATAATTTTGACAATCTAAATTTTAGTGGCTCTGAGAACGTCAATTCACCGAATTCAGATTTCGCTCCTACACAGCACAGTAGTCCAATTCCCCCCTTTAGGCCTAAAACCCGTCAAAGAAACTGGCGTACTTTATTAATAAATTGCAGAAGCCTAAAGGGGAAAGTAGCAAATTTTTTAGCATCTTCAAATTACTACCAACCTGATTGCATCCTCGGCACTGAATCTTGGCTTGACAAGGATACCACTACCAGGGAAATTTTCCCTCCTGAATACCAAGTTTTGCGTAAAGATCGAAATTCGAAAGCCCGAGGAGGAGGAGTCTTTATTGCTGTCAGAAAACATTATGACATGACCCTCCTCCCTGATTTAGAAACCAACTGTGAAATTTTATGGGCTAAAGTTCAGATATCGGCATTAAAATTCTTCACCCTCGGGTGTTTTTATAGACCTCCTGACTTCAAAATTAGTACTTCAAAAGAACTTGCGAAATCTTTAGACCTCATGCCAAAAAATTCAAATCAGACCATTGTCCTGGGAGGTGATTTCAACCTGCCTGGTATTGACTGGGACAATGGAGTAGTAAATCCTAAAGCAGCAAACAAATCACAATGCGAGCTGCTTTTGTCAAGCCTAGATACGCATGCCTTGGCCCATATTCACAAAGAACCAACTAGAGAAGAACATATTTTGTACCTCCTGATCCCACCAGCGCCTTTTACACAAACTAGACCACTATGGAATTCGGGGAACAACTCTTAATTGGATTCAAAATTTTCTGACCAATAGAACCCAGAAAGTAGTAGTTGATGGCAGCTCTTCAGAATCAGCTCGCGTGAGGTCCGGTGTGCCCCAGGGTACTGTTCTCGGACCCCTGCTCTTTTTGACCTATATTAATGACCTCCCTTCCACGGTCTCCTCGTAGGTTCGCCTCTTTGCAGATGACTGCCCCCTGTATCGCCCGATAAAATGTCGAGCAGATCAGGAGCAGCTGCAGAGAGACCTATCTGCGTTACAGGACTGGTCAGATCGATGGGGGATGTGTTTCAACCCCTCGAAATGCTCGGTCCTGAGGGTGTCCAGGCCGCAATCAAAAAACCTGGAATTTAAGTACACCCTTAAAGGCGAAACACTAATGAACGTTTCATCAACACCATATCTTGGTGTTTGCCTTAGCGAGACCCTGGAATGGGAGGCCCACATTAACAGAAATACAAGTAAAGCAAATTCCACTCTGGGCTTCCTTCGGAGGAACCTGAAGGCATGTCCCCCTAAACTAAGGAAGACTGCTTATTTCTCCCTGGTCAGATCATCCCTAGAATACTCTTCAGCAGTTTGGGACCCCTTTGCACAAAAAGATATTGATAAATTAGAAAAAATTCAAAGATCAGCAGCAAGATTTGTCACCCAAAATTATAGACAAACAGCCAGTGTGACATCTCTCCTTCAGAACCTGGGCTGGACTGACTTGAAAACAAGACGTAAAAATTCTAGACTTGTAAGCATGTTCAACATTTTAAATGAGCTAGTCGAAATTCCTATCAATGACCGTTTAATCCCAGCGGACAGAAGAACACGTGGTGGGCACAATCAGGCCTATAAACATCTTAGAGCTAACACCACACTGGGACAAAATTCTTTTTGGCATCGAACTATCCCTGATTGGAATTCTCTTCCGGCAGCTGCCTTGGAATCAAAAACTGTGGCAGCGTTCAAGAGTCAGCTGGTTGACTAAGTCTACCAGCCCTTTCCCCCCTCCAGCCTGATACTCCACATAGGAGGTGCTGCTGGAGTACAAAGTCAAAGTCAAATTATTAATGCCGTCATATACGTTGAGGACATCAATTTCATAGATTATACTCTAAGCCGTGAATACCTTGTATTTCGGTTAGCAGGAAGTGTCAACACCTATTTGAGCGTTGATTGGTTTACCATTGTGAAAAGAACAGTATGTAATATAAAGCCGTACAGAAACAGCAAGACTATAGTCACACGTTCGGCAACATGAAAGTCGGAGCAAAAAGCCACCCGACCGAGTAATGGCACGGTGCTATACACAGTGAAATGTGTTAGATTTGATCACTGCCATTTGTCAACACCTGAGTTGAGTGATATTGCTTGGAGTCATTTCGACTACCAAATGAAAACATCATTATTCGGTTAAATTACCAATTGAAACAGATTAAAGCAATTAATACTCTTTTGTTTTTTACTGTGATAAACAGATTAAGACACCATATCTAGAAAACAGACATGTGTCACCGACTTTTTCCAAAAATAAAGCCAGAATGTACAAATATAATTTTAAAAAAATCATGTAATTTTATATTTGAAATAATAAAATCATGTAGTTATATATTTGAAATAATACAATTTTATTTGTATCATATTTATGTTCTTATTTTGTTCGCACAACCAATACATGTACTTATATAATAACATTACAGTATGAAATATATATATATATCCTCGGTTTCAACACAGCTTGGAGGGGGGTGGGGGAGCTGCTCCGAAACTCTGCCATATTCGAAGTTCCGTCATATTTCTTGGGAACAGATGATGACGGAACATCGAGGTCTCTCTGTATATCCATCATTGTGGCATACAGAATTCACTTATAACATGCATCTTATTGGTATTTCATAAGGCGTTGTCAAATTCAAATGTACTATTAGGTCCTATGTCGTTGGCGAATTTTTATGCACTGAGTACTGGCTGAGAAGAGGAACTCCAAGCACTTTATATTTTTTAATCGGAGCTACAACGTATTTTACTTGTAATTAGTATACTTGTGTTTGTTAAAACCATTCAAAATAAAACAAACATATTTTTTCCTATTTGCGTTATACTATCATATTTTGTCACATTTACTACGTTTAACTTGACCTTTTGATACCGAAGATGGCCTTGAATCATAAATATAGTATCAGATTTCTTTTCAGTTAAAATCACACCAACAAGATTATTCATTCGGCTTGTTTCAATTTGGATTTGTTAAAAATCATATTTTTGCTTAATTGACCTTGAAAATAAAATTTGACCCTGAATATGACCTTGAATAATAAAAATAGTGATAGAAATGGATTATCCTGTCAAAAACACACAAAAACAAGGTAAAACATTTGTTTTCATTTGTATTTGCTAAAAATAATATTTTTTGTTTTTGGCTTTGAAATTGATTTTTGACCTTACCTAAGACCTTGAATCGCCAAAATAATAACATAAATACATTATCCAGGCAAAATATATGTAAAAAGATATAGTATGCTTGTTTCTACTTGTATTTGTTAATAATCACATTTCCACATTGTATATCTAAAAATTAACCTTTTGACCTTGAAGATGATCTTAAATTACCATAATATTCCCGGAAAATGATTTTCCTGCCACAAAAACACTAAAAAGATATATTACACTTATTCCCAGCTTGATTTGTTGAAAAGTCATATGTAAAAATTATGGTCAACGAATGGAGGCAGCCATCTTGGATTTATGGAAAATTTGTGTCTTTCCACCAATTGGATTTTACAGGGTTTTTAATATGTTTTTTCTGTTGATTCTGAACTGCTAGGTGCTTATTTTTTTGGTCATTCAGTGAATTTTAATGAAGAAAATTCAAATTGCAATATTTGTTTTTAAATTTGGCTTTTAAAAATATGTTCCCCCTATTATATATTTGTAGACTTTTAAAATGTTGTGTAGATAACCATGTAGAGTCATATTGCATCAAAATAAATTCTGTTGCAGTTTGTTCTAGGTCAAAGTTCAATTTGACTGGACTATACGGATAGAATATGTCCTGGAATTTTGAAAATCCATCAGAGAAAAATTGGGAAATTGTGTTCGATTTAGACTTCATTTACTGAAAGTTGCACGCTTATTTTTCTAAAGACAATGGCAACAGTCGTTTGGAATGGATCGCTGTTGATATCTCAGTGACATAGTAGGCTTATTCGTGTGGCGGCTCAAACATGTTAGTGATTGTAAGCAAAATTTGTCCTACTTTACGCAGTCGTGCCTGTGAAGTAGGCCTCTCACGCGGACACATTTGATAAAAAAAATCACTTCATTTGCATGGAGCGTGGGCACCCATCATCATTCTCATGGTCTCACACCATTGCATACATGTGACATAGCCTTATGATGAGCTTACTGAAAAATCGTGTTGTGTTATATTCCATTGCTATTGGTATATTTAGCATACAAATGTGTCCCAGTAAACACTCCACTTCGGAAAAATTGCGTAGCTTGTGCAAGCTTTTTTGAGAGTTCTATGAAATCACCTCAGAAATTTATTTGATATCAGCTCTCTCTTCAACAGTGAAATGACCTATCACATAACACCCTGCTTTGATAAGAATCAGATGCATTTTGCTACTCACACCTGCTAAAATGAAGGATTATGTTTTTGGTATCTTCTTAGGCTTAGTAACAATGCAACCGCATCTGGAGGTATTATCTCAATTCTTGGTCTGTTCTAGCCACAGAAATGCTAGCATCAATGGGTCCGCCATTTCATCCAAGATCTTTCTGCCTGAACAGTCGGTGAAACTATATTTCGGTTTGATGGGAGACAAAAATGGCTAGAAGGTTTCGCTTGACGCCGCTGCATTTGTGATTTGATTGTCATTCATCAAGCATGACAGTCCAAATACAATCATACGTCTTTGCTGCTGCTCATTTTTTTCAATTTGTCGACAAGCTTACTTGCCGTTACATGGTAGCGATGTACCACTAGGCCTACCATCTGCTTGAAATACTGGTAATGAAAAAGTGAAGAAGGATCGATTTATTTCATGTAGATAAACATCTTTATAGTTTCACTTCAATGAATTTATATTATAGATTTGTTTCTTCAATAATTCGAATTTGGACTACGTAGTTGTATCTCCACAAAGTCCTTGTCCGAGTATATAATCTCGAATTATGTATATTTGGATGACATTGACGGGGGTTTCACAGCATAGCTGAAATGATCACTTTTACTTTTGTCTATCCTGAGATCTCATTTAACTGCAGAAAATCATGCCATCATCTCGAAAACATATGCTAATCTCTCTTTAGGCCTCCTTGTTTTTAACATTGTTTGGCTAAATAAGAGCTTATAAATATGGTGTTAATTTTGAAAGTACTTTAATCTTTCTATGCTTATTATTCCCCAGTAATGGTATTATTACTCTGTGTGCTAACTGCGGTGCCACATATGGGGACCATTAGGATGGTCGATATTATTTTAAATGTGAAACATCTAGGATTTGTTTGGTGGCTGGCGACCCATATATCGTCCCCTTGGATATGAAAGGGTGTATCTGCCACTTCACAAAGTGGCAGATACACCCTTTCATATCCAAGGTGACGATATGTCGGCCTCAATCCAAGTAGGCCCTATTATCAATATCATTGTATCCTGATAAATTTCAAATAGCAGACAAGTCACAAAATTATCATAGTGGCTCCTTCAGTCTGAATACTGGGTTAAAATCCTGTCTCGAAAGAATGTTCGTATTTAGAGTATGGTTATGTACTACATGTACATGCGCAGTTCTTTAACCCTTTCAAGCCTGAATTTATCATTGTCATCTTCATCCACTACAAGCCGCGAATAGTTGTCGCAATTCTCGACTTTGTAGTGGATGAAAATGATTTAATGTGGTTTAAAAATTACAGAAAATTGGCATGTATTGGTAAACCTGTTTCATGGGAATTTTCTTTTTAAAACCTTAGTTATAGGAAAATTAGGTTTGTTTTCGGGGATGTAAAATGATGCTTTAATGCATCGTGAGGGCTTAAAGGGTTAAACTGTAAAGATGAAATGGGTGGGCCATAAGGGGGCCATCATTATTCTTAAATGTTAGGACTAAAGCGTCTTGATCTGCATATCTGCATGATACCACACCATAGAAAATATGTTGTCATATGTTCTATCACATCATCCCCACGTAAGGCTACCACATGTCCCAATGTCAACACAGAGTGTAGATGCTTGATGTGAAAATGAATTCACTTCCACAGCACAGTGTGAAAATATTAAGTGACTGCAGTGGGCATACGTTACATAATAGTCGTATGGGGGCCATATGATGATACACTGGAATGCTTGCGAGATCATCAATCCTGTTAGTTGGTACACGTATAATGCCAAATTGCATCAACATGCATAATGATTATTGTTGTACTTATGCTTGAACATAACAGATAACAAGCCAGGCAAGAATACTCGTGTATTTGTTAAAATGTCTATTGGCCTTGTTATGTGTTTACTGAAGGACACTTGACGTCTTGTGAATTCAGGAAATCCCAATTAACTTATAATATTCCTCTCACGTATTCTGATGATTTGTAAATGTTTTGTAGACTTAAAAAGAGATCAGAGCGAAGCTTTCGTTGAATTAATGATAACGTATATGGCGAACAATCTCCATCAATATTAAGTATTCATTTCCCATAGTGTGTATATTTAACAAATTAAAGAACAGCAAGCTCGTCTGTTGTGTCTTCTACAGTGTATATATTCCGTTATTATTATTAGGCCTATAATTTTATATTGTGATAATGCTACAAAATCAATGAAACAAAGACATAAAATACAATATTTTCGTTTAATCCCAATCCAGTGGAACATAATGAGCCAAGTTTTTACAATATAGCATAAAGCTGTATGTTAGTCGATTATCATAAAATAGCAATTGCTGAAGATGGTCAATTTATATGATTACTGGCAAGAAATATACATGTATACAAACATTTCAAATGAGCAAATACTGCTATGTTTATCTGAAGAAACGATTTTTTTTAGTTTTCCAGTTTGACAATAAATCTCTCGCAGCTTGGCTGTTAGGCATGGTTAATAATTATACAATATTGTATTCGAATTTATTATCGCTGTAGCAGCCATAAACCAACAGATATCAGGAGCAATAGCAACAAATCAACACGTGTGTCCAGTAACATTAAAGTATGTACAGCTAAAAATTGTTGTCAAAACGTTACACACATACGAAACATTATTTATATAACAGTCAAATAAAAGGGGTCGCAAATCATAACAAATGCCCCTCACCTACGGGGATACAAGTAATCATTGTATTATGTATATTTTCTACCAGATATAGGTGTACAAGTGAGGGGTTTGGAATTAACGTTATGAAAAAGGGTAGCGCCAACGCGGATGCTCCCCACTTGCAATTTTTTACCAACTAGGTCAATCAAGGAGTAATGATGTCAATAGAGCTGTCTGTTGTAATATTCTGTCGTAATGCGACACCTTGCTCTGCAAGTATCTGCTTACTTGTAAAGTAAACAGGTACTGCCTTGTGACTGTGCTGTGCACAGCAGAGTAGACCTATGAGCTTCATCAGAAAACGAGCATTTTCAGTATCTCATTTGCTAAATACTCATCGTCTAAATACGGGTCTTTAAAATAGTGGTTCAACAAAATTATAGATCGGAAATAATTGCAAGCACTCTAGGTCTCCCAGAAAACACAAGAGGTTGAACCAATGTTGGGCCATCGTCTCCGACGCTGGCCCAACAATAAACCATCATTGCTTCAACGTCTTGTTTGCTGCGCTAGCAGTGATCACCACTGCCCTACACAGTCAAAGGGCTGTACTTAATAACCTGAAAAGTGAGCAGTTATTAGGCCTACCATTTGGCTTTGCATGACATACATCCGCGCCGGCACTAGCTGCAGTTCGGGGTATATTTTGAAATAACTGAATTATAGTGATGCAGGAATACCTTCACCTTCATCAATTCAGAAAGCAAAAGATACTATCTAAAAAAAATATTGCTATTATCAAACCATTTTGCTGCACGTGGATATTAATTACTTAGATTGATCAATTTGTCGTAATCATACCGACTATCGCTAACATGCAAATATAATTCATTACATTGCTTTAATCTGGAATGATATAAATAATTAACGGCTACTTAAAGTGGCCAAGCAAATAACAGTTTTCCCCTGGCAGGCAAAGTATTGTAAGTGTCACTCATTTGAGTGGCACATACCACCCTTTGACTGTCAGTTTTTAAAGTTTGGTCAACGTCTTAGACGATGCCTCGCGTTAAATTCCCTACGATATTTATCTATTTTAAGCTAAATCAGGCTCTAAACGACCGTAGGGCCCCAGTAAACACAAATGTTATACAAATGTTTTGTGTTTGCTGGGGCAGATATAAATTTGCGTCACTCATGTTTGGGGTCACACCGTGATAATTAATTTCTACATAACCTAAATCCTGTACCGGTACGTAAAGTAGCATCCCGGCAATTGGAGGTGTATCCGCGCTTTGGGCCTAATGCCACGGAATGGTTAGTCAACACCAAGCGGGATGTGAACATAACGAAGAGAAAAAGACACATTGTGGACAAAGCTGCGACACGGCGCCAGATTGAAAGAAGAATAAATGTCAAAAATATGTTTACATCTGTACAAGATTTAATCATTTGACAAGAGAAAATAATGTATTCCTTCCTCCTCTAGATACACACTGCTCCTACAGCCTTTTCATTCACCCCGACACACACACACACATGTTGATTCACTTAAACCAAGGACTTCCAATTTATCGCCAATACGGACTAGATCGCACGACATCTACACCCCAGTAAATATGAGATTATTTGTTTATTTTATATGTACAGAGAAAGGAGCCAATAATGAACGCGTGTTTTAATTTTATAATTGATTTCTCCGTTTAATATATATAAAATTGTAAATAGTTTTAGAATTGCTAACAGTTACCGACCACATGTATGCTTATAACACATATGATTATACTAAAGAACAAAACGTTGTTAACTGATAAATAATTTGAACAAAACTTCACCCATTACAGTTACGTTCTACCACGCTACTTTCACCCTTTCATATTAATATATAACTAGTTAGTATATATTTTCAATTATTCTGTTTCTGTTTGGAAACTTAAATAATAAGACATTCATGTACAATATCTAACAAATAATATGAAATTGTTTTTTAAAAGTTTGTAGTTCATTGTCTGTCATGTGTGAATATACATTCCCCTCATTTATAACTTGAAGACTAACAATGACTAAGCATTCCTGTTTTCAAATCTACTCATTGACAATAAGTCGATTATTGTTTGTGACAAAACCAAGTGACTACTGTGAAAACATAATTCAGCAAATTCAAGTGGAAGGGGGTACCAAGGGAACAAATAATAATAATAAATTGAAAATCGTTTCGATCTCTAGCAAAGAGTCACTGGACATGATAGATGATTCGAAATATCATGAACGAAAAGGAATTTTGTTAGCCTAATGCAGAAAACTATCAACCGTCATAGACATACAGAACTGTATCTATTTTTATAACAAAAGAGGCAACACAAGACCAATTAAATGGTAGCCTAATGTTGGGCCATAGTCTGTGACTTTGGCCCAGCATTAAAACAGCGTCAACGTCTCGTGTGTTCTGGGAAAGGTCCGTAACAATATATCAAATTATCTGGAATACACAAACTGTGACAGTTTTACTTTATAACCTCCAGCATTCTCCACCAATTTGACGATGAAAGTTCCAACATTAAATCGATGGAATGAACTGATGAACAATTCTCAAATGGTCAAGATTGTTCAACAAAGATGTGTGTTGAGTTGAGGTGATGTCTGCCTTCTGCCAGAACCGAGGCTGTCTTCTATAGGGGTACTTTCTCTGGCTGTGTGACGTCATTTCCCGTTGGTGTGCCGGCGGCTGCCCCGGAGTCCCCGTCTCGCTCGCTGGCAGTGCTGTTGAGGACCTCCTCGAAGTCGTTTTCGGATTTGCTGCCGCTCACTTTGGTCTGAAACAGCAAATTTGTAATCAAATGTGAACTGAGACATGGTAGGTCACTACAATCAAATGAGCATGTGCGGATCACAAAAAGATCACCAAGTGTGAATTATATATAACTGGTATATTTTTAAAAGTAGGACTGTTTTTCTTTTATTTGGCAATTGCGTCAGCAATGCCAACTTTAAAAAAAAGAAAAACTTCCCATAGTAATGTAAGACAGCCTAAATTTTAGCGAGCGAAAGGCCTGTGACTTTTTGAAGTAACAAAACAATTCTGTGAAACGCAGTGACGTCACCGGAAAACCTTTTGAATGGCTACTCGGTGAAAATAATGTTATATAAGTCCACCTGCCCCCATTTTTCATTGTATTAGATTGCTAGTTGAAAACATTGCATGTCAAGGCTATTAAGTTTCACAGAATATCTATAATTATTGGCTATTTTATGTAGAGGGGGCAGATAAATACAATAATTTGAAAAAAATGTTATGCGAAAAAGAAAAGATATGTTATTTCTTATATACTAAACAAGAATTGGTCCAACGCTGTTGGGTGGGTCAATGCCAGCACATAATAAAACAAAAAATAGTTTTTGTGTCAAGTGAGTAGACAGACCTACGTGCATTATAATACACATGCAATAGATTACTAGTTTAGTGTGTTGTACAACATTTACATATCTCTAATACTATTGTGACTAATATAAAAAAAAAACATTTGCCTAATTGTCAGTGACGAGAGACACAAATTCGAACATCTTCCAACATGGTTCAATTAAGCAAATATTGAATAAAAATTTGGATAGCTTATCCCAGCAAGCAATAAACATTGACACAATGTTGGTTTAATGTTGGTCCACAGTCTGCAACGCCGATCCAACATCAAATCAACATTGTGTCAATGTCTCGTGTTTGCAGGACTGTTTCTGCGACAAGTTCAAGATTTCACATATCCCAGTAAACAAGACACTTTGACCCAATGCTGGGCTAATGTTGGACCACCGTCTACGACGCTGGGCCAACATTAGCCCAGCATTGGGTCGACGTGTCGTGTTTTCTGGGATGTGACTAAGAATGACACTACACAATTTTCAACCTATAACAGCATGCATAGACTTTTGCTGAGAACGGTTGACTCTACATGGGAGCAAAATCAAATTGGCATAATATACTGCCATATGCCCAGCAAGCACGAAACGTTCACTCAATGTTGTCTTAATGTTGGGACAGCGTCGTAGAGGGTGGACCAACATCGAATCAACATTGGGAGAACGTCTCGTGTATGGCTAAATATATAGTTTATATCAATCTAATAATTTAATATAGAGTAGATATATACTCATTCTTGGACAAATTTCTCTTTTTGTTGACGACCTAAATTGGTACTACAAAAAGTCAGCGAAATACATGTATCTTTAAAATGACATAGGACAAATCTTCCTCAGCTATTTTTTAGGAAAAAGCACTCAGACATTACAATTACAGTTTAAATAATACATGCACAACCATGCACAAAACGATATTTAACAATACTAAACAATTTGACTAGGCCTACATCAATTGCTCACACGAAATAAAAAAATATTGCTTAAAATATGGCATAAATACAAATAGTTTAGATGGCGTTTGCAATAACGATGTGAAGTGCGCTTTCCGATGTCTTTGTGTATCAGAGATAACAAACATTTCTCCCACTAGCAATTAAAGAGACGTATCTGCCACTTTATAGAGTTAGATACGACTCTTTAATCCCTGGGCACAATTTATCTAAACATGACTGCTAAACAAAAACTACAATATTGAAAAGGGGACGACATGACGAGATCATCACACTCACCATTTTCGATTTCAAATTGCCGAGTGAGCGTGAATGCTTCAAATGATACAAGGTCAAGAGAACAATTAATTTAGCAGAGGAATAGATATTCAAAACGACATGGAAGTTTGTGTTTATTTATATTATTTGGTCACTCTTCTACTTAAAACTGAGGGCTGGAGTAAATGTACAGACAGAATTAGATTTCGCGCAGCAGTAGTAATGCACAAGATATTGTGGTACATCCAAATAAAATAAGCGGGACGCTTAGATATTTAATGACAGGGCGGCCTCCGCTAGGGATTGGGGGGGGGGGGGCATGCCCCCTACAAATTGGTGCGATTTCGTGGCACATTTACTGTAGAATGAAGGTATGAGATATGAAAAGTCAAAACTGTAGACATTAATGTGGATGTAGGAAATTTGTTCTATAAATTAGGTAATTTAAAACAGAAGGATGCCCAGCAAACACGATGCATTTCCCCAATGTTGTTTTGATGTTGGCACGCCGTCTTTGACTTCGGCCCAACATCAAAACACCAATGGGGAAATGCCTCGTGTTTGTTGGGTGGGGAAGAAAGTTCACAAAATCGCAGTTTATTACATTTCATAAAAGAAACCCAGCCGACACACTTCATTAAACGAATGTTATTTTAATGTTGGACCGCCATCTGCGAAGATGACCCAACATTAAACCGATATTGGATTAACGTCTGGTGTTTGCTGGGTGGGAAGGCCCACAAGGATCAGTGTTTTAATATTGAAAAAACTTAATTATTACAATTAGCACATCAGAAACTACAGTGATACTAGCTGGGTTGATTAGGTACCTTAACATTGGAATATGCACCACCAACTGATTCTTCAAATGATTTGTAAGCGTTGGAACTCCTAACAAAGAAAGACACAATAAACATTATGTATGCATCAATAATTAGTCTAAGCAGAAATAAATGCAAAATCATTTATTAAAATTGGAAAACAAACACAATTGAACGACTGAACTAACAAATAAATTTTATCTTCGGGACGCTTTCCTATAATTATCATACAGAAATGCATGGTTTTCTAACAAGAATATAGAATACATGAAACGAAAAAATAAATAAGGCATACATTTATTTTCCCGGCCAATTTGAACTAAAACGAGGAACTCAACGCATAATGGCGTCGATTGTATGCCTACACTACATCAATGATCATGTAGTGTAACTCATTTATATTTGACCTAGAGTTTTCTGAGATATAGTGATGAGAATGTTTGATGGCAAACATAGCTCAGCATCACCATCTTCGAACATTGGCCTAAGAGTTTTATAAGGTATGAATTTGAAAGCGATACAAAGTGCAAGAGGCACGATTTTGTGATGACAATATTTTACTCTGCCAGCCTCTGTGACCTTGAAAAATAGGTCAAGTTCCTCAAGCTTAACCTAGAATTTATGTAAGGTCTACCACTGGTATGGTTATAAAAAGAGATAGGTCAATACATTGTATATATACTTTGAGTACCATCGCTGGTATTTGTTATTGCATTGCTGTGATGACAGAATGAACGGACAAACGAGCATCAGAACGGAACATCAGAAAACAGGCCTGCTAATACCAGCCCGGACTAAGAGCCCACCTTAGAGTTAATCAATTTACATAAAGAAAAAAATATTATTCGACCTACTTTAAATCACCCATTTTCCTTGAAGACCATTGGCCAAATGACTTGAAGGCGCCGCTGGTTTTCTGGTATCTGCAACAGAAATAATCATGCTGTAAAATTATAATAGGACAACTTATTACTACGTCGTAATTATCTGAATGATAAATAACCAGCATCAACTCGGTAATTGTATAATGTACCACAGAATACCCTTTAAATTGATTTCACAATTACATAGCTTGCTACAGTCGCGCCACACAAATTTCCTTTTTGTGTTTTGGGACAGCCTCGTTGTTATCGAGCGACGTGAAAGCTTAAAACGTCTTTATTATGGCATCCTAGCGAACAAGACGTTGAACAAACGTTAATTTAATATTGTGCCAGCGTCGTAGACGGTGTGCCTACATCAAACCAAGGTTGGGTCAATGTCTTGTGTTTGCTGGGTGAAGGTTTTTGGCCAAAGGGAATTTTTTGAAAATATAATATACAGGTGTGTGTGTACAAGCTTAAAAGTTTAAGAGATATTCCCAGATTTGAATTTGAGCAGTCACCTGAAGATCAAAGTGTGCTGCCACTTGCCAGGTACGACCCTTTAATCTTTAGGGACAACATAGTCAAGGCTTTGTGAATGAATAATTATATGCCGACAAACACGAGGAATTGAAACAATGCAGGTTAAGATGTTGGGTCAACGTTGACCAATATTGTTTCAACCTCGTGTTCGCAGGGACAGCCAGAAAAGTTGATCATATTAACTTAACTCTTTGAGTGCCAAATTATTCAATTGGAATTTACACCCACACGAAGTTGTGTCTCGCTGACGCGATCCACAACTTTAAGTGAGTGAAAATTATACAGATTTGACAAAACGGAGGTTAACTGTTTTCAAATTTTGCTGATTGGTGTAAAGATTTATTTTTAACATGTTTAAAAGCAGGTACTTAATGTGCAAATAAAAAATGGAAATCCGACTATAATCGGGACCGGCGGTTAAAGGGTAAAGTTGGACAAGCACCACAGACGGTGAGCCGGCATTAAACCAACCATACATTCAAATGACTCAACCAACATCTATTAGTCAGCCAGGCTCCCAACCTTTACACCTATATAATTTATAGCGAGAACAGAAAAACAAGGTGTTTGAAACACAAAGTAACTAGTTCCAGAGCAAGAGAGGACAGAGATACAGTAAACCATTCCTAAATTTTAGTAACATTATTCACGGTCAGTATAAAAAGGAGCTAAAACTATATAGTTGTAGCGAGTACGTGGATACTCCGTGGATACTCCTACTAAAGCCTCCTGCAACTAGTCAACATCCAATACGTGGTGTTCTACGACAGTTCTACTACAATAGTGCCGATATCATATGGATAATTATTTATAGTCGATGTTTGCATTCGTGTAAATAGTTTACTTTTGTTCAGTTATCTATTTGTAAGCTATGACAAATGCTAAACAAACTCTGAGTTGAAATGGTACCAATAGCACGATCTACAAAGTACATGCCCTGCAAACTTGCCTAAATACAGTGTAGTACCGGAAAAATAAAACATGATACCGTCAATAAAACATACAAATTAAACGTTACCTCACACCTTGGTCACATATATTACTAGCACATGAATATGCTGGTAAATTAAACACTCCATTGATATTCACAACCAGTAAGCACGGACAAAAACCTACTTCACACGTGGTAGCGTTGGTTGAAAATATAAATTGGGGGTACAATCACACATAACGCACATATTCCATATCATAATACTACATGTAAATAACTTCATGTTTAGTATCACCACTCCATCGACAAGACTTTGTCAAAAAATATATCGTAGTAACATTTATTAGTTAGTAACTCGCACATCTATCCCAATGTTATCAACATGGTATATTTGCTATGTTATATTTGCTATGCTATATTTGCTATGTTATACTTGCTATGCTATATTTACTATGTTATATTTCACTGGCATTTTAAACAACTCACAAAATACCACCAGGAGTACTTTCCAAAGTATTCATTTCTCCACCATCAGGAATCTACTGCCCTTACTCGTGATGACTACCGGAAATTTCCCCATAATAAACATGAATCAATTGGGACATAAACATCAAACACATGCTGAAGAACAAAATAAAACTCACGCATTTGAATCGGCGATTTGGCCTGAGAGATCGTGCATTTTTTCACTTGTCTTTTGATACCTGTTTCGAGTACACATAATCACAGGGATATAGAACGTGGGTCACAGGACAGACAAATAAAACACCGGCAATTTCCAATTTTCGATATTGTCACCCGGGTATCAAAGAGCCACACGGACCAAATGGGACTCACGACCTTTTGGTTCCTGGGTAACCCTATCCCAGTTGGATATCACTTGATTCAAATATTTTAAGCGCATGCTGAAACATCGACTCAGGCCTCATCAGCAAAACTAAAAAGAAGATAAACGATACAAAATGGTTTCCAACACGAGGCGTTAGCTGAAAATTATTTTTTTATCAGGTAATTTCATATAGGGGTCTAAGCACGTTAAATCATCATTGGAACTAAACAGCTCTCCATATAATCATATCTTGTAATAATTTCCATCATCTTCTGGCTCTAATGAGTATGGCTGAAACACTGAAACTTCTTTTTTAACATTAAATTTCAAGAAACGGGTCGCCCACAGAAAATGGTTATTGAAACTGCATGGTTATAAAGTTATTAAATATGAGTATGTTCTACATAGTGAAAGCGCAGCATAGCGCGAAATGAAACATACCAAGAAAATAAGAAATACATTGAGGAAAATAAGACATACACATAATATAAAACAAGCACAGACATTCAGGCAATAAACCAAACGAATGATATTCAAAACAACTTACTAACATTCTGACGAACACATATGAGGGTTGAATAAAAATACAAGTCTTGGAAGAAAAATTTCATCCTGTAAGTCAGTGAATCTGTGAATCAGTCAGTCCACAATATAATATACAATCTTATCTAACCCTAATTATATAAAATCCACATATAGCTGTCCCGTTGGATATGAAAAGGTGTATCTGCCAGAGAGCACCCTTTTATTATCATATATAAAATAGATCACTTACATTTTTCTAATTAATAAACTGAACGAACTACAAACACAAAGCCAACCAAATACAAGAGTTGAACCAATGTTGGCCTAATCTTGGCCTAGCGTCGTAGACGGTGGGCAAACATTAACTAACATTGCTTCAACATATTGTGTTTGCTGCGAGGATGTCCTAATGCTGGACTAATGTTGGCCCACTGCTTGGCTCGATAATGAAAGAACGGGTGAACGGTTCCAGTATTTGGGTGAGGTCTACTATCAAAAGGGTAATATGGAGGTATTTTCTGTTCCACTTACTAATGTAACGTTGCCTAATGGTAGCTATGATGTTGTCCTCCCGGTAAGTCTAGCTATATAAATGAACCCCATATTCCTCGGTATAGCCCTTCAAAGAGATTCTGATGATAATCCAGAAGAAGTGCCGATCTATGAGGCAATACCTTTGAGGGTTAAGCTAGGCTTTCCCCCGGCTTTTCGACGAAAACGGTTCATTGTCATCCGAGGGATTAGCATAAATTACCACCAATAGGATTAGCATAAATTAGCATTGTCTCCAGATCAGGAGTCTGTGCATCAAGTCTACATAACACGAAGGATAAGACAAAAGTACTTGACGTCATAACTGCCCCCAACGCCTAGCGGGTTTCATTACAATTGTAGGCTAGTTGGAGAAGGGTCAAGTGGTAACAAATTCCTACCCAAACAATTTTGGTATCAAATTATGCAGAGACATCTCAAGATTCACTCCTCTAAAATCCCCATAATTCCGCTTTGGGGGGAAATTGCCATGACCTTTTGAAAATAAAGACTTTTATTTTCTGTTTAACACAAATCATACAAAAATTCTTGGGGTATTTAGACAGAGCTAGAGATGACCTAACCTTGTTTTGCTACATATAGAATGTTGTGTGAAGGATTAAAATCCGATAAGTGTCGGCTTGAACAGTTTGGATACTTTTGTAAATTCAAAGCCAAAGGTAAATTTTAAGGTCAAATTTATATGATTTTTTTACGCTGACATCTTTTTGTATGAACGATAGAAACCAAAGTAGTAGTAGTAGTAAATCTTTGCTTTACGTCACTTTTCGGCACAAAAGGTCTTCTAAGTGACATTATAATACGATAAAAACGTTGTGGTCAATCGATAAGGGGTTCTGGGCATGTCTAGGGGATATACCCCCAGACATGCCCAGACGGCCGCATAGAAACCAAAGGTTTTTTTTTTATTTGAAATCATCATAAATGTCTTAGTAAGCTCTTTCTGCTTTATTTTGATACCTATGATATCGGTCTACGGCAATTATAATTTATAAAATTCTTTCAGTGCGGAGATCCACTTTAAACGTCGGAATCTATATAACGTCTAATGTCGATCCCCGCGCTGAAAGGGTTAATGTACCACTCAGATTCAAAGTCCATGATGCACATCGTTTTCGCAATGCTGGACCAACAGAAGGGACACTGAAATAACAAAGGGCGGCTGGATCCAAACACCGGCACAGCTCAAGTAATTTAAAGGACCACAGCACAGCAGGGTCTTAAAACATGGATCACGACTGTCGGCGCTGGTCGTTTTCACTCTATCCGAAGCGATCCATTTCCACATGAGGGAATCCCGGATAATCCCTGTCTCTACTCTGGACGCTGGACGGAAAAATATACCTCCATATTAAAAAAATATAATATTAAAAAAACATTACCACTTTTTGACTGCCTGCAACAGTACTATTTATTTGTATAGGTGTGGATTAGAATTTAAAAGTAATTGGATATGTGGAAGGTTTCCCGTTAAAACAATTACGCAAGTGATTCACCTCTGCGTTGCGAAAAACGTTTCGTAACAAAACAGGTATTTAATCGGCTCTACATCGAAACAAAAATACAAGAGCGAAAAAATTAGGAGTAGAGAATATGCGTTCTCTCCCAGCAAACACAAAACATTTAACGTCGTTGTATAAAGTTGGTCCAACACTGTTTAAATGTTATACAAATGTTTCACGTTTACTGGGTACAGAAATAATAGTCAACCTGTAGGACAGAAAATGTTAGATATAATCAGAGAAGAGAGGGATCCCATAAAGAAAATAAAGTATTTCATGAGATTGTGTCACCAAGATAAGAAACATTGGACTGGCGTTGGCACAATGATGGTCCAGTCAAAGCCAGCTCACTATCAACCCTTTGCGCACTGATGTAAAGTATTGTAGTGTTTTTGTGTTTTATTAGAATAGTACTACTATTGCAAAATGTTTTCAATATCTACATATATGTAGATCACTCAATAAAAAAACAGTATTTATGTGTATATTGATGGAACTACAATGGGGTCGTGATTTGATTACTTAGGCCTATGTGTTCAAGCTGTGTGTATTTTTTTATTTTTATAAACATTTTTTCCCCTTTTTTTCAGTCAAGCCACTTAAACATGTTTAATTGTAATTCGACTGGTGTAATGGAATTACACTATTTATAATTATAACATGGGTGTCTCTTTAGAAGTCATACTATATTCTACAAAACATGTCAGCCCCCGACATGTGTTAGCTCACACATGTCAGTGACGTCATATGTGGCTGTTCCAGTCTCCCCCTGACATTAGCATGATATAAATTACATTCCTTAATTTTATAACTTCTGTAGTTCTGTCATTTCTGTAACGTTAGGCCTTAACGTTAGGCTTTACAATTAGAATCCTATTTGATAGGGACCATTTTATTTTTAAATTGACAAGATCTGTGCCAATGTAGGCTAATTTACGACGTCCTTTTTTAAAACTAGGGTCTAGGCCTATTTGGTTGGAATTGAAGTCCAGAATTGCTGCCTTTAGACTAGGCCTACATGTCAAATGTCCTAGCACCTGCATTGGTAACCACTGCCAGTGGCACAGACTGTTCACTTATTTTTTTATATTAGGATCGTTATAATCATTCATGGTTGGCCTATAGATCTAGATCTAATTGTTCTGGAATGGTTCCAAGTAAAGTAAGACATTTGGCAAGTAGGCCTTGTCGAATAGACTACACTGTAGGTCTGCCTACAGAGTAGTGGGCCTACAGGCCACTCTCCAGCAAACACAAAACATTTGTATAACACCATTTGTACACCGTCGGCCCAGCGTCTTCGACGCTGGTCTAACATTGTACAAATGTGTTTACTGGGTCGTCGACGTGTCCGTGTCACTGTAGTCTAATAGCCTAGTGTTAGGCTACTGTTACTGTTTGTGGAATAGGCTACCCTATAGCCTACTGTATCTAGTCTATGACTATAGCCTAGGCCTAACTATTAAAATATAGTTAGGGCCTATGACAGATATTCTTGTCAGTCACATAGGCCTATATAGAAATAATTTATCAAAAAAATAGGCCTTCATTCCTTAAAAAAAAAAAAATCCATGATTGGTTTCGAACATGGAACTCTGGCTCTTCAGGCATGTCTCCTTACCACTGTACCACGTGAAAACTTGTAGACTATGTGGTGCAAAGAAAAGCAGCAGTGAACCTATATTGTCAAACAGCAAGGGTGTGTTCAGACCTCGGACAGCCAAACTGCCGCATTTTCTATCAACCCTGCTGCAATTCATTGCCTTGAAATTCAATCTTTTAGCTTTATCCTTTTCCGACTCGTACTGACTTTAAATGAATTTAGAATTTATAAGGTAATTAATGTCGGTCTGTCATAATAGGTCGTGGCCCCTCGCCCAGGGCTACGTCCAATAACATGAGCATCCAACACATTTCAATATCCAAACTTGATTCCTATAGTAACTGACAAGTTTGAAATATACTTTCAAGAATAATTCGGTGCATAAATGACCTTGGTAGTGACTTATGACAATTACAATATTTCCCCCTGCAAATGTTAATCCAGTACCATCAAATCTAGAACACTAAAAAGACATTTTACAAATTTGAAACACTGGCATAAAAACAGTTGGACAAAACATTCAACTGTGTCTGCCAGGCCAGCAAACACCATACATAAACCCAATTTGGTTAAAATTTCGTCCACCGACGCTGGCCCAACATTGAAACAACATAGGTTCAACACCTCAGGTTCGTTGGGTAAGGTAATACAAGGCCGGGTAGTGGATCACATGTATAACCCGGCAAACAGGACACATCTACACAATGTTAGACAAATGTTGGCCCACCGTCTACGACGCTGGCCCAACATTGGTCAAACATTGGGTAGATGTGTCGTGTTTGTTGGTTAAGGGGCGCTACGCCTGGGGTACTGGAGGAAAGTTCATTATTATTCATTAAGGGGGATTATTTATACCCTGTAAAAGTGGTCAAGGCAACACGTGATAAACATGATAAATGCGGAGGAAAAAACGAGGGTCGTAGTAAATCTGTCAAAACACCGTAAATCCCCGGAGGAACGATAACGGCGCCTGGCAGAGCCGAGACGTTGACCCAATGTTGTTTTAAGGTTGGGCCAGCGTCGTAGACGGTGGCCCAGCATTGCAACGACATTGCGTCGACGTCTCGAGTCTCACAGGATCCTGTCACGTCTGTAGAATATGTCAGAGCTAACACGGGACGTGGACCAGTGTTGGTTTAATGTTGGCCCAGCATCGCGGACAGTGGAACAACATCAAACAAACACTTGAGTTATAGTCTCGTCTTTGCTGGGATCACCACCGAGCACTAGGATTTGGAACATCAACTATTCAAAACATTGGATGAGGACTATTTTACATTTTTGATAAAAACAAAATTACTATAGATACTGAATTTACTAACCGGATCTCTACTGTATGGTTTTAGGCGAGTTTGGAGATGTGAACATGAAATGCTGAAAAACAGCTTTAAAATTTAATTTATAACCATGATGATATATACCAATACCGTAATCTTTTTCGTGGCATATATTATTGCTTTATATTTTCCATATGCATTTGCATGCAGTTACTGCTGGTGAAATTGTCTATGTAAATAAGTGCATTAAAATGAAAATGGTGTCCACATACGGTTAAATACAATGCTCGTCTTAATATTCACCCTGAACAAAAAATATAGTAATTTCTGATTAAAAAATCCGATGAAAATACAGTGGGTCTGACAAAATTGAATCTTGTTTAAAGCTAGACAAATTAAAAGTCCATAAGGTGATATTTCAGTCAGTGGAAGCCACCCCGACAAACGCGGGATGGTCACCCAATGTTGTTTTGATGGCGGGCCAGCGTCAAAACAACATTGCTGAGAAAAAACGGGTGACCCATTGAATCAGGGGGTATAATAATGTGGTGGGTGGCGCTCTGGGGCAGCGCCAGTCAAACAACCTCGTCCCTCATCAGCCCACGTTGACCCTGGGATCAAGATAGGGGGGGCTCTTCATAAGCCGGACAAATTCTGTCTAGGAGGGATGCAGACGTCCAGAGTAGACCACATCTCTGATGGCGCATCGCCGGCTTAACGTCGGCGGTGTTGGCCCAGCATTGAGCCGAGGATATACAACAAGAGCACACTCGATAATAGCCCGCCACCGAATTATGATAAAGAAAGTAAAGACGAATGTCATCACGTAAATAACAACCCAAGATATAAATGGTATGTTAAACCAGCCGCTTTTATCGCGCCAAGTTATCGCGCCCACAAGGTCAAATTATGGACGTAAAATAAATGTGAAAAATCGCAATAAGTCGACCATTTTGATTTTTTTACCGGCCAATATTGAGCCTGTCCAAGAACTGCTTATTAGTAACATGCATAACAAACTTGAAGAGGATACTTGTGAAAATGTTAAAGTTATCGCGCCTACAAGGTCAAATTATTGACGTAAAATGAGAAAAATCGCAATAAATCGGCCATTTTGAATTTTTTTTCAGCCATTATTGAACTTGTCCAAGAACTACTTATTAGTAACATGCATAACAAATTTGAAGAGGATATGTGAAAAACTTTTCAAGTTATCGCGCCCACAAGGTCAAATTATTGACGTAAAATGAGAAAAATCACAATAAATCGGCCATTTTTTTTTTTTTTCAGCCATTATTGAACTTGTCCAAGAACTACTTATTAGTAACATACATACCAAATTTGAAGAGAATATGTGAAAAACTTTTCAAGTTATCGCGCCCACAGGGTCAAATTATTGACGTAAAATGAGAAAAATCGCAATAAATCGGCCATTTTTTTTTTTTCGGCCATTATTGAACTTCTCCAAGAACTACTTATTAGTAATATGCATAACCAATTTGAAGAGGATATGTGAAAAACTTTTCAAGTTTTCGCGCCCACAAGGTCAAATTATTGACGTAAAATGTGAAAAATCGCAATAAATCGGCCATTTTTTTTCGGCCATTATTGAACTTGTCCAAGAACTACTTATTAGTAACATGCATAAACAATTTGAAGAGGATATGTGAAAAACTTTTCAAGTTATCGCGCCCACAAGGTCAAATTATTGACGTAAAATGTGAAAAATCACAATAAATCGGCCATTTTTTTTTTTTCGGCCATTATTGAACTTGTCCGAGAACTGGTCATTAGTAACATGCATAACAAATTTGAAAAGGATATGTGAAAAACTTTTCAAGTTATCGCGCCCACAAGGTCAAATTATTGACGTAAAATGTGAAAAATCGCAATAAGTCGGCCATTTTGAATTTTTTTTCAGCCATTATTGAACTTGTCCGAGAAGTGGTCATTAGTAACATGCAAAACAAATTTGGGAAGGAAACATTTTCAAGTTATCGCGCCCACAAGTAAATGTTAACGCCGACGCCGCCGAACTTCAATTGCAATAGCCCACCTTTTTTAATTAAAATTAAAAGGCGGGCTAAAAACGTCCCGATGGATGTGTTGGCTGGCAAGTCAACCATAAATTGGCATTCCTTTTTATTCACTAGGTGTATTGGACAAGATGTTAGCACATTTGACCATTACTTGTGACGAAAGCAGATAGGCAACCTACCGAGTTTTTTCTTTGCATGACCATCTCGATCAATCCGAACCCTACAATATATCGTGCCCTGAGTTGTGTTTCTGTGTTTTAATTCGCACATGTGTAGCCAGTTTTTTTAAGTAAGAATATCTTTCTGCTTCATTTGAATACCTACGTTAATGGTCTACGGCCATTATGCATATTTTACTCTTTGAGTGTTCACGGTGTCGGGATCGACTTTACACGTCAGATTCTGACGTCCATAGACGTTAGAATCGGACGTCTAAAGCGCTGAATTATTCGGTATAAATCATGGAGACCAAAGGGTTTTTTTCAATTTGAAATCATCATAAATATCTTTGTTAGCTCTTTCCGATTCATTTGAATACCTACGTTATTATGGGTCTATGGCCATTAGAATATTTAGTTTTACTGTGCGGGGATAGACTTTAGTTGTCAGAATCTGACGTCTACAGACGTCAGATTCTGACAACTAAAGTCTATCCCCGCGCTGTAAGAGTCGCAACACTGCCATAAGAATTATCATATATATTCGCAAGCAGATAGTGGTCCACGATATTACTCACAAAACTAGCGGCCATTTAGGCAGCGCTTTTTCCGCTAAGTAAAAACCCCATAACATAAATCTGGTTTACATTGTGGAGCATCACGTGACACAAACAAAGCCAGAGGGTGGGAAAACTCGCCGACTCCCAAACTCCCACTTGAGGACGTGATGCTCTTTGAATAGAGAAACCCAGTGTTCAATCGTTACATCACAAACTCCCGAGAGTTTTAGAAATGGCAAAGAAGTCGGAGTGCCATGTTGGAAATGAGGACTGACAGCATAGGCTCCCCTCAGCTGTTATTAACTGTCACTGATATTAGGAACGAAATGTGTGTTTCAAGATTTGCAAATGCTTGATCTCAAGTTAAACAAATGTGAGTAATTTTCACCCACTACAGCGACCCAAAGCTTCAAACGGGTAAAAATTTAAACTTTATAAGGCAGCGCTTGGGAGCTTTAAGGGTAACCAAAATAGGCTACATAGTGCCGAGAGTGCTTAAAGGGGTGACTTATTCAAAACTATCCAAGCAAAGAGGAGAAGTTGACCCAATGTCAATTTGGGAGGTCTATTTTTAAAACTAATAATATTTTTCCACAGTTGAAGGTGGATATTGCGTTAGCAATTCCAGCTTCAAATGTGGGGAAAATAGCTACAACTAATCCAGCAGGAGAATCGTTAAGCTTCACATTTGGTCCCGAATATTTCCAGATCCTTTTAAAAGGGACATACCCATGTCTGAAATCATAAAAAATCGGTGATTTTATTTTAGCTTAATAATATAACCATATGATGTAAACATGTCCATAGACTAGAACTGCAATTTTTTTTTAATTTTTGTGCTGCGCACTTACCAGTTAGGCTAGACATAGAGAGGAAATTTCCGTATCTCTTATTTTGGACATGGTTGTCAATAATTAGAAATCAGGAATTTCGTCCCTATATCTAGCCTAACTGGTGAATGCGCAGCACAAAAAGTTCTAGTCTATGGACATGTTTACATTATATGGTCATATTATTAAGCTAAAATAAATCACCGATTTTTTTATGATTTTAGACCTGGGCATGTCCCTCAAAGTATAATATAAAACACGTCATCCTACAAATCATATCATTAACAATAGAGGGAGGGTTGATACTTAAAAAGACACACTGTGCTATTGTATACATGATTCAGTAGGTGAGACTGTCAGATGGGTCTGCTCCAGTAAACAACAGAAATCAAAAGGAATACATGGCAACCACGAGTCGTGGACTCAAGTGTTGGTATGATGTTGGCCAACCGTCTGCATCGTCGCAACATGGAAACACCATCGAGCCAATGGATTTTAGTTTATGCCAACTACTACAAGTCGAGAAGTGCGACAGCAATTCGCGGCTTGTAGTGGATGAAGATGACCAAGGTAAATTCAGTCTTGAAATGATTAAACCAGCATTGGTTTAATGTCTCGTGTTTGCTGGCTTGGTGTTTCACGGGTCACCCAGTGGTCCCACCGCATAGAAAAAGCTCAGAGAAAAGATCCAGACAAAATCCATAGTCCACTCATTAATAATCCTTTTAATCGGGTGCGCAATCTCAGGCCGGATGTGGCCCGTGTCTTGAGGGGGAGCTGGAATGCCATCATAAAATGTGACAAATGGCCCTCAGAACAGGAGACACCGCCTCAGAATCGTTCAGGCCCCGAGACGACTGGAAACGCTCGCAAAATACTAGGCCCGGATATGAATTCTCTCAAGGAATGATAAAGACGAAACATTATGATCCAGCGCATTTCCATTTTGTACCGTATGATCACCATCTTCTATCTGAAATATGCAATAAGACACTCTCAGATTTTACAGCAAAGTAATGTCAACTTTTGGCGGGTAAACCTGGCAAACGCGAGCCTAGTAAAACGTGAAAATATGTGACAAAAATTATTTAAATCTCAAAACACTTCAAGGGATATTATGTCGCTCATTACCCTACAAGTTTTTTAAAGGTTATAATATTTATATATACTGTATGGCAGGCCTACGTGTGGAACCTTTCACTTCTGTACCTCACCAGTATTACAGAGTAAGACAGGAAAACTTTCGATTATGACCATGTATATGTCACTGAAATATCAGCAACGAGTCTGCTCCATAACAAATTGCTGGTGTTTGTACGCAACACTAGTGTTGTATTATGGTACCGCATATCGAGATATGGCAGTGTCAAAAGGAACTCAAAGTCTCAAAGTTTTCCACACCAGCTTAACTGGAAATGGACCTTTCATAGCCAAGGGTCTCATGTCATCTGATTCAGAGTCTTAAGATTGTGCCAAAGATGGTAAAGTTGCCCCAGCATTGAGACAACATTAGGCTGATGACCCCATGTTTGCTAGAGGGCAGCTCACACCTGAATTACCAGGGATACAAAGATCATCTCATAACGGGAAAGATAAACGACGTGTGCTGCAATAAGGGACAGGTTTATTTATCCAATCTCTCCGAAACATAACGGCGATTTCATCCATGACTGGAATGATATTATGCGCTTGTCATGGCGACCGGAGTTCGAGGCCGTGTTACATATATTATATTTTTTTCTGAACATAATTCGACCTGCTGGAACCAAACGGTCACATATGGTACGTTAACCCTTTCATTGCGAAGAGCGACTTTAGACGTCAGATTCATCCGTCTAAAGTCGGTCCCCGGAATTAAAGAGCAAAATATTTATAGTGACCATAGACCCATAAAATAGGTATTCAAATGAAGCGGAAGAGCTAACCAAGACATTTATGATGATTACAAATTGAAAAAAAACCCTTTGGTCTCCATGGTTCATACAAAAATATTTCAGTGTTGTAAGGGTCAACAAGTACCAGATATAACCCTTACGTTGTAAGAGGACGAATTATTATGGACAGCCATCAAAAGATCTAGCTTCATCGGACGTCATCAAGTGTGCATTAGACAATATGCCTGACACAAACAATACTTCTATATAAAGATGTATGTTGAAGATAAGAACGCGGGCAGGAAAGCAAAACTCTTCCACGACCAGCACATCAGCTTCAGAAACAAAGCGTTAACATGGTTAAGGCAGGCAATATTTCTGCAGCAAACGAGGCCAGGGAAAAAGCCGAAAAATAGGTGGGCCGTGAAAACTGATAAAGGCCCATTCTGGTCCGAGTCCATACGGGACGGGAAGTCCATCACGGACGCCAGTGTCCCATATGGATTCGGGATCTGGGTGGGAGGGACACATCCCGCCCCATGCGGAGGCAGCCCAGGCTGAGGGCGGGGGAGAAAATTTCCACAGCAGATTTTGAGCATTGGACACTGCCATGATTGAGATCGAAAATTGTTTTCCGCAAATTCTTCAACATCGTCTCCATGTTTTAATATTATCTGTCGTATAGTTTTCGTTACAGTTTTAATCAATGTGATTTGCCACCAAGTGACTTTAAATAACGGATTCTGAATATCTGAATGCCAATAAGATATAAATAATTATAGCCCATATAGAAATCTTAACTTGGTCTCAAATAGTTGCAAATTATGCGACGTAAATGGTATGAACTTTAGATAATCGGGCATAATTTCATGTCACGTAAACATGGTGAACAAGAACAAGAACTTCATAACGTTATAGTCTCCCAACTGTTGTGTACCGTTACTAGACATACCCACCTTTGTGAATGAATGAAATAGGTTGAATCTGGAGTAAATTAAATATGAATGAATACAATACTACTGCCATAGGTTTTGGAGGCTAGGTACACAAATGACGTAATGTTACAAAGTGGGAGCGAGCCTTCCCTAGGCAGTGAATATATCATATTATATCTAGGGCCAAAGACCATTTAATCAATTTGTGGGGGATTATACGGATTACGATCCGGATGCAGGACCCGGACTACCATCATTAATTTCGGCGGTGGTATGCAGTTTCTGAGTGACGGACTGTCTAGTTAACTATGCCATGGTGTGAGTATTCCTCAGTGAGTTGAACCACCGAGTATTTATTTTTCTTGTCTGAACACACTGCACAGGTGATCGACTTCTTCCTGAAATCCTGGATCTCCAACTGGGGAATGACAGAGGATCGTAGCCCTCTCACACGGAGAGAGGAGAGCGTGGGTCCACATCAGGATCTAGCGCCTCTGTTCAAACGCGGGTTCAACATTGGGCCAGCGTCAAGGACGCTGGCCCAATGTTGAACCGGCGTTTGAACATCGTCTGCCATTGGTGGGCGAAAAATCGGCCACTCTGCCGCTTGAGGAAGCGAGCGCTTCCACATATTTGAGACCACTCCAACACATCAATATACAACATGTAGTAGGCGGAAAACAACCGGAAATGGAAAGGAACGAGAAATCGACTAAAAATGCTACATGACGTAGTAGCCAAAGAAAAAAAGAAAACTTTCACGCCACAGTTTAAAGAAGTTGAATCTGTACCTGGTTTGTAGAACATAGTATCGCTCGCCTTCATTTTTATTCGTGGTCAGAGAGAGAAATGTGCGATAATATGCTATGTATTTTTTAATTGTTAGCAGAAAAAGAACACACCCTCCCAGTAAGCTATCATGTATAATTAATTTCAATTTAAAATGTTTATATGAATGAAAATCGAAATATTATGTGGTTCTATAGCTGCTTCAAAAATAAATTATTTTGTTTCACTACTGATTTCCAATACCGAACATGTAAGAAAACAGTCTGATAACTTGTTCTAAATGAATCGCTTATGGACGTAATCAGTACTATGTTTTAATTTGAGTTTATTGCAATACGCAGAAATTAATACTTCTTCAAAGTCATACGCAACTCACGCTAATTCACTTCCATTGAAATCAAATAAACAAATCGTGTATTATGCATTGTGCTGTAATTTGTGCCCACGTAATTATGTGATTTCAGCTAGACAGAACAGTGTAGTTGAAATCACAGGTAAACACTATAGATCAAACACTAACGTTAGCCCTGATCATGATAATAGCCGCTTTGAGACGCAATCCACAGCTTCAAGTGAGTGAAAATTATTCATATTTGTCAAAAAGGCAGTCGATCACTTGCGAGCGTCTGAAAATGTAGGCTACAATTTTGCATTTAACGAATTACGATCTACAAGAAAATGCATATTAAAAATGAAAAAGAAACACAGTACAGGATAAACAGAGTGTTACAATCTATGCTAGTCTGATATTATTTATTGATGGTCACACCGGCATGCCCACGTGAGAATTAGGGTAAATATATCTAGATTAAATATCCGCTGAACACGACATATTAAAACTAATAACCGAATAGAACGTTGCAATAAAACAACACTGGGATTATGTATCATTTGTGTCAGATGACTACATCCTAATAAACGTATATTATTAACAGTTTTAATTACATTCACGCACATCCAAATATTAAACATTTCCACACAAAGCGTTAATGCACTAAATATTTATCATTACTACTAAGTGATATTTCAAGATTACAGTCTGTTCGGTTACTGTTGTGTAATTACTAAAATAAATAAAAAAGTTGAAATTCAGATGGGAAAGTATATGATGTGTTGAATGTGACAAAATGAATTTTGAAATTTTTATTTCCTTTTTAACACCTGGTGTGTTCGCAATTCTTTGAACAATATACACCTTAAATAAGATCTTGAAAAAAACTTTACAAATAATGGATAATAATTATTTGGAATATTAAGTTTTTCGCAAAATTGTGGAACGGCAGCGTTCAACGATTTGGCGAAGACAAAATAATGAAATTAATAAAACAATAATAATTGCATGCGCATCAGAAAAGTTGGATAGAACATGACAACTAAAACAAAACAATGTCTTAAATAATATTTTCAAAGCATTTGGTGTTAGACAGCGCCCTTGCAAGGCAGCTTGCAGTCTATTGTTAAGGAAACTGTTAGCCACGTAAATCGACTTACGCCTGAGACGAGTGGATAGCGGAGTTAACTTTAGTGAGTTGTTCACTTGTCCGCCGATACCTGTGAACAAAACAAATAAAAACACATACTAAATAACACCATGCCTAATATAAGATAGACGTGCAACCTACATAACAAAAATATATACAGGAAGTGCAAAAATTTACGAAAATTACCTGAAAACCGAAGATGCCAACATCTTGAAATATACACTAAACAAGGAGACTTTAGCCAAAGGTTGGATACTTTCAGTGCGGGGACCGTCTTTAGACGTCAGAATCTGACGTCTAAAGTCCATCCTCGCACAGAAAGAGTAAAATATCTGTAATGGCCGTATACGCATAATATAACAGGTAATCTAATGAAGCGGAAAGAAGAAACTAAGACATTTAAAACATGGTCAAATTGAAAAAGAGCCTTTGGTCTCTTCTCTGTGGTTTGTATAAAAAAAATCAGCATAAAAACAGGGTAAATAATAATTAGCATTGGCATCTTTGGTATTTAATCGGATAATTCATGAAAAAACATTATGTATAATTAGTTTTCCTTAAAGATGATAGTGGTCTGGGTGTTATAGAACTTACAGTGTATTTTAGTTTAAATCTTTATACACAGAAGGAAGTGCAAGGAGGTGAATTAATAAATCAAAGTACGATTACGTTGTAGGATTAAGTTAAACTGAGAAAATTAACTACAAATTAACTAAAGCTATGGACAGCCGGATCTTCAAGCCATGACTAGTTCTGGTTACACACGCTCTTATAAAAACACGGAACTAACAAAATTGTTTCCAGTGTTATTGTGAAAATTCAAATTACTGAAAAAAAACACATGGGCGTTAACAGCGCTAATTAACCAATACATGATAAACCGTAAAGTGCAGGTGCAGTAAAAACAAACCAAAAATGAAGACATTTCTAAACCTTAAAAAACTTTATCTGTATTTACACATATTTTAGGCCTATTATATACTAACCGTGCAACTGAAACGGGAAAATACAACAACGACAACACGTAGCGTCTACATAAAATTATCTTAGTTGGTACTTAATCATAGACTTCCATCCAGTTTATTGGGATGAAAGAAATCCACAATAAAGGTTAATACCAGCTTTACTCCTACTACGGAACATACCTCATATATATCCGAATATTGTTATCAACCCTACAAGTTTCATATTTAAAGCAGGTGGGTCGTTATGCTTTAATGAATCAAACTATTTACGTTACGGCAGACCCCACCCCTGTGGGAGTACATCATGCTGCACATGCGTGCCGTTGTATCGGTTGCCCTAAATGTTTACCCAACGAATCATAACGACTCACCTAGCTTAATTTAGTGATGTACAGATATATGTAAATATATACATAATATGTACATAATTGCAATGCACATACACTACTACTAGTATGTATGTATGTATGTATCAACTAAACCAGCATGAATAGGCCCTAGGTAACATAGAGTACACAAAGAAATCATTATCCAAATCTCTGATTACAATGCAGTTAAGCGATTATTGCAGATAATTCAATTCGAGTAACAACGACTTCTCAACGAATGACCCTAATTTTACTGACCCATTGACAGACTTTGTGTTATTAACGCTTTGTATTTGCTGGAACTACACGATCACAAGTCCATGAAAAGCCAACATCTGATTTAGCCCTTAAAGCGCAGAAATATGTTTGTAAAAAACATGGAGACCAAAGGTTTTTTTTTTAATTTCATCAATGTCTTGGCTAGCTCATTCCGATTCATTTGAATACCTATGTTATGGATCTACTGCCATCATATAAATTTTTACTCTCACAGCGTAGTGATCGACTTTAGACGTCAGAATCTGACGTCTACAGACGTCAGATTCTGACAACTGAGGTCGATCCCCGCGCTATAAGGGTTAATATTCACATTAAAGACCAATATATATGAGACACTGAGGCACTGAGACAGTATATCACACGAACTCCCTCAACCCCTGGTAAATGGTATATTTTTGTACAGTATTTTTCATCTTTTGAAAATATTTTTGTTTAATAAACAACATCATTTTATAAAACATCTACGGCCCAAAAAATTCACAAATTCAGTGACATTTAATTTGGTCATAAATAGTAGAAACCGCATATACTAACTGGCCCATAGCAGGAGAAAGCTTAATTAAGTTTGTTCGAAAATGCAACAGTCGTGACAACGCATTCGAAACAAACGCTTGTTCGATGAAGTCAGCGTCTCTCGTGAAGGGTAATAGATAATTGAGTGAGTAAGCAGGTAAATGAAGATGGATCATTCACGTCTATTCCTGACAGTACAGCCGCCGACCAATTCGTGTGCTCGCATCGCAAAGACCTCCCCAATGAAAACCAAGCTGACAATTAACACAAAGCAGGGACATCGTTGGCTAAATGCTGGGGCAGCGTCCAAGGACGTTGCCCCAGCATTTAGCCAACGTTGGATACATGTTGCAGGAGCACGTGGGGTCAACTGGAGGGCATGTATACAAGAAGCACCCATTGCCTTCCTCAGAGAAAACCCAGTGGCTTTAACCCTTTCAAGCCTGGGTTTACCATTGTCATCTTCATCCACTACAAGCCGCGTATTGCTGTCGCAATTCTCGACTTGTAGTGAATGGAGATGATTTGATGTGGTTTAAAAATTATAGAAAATTGCCATGTATTGCCATTTGGTAAACCAATTTCATGGGAATTTTCGTTCTAAAACCCCTAGTTATAGGAAAATTGCATCTGTTTTCAGGGATGTAAAGTGATGCTTTAATGCATCGTGAGGACTTGAAGGGTTAAGAATGATTGATCATAGTTACTGTACATGCGGCGAAAAGAAGCTCATTCGTCTGCTGTTGAAGACTAATCTAGATCGTTTTTTTTCTGGAAAAAGGGAGAATTTATTACTGTAAATAGCTGATCTGATGAGTTGTTTCTCTCGATTATCGTTAGTTTCTTCACATTGAAATCAGAAGTGATTGTATATATCCATCTAGCATAGATATAGTGGATACATTAAATGTCGCCATCTTTTTGTGTGACCGAGTGTCCCCAGGCCCGAGGAATGATTTACACCAATTTATATTTTAAAAGCATTTTGAACGATATATGCATTTTCATATAAACAATTATTGATAATGACACACGCTGTGTTGTATAAAAGTGCACATACATCATACTTCATGAAAAATAGTGATATTATTCTACGAATTATAATTAAAGATACAGTCTAATATTTCACAAGCAAATACCATACTAATCAATAAACCAGCGGACAATCTATAGCCACGGACCGACATCAACAATCCAAACAGAACAACCATTCTTCCTGTGTAATAGAATTGGAAAGAAACAATCCCCGAGCAAAACAAACAAACACAACATTTGCCCTCGGCGAAGAACATGAAGAATCGGCAGCGGTCTGCAGCCGGAGAGAAAGGTCGGACAGATGTGATGCCGAGACGGGCAGCTCAGGAGTGCCAGGAAAAACACTGTGACACCGGGGGCGGCTTCATTAGTCGGCAATAAGGCACAGAGCGCCGAGGTGCTCACCCCATTACAGCATGATTAATCACCTGCGGTACGTCCACAGTGGACGCTGGACGTCGGCTCAACGTTGTCTCAGGGCTGTGCCAACGTCCGAGACATTGGCACAGCCCCGAGATAACGTTGGGTCTCCGGTGATGATTCGTTTCTGCTGCAATGGTACGGTATTCCGGCGACATCTGCAGGTGAGGCTGCATTCAGATGAATAACGAGGCCGCCTAAATATGTTAAAAAGCGTAAAAGCAGAAATGCATTTTTAAAAATACATTGATGGTAAAAGAGAAGATTTTGTATTCTTGAGGGAAAAATATTTTGGGGTGACTGTAGTAGAAATTATATTAAAAACACAATGTTGATAGCTGTAAGAAAAGTTGTATTTCCGTCTCTTGACCAAACGTTTGGTAACGGAATGACTTTCGTAAAGACTGCACAACAACATTGTGCTGATATTATTTACACATGATTTTAAATCACACTTTATAGTCCAAAATGCTCTAAGCATTTGTGATTAGCGCATCTAAACATATTATTATCCATTCTCCACGCAGAGAAAAATTTTTGGTGTAGCCGGCTGCTAAACTGCTACACAATTTTTATGGGACAAATTATTCCATCTGGACCAGTCACCAGTCCGCGTGGTGCAAATCTGTAGATTTATATTATTTAAAATCATGATCAGGACTTCGATCATGGGCACAATACATACGGCAAGATTGATTTTAGTAAAATATACTTTATATATAGAGAGAGAGTGAAGGTATTTCCCGTTCGATTTGCGCACATCGCATAAAAAGGTAGTAGCTAGAGGTGGTTCGATACTTTTAAACTATCATTTCTTAACCACTTAAAGTTAGTCACGCTAAGGCCTAATCTTTAGTAATTGATCATCGGGTGTCAAATATGCAATGTAAATTTCAGGTTATATGCCAGCACCTGGGGATACATTGTATATTGAAAGTATATATTATGTCCGGCATAACACAAGGATGCTGTTAGAGAGGGGTACCGGTTAAAGCCGTCCTTTCCAGAAAAGTCTTTACTAAAGAAACAAACAGTAGCGTGAATCTGGACTAACATATAGGATAGTTTAACCCTTCAAGCCCTCACGATGCATTAAAGCATCATTTTACATCCCTGAAAACAGATTTATTTTCCTACAACTAGGGGTTTTAGAATGACAATTTCCATGATACTGGTTTACCAATACATGGCAGTTTTCTTTTATTTTTCACCCACTTCAAATCATCTTCATCCACTACAAGTCGAGAATTGCGACAGCAATTCGCGGCTTGTAGTGGATGAGATGACAATGGAAAATTCAGGGATGAAAGGGTTAAAGCGTCCTGCTTACAAACTGAAAGTGACTTTTCCAGCTGTTTTCACAATCCCACCCGTATCCAAGACTGCTCAAATCTGCCGACAAAAAATCACGTCATTTTTCTCAGAAAAGCAATAACCGGGTTAATCTATTGGCCAACGTCGCTTTGGTTGGTCCGAAATTGTGCAGCTCAGGAGAACACAAGACGCTTACACAACTAAATGTTGTTCTATTGTTGGGTCAGCGTCGCAGACGATGAACCAACATTAAAAACAACGTTGGGGCAACGTCTTGGTCTCGATGGGAAGTTAGATAGTGTATTTTAATGGAGGGAGCCGCGCGGCCGGTCAAGCGGTGCGTCATTCTGATCATATTGTCCACAGCACTTCAACGGGATTTTGTTCTTGGACGTCAACTCACACATCGCTGGGTCGGCGTCGTACACAGTGGGCCAACTTCAAACCAGCAAAGGGTCAATAAGTCGCGTCGGCTATAGGCAGTTCCAACGATTTCCGAAGTGATTCCCAAATTTCCGTCGACGACAAACGATTTCAGCTAGAATAGCCAAGTGCCAGATTTAGCCACATGAAAGCAAATGTAAGGCATCTTTAACTATCGAAATAAAATGTTCAATGTCTGGTTTTAACCTGTTCTCATTTTAGTCACGTTGTGTTGGGAATTGCAGCAGCAATTATTCCCAACACAACGGGAATGAAAATGATGTAATTATATAAAATAACCAAATGTTGTCAAATGAAAGCAACGAACGTTCTTATATGTAATGGATTTTACAATTTTTAGACATAAATTATATTTAGAATAGGCTCCTCTTCGAATAAATTAGCAAATCATTTTAAACACCTAAAAGTTTCCAGAGTGACATAATGTGGGATTAAAATCTTGAGCTTTTTTGCCATCTCCTTGGATATATCTTTATAAAGGTTAAGTCTCCCAGCACCCTACTTCTTCTCACCCTTTCATGTTCTTCACACAGAGAAAAGCGACTGATATTTAGTAGATGTGCAGACATTCATGCGCAGATCAAACGAGAAGCACCAACATCACACAGGTTATTTTTCACTCGTTTGACGCTGGCGATTGCGCCAGCATCGCCAGCGTCAAACGAGGGGAAAAATGAAACGGAGAAACTCGCAGCCGAGATCTAGACTGTGGAAATCACTCGCCACTGCCTGAGCCACGGAGAAGGTCAAGACGCCACCCCCATTCGGACTGGGGACCAAGTCGCATTTAGGTAAATTGGATTAGGAGTCGCGCTGGGAGGCGTGTCCTATCTAGAGCACCGGCACTAACCCTGAATCCCCGAGTGCGGACTACCGTAAATGGCCATTTCTATCGAAACGACTTTATTTCCACGAGTACACACGGAGTTTGAGAAGATTTCAGCAGCGGGGCGTCACCACACACACATGGATGAAGAGACACATAATATAACCCGAATCTTAGCTTTTACAACGCTGAAATATTTTTGTATACACCATGGCGATCAAATGATTTTTCTCATTTTGAAATCATCATAAATGTTTTAGTTGGTTCTTTCCGCTTCATTTGATTACCTATGTTATGGGTCCAGGACAATTATAACTTTTTTAATTCTCTCAGTGCGGAGACCGAATCTGACGCCTGAAGACGGTCCCCGCACTGGAAGGGTTAAATTAGGACTTCTGTGTTTTATTAACACTTGCGTAATCATTCTTTTAAAGTGAAATAAATAGGGCCTATGTATTACATTTCTGACACTGATGTACGTTGCTAATCAAATTTCACAACTTCGAGTATATCGCAGTCTCTTGAAGAGATAAATTACAGTGACTGAAAACTCAAATTCAACAGACCAGAGCTCTGAGGATTAACATTCTACACAAATAGAAAAATATTATTTGGAAAAATTATTTCAATTTACGCTACACTGCCCCTTGATGAAGTGTAAATGTCCTTACAAAACTGCAATGTTCATGCATCGTATACTTTTGCCAGCCATTGATTTTCATAGAAAGATCGGCAATTTTTCCGTAGTATTTACCACTTTACACTTTGTATCTAGGTTATGTGTATATTAGTATAGGTTATGGCGAAATAAGACGTCTGTTTAAAATGCAAAATATCATTACACTTTACAGGTGAAAGGGTTTATGTGTTATCATGTTCTGAATATTTAACAAATATTTACTAAAAACGTCGATTTTAAACTCCATATAAACTACTCTGGTAGTATTGGACCGATTTTAATTAAATTTGTACCAAAATGATCAGGACAATGTGTTCATTTCTGGAAGTTGGATTCCACTATAAATCCAAGTGAACTTTACATGTCGACTAATTGTTTAAAAGTGATATTTTCAACTAATTGTTTTGAAACTGAAATATTAATTTGAAGTATATGAAGAATTGTGTCGGATATAGATTCACGTTATAAAACACTCGCAAATTTAAAGACACTGCTAAAATTTCCCACCTACAGTATTTCATCTAGAGGTCAGTCTACACAGAAGATGGGCTTGGGAGAATTGATCAAATTTGCACAATACAGTGGTCGTTAGCGCTAGCGCGTGTGATGACTTGATCAGTATCTGAAATGGGATGTCTTCTGCAAGCAATCACGCTGATTGCTTGATTACGATGGCTCATTCCAGATGGATATTTGTTACGATTCAATCATAGGTACGGTATAACAACAGAGGGTTTTTTCTCTTCCAAGTCCAATGCTTATCCTTATAGTCAGCGAAATGCTTTCTTGTGCATGTATGTGAATGAATGAATGGCTCAATTAATTAGGTAATTTAATAAATAAATGAATGAATGAATGAATGAATGAATAAATAAATGAATGAATGAATGAATGAATGAATGAATGAATGAATGAATGAATAAATGAATGAATGAATGAATGAATGAATAAATTAATTAAGTAAACAATTCATGATGAGCGAATAAATGAAGGAACGCAAGATTGATTAAATGGACGAACACATTCATTCAATAAGCAATGAATAAAATAATGAATGAAGAAAGGGTGGATAAATGAAGGAGCAAATGAACGAATGAATAAATGAAGAAACAAATGAAACGAAAAAGTACAAGAGCAAGCGAACAAAAGAACAAATGGATGAAAATGAATGAATGCATGCATAAATGGACGAATGAATAAATAAATGAATGAATGAATGAATGAATGAATGAATTAATGAATTAATGAATGAATGAATAGGATGAATGAATTTGTGAACGGGGGTGAACTAGGGGTTAGTAAGTAAGTAAAACTGCTACTTTAATAACGTCACTTTTCAATTTCGTAATATACCAAGAATTATGTATTCTTGGTGAAACGTTAAAAACAGTGCAATCTGTAGATTAAAAATGAACCATGTACATAATTATGATGACGTGAGGGTGGTTGGCCATATTTCTTCATTTGAGAACAACTTAATTACATTATACTATTTTGTATTTCATCTGTTCATTAATTCTATACAAAATATACCATCACAAATCATGAGAATGGCGCATAAATCCAACAAGGGGACTTGGAAAGTTAACCCCTTTTCCTGTAAGTTAAAGCGCTTAAATGTTTAAAACGAAGTCCTACAAAAGTAGTTATTGGCGGTTAAAGGGTTAATCAGGTCAGGAGGGAATCACATTCACTCAAGGCCGCGTATTGACTGAGAATTGGTAATGTCTTCCTGAGACCCCCCCCCCCCCCCCTCAATAATCTTCACTTTGTGCCCACTTAGGCAAACATCTACCAAGAAAACACAATACATTGACGTCGGCCCAACATTAACCCAGCATTGGGTCAACGCATCGTGTTTGCTGGGTATACATGACCTGTGGGAGGAGACCCTGGCTAGCTTCTGGGTGGAGATGTTGGCAGCTGCTAACGCTATGTTACACAAACGTAGCCAAAGAAAGCTTCTCATTTTCTAATTTTTAGAAAAAGTTTTCTGCCATTACAATACCGCGACCCACAACGTCAAGTGGGTGAAAATAAACTGTTATAGTTAAACACATCTCGACCAATCCGGAGCCTACGACATTACGTAACTTGTACGGGAATACGCTCCAAGGCTCCTACCAGTTTAACCCTCATTCTTAATTTATTTAAATTTTCACCCACTTGAAGTTGTGTCTCGCTACCGCGACCCACAACTTCAAGTGGTTGAAAATACCTCATATTTGCTTAATTTGAGATCAAATATTAACAAATCTTGATGTTTAAACGCTCATCTCATTTGCAATAACTGTGATTTAGCATGCTCATAAAACAGATTGAAAACGACAATAGTCGTGATAACCAGGATAAGTGTTAAAAAGTGATTCCCTGTAACAGCTGACCGTTTTGAGCAATCACATGCGCCTACTGTGCTCTGGAAAGCCAAAATGCAGTATCAGATACTGCATTATGGCGTTGCACGGCAGTACTATATACTACAATCTTCTTAGATGTTTGTATCTCCACTAGGGCTTAAAGGGACAGCGGCCACTTTGCAGAGTGACAGATTTGACTAAAGTAGACACATAGGCGCCTTTAACCCTTTAAGCCCCCAAGATGCATCAAAGCATCATTTTGCATATCTGAAAAATAACTTCATTTCCTACACCTAGAGGTTTCAGAAAATTTTTACGGAACTGTTTAGTAATAACTTTTTTTTCATTTTTCACCCACTTCAAGTCATCTTCATCCACTACAAGTCGTGAATTGCGATAGCAATTGGCGGCTCATAGCTGATGAAGATGATAATGCTTGAAAGGGTTAATCTTGAAATGACACCTGCTTACAACAACACAAATATATTCACTCGCATCGCTCACTGCGACCACCTGTGATGAAAGACCACCTGTCACGAACAACTACTCGCCATGTCGACCGCTAGCCATGAGCGACCGCTAGCCATGAGCGACCACTCGTCATGAGCGACCACTCGCCATGAGCGACCACCTGCCAACAGCTGCTGTTGCCAGGTGGTCGCTCACGGATTCTAACGTCGCTGTTGGCAGGTTGTCGTTCATGGCAGGTGACATCTCCGGACAGACCCCCACAGCAGACGTTAAGTTACTTACGCTGATGAGTCTCTGATTGTCTGTACGCCTGTCTTGAAGTCGTTTTTGAACTCGGCCATCGGCGTCAGGCCCAGCTTCTTCTTCAGGTCTGAGGCGTGCCTCACTTTGACACTCAATACTGACTGTAACGTGGTGATCTCATCCTCCAGCTGTGCGATAATTAATTAAAAAATAAAACTTTTTAATTTCTGTCACTGCACGGATTATTGTACGGCAAGCATTGTAAATCAACTTCATTTCATATTTATTGTTACCAAATCAAAAATTATTTAAGCTGGTCACATTCATCTTCCATCTCATATCAATGATTGATGTTTAAACTACTGAATGTCCGGTGTGGTCGATCCTGGTTTTAAGATAGGGTTAAGTCACACTAGCATTTGAAAAAAAAACCTAATTAATTATAAAGTTCCCATCACACGTTTTTCGTGGTAAAATAATGATTGTTATAACCATATATACATGTATATAAAACGCAGCTACTATATTTTTCTGGGACCAAATAATAGTTTTTTCTCAAACTGCTTCCTGGTTGGTTTTTTTTCTCTCTCTATGCTGAATCAAGATACGTTGATACAATGTTGGTTTCATGTTGGTCCAGCGTCTGCGACGCTGGCCCAACATAAAACCAACATTGAACGAGCGTCTCATGTTTGCTGGCACCCACCTTGGCGAGGTCTGTCCGCCATTCCTCTTGCAGACGTGCCCTCTCCACGGGGTCTTCTGGTAATTGACTCTGGTTCATGGCGTTTTCATAATCAGGCGAGTGAATCTCTGATGTGTCGTAAAACGTCTCGTCTGTAAACACACGAAAAGGTAAGCTTATTTTTGGGGTCAAATTTGAGGAGTACAAATTATAATCATAGAAAACATAGCGTTGGGCCACCGTCATATAATATTGGCTTTGTTGCTGATGTACGACATAACAATTTTTTTTAATAATTCCAGGTGAAATGCTCAACCACTCGGAATTATGATTCGTAGAGGTGAAATACACCTTCCCAAGTGATTGATATAATGAAATTACAATTAAAAACGAATTATGATTGTGTCAACAGTTGTTGATTTATTTCAAGTTTAATATTTCAAAATTATGTAGGCCTATTATTGTTATCATAATTTTATTGAAATATAATTTAAACGATAAAAACATGCTAAGCGATGCTCCATTCACGGGTAGCTAATATAACTCCCAATATCCAATATAAGCATCACAAATGATCTGACGGAAGTGACACCCCCCCTACCGATTTTACAATCTGCGTGGACAAAAACCTGCAATTATAATGATAAGCCAAACATCAAAGCAGTGCAGCTTCACCAAACCACATCACAAATCAAATCCCAGTCGCCGCTCACTCCCCAGAACTTCCACTGCCATCTGATCTAACAGACAGGGTCTGGCCCGGCAAACACGCTAGCCACATGTTGGTTTAATGTTGGCCCAGCATCGCTGACGCTGGGCCAACATTAAACCAACATGTTGTACGTGTTGTATTTGCTGGAAACACAATCCGCTCATTCAATGACAGGGACAACCGTAGGCGGACTTCATGTCCAGAATTACCGATTTCCTGCCAATCTCCATGATTTTACCAGTCCGTCTCCCTCTCTCTCCATCATGTCCAGAAAGCAGACGGCGATCCGATATCGAATGACAAAAAAAGACGAAAAGGAGAACTGTAAATTAGTTTTCAAAAGCGGGGGAACGCGTGTGAAGGAGCAAATCAGACTTGATACCACTTCTCCCATGCACAAAAAAGCTAGATTGAGTCAGAGCAGCTTCTATATAGTAACCTAGTCCACAGCGGCCCCCAGTCAGAGCCTGTTATTACAATGGTGATCTGCAGCAGTGGGTCATACCTTGGCGGTGAAATAAAAACAGTGTGCAAGTTCAGTCAACAGAAAGGAAGTCAACCCTGTCAGCCAAGCCATCATATACCATACAGTGTAGGCTGACCTCTTGAAAGAGACGGAGCGATAAAAATGACACCACCTTCTACACAACAGATGGTTCGAATCTGTATCCTGTAGTTTCGATGATAGGTAGGCATGAGACTGTATACTACGACTGCCTTTAGAGAAACATTCAGGTAATAAATGCCAGCAACTGGACAAGCTTCGTGAAGTTCTTGATAGGGTTATTCTAGATCTGAGTAAACTTGCAAATCTTGACGTGCAGATCAAAAGCAATAGAACCAGAACACGTTCTTTACGGGCCTTAAAAACATAACAATCCACTTTCCATTCTCCTGCAATCTGTCCGCAAGCTCGCTTGGTCAAATGTCATATTCCCATGCGATACAAAATAACGAAGTTTTTTCACAGACATCGTTGTTGGCCCTCTCCCAGCAAACAAGACATTTTCCAATGTTTATTTGATGTTGGTCCAGCCTCTGCGACGCTGGCCCAACATCAAATAAACATTGCGTCAATGTATTGTGTTTGCTGGGATGATTGTTTCCCCAGGAGGCAGTTTAGGAGTATCCCCAGGAGTGGACTCGTTTTCCATAAAAATGGTAATAATGCGCAGGGCCTGTTTTTTCAGGCGGACACTGTTTTTCATGACAGAGTGCTCTTTTGTCCACTCTTCGTTTCTTGTAGCACTTGTACAGCAACAGTTACGCTTCGCTTTTTTTCTATATCGACTGTTATTCCGCAGTGTCTAAACTGATCAATATTATATTTGCAATGTATGGTGCATCTAACTATTTTGTCAAACTTGGGGAGTTTTAAAAATGAATACCTAATTTTATTTGAATATAGGCCTATGGCTACGGTACTACAAAACAATCTGCTTCAAAATCTATATATTTAATATTCAAACATATTATTTTATGAACCATATTTCTAAGATAGTTTCAATGTGTATGATTGGGCCGATTTCCACTTTTAACGAAATTCTTACTTTTGAGTCAGAGACAAGGTATTTTAAAAAAGATAGGTGATATTTTTTCCATTGTGCCGTTTCCTTCCATTTATTTTTCAAATATATTTGAATTAAGCGCAGATAAGTATATTCACACCCACACAAGACCAAAGCATTTAAATGATCAATTACTAAGCGAATATAATTTATAAGTGTGTGTATGATTGTGTATGAGTGTGATATGAGTGTGTCAATCAATGTTAACTGACGTCTGAGACAATGTTGTCCCAGAAGTGAGAAAAGCTTTTAGCAATATTCTGGTACGAATAATAGACATACAATCAGTAGGTGCGATGTCTTACCTCTAGCCATCAATAAAATCAATGGCCATGGAAAAACTGAAGTGTGCCACATGATAGATATTGATTGTTGCCCACTAAACACGATACATTAACCTAATGTTGGTTAAATGTTGGTCCAGACTCACAGAAGCTGCACCAGCATTCAAACATCAGGTAAACGTTGCAACCACACATGATGTATTAAAAACTATGTCCAGAACCTTGGTCACTCTCATGTTTATTTCCATAATTATGATAATAAGAAAAATTGCAATGTCTATGTAATGTATCTCAAGATTTCAAATAATATTATATATAATAATTATATATATAATATAATATATATGACAATATAATTTACTTTGAAGTGTATCAATTATATTGTCAATAAATATATATTTGAAATTATCGTTAATCCTTTCATTGTTCCAGCGCAGGTATACTAAAGACGATTCCCGCACTGAAAGAATTAAAATATTTATAATGGGTATATACAGATTCATAACATAGGTATACAAATGAAACGGAAAGAGCTAACCAAGATATTTATGATGATTTTATATTGAGAAAAAACGTTAGTCTCAATTGTTTAAACAAAAATATGTCATGATTGTAAAGCGATTTGTTCTTTCGAACATCAGAAGAAGGCAAACATATCTAGTATCACCAGCGCTTAAAGAATGAAGGTTTGTTCTTTTCGCGCTGATTGATGAACACTGCAGGAGTCTTAAGCTTTGTGACCAGCCGTTGTTCAGCAACACATGCATCATGTCATGTAAACATCTCACTGACGTTATTGTACTTTTCTGATTCACACTATACGTTCATTGATCATGCTGAAAACACTGAGTGATCGCATGCTTAGAAACATTATACGCACGACCACACGAGTATACCTTCTTCTTATATTGTACTTCCAGTTGGAAGAGAAAAGTACCAGGGTTGTGTGGTGCGCGGCGATAAAATATGAAGTCAATTTCAATTTTCAGTCCTCAGAGTTTTGTATCTCTTGACATGAGAGCAAATTATAAGGCTTATCAAAAGTACGAGTCACAAACTTAGGGCACTACCAAAAATTGTAGAGCGTGGAATTTGCAAAAATTTTTTACCCAATTACGAGGTAGCCAGAGATGATCTAAACAGATATCAAAAGAAGTATATATCGTTAGCAATGCTGGCGTTTCGCACTTGTTGAATTCGAAATGTTCAAGAGAAATAAATCTATTGCAAAATTGGTATTATTTCAGACAAATACGAGATGTTAAACCACCTATGGCTTCATGTTGTTCCACCGTCCGCGACGCTAGCCCAGCATCAAACCACATTTGGTTTAACGTCTCGCGTTTGCTGTGAGGCAAAATGGTTTTGAATGGGGATCCTTGGCGTAACGGACGTAACATATTTCACTGCGGTGAATCCATTTAAATATTTATGCCGAACGAGGTACGTGACGCCACATATCTGTCTCCCAGCAAATACGGCTGGAGGGAGTTATAGGGGTAAGGCTGCACATTGCCAGAAAACCTGCAATCCCGACTCAAGGTTGCCACGATTTTGGGCCAACGTCTGAGGCGTTAGGCCAATACTGAGACAATGTCAAGCATCCCAAGAAAAATAGAATCGCGTCCTTAGCATGCTTAGCTTCTTCAACTGAGGAAGGAACACCATGCGATTCAGACATAGGGCACACTTTACAAAATTATAGCCAACACGCAATTAGGTCTTAATAATTATTTTTTAAATTCAACAAACATACAGGGCATTAATTATAACTAATCCAATTTTAAAAGTTATCACCTACATTGATTGATATATGGTGTATGTCTGGAAGGCATCATCTCGAAATTGTATTTCTGTTGTAAAAACGTTCTGCAGACTAATCTGTCGATGGTCAGCATGTGGACTGTACAGAGATGGTGGGTTTCTCATCCAGCAGGCATATTACGTTGGCCCTATGTTGAGCCAATGTTGGGCCAGCGTCGTAGACAGTGGACCAACATTGGATCAACACAGGGTCAAAGTATTGTGTGTGCTGGGCAGTTCCCCAGATTGTGCGCTTCTAATTGGTCGATGTCCCGGTATCGACCAATCATCAGAAGCTTGCAAATTGGGTCAGATCACGTGTACACTCCAAGGATAAAATCCACACCGGTAGAGTTCACTGTACTGGTACACACAAGATGTATGCACACACCATCGTTACAAGTAAATATGGGCTAATTATTTGTCATCGCTGGTCAACATTACATACACGTGACTTGTGTTGATTGCGTAAGAGCGGGGACGATCACACGTTTATCATGTTTACAGGGTACAGCAAACACAAGACGTTTAATCAATTCTGATTTAATGTTGATCCAGCGTCTACGCCGCTGTACCAGCATTAAATCAGAAATGGTTTAACTGCATGTTTTTGATGCAACCCCACTTCAGATGTGTACAACCATCAGTACAGATCCAAGCTAACACGATGTGTTTTTTCAACGATGTCGTCTGAATGTTGATCCACCGTCTGTGACTCTGGCCCGACAAAGAATCAACATTAGATTGCATTTGGATAACTATTTTTTCACAAATGTTTCGTGGAAGATGTTGTCCGGCCATCGCTTTGTTTTTAATCATTATTTAAAAATATACAAGCTTTTAAATAAACTAAGCAGTCTTCACCAAGGGTGTCTTATAAAATTAAATAATAAACATAAGCAATACATTATTGCATGTGATTTTTGAAGCGCTAAATCACCAAAGTTAAGTGAGTTCAATATTATATTTATTTAGGAAAAAAACTATAAAAAAAATTAATACAAGTGAAATTACTTCCCATACTTTGTCATGATTATAACAAGAGTGTCTTCGGGTACTCTTGTTATAATCATATTATGTTTTTTTAATCGAGACCTACCACATGGCATCTTCAACCATCAAGATGCTCTGCTCAGAATCAAGGAAATAAGTCCACGCCGACGTGATTAGCACAATTGCTCAACAAGGCGGATTTCAGGGAAAGAAGGCGCAAATACATGTAGCTAATCAGCAATGCAGCTAATCAGCAACGCGGGTAACTGAACACCTTGGCCCAATGGTGTGGTGTAAATAAGGAAAGAGCAACACTACACCACCCCGGAAATCGTGAGACGTTCAACCAATTCTGACTCAATATTGGGCCACCGTCTGCAGTCCTGGTCAAACATTGTGCTCACATTGGCTGAATGTCTTGTCCCAACAAACACTATATGCTGCCCCAATGGTGGGCTGATGTTGGCCCACTGTCTGCGACATTAGAACAGCATTAACACAAACTTGGGTTATAACATTCTGTGTTTGTTGGGACACGTTGTGCCAGCATAACACGTGAAAACACAAGACGCCGACTCAATGTGTGTTCAATGTTGGGCCATCATTTGTGACGCTGGCCCAACATATTAAACTCAAATGTTGTCACCGTTTGGGCTTGAGAATTTGGGCTTGAGCAACCGTCTCTCGCATTTTCCCGGCTTTACACATCTCTGGGATGAATGCGTTTGAACCAGGAGCTGCACTCCCAGAGTTGGCATTCTTCTTCGGTCGAGGATCGTAACGGTTCCCCGAGGAAACCAGTCAGAAAACACCATCACGGGTCAGCGTTGGACCAATGCTGGGCCAACCTCGTAGACGTTGGCCCAGCATTGATCCAACGCTGAACCCGATGTGATAACGTGTCCACCAGTGCAAAGACGCGTGCAGTCAATAAAGGAATGATATACGGGATCTGACAGCGAATCAAGGACTCCTCCAGAAGGAGTCCATAACCCAGAAAACACGAAACATTGAACCAATGTTGGTTTATTGTTGGTGCAGCGTCGTACACACTGAACCAACATTAAAACAACATTGGTTCAATGTGTAGTGTTTGTCGGGAACCGTCCAACGAGGCACGCGCCAAACTGACAACTTGGGAAATGAAGAAAATCACACCCTTTTTGAAAAGTGGAAAAAAACAGCCGTATTGATTATAAAACGAGAATTATAATTCAGATCGTCATTTACTTTTTAAAACCAAGTTGATTCGTAAATCATTAAAAATGATGTTACATCAGTGTGCTGTTCAAATAGATCAACCCAGATAATTATAAGCATACGCGACTGGAAAATAAATTGAATTCTAAAGAGATTGAGGGGTGACGTGCCGAAGTTACCCCTCCCCCCCCTTCCCCATAGAACAAGAGACAATAATCCAATGCTGCTGTAATCATGTTGGCTCCCTGTCTGTGACATTGGACGAACGCTAAAGCATCATCGAGTCAATGAGACCAACAAGGCCTACTAATCATGCTAATATAAATATAATGTACATAGTTAGTCAATAAATAATAATTTTATGGTGAACATAATACATACATGCAGCTATATATCCCTTATTTTTAAATTCTCGAGGTGTGATTTAATTATTCCGGCGATTAGTGAATTGTCTTCAAATTCCATGCACAAAGATAGATAAAGAAAGTGGCTATATATTATTGTACGTAAATGTCACATCAAGCGACATATAAGATGGGTATGAAAATAAAATTATCTTTTACAAAAAAGTTATTATTTATAAACTATCCGTCACCTTGGTATTAAAGGGTGATATATGTCACTTTGTACAATGGCAGAGACGACCCTTTAATACCAAGGTGACGAATTGTCCCAATAGATCTACAGCGTGGCCAAACCATGGTTAACCCTTTAACCGCCAAATTATTCAATTTGAATTTTCACCCACTTAAAGTTGTGTCTCGCTGACGCGATCCACAACTTCAAGTGAGTGAAAATTATTCGGATTTGACAAAATGGAGGTCAACTGTTTTGAAATATTGATGTCACATTTCATGTTTAACATGTTCAAAAGGTGGTACATAATGAGCTAATAAAAATGAAACCCCGGATATATGCGGCACCGGCGGTTAAAGGGTGAACGCCCTGTGACCCTGTGATGTATGGCACGTATTTATATTGCTTCGAGACTCAGTACCTACCTCTCGGTCACACAGCCTACCAACAATACTGAATCTTTTACGAGTGAGCAGAGAATTAACATTTCTGTTTCATTGAAACCTGAATAAAAGAGCAGGGGACAACACCTCTCCTCGAGCTCCGACGCGACAGGCAGGCAGCTTTAACCACTGAACCAGGGCCCGCGCTCTAATCACAGAGTGGACTTGGTCGCTCCCCAGACAGTTGTTCATCTTCCTTGCGTGATGCAGCGACATCACAGACATCTCCTGAGGATTACGTTTTGCTAATTACCTCGCTAATTGGACTAATTATTTAAATAGTCGCGGCAGCGCGACACACGACAAAACAGCTCCCGTCAATGTCGTGATTGAGATAAATGGAAAATACTAGCATAGAGAAAATAAAATATTTCCGGATAAATATAAAATATCCAGAAATGCACTATATCAGTTCCGTTACACCCACTCAATACATGTATCTTACCTGGCACGATACGACCAACCGACGCAATGGTGAAAATGTATTCCAACGATCGAGAGATTGGGCATCATTAGACCATATATGGTTAATCTATGATTTGACTTATTGCCGGGCTAATGTTGGGCCGACGTCGGAGACGGTGGGCCAACATTAACCCAGCATTGGGTATTTTATAATGGACTAGATATAATAAGAATGCATAGATTCGAGCACAAAATTTAGTAATGATTATGCTGGTATCTTTGCATACTGTATATGGAATCAACAAAATTGACTTCAAAAGTCGAAGATGAAAGTACCGAAATATATCAAAGCAGCAAAAATCTACCCTTCTATATTCTAATCTTCACCACGCTTCGTCGTATACCGAATTGTAGCAGCCTTTGCAATGAGTTCTCTCCAAATAAAATGCAAGACATTCTTGAGAAAATAAATTAATTAGTTTACTTCAGACCATTTTTATCGTTCATCAATAACAACTTAATTGGATTAGAAATTGGACCGCTGGCGTTATTGGTTATTTAATTGACTGCAAAATTAACTAAAACTAAGGACTGTAATAGCTATTTTCTAATTGTGCAGCCACGTAGATCATTATCATGATCATGTGGGTAGCATATACAATTCTACTTAGCTACACGTCTAATGTGAATGTCACATCGTGCACTTGGTCCTAGTAACTAACAGTATATCGATTGTATATGTGCAATAAATTGACTTTCATATTTTTTATTATAGAGTTGTTAGAACCACAATTAAATCAGCATTTAACAGCCTGTTGAGCCTGCTTTAACCCTTTAACCGCCAAATTATTCAATCTGAATTTTCACCCACCTGAAGTTGTGTCTCGCTGACGCGATCCACAACTTCAGGTGAGTGGAAATTATTCAGATTTGACCAAATGGAGGTCAACTGTTTTCAAATATTGCTGATTGATGTCATATTTTATCTTTAACATGTTCAAAAGGTGGTAGATAATGGGCTAATAAAAAATGAAACCCCGAATATATGCGGCACCGGCGATTAAAGGGTTAAAAGATTGATTTTAGACTGGTTCATAATACACCATAAACCCTTACAACGCTGTCATATTTTTGTATAAACCATCGAGAACAAAGGTTTTTGCAATTTGAAATAAATGTCTTAGTTAGATATTTCCGTTTCATTTTAATACCTGAGTCTACGGTCATTATAATTTTTAAAATTCTTTCAGTGCGGGGACCGTCATTTGAAATAAAAAATTGACGTCCCCGCGCTGAAAGGGTTAATATTCAGCACGCAAATCCTCACAAAGGTTGATAATTGAGATCACTAATATACGAGGTTGTGCACTTTCACAGTCAGTACAGTTCAGTAACATCCATGGATTTACTGTAAAATATTCTCGGTATGTCATATATTTATTACGACAGAAGCATGCGGGCTTTCAGCGTATTGATCTCACTGTCAGTTTCCTATGAAAATAAACCACTGGCCCAAAAGCCAAACATATTCCCCCCGAATACACAGTCATTCGCAAGCAAAATTTGATTTCCGGGTTTCCTTCTATGAGGATAAAAAGTATTCAGTTGTGTAGCTTTTGATCGACGAGATGCGCATTTTAAAGATATTAAAGGGACTGGCCTGGGCTAAAATCATCAAAAAATCGGTGATTTTATTTTGGCTTCTTAATATGACCATATGATGTAAACATGTCCATAGACTAGAACTGCACAAGTTTTTTAATTTTTGTGCCGCGCATTCACCAGTTAGACTAGATATAGAGACGAAATCTCCGATTTCTAATTATTGACAACCATGTCAAAAGTAGGAAATACGGGAATTTCGTATCTATATCTAGCCTAGCTGGTGAATGCGCAGCAGACAAATTAAAAAACTTTTGCAGTTCTAGTCTATGGACATGTTTACATCATATGGTCATATTAGGAATCCAAAATAAAATCATCGATTTTTTTATGATTTTAGCCTGGGCCAGTCCCTTTAACTATACTGATTATCTTGATTATTACAAGGCATGTGATATAAACATGCTATTATGTATCGTTCTTCAATGGGGTTTTCAGTTCCAAGAGCAGAAACAGCAGCCTACATAACTGTACCCCAGTTTTAAATCATGAAACGGTCTGTAACAGTTTTCATCACCATGTAGATATAATAGAACACAATATATCCACATGGATTCAACTGTCACCAGGGGAATAATAATGCATATAACCTGATAACAATGTACGTCATACGTCATTTAGCAATAATGAAACAGCGACAACCGCAGTTCAAAAAGACAACACGACGACGGCAATTATTGCTTGTCGTGCATATTGTTCAGCAAAAGCAAACAGTAGTAACTGCTTACTTTCAAGTAATCAGTTTCTACTGTTTGCCCTCGCACGGCAGTATAGGCCTAAGCTACTGAAAACAGACATCATGCTAAGCGTTGATAACGTCCAGCAAACAGGAAACCTTAAATCAATGTTGTTTTAACGCTGGACCATCGTCTGCGACGCTGGCCCAACATTGAAACGACATTGGGTTCACGTCTCGTGTTTACTGGGACGTGACACTTATATTCAGATGAAACACAGAATTACCATTTGATGTCAAATATTTTTATAATGAGGTTTGTGTCTTTTTTTCAGTTGATTCATTCTTCCTATCAACATGATTAATTAGTACCCTCTTATTTGGTTCCGGATGATATTTTTTTAGATAAAATATGGCACATAATATTACTATGTGCCATGAATTGTTACTATTAACCCTTCTCCTGCTGAGGTAATTTATTTAAATTTTCATCCACCTGAAGTTGTGTCTCGCTGCCGCGACACACAACTTCAAGTGGTTGAAAATTACTCAATTTTTAAATTTGAAACCAATCATTTGCAAATCCTTATGTTTAAACACACATTTGGTTCGCAATAACAGTGATTTGATAGACGAATAAAACAGGTTGAAAACGACAATAGTCGTGATCAGCAGAGGATAAGGGGTTAATAACAATTTAATTAGTACTAATATCATACAACTCCAGTATTTACCAGGCATGTAGGGATTGGCGACTCCGCGATAAGGGTTTTCCACATACAAAGGCCACTGTGCATGTAATGCCATCACAGGTTCTCCACCAAATGTTAAAATCCGGATTCAGTCAGAATAGCCACTATAATTGTCGTCTGTAGATGCTTCTTAGCACAATAGATGAAGGCTACTGCGCCTAATTTCGCCAATTGTGACTCAAGTCTTCGATATGAAGAATCCCTATACTGTATTTATCCTGTTCTTGTCAGATTAGGGTCAGTTCCTGTGGTGATATACCAGACTGTACCACATCGACCACTCACACCACACGAGTCACATGCAATCGATGTCTATTGATTGAATCCACAGACACGACAGATATCGTCTATTTGCATCACGTTGTCTTGATTAAAATCTAAATTTAAATCGTGTGCTTGCACTCACAGCCACTATGATTGGGATATTGGACGTCAATGTATCGGAAACGTGACCCGAGTGAATTAAACGGGTTCAGCTTAGTAGTTAATGATTACACGTGGTCCAATCAATACGGGTTGATCACGCTCTGTATCATGTGAGCTGAGAAGATGCTGGTATGGATGCTGTACTGTATGTGACGGCAGATGCGCGGAATCAAGCCACTGAGAATTAAAAAATATATATAGTCAGCAAACACGATACGTTGAGCTAATAATGGCTCAATGTTGGGCCAGCGTCGCAGACGCTGCCCCAACATTGTACCATTATTGGTTCAACGTCTCGTGTTTGAGAACGAGATGCTGACTTAACCCTTACAACGCTGAAATATTTTTGTATAAACAGTGGAGACCAAAGGGTTTTTTTCAATTTGAAATCATCATAATGTCTTAGTTACATGTAACTCCTTCCGCTTCATTTGAATACATACATGTATGTTATGAGTCTACGGCCATAATAATTATTTTTTTAATTCCACGCGCTGAAAGGGTTATGCCATGTTGGTTTAATGTTGGGCAGGCATTAAACCGACATTGTGGCTCAAAGTCTCTGTATTAACAAGAAAGAGTGATATATTGATCACAGTGTACATATGTTGATCAATGATCACAGTGTACATATGTTGATCAATAACAAGATATATCAGAGACATTTGTTTGAAAGTGTGCATACCAAAATTGTGGTCTGTCGTCATTGACGGTGGACAATTCATAGACAATTTATTGTATACATGTACGGTTAAAAAAAATATTGTCAAGTATTTATAGCTCGAGACAATAGAATTTCTTGCAACCATCAAAATTGCAAACCAATTTCCATTTCACTGAAAGATCACAAATTGACATTATGATATTCCCACCCCGTCCAAATTTATCCCCTTTTTTACGCCACCACTTTATGAAACCACACCAAATTCACAAAGTGTTGACATAGAAGCCGAAATTTCAAATATAATTACGTTACTATCAGAGAAATTAATGAGAGGACGCGGTGTGATGTGAAAATAATGATTAGCCAGTCATCAGACATGTCAAAACGGCCACATGAATGGGAGGGATCCAAATCACAACATCCTGTGCATGATCAATAATGCTATGGCAGATATAACAGTACAAATACAGGCTGGACAAGTCAATTAACCCCTTAATAGCATTGGCAGTCATTTATACAGGCGGAGCGTGATGATGAGCTTAATCTGATGAAAGTCAAAGCCACCACGCGTCTAAAATGCCATGTACAAATCACAAGTAGATAATGTAATCCCACACGTACTTGATAATCGGGATTCAGCTTCGATGGACTCCATCTGCAGATCCGGGTTGCGCGCAGGTGTTCCGATCCAGTTTGTAATCCAGAATATGACAAGTGCGGTCTTTTCACATCCACATATCAACCGTATTTAAACGCTGTATACGTGGTAACAATATGTTATATAAATTACAGTTGGCTACACGGGTTTTAAGCCCATAATTGGTACAATGGTGAACCGACGTCAGAGACGTCGGCCCACCATTGTACCAATGTTGGGTCATCGCTTGCGATTACTTGTAGGATGCTGGTAGCTGGTCATAATCATGTACGATGCAGTTAACATTATTATGACTATGGGCGTCGGCTATTCTTCAGAAATTTTCCATCAGATGACGAGTTGAAAATCGATTAGACAGATGCAAGAACATAGGCGATACTTGAATTGACCTTTCAGTTTTTCTGGATTGTTTTTATCTCATGCACGACACCAGCAGGAGCTAGCAGGAAAACAAATCGAGATATTATATCCAGATGCAATTATGTGCTGTTGCGGCTGTAATTATCTCTTTCAATGTTTTTTTTTACAAATCTACAGACTAAAACAATACGTTCGTTGTATCTTTTAAATCCAGTTACTGTATTTACTACTGCTTCAATTGGCTCAACGCAAAAAAGTTTTCCTCGAGAAAAATACTTTTGTTATAAACTGCTCTTTTAAAATTAGTTATTTTTTTAATTTAGAAAATGTAGAAAATTATAAATATACATAATGATAGATAAAATTTTTAAAGCCAATTGGATTAATAAGAGTGGAATCTGAATATCTAACTATTCTGAAGAGTGTATCATGGACATACACCATGCTACCATGTATACTTGAATAATAAATATTTATAACACAATTCAATGTAAATCATAAAGTAATGTACACACCACGCATTATAATTACTGCCGTACAAAGCCAAGAGGCAGTATCTGTTTATTTTACAAATAAACAGATACTGCCTTTTGGCCTTTCAGAGCAGAATACACATTCGAATATGTATCATATCCCAATGCCAGTTACATGATTGACCACCACATTTGACATTTAAATGAAAACCTTGACATTTATTATATAAAATATCAAGGTTCAAAATGCTATAATTATATCAGACAGTAAATTGAATGTCATGCTGGACGAATTAAAACGCCTTTACTTTTCTGGAGTGCTCATAAAAACAACCCTGACGATCTGAGATCGATCTCTCGGTCACAGTGGTTCCCCACTCTATTTATTATATAGGCTACTAGTGGACGGGGGAGAAACATTTTGAGCTCTTGCCACCTAAATACCACGAGCAGGAATGAAATCCAAACTCTAGCGTGACAGCGTGGTAGCGCTAACCATTACACCTGTACAGGCTGGAACAATAATTTTCAGCGGGAAATATTGTGTGATCGCGGTAGCGATGCACAATATTTGCTGCAGAAAATTACAGTTGAAGAAGGCGTGACAACCACTTTCAGTACGCGCGACTCTTCCAAGCATTATCGTAGTGCTTTTTCATAACTGAGATATTGACTAAAACTTTGCAATGTGTATCCACACAGGAGGAACTTATCAATTACAGCACTTTTCACACAGAGGGGTGTTTTTCAATTCGTCAGCAATGCCAGCTTCTAATGATTGGGAAATGGCAAAGGAATTATGTAACACTTGTAGAGTTTTTAATAACAGGGGATTACAGTCGATGAAATACACTGTATCCCCCATTGACACGGGTATAATTTTGCATTGGCTGAAAATAGATTGCATTGTAACGCATATTAATAGGGCCCGCATAGGGTAATTTATGTAAATATCGCGTCAGAACATAGAATACGGGGGTGTTAATTAACATCAGTATGTGGTATGCAGGGTATGATAGAAGACGCTATGAATGACCTCGGTACTTATTTCTCTTCGTCCGCCATATACCCATGTATAAATTTTAAATATGATAGAGGACTCCCGCAAGTGTTACTAGCACCGCATACAGATTCATGTCAGTGTCAAAGCAGTTTGTACTAAAAATATTGTAATGAGCATAATTGGAGAAGATAATTTTGTGAATATAGGACACTAGGTCAGTCATATTACACATTTTCAGTTGTAGTAAAGGTCATTTCACGTAGGCTTCTGCTGCCAACTTACACTTTTTAGATTACCACAAGCTCATATTTTACACCCATATATACATCTGCATAAATTTTGTTTTAAGTTCGTCTTCCCTTTCTATACATTGAAGCAATATGGTGACCAGAGGAAGCCCGAACTAAAGACTAAAGTGTTTTTGAAAGACTTCACAGGTTCTTCATAGTGTACAGAACCATAAGGATCACTAGACACTGCAGGCAGTTATACAATATGGAGTAACCACGATAAAAAAATCCGGCCTACTGGGACTCAAAACCAGTATCACAAGAGCCACGGTCTTATAATCTGATAATGCTATCAAATTAACTAGGCTACTGTATAAATATACTATTCTCCGTCAATTTGAACCTGTAATTTACAACGTATGGTGTTTAAGTTACGGCCCAAATAATAAAGAATCATGTTATGGACATATCGTTGTCTCGGACCTCGGAGCGAATATTCGAATTCATAAATACAGAAGTAACACACGCATTATCATTTTTTTTATAAAAATGTTTTTTCATTAAATGTTAGAAGATGTCACACACTATGCATGATTGTTATGATCAAGTTACTGCAAGTCACAATCAGTCATTTAAGTACCGTACATAAATCCCCCCCCCCCCCAACCCCACCTTCTTTGGAGCTGTCAAAGTAACATATAAGAATACTTCAGCTCCGAGGAGCTAAACTTTTCCCAGTTTTTATTCATTTTTAAATGAAATTGAAATATTATTTTTGAAGAAAACTGTCTTAAATGATAAATAATACATTTATGGTGATCTACACAGTTGTATCGGATAATGATATCGTAGTAATATTATTGTCACAATCGAAACAGTAGTGTATATGTATGTGTACGGCCTTGGAAAAACAATGGGTACAAATAAGAATCTGGGACATTCAAAGGGCTAGTAATAATTCCGTCCGCGATTCAACAAGGCATTCACACAATGTCGGTACAATGCTGGCCCAGCGACGCAGACGCTGGCCCAACATTGTACCCACATTGGGTGAACGTCTCGTGTCTGCTGGGTATTAGCATAGGGCTGCGATGCAGGGATTGTCCTTTTGTTGTGAAGCTGATAATAATCACCAGATTGACTTGCCATAACGCATGCAGATATGGAGATTTAATGAGATTATGGCGTGTCCTTGTGTACTAGTTTTTATCAGACGGGGAAAAACTCACTGTTGATTTGCTCGTTTTGAGCAACAATCGTTATGCTGTGCGGGAAAGAGAACAAAATAATGTAGAAATATTAAATTACTACTCAGTTCAATATGTTTACCATCTGCGAGTTGAAGGATCAATTATGCAATATAAATGTAGAAATATTAAATTACTAAATCTCCGTTCAACATGTTATTAATATCTGGGAGTTGAAATATCAATTATGCATTACTAAGAGTATAGAGCAGGAATATTTTTTTCACAAAATATATTTGTGAAGTAAAAATCATGCATTGCCATTCTATCTACAAACACACTGTTGTTCTTCCTCGGCAAATTTATTACAAGTTCCAAGCAACATTGGCACCAACATTTAGTGCTCAATAAAAGAATTAACTGCAATGAATAAATTATAAATAGGCCTAGTACTCGCATAGTTAACCTTTCCCTCTCACTGAAAAAAATCAATCAACGCCAGCTCTGTCGGGTCGAAGGCAAACAGCAGTAACTGCTTACTTTTCAAGTGAGCATTTACTGCTTATTGTTTTTGCATGGCATAGCTATACAGACTAATTCAATCGATGAAAGCAATATGGCTGTATGAATCATATTTGTATGCAGTCCCTTCACAATTACACAGTCAAAATGGAATTTTGTCTGTGACTTTCTGAAGTAGGAATTTCTTTAATTCCAAAGGGAAATGCATATGTATATGAAAGTGGTGTAGTATAATCAAGAAATAAAGTCAAAATAGGCTACACCCGATATCTCGATTCAATATTTTCTGTGAAAAACATTTAAAAAAAACATTATTCTTGTACAATGGGTAATAAATGTGTAGCTTTTGTTCATCCATATACCATTGTAAAAGCTTTTGTTAAGTATCATTATCGCTCCAATACCATAACGATTTCGCTCTCAAAACAAAAACGTTTGGGTTTAACTCTTTAACAGCCGGTCCCGATTATATTCGTTTTTCATTTTTTTTCAAAGCACATTAAATACCAGCTTTGAACACGTTAAAGATAAAACATGACATCAATCAACAAGATTTCAAAATTGTTGACCTCCATTTTGTCAAATCCAAATATTTTTACCCACTTGAAGTTGTGGATCGCGTCAGCGAGACACAACTTCAAGTGGGTGAAAATTCCAATTAAATAACTCGGCGGTTGAAGCAGCAACACTAAAGAATTTTAGCTATTCACACAAGTCCTTGTTCAAAACAAAATGGTGTGATATTTATAGGAAGTGGAACCGGGCAGTTAACGTGGCAGAACACTTCTCGTTGGCGGATACACGTATTACTGCACAGCGGGGTATAATAAAATAACAGTAAATACGTGAAAGGAGCAGAAATTGCTGCATCCCTGGTGTCAGACTAAACGAGATGCTGGACCAGTGTTCGCAGACGATGTCCCAACATGAAACCAGCGCTAATGCTGCTTGGCTTTTCGCATGGAGTGGCGATTGGACAAGCAGCCCTGATGGCTGCGCTGACCTAACCACCCACAGCATAAACTTAGCATAAAGGCAACGAAATGTCTTTTCTGGGAATTTCTTATGTCCTGATTACCACCATTGTACCCATATAAGCTAACCATGTAAAAAGACGGGAGATTTCAGACCTAGGTATGACACCATCGGTAAAAGTGAATGCTCTGAGTGATTGGGATGATACCTTGTCTTTGACACTCGATATTGAGACAAATAGAGGTCCGAAGCCTTGGCAATACTCTGCTCTTTTCGAATGGCTTACAGTGAAACTATTCTCGGGAATAATTTAAAATAATACAGCCTCTGTATGGTCGATCTCAGTGCCTTCAGTGGCGCAGTCATCGCCATGCTTATTTGGGGTGCTCCAAACGTTTTGTTGTGAACACTAATAAATTGTGACCTATTGTCCCGACCGTATACCAATGGCATTTATATAACAGGGTTAAAATAACTGCTCAATGGATACAGGATTTTAAACTGGTAACCGTTTCACACGTGGATGGGGAAGAAACATTCTCGGCGGTTTGACAGAAAACAAAAATGTTTCTTCCCCATCCACGTGTGAAACTCAGTATTGTGGGGAGCCTCCGTGACCGAGAGGTAGCGTGCTCGGCCTCTGACCGCCAGGGCTTGAATTTCGAATCCTGTGTCTGGAGGGCAGTGTCATCTCATTCATCCCACCATCACCAGGAGGTTCTCCTGGCCTAGTTTAGCCTATATGTGCACAAAGGTGGCCTAAAGCCCCATTCATTTCATTTCATTTGGTAACCGTTGTAACACACAATGGGAGAAAATCAAAACACTACAACTCATCCTCGCAAAGATGTCACACCAACTACACATTCTCAGTCTGACTACACATTTGATGCCCCTACCATAAGATAGTACGTATGCTTTATGTATTTTTGTGTACAAAGTCTTAATCTAGTAACTAGTACACTAAAAGTAAACTTGTGTTAAGTAAACTTGTTATTGACAACAGCACTGCAGTAAGACAAACAGCAATTTGTCAAGCAAAGAAAACTAATATTTCATCGGACAGTTGAGCCCGTGTGTCGGGCTCATCTACAAGGTCCTACAACTGTAAGGGAATATATCATGTATATAGGATGTTACATATTGCATACTGTATGCAGCATTAAATAATTACGTCAATGACACATACCAACATGATTGTGTTAACATAATATCATCACAGTATAGACCCAGATCACATGAACAATGGTATATCCCACCGCCACAGGGGAGCATGATAGAAAAAATAAAACCTTATATCAGATAAATAAACTTACCGCGTGATACCCAATCAGTAGGACACGCACAGGGCAGACACTATTGTGACGTGGTAGGCGGGCCACACGTGTAGCCTACTGTTACCACAGTCATATTGATGTCGAAAGGGCAGCTAGATATGTACGTATATACTGCTCTGTAAAATCAAGAGGTGGCAACTGCTCACTTGTAAATAAAGCACTTACTGTCTTGTGGATTGCACTGTAGTATACCAAGTAATGCATACAGGGAGTAAATGATGGTCATTATACACCAGTCACAACTCGGCATAAACAAGATGTTGATCCAATGCTGGTTTATTGCTGGCACATCGTCAACGCCGATGGACCAGCATATAAATCAATATTGGGCAAAGTTTGGACTCTGTTGGGCACATACCAGCATCACTTAGAATGTGTTTTAACAACCATCTTAGCGCTATAGCTATATAGTCGATTTATCATGTTTATGTTGTGTCATAACAGATTACACAGAATGATCAGATCGATGTCGAAACAAAATTGTGAAGTTGGTGAAACAGCGAACCAGTGTGGGACAGAGTGGTGAAGATAAGATTAGACAATACATGTACTGCAAGTCACCAATATAGGCCATCAGCCATCTGCCTTGCCATCAGACAAACTGCAAAATCTGCGAATACATTTTGTAAATGTGGCTCTTGCATGTATATCAACCGTAAGAGTTTTATGGTCACCTCAAATACCCTATTAATATCTCAGTACTCAGTACGGAGTTATATTATGAAGTTTATTATGGAATATAGGGGTTGAAAAAATCAAGAAATATCCAAATCAATTACGATAAACTAGTTCCTTTATTAAACATGTTCAACTTGATTATTGACATCCGCAAATAATGGGTCTTGCATACTTCAGACATGAGTGCCAATTTCGCAGGCCACTTGTCTATACATGTATTTATATTTAGTGTGCGGAAGTACTCGAAGGGTTCCGTATTATACAGTATATAATATTATTATATATTATCAACTTGTGTGTATCATTTTCAATCAGTTTAATCAGTTTCTAGCGTAAAGTTAATGAAAATTTAAAGAAATAAATTGTAGTTGTAGTGTTACTGAAATTACGTACATAGTTTCATATTCATAGAGGCAAATATATAATTATACCCTATACATTTGGGATGTTCTTAGCATATGACTCGATCAAAGTTGACTTTCAACACCGCGACCCACAAACACGTCAAGCATGTGATATGCATTATTTTTATATCCTATACCTTTAATAAAGCTTATATTAACGAAATGTAGATGTATAAATCGAAATGAATATAGATTTAATATCATACTGTTATTACTCTATTGTATCATGTGTATTGCATTGTTGACGCTTCGTTTAACCGTGTGTTGCTTTAACTTCAATACGTTATACGCTCAACAAATGGATCGAATTATTAAATTCTAAATATGTAGCTGCAGAGAGATAAATCAAGTTGAAATTTCTATATTTTACTTTAGATATGATTATGTGTATACAGAGGAGTCACAACCAAAGGGTCACCTGTTTTAATCTAATGAGATGACGGCAGTATCTAATACAGTGCATAGCCGTATATAATGACAATACGCCCCTTTACTATGATTACTGGTACCAGTATCACGTGGAAAGCTGTCATGGTCTGCGGGGGGGCCCCCCAATTGTGTGAATCACCCATCACCGGCAGAATATGCCTGCTTTTAATTGAAACAGTTCATCAAAAACATCCATCACACCCGCTAGAAAAAAAGTATTCAAACTTGGGAGAGATTACCACAATAAAAAAATATAGGTAAATTTTTTTGATGCAATTGAATTATTCCCAGAATTTAACCAGATCAACAGAAATACCCAGGGAACCATCACATCAAATTTGAATGCGATCCAACCAACGGTTCATAAGATATCGCGCCCACAAGCTTTTTGGGAGGCTATTTTTGTCAAAATGTCATCCGTCAGCCATCTTGTGTTTATTGATGGATTCTTCCCAACAGTTTTAAAATCAGATCTTCAGAAATACCCAGAGAACAACCCTATACAATTGGAATGCGATCCATCCAACGGTTCATAAGATATTATGCCGCAGGCGGATATCTTGGAAAATGGCCGTTTATGGCTCAGTGCCAAAAAAAAATAAGGCTCATGTCTGTGAAAAATAAACAAAATTCATCAGTTAACTTTCAGTGAGAGCTAAATTCCGGATACGACACGGCGGGGCGGTGACGGAAACATGTTAAACACTATAAACATCCCGATAGTATCGGGGATACTCAAACATCACATCTTTACAACAAGACAGTAAGTCAAAGACTGCAAACCACCGCCGTGCGATCCGGATATCCCCAAAATTTAATGGATTGTTCCTTGGCCCGAGACACGTCTGGTAAACGTTTCATGCAAATCTGTTCATTACTTTGTAGGTAATGCCGACAGACAAACAAACCAACAAGACTGCTGACAGACAAATAAACAAACAAACCAACACGACCAAAAACATAACCTCCTTTGGTGGATGTAATAAAGCATACCAGCCATTTAAGCTCCAAAGTTTGAGTTGTGTATCGACCCACAACTCCAAAAACACTAAAAGTGCGTGATAAATTGATTACGTTTATTTCGATCATTTTAATAAATAATAGTTTACCACATAGTTCAACTTTAGAACCGATAGAAATGTAGTGAGACAGGGTTTCAGAAAAGCATACAAATCGCTGAACATTCCAGATTTACCGCACACAGTTCTAGTAAAAAATGCAGGGACCCATCAAAATATGATTCGTTAGATATTAATCTCGCTGGGTTTGCAATTAAATTGTCTGATTTAAATAACAATCAATTTGTGTTTTTTTTTATTTGCAGTGGAGTCCAATTGCCCCATGCGTAAAAAAACATTATTTAGGTATAGATTGCCACATCGAAACATCTGGTTCAGACGATGGATGGATACAACGTAATTTAGTAGCGAGTGATCTATTGTTTTTTTTTCGAAAACAAATTCCAACGTATCTGGTGCTTCAAAATGGACGTGCACATCAATGTTATATTCTAATTTCCTACAAAACCATGAAAACGGCTACTTTAAAAATACTAGTTAGTAGCTAGTATATATCCAGCACAAACAATTATGTCTCAGTCTAGGACATCCAGTTCCTGGTAGACAACTTCTGGCTCTGTAAATATTCCATGAAACAAACCAAACTGAAACAAGTTTTATACCAAGCAATTTTAAAACTCATCATTTAGTTTGCCAGGAGGAAAGCAAGTTATTACTTGAGTGAAGAGACAAACATGTCAAAATGATTGATAGAGAATGGCTAGGACTATTTTTACATCGTAATATTTTATGGATTTCTCCAGTTGGTGAACAATTAAATCCTCGAAGGCGTGTGTTCACTTTCCCATTAATCAAGAACTGTTTTATATATAACGAGAAATGATTGCTTCACTGTTTTGTCACAAGCTGACACAACTCCACACACTAGTGACACAATTTTAACCCTTGAAACGCTGAAATATTTATCGTCGCCTCTGAGCTAAGTGATCCTATCTGACACTCGTCAGAGTGGCAGATAGGATCATTTAGCTCCGAGGCGACGTTATGTATAAACCATGTAGACGAAAGTGTTTTTTTCAATTTGAAATCATCATAAATGTCTTAGTTAGCTCTTTCCGCGTCAAATGAATACCTATGTCATGGGTCTACGGCCATCATATATTTTTAATTCATTCAGTGAGGGGATCGTCTTTAGACGTCAGAATCTGACGTTTAAAGACGGTCCCCGCGCTGAAAGGGATGTACACAAGGGTTGTATGGTACTACTAGTACTATTCAACGCACTAGTGACACAGTTCCAAACAGTACTGCCACCATTCCAGACACGAGTGTCACATTCACACACGCTAATGTCAAAATTTCACGCACTGTCAGTGTCGCAATCCCATATTGGTGTCACAATTTCACTCACCTAGTGGGTGACAATTTGACACTAGTAATAGTATGTGGCATTGACACAATTGTGTAAAAAATCCACACATTAGTCACAAAATTCCACACCAAAGTGTAACCATCACAATCACCAGCAACCAATTTCGTACATGGGTTCAAAATTTCATATCACAAGAATTCCACACAGTGACCCAATTCTACGTAACACAAATGTCAGATCAACTAGTGATTAAAGACTCGATGTACAAGAAATAATGTAATCTCCATTAGATAGACTGCTAGCTAATGAGAGGGAATCACACAAGAATCAAGGTGGTTCTTGTGTGATTCAATCAACTCTAAACATGTTAAAAGGGAGGATCACTCAATTCTGACTGGACTAGTGTGTAAAGAAAACTGTATCACGCATGTCACATTAGTCATCATTTCACCTTGGCACGTATCTGCCACTTTATAGAGTGGTATATACGTCCCTTTAATCCTTACACCGCTGAATCTAATAATTTAAAATTTTCACTCACTTAAAGTTGTGTCTCGCTACCGCGATCCACAACTTCAAGTGAGTGAAAATTACTCGTCTTCGTCTAATTTGAGACAAAATATTTGCAAATCTTGCTGTTTTAACACATATTTCGTTCCCAATAACATGAATTTGATCAACTAATAACATGGATTTTAGCGGGTCAAGGGCTAACACCAAAGGTGGCCAGTTAGGCAGATGACCGGAGATGAAGCAATGAGACCTTTGCCGACCGCCATAGAGTAAGGATGGTATCCGGGCAAGGCAATGTCTCCCATCTTCCCACCGCAAGGCTCGGCTTCTCTCGAGGTCGCAGACTTCGGCAGTAGCAGGGCCTTTCGATGGGAAAATGCTGTCTCCGTGACTTGCATTCATCCCCACTATTTGGGAGCCCGTTCTTTCATTATGTATCATCTGGGTATATGGCGCAGACCATTGTTGTCTTATAGCAGGAGGGCCCACTCACGATAATGGAACGTAAACCATATCAGTGTTGCCATTGACCTCCCACCAGACACAATAAATCTTGTAGGAGGGGGACACGGCTAGACAGAATGTATCACCATCAGGCCTACGTGCAATTGAATATGTTCAACCAGGGAAATTTGTGTAGTTTTTTTTATTTAAATACCAACGCAACGTATCTCTTTATTTGCGTAGTTTAGACGTTGAACAAAATACCACTAATAATATGTATTATGTGTTATTACCCCTTAGAACACTGATCTATTGAATTTAAATTTTAAGTCACTTGAAATTGTGTCTCGCTACCGCGATACACAACTTCAAGTGACTGAAAATTTATTTTATTTGTGAAATTTAAGTCCCAATATATATCAGTGTTTCAAGGTTGAAGGCATATTTTAATTGGAGCAGGTCGTTATCAGGGGGTATACATGGGCCAATAAAAACGCAGAATGTCTACTGCAGTCGACATCAGTGCTCTAAGGGTTAATAGTACCACACAAACCTCATGCATAGAGTCTGGGATATGTGTGATTCCCGCGGTTATTGTCTAATTGCAATCCTTTTATTACAGGCGATCCCTTCCCACAACAACAAAATAGACAAACATTTGCAGGTCTCGAATATAACACCACAAAAATAATGTATTCAAAGCGTGTGTCAGTTTTAAGGGTTTCACTTGTTTTTTCTAGCTCGCCAGCTAAGAACGAGTGAAAAAGTTTATTGTGTAATGTGGAACTTAAATGAATTAAAGTATTAGTAAACACCAATTAAATTCTAATGGATATAATTTCAGTGCCAATCTATGATGTCTTGCCTCCACCATTACATCGAAACTCGATTGCATCCCTGCTCAACTGAGTGTCTCATGAGTCATCCCATAGTTATAACGATGTGGACAAGCAAATCAAGTCAGACTGTATACTTTTTCAGGATTTTGCATTATCAGATTATTGAGAGCAGTTTTCATCAGAGCAATGGTGAGCTCCTACCAGCTATTGCGGTAATCCATCACGACGACCGCCGTATAATACGATTATTGTGGAAGCGAGTAATCAAATAAAACTAGGCTGATTGGGTTATAAACCGACACTGGAACCCCAGCAAACACGTGGCGTTGAACCAGTGTTGTTTCAATGTTGGGCCAGCGTCGTAGCAGTGGACCAATATTGAAACAACACTGGTGTAATGGATTGTGTCTGTAGGGGAGGCTCTACGGCAAAACTGATGACGTGACTCGCATACAACTACACAAGACATGTTTTGCGGAGTTGAATAGATATAGAAATGAATGGGGTTATAGGTTGAAATTGTACAAGAGGAATCTCCTGAAGTAGACTCAAACCGGTTACCCAGGATTCGAACCTCAAATGATTCAGACAAAACATATAGGGCCGCATGCATGAAACTAGTTTAGCCTAAAACAATGGTTTAAACAAAACAAAACACCGGGTTGTTTTAAGCTAAACATGCTAAACGAGCTTCTTGCATACGGCCCATAGGGCCTAATCAGTGATAATATTCCCGCTCAATTCCTCTCGCTCACATACGTATACAGTGCGAGAGGCTCGGAGCATCAAAATCTATCGGCAACAAGACTACATAAGTCCAGGAGCTCCCGCGACGAATTAGAATTTGATTTAAGCAATTTTGTGTAGGGTTTTTAATGTAGTACTAGGCTAGGTCAAAAATCAAGACGCAAGACAACTAGGTCTAAGAAGCTCAGTCTAAGAGTAAGATAAGAACTATCTAGACAGTTTTTGTCAGAGATTGCAAACCTCCATTAAAATTAATGATCCTAATCAGTATCCCAGTAATGGTCTACCTATCTGGCATGGTTTACCCGATATCAGGCCAATCGAGGTAACTAATAGCTGATTTACGGTCATTTTGAATTCGATATAAACTAGTTAAAAACTTAGGGTGCATCCCTCCCCCGAAACCTCATATTTTGTTTTATAGTAATAGACTAACATCTAACACAGTTTGCAAAAAATTGGGCATGTGAAAGTAAATAATGGCCGATAGGGGGCCATTTTGAATTTGATCGAGTCGGAATTTTTCAAGATGCATCCTCAGCTGAAATGTCACATTTCATTCTATAGTAATGGTCTAGCCATCTAGCACGGTTTACCAAATATCGCCCATGTGAAAGTGAATAATGGCCGATAGGAGGCCATTTTGAATTTGATCAAGTCAAAATTTTTCAAGATGCATCCTCTCCTGAAATCTCACATTTTGTTTTATAGTAATGGTCTAGCCATCTAGTACGGTTACTAAAAACCGGCTATGTGAAAGTAAATAATGGCCGATAGGCGGCCATTTTGAATTTGATCGAGTCAATTTTTTTCAAGATGCAACCTCTCTTGTAATCTCACATTTTGTTTTATAGTAATGGCCCAGCTATCTAACACGGTTTACCAAATATCAGCAATGTGAAAGTAAATAGTGGCCGATAGGCGGCCATTTTGAATTCGATTGAGTCGAAAGTTTTTTAAAGGCATCCTCTCTCTAAACGTCACATTTTGTTTTATAGTAATGGTCTAGCTATCTAGCACGGTTTACCTGATATCAGGCCTATCGAGGTAAATAATGCTGATTGTCGGCCATTTTGAATTCGTAAATTAAAAATTTTCAGGGTGCATCCTCCCCCGAAAACTCACACTTTGTTTTATAGTAATCAGGTAATGGTCTAGCCATCTAGCACGGTTTACCAAATATCAGCCATGTGAAAATGAATAATGGCCGAAAAGGCGGCCATTTTAAATTTGATCAAGTCAATTTTTTTCAAGATGCATCCTCATCTGAAATCTCACATTTCGTTTTACAGTAATGGTCTAGCCATCTAGCACGGTTGACCAAATAACGGCCATGTGAAAGTGAATAATGGCCGATAAGCGGCCATTTTGAATTTTATCGAGTCTAATTTTTTCAAGATGCATCCTCTCCTGAAATCACACATTTTGTTTTATAGTAATGGTCTAGCCATCTAGCACGGTTTACCAAATAACGGCCATGTGAAAGTGAATAAAGGCCGATAAGGGGCCATTTTGAATTTTATAGAGTCGAATTTTTTCAAGATGCATCCTCTCCTGAAATCACACATTTTGTTTTATAGTAATGGTCTAGCCATCTAGCACGGTTTACCAAATAACGGCCATGTGAAAGTGAATAATGGCCGATAAGCGGCCCTTTTGAATTTTATCGAGTCAATTTTTTTCAAAATGCATCCTCTCCTGAAATCACACATTTTGTTTTATAGTAATGGTCTAGCCATCTAGCACGGTTTACCAAATAACGGCCATGTGAAAGTGAATAATGGCCGATTGGCGGCCATTTTGAACTTTGACAAAATGAATTTTTTCAAAATACATCCTCTCCTGAAGCCTTACAATTTGTTTTATAGTAATGGTTTAGATATCTTGAGCGGTTTTCATGATATTCCACAATATCAGGCCTGTCAAGGTGAATAATGGCTGATAGGCGGCCATTTTGAATTTTATCAACTTCAAATTTTTCAGGATGCATCCTCTCCTGAAACCTTACAATTTATTTGATAATAATGGTGTAGCTATCTTGAGCGGTTTTCATGATATTCCGCAATATCAGGCCTGTCAAGGTGAATAATGGCCGATAGGCGGCCATTTTTAATTTTATCGACTTGAAATTTTTCAAGATGCATCCTCTCCTGAAACCTCACAATTTGTTTTATAGTAATGGTCTAGCCATCTAGCACGGTTTACCAAATAACGGCCATGTGAAAGTGAATAATGGCCGATAAGCGGCCATTTTGAATTTTATAGAGTCGAATTTTTTCAAGATGCATCCTCTCCTGAAATCCACATTTTGTTTTATAGTAATGGTCTAGCCATCTAGCACGGTTTACCAAATAACGGCCATGTGAAAGTGAATAATGGCCGATAAGCGGCCATTTTGAATTTTATCGAGTCAAATTTTTTCAAGATGCATCCTCTCCTGAAATCACACATTTTGTTTTATAGTAATGGTCTAGCCATCTAGCACGGTTTACCAAATAACTGCCATGTGAAAGTGAATAATGGCCGATTGGCGGCCATTTTGAACTTTGACAAAATGAATTTTTTCAAAATACATCCTCTCCTGAAGCCTTACAATTTGTTTTATAGTAATGGTTTAGATATCTTGAGCGGTTTTCATGATATTCCACAATATCAGGCCTGTCGAGGTGAATAATGGCTGATAGGCGGCCATTTTGAATTTTATCAACTTCAAATTTTTCAGGATGCATCCTCTCCTGAAACCTTACAATTTATTTGATATTAATGGTGTAGCTATCTTGAGCGGTTTTCATGATATTCCGCAATATCAGGCCTGTCAAGGTGAATAATGGCCGATAGGCGGCCATTTTTAATTTTATCGACTTGAAATTTTTCAAGATGCATCCTCTCCTGAAACCTCACAATTTGTTTTATAGTAATGGTGTAGCTATCTTGAGCGGTTTTCATGATATTTCGCAAAATCTTTCAGTCGGATTTACCGATGTTATAAATTAGGTCAAAGTGCTGGGTCAACTTCAAGGTCAAGGTCCAAAAACCTGAAAAGGCACAACTAGGGACCTTAGAGAACATGTATGTGCAATATGACTGTCATCGGCCCAGTACTTTTCGAGATCTGCTCCGGAAACGAAGTGCGCGTCAAAACGTCTAAATAGGTCATAGTTCTGAACCAGAAGTAGGTCAAAGTTCAAATACCCCAAAAGGCACAACTAGACCCCCTAGGGGTGTTGTGTGTAAAATTTGAAGACAATCGGACAAGTACTTTCAGAGATATGCTCCGGAAACGAATTGTTTACGGACGGCCCAACGGCCCAACGGCCCAACGGCCCAACGGCCCAACGCCGTCACATCATCATTTTCTCCTCTGCAACCTTGCGTATTGAATTCAGATTAAAAATATTTTAACCCGTCCATTAGCCACCTGGAAGTAACCCACATACCAAAAATTGTTATCCTAGCTTATTTTCTCACAAAGTTATAGGCAAAAGAAGAGGCCAAAAAAAAACGGAGGTAGAATCCATAGCTCCCTTCGCTCACCTACGGTGACGGCGGGAGCTAACAAAGGCCACCAAAATGTATTTTGTATTAATTTCTAATCGTATGAAAACAAGAAAATAAGTTGTGAATCTTACGTATGTACAACTTATTTTTCTGCTTAATGCAGCCTCGTACAACAAGAATGTGACTAAAAGCCGAACAGATGATTGACGAGCAATAACACATTTATAATAAAAATGTCTAAAGCGAAGTGGTTCATTTTATGAATACTGACCCTTGGTCTTCTGGGACCCGGTCTTGGGCTTCTCCTCCTGCTCCTGTTGCTGTGGGGCATCTCCTGGGGTGTTTAGGAGTATCTCCTCTCCTTCGTCCTCCACTCCACCCCCTGGAGCACCTGACTGCTTGGAGCAGCCTGCCTTATCCCCCGTGTCCATCATCACGCCTTCATGGCCTCCCGTCTTCGGCAGATTGCCAGAGCCTGCCAGAGCCAGAGTCTGCGGCTTCTTGGCCGGAGATCCAGTTGTGCACTGTAAAACACCGTTAAAATTACGATGAAACACCTGGCAAGGTATTCCACCGTAATTTTTACGATACTAGATACGATTTTACGGTATTACGACCTAAATTATACAACAGGAGCCAGATTGTAATCTTGCAAGGAAAATCTAATCCAGATCGCGCTTTCACTACAAAATTTAAATCCAGCAACCGCTGTAAAATCACCGGTAGAAAACCGTAAATACGGTGCGTTCTATACAGTCGGCGTGCCCACCTTCCTGTCTCCTGCAGCCTCGTCTTCTGATGAGAAATCAGACTCGCCGGTGTAGATGAGCTTCAGGTAGGCGGGGTAGTTTTTGGCGCCGTCTGCCACCATCTTCTCGATCTTTTCCCGCGTCCGCATCTTCTGCTTGGCCCTCGTCTTGTAAGCGGCCCTGGCCGCGGACTCTTTGTGGTGCGAGGGGGAGACCTGCCGAGACGGCGACATGTTCTTCTTACTGCGATCCAAGTCTTTCATTTTTAATGACTCTATTTCACACGGGGAGAGAGGAAACGTTTTTTCTCTTTCTGTCAGATACGTCTTGCACAACGTGCTTATTTATCTTATGTCTCCTCTTTGTGATGTCGCACTAATGATTCTGTGTTACATGGCGGCAAAATCTGCTCACAATAGAACAGCAATCTTTCACATAGAATCCAATCTATTTGCGTTCATGCCTTTGCAAAGTAGCTTCAATGTAGGCCTACCATTATCATTCCTGGCATCATAACGAATAATCACCGCGCACACGTCTATGACACAGTCATAGGTAGAAATCCTATTGCAGTTTTTTCCTGGTAAGAGTAAGTCCAAGAAGAAGATGCATGAATGAAACGAATCTGTATATATCGTCCCCTCGGAGCTAAAAGTTCCCATCTGCCACTCATTAAAGTGGCAGATGGGACCCTTTAGTTCCCAGGCAATGACATTACATTATAAAATGTATTTCCAAGGAGACGGTGGAGCTAGATGTATGTAAATGCTCTATGCTGTAAATGTATGTGTTGAAAATTAGATATTTAGCTATTCAGATAAAATAACACAAAACTATCAAATGTGCTGACAATTAAGAGTGAAGAAAATATACCAGGACATCGGTACCATTTGCAAGCCGCAGTTCGTCTAATGTGATCCAACGCCTTTTTAATGATAAGATTGTTCCAACTATTTGTTTCCCTCCAAGATACTTTCTTATTTTTATTATTCTACCACCATTTTTTGCTCATCTATTTGAAATTCAAACTGTCATATCCCGAAAACGGTGCGTCTGAGACTAAAAAAGAGGGAAGTTCCGGGCGCCCGTGTACTCAGCAACTGCATAGAATACTGTCTCGGACACTACGGTACTGTCAAATCCACTAACTTGAAAATTGTGTTCAACATTGAAAGATTGTTGGATCAACGCCACGTGTAAGCTGGGAGAATAGTTTTCCGCGTTTAAAGAGTTGCAAAAACGAACATGATTTTAAAAGCATGTCTTTGGAAAACGGGAAAAAAACAAAGCGGAAGCCGGATCCTCGTAGATACTCATCAACACCTGTCTTGCGCAGTAGCGATAGAGCATGAAAAATCAGGGGCGGATGAAAAATCAATAGAGCGGAATGACGTCATGAGTTAGAGGCACAAACACGCATGAAAGTCGCCGCCATGATCCTTTATTAGGTAAATGGTGGTGGGCGATGGAAAAATCCTGATTCATGCCTGGAGCGATCCAGAAAGTCTATACCGGGATTGGAGGAAGATCCCGGCAAACAATAGCTCTATACAAACAGCCGCTGCGTCATGTAAGAGGTCCAATTTTCACGTGGGTGTGTCTTTCGCTATCGTGAACGTATACTCCAGCAAACACGAGACATTGAGCCATTGTTGGTTCAATGTTGGGTCAGCGTCGTAGACGCTGGACCAACATTGAACTAACAATGGCTCAATGTCTCCTGCTTGTTGGTGAGAAGCTACAAACGTGAACTCATAATTATAATAATTGTAAGTCACAAGTGTATGCGGCATTTTTCGTTTTTGTATGTAATATAAATACAAGTTTAAGATGTTAAATTAAATGGATGATTATATTGTTAAATCCTTTTTACACCTTATTACGTTTAGTCGAGATTTGGCACTAAAACTCGCAACTCGAATAAATAATGACCTGGTTGACATGCGAATTTTTTTCACTCAAGCATTATGAATGTATCGATATTGAGAGGGAGAAAAGTGTCGATCGTTACGCAAACTGGTTACTTTCTTAATGCTGGGCTTATCGAATTACACTGCAAAACACATGTCGTTACCTGAGGATAAAAAAGTCGAATATGCCACAAAACCTCATTAAACCTCAGGTCACGATGTGATGCGCTAGCGAAGTCTTTAAAAATTAAAAAAAATATTAATTCATACTCTTTCACTTCAGCTGTCGCAAAACAACAATTTTTCATCGGAATTTTGATTCCAGCAAAAATGAAAGCATGATGAAATCACAGAGAGCTCGTGGCTATATTTCTGACGACGCGGGTCCCTCCACGTATCTAGAGACGCGACCAGGCTTAATGGCATTTTCGTGCAGGGCAATCAATAGAAAGGCCAAGTGGTGAATCCCGCAGCACCCTGAAAGGCCCACGATCATAGAACGAGTGGTCGTTCGCAAAGTGGATTCCAATGGTTTTCCATGGATTCCGAGCATTTATTAACCCTTGAAGGGCTAAATTGAATAATTTAAATTTTCACCCACTTGAAGTTGTGGGTCGCGGTAGCGACACACAACTTCAAGTGGGTGAAAATTTGCGAGCAAACAATTTGAGACCAAGCAAATTGCAAATCTAGATGTTTAAACGCTCACTTCGTTCCCATTTTAAAGCAGTGATTTAATCGGTTAATGATAAAAAGTTAAAACGACCATAGTCGTTCTTAGCGCTTTAAGAGTTAAAGTTATATACTTTTAAATATTATAGTTCACGTTTTTTCAAGTCGTTTACATGTTTGGTCACGTTGTGGACGCAGCGGTCGTGCAGGTCCTGCAAGATCGCTATACGTGTCACTAAAGAAGTGCCGGTATACCCAACAAAGTTAACACAATGTTGTTTTATTGCTGGGTCAGCGTCGCAGACGATGGACCAACAGTGAATCGACATTGGGCCAGCGTTTTGTGTTTGCTGTATGTGCTCGGGTTCATCACTATACGCAGATCTGGACCCGTATTCTCGTACGATTTACGATATATTGCAGGTTTCAGATTGGCCAAATGGCCATCCCGACCAATCCAAAGCCTGTGATAACTCGTAACTTGTACGATAATACGGGCCCAGTATGACTTCTCATTTCTATTAAAAAATGTCGTCAATATAAACCACACAAATTCGCTGAATGCAAAGTAAAAGTACAACCGGATCCATAACAGACTATAATTTATCTGACATTCGGCTGATTTTCTCAGATAAGTTACAATGTCAGCAAAATTAGCTGGATAGATTTTCTTTGCTGACCGATTTCACGATTAATAAAATAATGGTTTCGGTTTTCTCAAAAGTTAAAACATGAGCATTTCCACTCTTTCCACGTTTCGTCACACGACCGTTTTATATCTGAATTCAGAAGGAGATAATACTGAAACGCAAATTGCTGTCGCGCACCGGCTTGCAAACGGTACGAATGGAAATGAAAATAATACAATCAGACAAATCGCGAATTCGTCTCAACCGGTCCTGTTAAAGGCGGTCAATTCTCCACACCTGATTAAACATTTTGAGCACTGGAACTAATCGGACGAGCTGGGCCAACGTACGCTTCGCTTAACTTTTTCCCCGCCAAGTTATCTCATTTACATTTTAACCCACTTGAGGTTGTGTCTCGCTACCGCGACCCACAACTTTCAAGTTGTTGAAAATTACTCATATTTGTCTCAAATTTTGAGACCAAACATTTGTAAATCTCGACGATGTTTGAACACTAATTTTATCCACCATTCCAGTCGTTTGGTCGTCTAATAAGACGAATCAACCCATAGAGCACTGAGCTATTTAATTTAATTTTCCACCCACTTGAAGTTGTGTTTCGCTCTCGCGACCCACAACTTCAAGTGGGTAAAAATTACTCATCTTTGTCTCAAACTGTGTAACTAAACATTTGTAAATCTCGATGTTTGAACATACAATTTATTGACAATAACGGTGATTTGGTCGGCTAATAAGACGAATCAACCCATAGAGCACTGAGCTATTTAATTTAAATTTTCAGTCACTTGAAGTTGTGTCTCCCTAGGTGTCAACACCTATTGCCTGGAGTCACTCACGCAACATATCTTCAAAGTAACAGTCAATGATTACTAGCAATCTTTGAATTGTATAGTCTAGCAGCACCTCCGATGTGGAGTATAAGGGTGAAGGGGGGAGGCTGGCAAATCTAGCCGATTGTGAACTAGTTTAGTTTACTTTTAGTTGAAATAAATCAAATGATTACGATTTTAAAGAATTTGAAGAAATTTATTTTGATGTTCGAATATAAGTGCATGCACTTATTTTCGAAAACTAAGTGCATCTTCATTTATAAGTGCATGCACGTTAATGCGTGGGATACGGATGTGATTTGTAAAATTTACGTCCCATAATATATCAGTGTTTCAATATAAAACATATTTTACTGTTAACAGCTCGTTATGCATGCAGAATTATGCAAGTGGCATAAGTGAACACAGAATGTCTACTGTAGACGACATCAGTGCTCTAGGGGTTGAAAGCGATAATAGTCTTGCACAGTGTTTAAAGGGTTAAAGGACACTACTTCGGATTTTATGGTTTAAACATCTTCCACCGGCACAGCCAGAAATGGCATTCTCGACGTGTCTGTTTAATTGGTATGTCTGCGTTGCTGCCATTGAATAAGATTAAAAGTATTTCTAAAACTTCGACATTCTTTAGTAAATTCAGGCTTAAATTCAGTCTAAAAAATCTACAACAAGAGAATACCACAACGAAGCCGCATTGACGTGATCGGCCAAAATAAGTTGGTGAAACAGCGGTAGCAAAGTTCATTTTTAAACCAAGAGAGAAGTAGGCATGCGTGCTCTAAACGTTCAATCAGATGCGGGAATGTGGCTAAGCTTTATTTAGAATGACCAGATGAATAGTTTACCCTTAAGCATGTTAAGAGATGAACTTTAAAAACTCGTTGGTTTTCTTCAGTATCTGCTCGGATAGAATGAGACGAGCGACTTTAAAAGTAAAATGATAAAGAAGATTTAAATTAAATGATAAATAGTTGAGACCTCGCAAGATACCTTCTTCTTCAAAACCGAGAATAATCCAAAAAAATCCACCACAAAAAGTTGTCTAGTAAGACTAGATTCAACAATAAGTGAATGTTTGTGATTGTAATCCTATGTGTTTCGCTCCACACATTAATATCCAGCAATGTAATGTGATATCCTACTGTAACTGATTTCTGTAGCAGATTGACAAATGAGCTTCACGTATACTTTAGACAATGATAACTGTTCTTTTTTTTAACTTTCTATCTGTTACGCTTTTTAGACTTTGCGCTACAATCAGCAAACAATCTATCAGTGTTGTTTTTTTCACTGGGGTTTTCTTATCCTTTGTCCCTAGCTTCAGTGAGACATTAGAACGTCTCTGTGCGGTCTAGATCTCAGCTCACATGGCTGTGTCACAATCATTCCAGAGCCATTACCAGTCCGCTTTCTCTGTGAGCTCACGCACAAATGTCACCCAGTCTCTGGCTCCTCTTTTCCGGTCCTAATTTCGCGTCTTTTTTTCAGTCGTGGACGACTGTCAAGTCCAGACAGGATGACTCAGTTGCTTCCTGTTAGGGATAGCGCCACGACACGTCCTTTTCTCTCTCTTGAAACACAGCTCAGTCCACAGCGCTCCTCTCTGTCCACAGCGCTGCAGGAAAGACCACCAATGTCTGCAGCCCTGCAGGGGAGAGAGACCAGAGTGACAGCGTCGTCCCCTTCCTTCCCCGCACCACTGTCGCCTCAGGATACACTCTTCACTTTTTTCTTGTCGGAATGACCTGCATATTCATTGACTTTTTGACATTTTGCTTTGATCTTTTAATTCCCTGGAGAGCCGTGAAGATTTATCTGCTCTGGACGGCTGTAATACTTTGCCTGAAGCGGCCGATAACGTAGTGGCCATTACCACGTGAAGCCAAACCGCCCCTGTCTGTTACACTGGTCTTGGTCAGGGCTGGAAATTAAACTGTCACTGGGCGTTAGATGGACGACAAACACTGACCAGTGGAGAGCAGAGGAGAAGAGAGGAAGCAGATCAGAGCGCTGGCCTGGTCAACATCTAAGTCAGCAGACCACAATCTTCTCCACCAGAACAACCAATACCAATCATTTACCGTTCTGCTCCACCATTACACAACAATCCCAATCATTTACTGCTCCGTGCACTCTATCATTCACTTTAGTATGGCCCACAAATGCACAGCAATACCAATGATTTACTTTGTCGGGCTACTCCAAGATTCTGTTCCACACCAATCATATATTGCTCCACAATACCATTGTCATTCTGTCAAATCGGTTCTGCTCATTCACTGTTCCAAAAGCAACAGCAATCATTTACTCACTGCAAGGCATTATGTGAACCAACCACGTCGTATGATAATATAGAAGACGAATCTCGCATAATTGTAATAGCCATCATCTTGCACAGTATGAACCAGCGGCTCTTCAAAAGCATTCGGTAATTGTTATTGGGGTTGACAGGCTGTGTGAGCTAGTGTGCAGCAGAGAGACAGAGGCTATAAATTCTGGTCGGCAATCCGTGAGATCACACGACAAAGTCCGTGTCGATCCATCACTGGACCTGCTGCACGGATCGCCTGCCTGCCTGGCTGGCTGCAGTCCAGTTTGCGTCCATACGTCATGGATCCTGGGAGAAAACGCATTCCACCTGTCACTTCACGTCATTACACCGCAAATATTCACCTAACCGCGGCACGCGTCACTCCGCACTGCAAAGCCAAAAGGCAGTATCTGCTTACTTGTAAAGTAAGCAGATACTGCCTTTTGGCTTTGCACGACAGCCTCCTAAATCTCCCACCTGAATTGTCTGCGGTAACAGCAGCGCTGAATGGATTCGCGATCCACGACGTTTAGGAATGGATCCCAGGATCGCGCAGCTGACAGATACAATATGCGGATTAATTGCACCGAGTGCCGCCTAGTATTCTATGTCGGGCGCTCTCTATCCGAAAATCGATGCCTGTCGGATCAGGAGTGGACTGTGACATGGGAAGGGAGAATGGGATCATGGCCGGCGGGAGTTCATATCAGCTGACCAGGGATGGCTGCCAAGTGTTCGCGCAATGCTGGGTCAACACCACAGATATATGCGGACCACTATTGCCAAGAGTTATACGTGATATGGAAAAGTTGTCTCATCTCACTGATCCGTTCCGGACATGGTGTGCCAATGTCAAAAACGATGGAACAGCATATAGCCAGCATCATGTGCCTGTGCAAGAATACGGCTCTGCAAAGCCAAGAGAAGTAAGCAGTTACTGCCTTTTGTCATAATTTGAGAGGAACATGAGTGGGACAGGGACACACTCACCACCTCACCAGAGGCAGCCTGAGGTACTAAGGGATAAAATCCCATAACCATTTAACGTGTCTGTTATCACACTAATGCACACGCAACAAGCCAGACACTGATTTGTGTCGTTTTGTGGACTACTGTGATATTCAACAACGATGATCGATAACCTAAAGCTAACAAGACGCCTAAAGTCCTATATCATCCCCCCGCCATAAATTATAGACTTTTTGCCGTCAGAAATATTTAAAAAGTCGATTTATGGTGGCCATTTAAATTTCAGTAAGTCACCTGCACATTTCCAGATGGTGGGTAATGTGATTGTACAATGTGAATTATTACTGACTTCAATTTTTCATTTTTGTGCCCACAAAAGAATATGAAGTTTATCCATGGCGGCCATTTTAAATTTCAGTAAAACCTTTGAAAAATCACTTGCACATCTCCATATCGTGGGGAATGTGATAGTAAAATTTGAATAATTTCTGACTTTGAGTTTTAAAGTTTTTGCGCCCACAAAAAAATTGAGAGTTGACCTCTGGCGGCCATTTTGAATTTTGGTAGCATCTCTAAAAAATCACTCGCACATCCACATGTTGCTAGGAATGTCATGTTAAAATTGACCAGTAGTTTTCTACTTTGCCCACAAGAAAACGTGACGCCGGACAGAATCCTGGCGCGACCAAAATCCCCCTTCCCCTACGGGCGGGGGATAAAAATGATAACCGTCGTCCAATAGCTTTCACCACGTGTTTTGTCTAGATTATACACAAAATCAAAAAAACTATTCACGACAATTTTAATGTACCGGTAGCTTATTTGTCGTATATGTAGTCCTACTGTAATACACTATATACATGTATATAGGAATATGAATTAAAATATGTTTATGAAATATTCTGATTGACAAATTCGTATTTGCTCTAATAGAAGCACATTGATACATGTATTTAGGTGAAGTAGGCCTACATGCATTGAGCAGAGCGTTTAAACAGCTGTAAAATTATAGCTGTGCTTCTCTATGTCCGTCATTTTCCTAAACAGCGCGTAGAACTACCAGCAGTAGGTTATAAAATGGGATGAGATCATTCTTTTGCAATATATCTGTATATTGCAGGTTACAGTTCCAATGTATCTGACAACACTATCAAGTGAGTGTTTACCATGTGAACATCCAAGAAGGCTCTCCCTCGCACTTTTCAAATAAAAGTTATAAATTAATTATAATTTTACCAGACAATCAATTTGTACATTATCATGTAATATAATGAGGCAGTGGCTAGCAGCAAAAAGAAACAAAAAGATTAAAGGTGGTCGCCCTAAGCAGATAAGCCGGTAAAAAAAAGCGGTTTTGTAGATATCAGGGTGAAAGGGTACGGATAAGGCGGCGGCCATGAGCGGCGCCGCCGCCGCCGGACGAAACAGTACAAAAACAAAAAACTTACCCCTGGTAGGGGGAAGCCTTAATGAACTGCAATTCCCTGCTATGATAATTAAAATATTGATACTGCAGAGTTGCGTGAGAAAATTCTGGCGTTCAAAAAGAAGGAAGCAGCTTTTTACTTTTACACTGCCCTAACAGCGCGGGGACCGACTTTAGACGCAGAATCTGACGTCTAAAGTCGATCCCCGTGAACTATGTTTATAATGGCAGTATAACCATACCCATGAGCTAACTAAGACATTTAAAATGATTTGAAATTGAGAAAAACACTTTTGGTCTCCATGGTTTGTATACAAATATTTCCGCGCTTCAACGTGTTCAAGGGTAATTGTATCGTGTAGGAGTTACGAGGCGATATGAGTACCTTCCTAAATTGTCCAAATGCAGCTGTCGTCGGGATAGCAAAGGTAAATCTGTTTTCCCAACTACAAAATTTAGGAGAATTCTCAACTTAAGATAGGATCATGTTAGTGCCGAATTGTTTGTCATTCATTTGTTTCTCATAAACTTCAGATTCAAATCGCAAAAAATGTATCTATATTATGAACACTAGACACCTCCCAAATCGAATTATTTGATTAATTGAGTAGGTCTATCTCCCAAATATTTTTAATCAATTTCAGTGGCATGTATTTGGTTAAAAACGTGTACAGTCAAAGCAGAACAGCCCTTAACCTGATATTCAAAGCAGCACAGCAGGGTTGCACATTAACACTGGCCCGCTAGCCCGAGGCTAGCTAGAATATGCAAGGGCTACTAAATTGTTCCCACCCTGTAGCCCAGCTGGCTACTATGATTTTTGCTGAAAATTGCTTGTAAAAATAAGAAAATAAATTATAATTCACACTGTTGTGTGATCTTTTAGCAGACAAAATTTAAGGGCTACCAAACCGCCAATCAGGGCTAGTAGCTTATTTACACCACTAGCCCGGTTGGTCAGTGCCTTGTTTGGCTTAATGTGTAACCCTGCACAGCCCTTAACTTGATACTCAAAGCAGCACAGCCCTAGGGACATGCCCAGGTCTGAAATCATTTAAAAATCTGTGATTTTATTTTAGCTTAATAATATGACTATATGATGTAAACATGTCCATAGACTAGAACTGTAAAAGTTTTTTAATGTGATGCGCATTCACCAGTTAGGCTAGATATAGAGACGAAATTCCCGTATTTCTTATTTTCGACATGGTGTCAATAATTAGAAACTTTTGCAGTTCTAGTCTATGGACATGTTTACATCATATAGTCATATTATTAGGCTAAAATAAAATAACCGATTTTTTATTATTTTAGACCTGGGCATGCCACTTTAACTAGATATTCTGAAACCATTCCACGCCCTGGTTACGTGTCACCATGCGAGGGGAATCTGAGAGCACAAAGCTGCCGTGCAAAGCCAAACAACAGTAACTGCTTACATGGAAAAGTAAGCGATTTACTGTATTTTGGATTTGCTTTGCACAGCAGCACACTGGCCTTGTGTTGCAAATGCCACACGCTGCTCTGCATGCAAAGCCAAAAGGCAGTATCTGATTACTTTACAAGTGAGCAGATACTGCCTTTTTGGCTTTGCAGAGCAGTGCCCCAGCAAACACCAGACTTTGACCCAATGCTGGCTTAATGTTGGGCCACCGTCTTCGACGATGGCCCAACATTGAGCCAGCATTGGTCAAAGTCTGGTGCTTGCTGGGCGGTCCTCGCCGGCATTCACACGGACCAGTGATTGATACCTGTGATTTCCCGTGCTCTGTCTCCCCGCCTGTAAATACTGGGACTTCCGGAGACCTGCCACGACCGCTCTACACAGTCATCAGGCCTGCGCAGGGTGTAACCTGATGTAGTAAGGGGGGCACTGGACAGGTATATAGCCTTATTACGTGTGGTGCACTTGTGGATCGGTGCCACTGCCGTGCAAAGCCAAAAGGCGGTTTCTGCTTACTTGTAAAGTAAGCAGATACAACCTTTTGGCTTTGCACGGCAGTATAGTGGATCGGCAGATCATGCGCCGAGGTGATCGTGCGCAATTTACGCGAATCCGGGGAGTTTTTGTGATGGCTTAGAACTTGAAAGCTACAGCAAAGACACTTCACAAACTCCAGCGATCCGCAAATAAAGCCATTTAAATCATCCCGCACTACGTTATGGAAGGAAAGAGGGCAATGAAGTGAATTGCATTGAGGTATAGTCATAACGTTGAATGAATGAATGAATGAATGAATGAATGAATGAATGAATGAATGAATGAATGATTAAATGAATAAATGAATGAATGAATGAATGAATGAATGAATGAATGAATGAATGAATGAATGAATGAATGAATGAATGAATGAATGAATGAATGAAAGGGCGAATGTACGGACAAAAGAATAAGCGAATGAATGAGTGAACGTATAATCAATCAATCAATCAATCAATCAATCAATCAATCAATCAATCAATCAATCAATCAATCAATCAATCAATCAATCAATCAATCAATCAATCAATCAATCAATCAATCAATCAATCAATCAATCAATCAATCAATCAATCAATCAATCAATCAATCAATCCATCAATCCATCAATCAAATAGGATAGAACGACCAAATGAACGAACGAAGAAATGAATGATATTTCGACCTCAGATACATCATCTTTGTACAAACGCTGGTAATCGGTGTTGTTATATTGAAGGTTTTAAAATCCATATAGTTTATAAAACAAACGCAAATTAGAACTGTAGAGCGCCTGCATGTACAGTCTGACCCTAAAAATATATAACATCCTATACTATAGGTAGAGTAGTTTTGCAAGTTAATATTAGGTACTTTTTTGTTTTAAATATGATTTTTCTTTTTGAAGATGTGACTGTAAAACATCGACATCGTACTTTGGAATGTCAGTACATGCAAGGATACTTGTAGTATCCTTGGTACAAATCAGCGCGAGTGATATCGATGTAAGAATAGTTGATGGGAGGCATTGTTTGAAATGCACATGCCCAGTCAAACGATATAGACACTAACCCAATGTTGGTTCAATGTTAAACCGACGCTGGCCCAGCATTGAGCCAACATTAAATCGGTGTATCGTGTTTACTGAACAATTTGATGCGCACTTCCAACAGTTCACGCTGCAAGTGTAAAGGGGAAATGGGACAAAAGCGGCATCCAGTGAGCCGTTGTATAATCATAATGGGGTGATGAATCGCCGACTGGCGCCCATCACTGACAAAATAGCCTGTTTCAACATCCTAGCTACATTTCCCCGGGGAGATATCTGGGCGTGAGACACGACGTGTTTTATCGGGCAATCCCTGAGAAGAAATTCTGCAAACGGCGTCAACCCATCCATAACCGGCAAGCCTGAAACGCAAACTAGTGTCTGATGGATTCACCAGGTGTCACTCAGCGCACTCTAATCATAGGCAGCAATCCGAGCTATGTTTTAATCCACGCATGTGAAGATTGATGTTGGAATAACTTTTAAAATATTCGCCCACCATTAAAACAATTTTGCGTCAACCAGTCGTGTTTACTGGGAGAGAATAGTAATCGCTGATGAATTTGCGACCTGACAACGACAACCATCTGCAACATAACGTGTGGACAGATGTCGGCTTAATGTCATGGCATGAGGTGTGAAAGACACCTTATTTGATTTGGTCCAAATGAATGAATGAATGAATGAATGAATGAATGAATGAATGAATGAATGAATGAATGAATGAATGAATGAATGAATGAATGCACTTGTCATTTAAAGTGGTACATGTGTACAAGATTTTCATATGCACTTAGATTTTTACAATGATGCTTGCTGCTCCACCCGTCACAGGGACGATTTCAAGACCGGAGTTAAATTGATATCAAGCATTTTAAATATCCATTATAATAACGTAAAGTCCACAACATTGTACAAGACAAGTATCAGATAATAAAAATAAAACAAGGGGGGCTCAAAAATCTCCAGACACAATATTCTATCTTGACACAAAGCCTAGTGCTCAAGTATGTAGGTCCCTCGACAAGAGGTGAAGGAGTATTCAAGGTCTGCCCTCGTCAAGCAAGCCATCAAGCCAGCATTGGCTCAATGTTGGGCCAACCTCTAAGATGTTGGCCCAACATTGAGACAAGCGGTGGCCCAGAATCTTGCGCGTTTTCCGTCCCATTGTGAGAGGATTTAGGTGATGGCTAATACATGCAAGATGACCCGGGAGACGAGAGTCAGTAGCCACGAGGGAGACATTGCGGAAGAAAGGCGCCATGACTAACCTTTCTGGAGGACATCCCCACGCCAGGATCAAAAGGACGTATATGCAACTTAGAAAAGTGGCACATACGTCCCTTTGGTCCAGACGTGAGGACATACTCCGTCCAGCTACAGACAAGTCCTTATCTAATATTTACCTCCTCGGAACAAAAATTCGACGATCCATTGTACGCTGCCATCAAAAAGCTTTCCATACTCTTTGCAGACATTAGCATGGTTTCAAGATTACAATGTAGATCGAAGGTCCATTCAACCGAGTATCCCGGTTCAGCATGTTCAGACACTGGTGATATAACATATTAATTTGACTACAAGAAAACTTGAACCCACACACGCAGGATTTTAAATGAAAACTTAAACCTCAAAGTGCTGAAATATTGTTGTATAAACCATGGAGATCAACGCGTTTTCTTCAATTTGAAATAATCTTAAATGTCAGAGTTAGCTCTTCCCGCTTCATTTGAATACCCATGTTATGGGTATGAGGTCATTATAAATATTTTACTATTTCAGGGTTAAGAGATCACGAATAACATAAGGTACTTTTTCAGGGTTATATTGATTGGTGACTGGTAGTACACATGTGGCTGTGGTCAATCGTTGGGCAAGAACATTTAAAGGGACTGGCCCAGGCTAAAATCATCAAAAAATCGGTGATTTTATTTCGGGTTCTTAATATGACCATATGATGTAAACATGTACATAGACTAGAGCTGCAAATTTTTATAACTTTTGTGCTGCGCTTTTACCAGCTAGGCTAGATATAGAGACGAAATTCTCGCATTTCCTATTTTTGACATGGTTGTCAATAATTAGAAATCAGGAGTTTCGTCTCTATATCTAGCCTAACTGGTGAATGCGCAGCACAAAAATTATAAAACTTTGCAGCTCTAGTCTATGTACATGTTCACATCATATGGTCATATTAAGAACCCGAAATAAAATCACCGATTTTTTTATGATTTTAGCCTGGGCCAGTCCCTTTAATTTATCTGAGCCACACGAGAATAATTTGTCCCCACAGACCCAGTATACGTACTCGAAAAAATGAGACAGAATAGCAATGTGATCAGGATAGAAAATATGTAAGTACATCGATTATCATGACAATCACCGTCACCCTTATATTAAAGGGTGGTATCTGCCACGTTGTAAAGTGGTAGATACCACCCTTCAATAAAAAAGTGATGAAGTAGATCAGTACAATAATGCTACATATAAAACTCCGACTTGCTGCAAAGTCTATCATTGTCCTGAATTTGTCGATAGGTGACGTCATCGTGTTTGTCAAACGGGCGGTGATACCATCCCAGCGAACACGATACACTGACCCAATGTTGGTTCAATGTTGGGCCAGAGTCGCAAACGATGGTCCAACATTGAACCAACATTTTGTCAGTGTCTCGTGGCAGTCGTGGATTGTGACTCATCTTCACAGTAATGTCATCCTCCATTGCCAGTATTGCCGTGTGCGCGAGCTATTCTATCGCAATGTTGGGGCAAGACTTGACCAAAAAAAAATTATGTTGACCGAAAATTCAGCCGACATTGTGTTATTTACGTTGGTTACACTAACCAATCTCATAAGTACCTGAACAAATCAATATCCCTCAACAACATAATATTGGCCTACATTAGTTTTTTATACGTCGCCGATGGCAACACGCCACAAAAGCTATAAAAACTTTATCGAAATAACCTGATGAAAATTAATATCCTCGTTACGACCTTCGGTTTAGTGCACAGCGAAAACAATAAGCTATAATAAAAATTCTATTTTGTGAGACCCAAGCTTATAAAAACAGTTTCCGGGGCAAGGTTAGGAGCACGATATAACAAAATCAATAGCATGTCAAACATAATGAGAAAATAACCTCAGTTAACATGGTTAATTAGAGATTTTTTAGGGAGAAAAAAAGGGGAAACTTGTCATTTTTAATAAAAAAAATTGTAAGGGATACAATACGAGGGTACTTTGACGTCTAGCGGACCAGATTTATCAGTGTTATTACCATCATAGAGTTAATTAAGCGTAATGGCCGTGTTTCCTCATCTTATATTGGAGACTGTTCCATGTGACAAGGCTTTATTATAGATTTGGTGCGTCGGGGATGGCACGGCAGTCAATTAATGCTCGAGGAAAAGACACAATAAAAATCACACAAAAATAAATGACAGGGCGAGACGCAACACATCGCAGCAATCGTGAAAGGTTGGATCAACCTTGGACCAGCGTCGAAGACGTTGGCCCAGCATTGAGCCAACGCTAGTCGTAAAATTCCTGAACGAAGCCGAATAAAACATAGGCTCAGACGCCTGATATTGGCAAAACATTGAACCATCAATTTAGGAAATGAAATAAAATGAATCGGGCTTTAGGCCACCTTTGTGAACATATAGGCTAAACTGGGCCAGAAGAACCTCCTGAGGATGGTGAGATGATTGAGATGACACTGTCCTCCAGACACAGGATTCGAAATTCGAGCCCTGGCGGTCTGAGGCCGAGCACGCTACCTCTCGGTCAAGGAGGCTCCCCACAATACTAACTTTCACACGTGGATGGGGAAGAAACATTTTTGTTTCTTTCAAACCGCCGAGACCGGGAACCGAACCCCGAACTCTGGCGTAAAAGGCAGCGGTGCTAACCACTACCCTAGGGCCCCCGCCCATCAATTTAGGAACGGCGTTGTTATTGTAAGCGATGTAATTGCATCCGAAATATCATCTTCTCGGAGAATTGGATCACCCGAGAAAAACAGGTGACATTGGCCCGGTGCTGGTTTAATGTCTCCGACGGTGGCCCAACATTAAACCAGCATCGGGCCAATGTCTAGAGTTCGTTGGGGATGGCGCTCATAACATGTAATGTCACGCCTGTCTGTCAGTGTCATTCCTAAAGCGGGATCAATATGAAACGTTTTGGTCTGCTCCTCGTAATATTTCTCGCAGGCCTCGCTAAATTGCCTATTACACCAGTTGCGAACATTCAGATAGGGTGTTAGCTAGCTGAGAGTTATCGGGTGGTACATCATAAAGTTCTGGGTTTTTTTTGTGAGTATCATGACCACCACAATGAATGGAAGCTCATCATTTTTACTCATATTGTAAATCTAAATACGAATTGCCTAACCCAGAGTCAGATTTTGATCGCGTTTAAATTTGTCGCATCTAAAAATTGTTGATACCATTTCGTTTCCAGAATTACTCAGTTTGAATAAAATTATCAGTTTTAATTTTCGACAATAAAGGTTGTCAAATAAACATGATAAATAGTACGCCAATATATAACAAATATAAAAGGTGTATTATTGGTTCAAGTGGGAAGTATTATCAGACATTTTGCATCAGGCAGAAGATATATGTATTGCGTCGCAAATGGAGATATGGGCTTATTGATTTGTCTATTTATCAGGGTTTACAATGTGCGACGATATTCACGACATTGTACTGACTTCATTGAAGGAGGATCTGAACTATTTCCCTTGCTGCATTCAGGCAATGACGGATATCACGACAGAGGGACACCTGGTGATTACTCAAAGAAACTGAACCACTCCTGCTATTTTCAACTGAGGAAATCAATACCGAAAGCCTAGGTGTTAAAGAGCCGTATCTGTAGATTTGGGAAGTAGCAGATACGACCCTTTAATATAAAGTTGACGGTAAGTGGGATATAACATATTCACTGTGTCGTATATCTACCACTCTACTAATCATAAAGTACTTCAAGATGATCGTATATTATATATAGTAATTGGTTACAATTAAAAACTATAATTTAACCTTAACCTGCTTAAAAGAGCTAAATTGAAGAATTTTAATTTTTACACGTGTACTTGAAGTTGTGTCTCGCTACCGCGACACACAACTTCAAGTGGGTAGAAACTTATTATCTTAGCATAACTTGAATCAAAATATATTCCAATTATGCAAATTTAAAACACCTTTTTCGTTTTTTTGAAGAACGAATAAAAAGACTGAAAACGACTATAGACGTGATTAGCACTTAAAGGGTTAACAAAGATAATTATCATGAATCATTATTTGAGTACGTTTCTTTTCAATATCAGTCATTTTCATGAGTTTGAAACTGGGAATTGAGTAAAGAACATCACTTCGGAAATTAAAAGGTTTAACCCTTTAAGCCCTCACGATGCATTAAGGCATCATTTTACATCCAGGAAAACAGACTGTATTTTCCTACAATCAAGGGTTTTAGAACGAAAATATCCACGAAACTTGTTTACCAATACACTGATACATGGCAATTCTCTTTAATTTTTCACCCAATTCAAATCATCTTCATCCACTACAAGTCGAGAATCGCGACAGCAATTCGCGGCTTGTAGTGGATGAAGATGACAATGTAAAGTCAGGCTTCAAAGGGTTAATAGACGGTCACAACAACGATCACTGTTGCACTGCCGGAAAATACTTATATGACTTGATCTTAAAAGTATGTTAAAATGATTACAATAAGAAAAGACCATCATATAATATTTTAATGTGAGTTGTTGGAGCGGAACTTGACATTTGTCACCGGCTGTGAAGTGGTCTGTACACTCCGTCAATATTCGATTAACGATCCACTGGTCTTTCTCATATTATATTGGAAAATCGAAGCATTATCGGTTCTGAAATAATTCAAATGTGAAATAGCAGGGTATTGGGCCCCATCGATTAGACGGGTGCCCAAAACGATACACGTATGGGCGACATAACATTTATAATCTTCCAACATATGTCACATCTTCTGAATTTACACTCGAAATCCAGCTATTGCCAAGGAAGAACGAGAGGGTAACTGTTGGTCCACCGTCTGCGACGATGGCCCAACAGTAAACCAGCATTGAGTCAACGTCTCGCGTTTCCCGCGATCACCTTGATCGTGTTCAACTTGCAGCGCATTGCAAGAGCTTAATGTAATAACCATTCAGTTTTGAAATCATTCTGCATTCGCTCTAAACAATTCCCAGCTTTAAATGGGGAAAAATGTATCAAAAACATTATGTTAAAGACCGAATAATAATGGACAGCTTGATATTAATTCTTGATGACAACTTCGTTATTCTCACAAAGCATGCTATTCCCAGTAAAACAAAAGTACAGAATACTCAGTAGTAAAAAAAATCAAGCTGGATACTAAATCGCCGTTAGCATGGTTAGTATAGAATTTAGATCAATAACCAGATGGTATCTTCTATAGCGATGGACGCCCCAACTATTACGTTCAACGTTATCAGGTTATTTCCAATTTTGAATTAAAAGGCATGAGTGGCACCTATATACTTGTTCTAAACCCTGCCGCTGCCATAGCACCATAGGTCTACTCTACTGTTTCAATTGTGAAATGAATGACTGCATGAATGAATGGGGATAAAGTCCACCTTTATGCATGTAACGGTACATGTAGTACATGTACATGTATGTACCCAGCACACACGAAACGCTAAGTCAATGGCGAATTGGTTTAATATTTCGTGTTTGTTGGGAATACAGTCTTAACAAGGCCATGGCAACCTCATGAGGATGGTGAAATGAAACAGATTACACTACCCTTCAGATACAAGATTTGAACATCCCAGGACTGACTGTGTGAGTCAGAGCACGCTACCTCTGATTCATGCAGGTTCCCCATATCATGCTAATTTCTATTGCATGCATCTTTACGACTGGTGGATGCAGCATGCTCACAATGCTTACCAGGTCTACAGGGTTGTAAATTGTAAGACATATGGAACCGAATGTTTAAAAGTAAGAAATAAACATGATGTTACCTCAATTCAGAATGTTGATTATTATGACCTTCCCTTATCAAATTATCCCGTCATGGAAGACAGTGTCAACCCTGAATGCAAGTGGCCAGAGTGGACACAAGTAATTTCTCCACTGGTTTATAATAATGGAACATTCCATAATCATGACCTTCTAGGATTTAATCAACTGTGTAAATCATGTCCATTCATGCAGCAGCTGCCGCAAGCAAACTGCGGCACAATCTGTGATGGGATGGCTCAATCACAATATTATTATCATAACTATAAGGGAGATCTCACATGAAGATTAATGATTGATATCTGAACGCATAGAAATCAAGTTGCAGGCCCGTTCCCAAAGGGGGGGGCGATGTCGGGGACGTGGAACCTTAGGCAGGTCCAATCCGTAGCGTTGAGTGCCCCAAGTGGATCATTACCATTGTCATGATTGTGGTATTTCAACAGATGATAACCTATTAAACTGGTACAAAATAAAAGGACTTCTACCTCAGGATTATCAAATACCGGTACCCCAATGTATATATATATCAAATAAAAAAAGAAGAATGCCATTATGATTTATTTGATTATTTTGATGGATTAAATACATTATTTTCTTCTAACGTGGTACATATACGTCATGATATCCATGATATACATGGATGATATGCAACAAGGTTGCATGTACATATTTACATGCAATAGGAAGACATTATAATAGCCTAAGAATTGAAAGAGCAGACAGCTATATGGACATAATTATTAAACCATTTAACTCTCACAGCGCGGGGATCAGATTCTGACGACTAAAATCGATCTCCCCGCTGTAAAGAGTAAAAATATTTCTAATGGTCGTAGACTCATAACATACGTACCGGTATTCAAAAGAGTCAGAAAGAAAGCTAACTAAGACATTTATGATGATTTTATATTGAAAAGAATGGTTTATAAAATACAAAATAATTCAGCGCTTTCAATTACTGAATCTGCAGCTCTTGAAGTGAACAAAAAACTCCCAGAAAAAATAAGTCATTTGTGCACTAGGTGCCAGGAAATGGACTACATTTCACCTCGTAGCATGTAGTAACCTGTGGCTTTGGGGGACCTGAGACGCCCCCAGCAGAATATCACTGATGCTGTGAGCCCAAGCACCATAACAAAGCACTGGCCCTTGGTCAAGGCAATGTGAAACGTGTTTTATATACAATACATGTCTTCTTGGTCAACTTGCCAGAAACTTCCTTCTGATAACCTGTTAGCTTCATCAGCATATTTTAAGAAGATTAAAAATCAAATTTGGACGTGCCAGTTCTGGTGGGCTGATTTTGAAGCGGGCTCAGTGCAGGAGTGCATGCAGTCATCTGAGACAGATGTGTTTCATTGGAAAAATTATTTAAACCATGTGAACTGTACATTATTCTGGATCTAATAAAGAGTTGTACTTCATAGAGCATAGATCTTGAAGTCTGAATTATTTATAGTTGATCTCTGCAGTCTCTGCCCATCTAAATCTACTGTGATTGCTATCATTACAGTATACACTAATAGATGTACCATCATTCATGAGAACCAGTGTCAGCCTCATAGTGATTACAATACTTTATTGAACCTAGGCCCATAAGGGCACTATCAGTAATATTGGAGGCAGTCGATTATACAAATATTGCAAAAAATTTCCCCATTTTTAAATATATGGGCTGTTCCACCAACTTTTACAAAATGGCAGGTATTTGATCAAATTTAGTTAAACTCAAAACACTTTTTGTAATCTTCACATTTTTCACGTCGGCATGGCTCATTGAACTGACATGAAATTAAAGAAGAAAATTTATTGAAAAAAATGGTAAAAATTGAAAATCCAAAATTCTGTGCCACTTAAACCATAAAAATTGCCTAGATTTGAGATTTGTATACAGCTGAGTAGTTATATTTTGTAATTTTACTTTAACAAATTTGAAAAACAAAAATTCTATGATTGAAAAATAATTTGTAAAAATAAATTATACTTGTGTACGTCCGAAACCCAAAATAATTGTTCTTTTACTATTAGCTAAAAACGAGATGATTAGTTTTCAGTATATCTTAGGTTTCTAACTGGGGCTGCTTTCTCAGAAATAACGGTTTCAGATGTACAAAGTTTCGGATGTACAAGATAATGTACGTCCGAAACCACACAAAGGAACCCTTACAACTGAAATAGGAACACCTATATTTCAACAATATAATATTTTTGGTGTCAAAAAAACAGGCTTATGTTCATTTAGTTGCTTTAATATGATATCAACATCTTTTTTATTATTATTTCCCTTGAATTGTTATTTCATTAGGTTTATAAATACATTATGGTGGTGATGTACATCCGAATCCAAAAAGTACAAGCTTTAGCAAATTTTCATTAATCCACGGTCCGAGACAGAAATAGACATAAGGATCTAAAGCTAAGTTCAGGAGTTGGTTGTATTAGTAAAGTTTCAAAGTTATCTTCTGTATTGATAAATACTAGTTTCTAGACGAATGCAGTTTCAGATACCCGGTATACACATCGCATGTTTTCCCCGTAAAGATTTTGTTAATTTAGGTCTTGCCTTTTTTCAAATTTTACAAATATAAATTTGTGAAATGTTGTAGAATATATCTCAGTTTCTAGTTATGTCAAGATACACAATATGGTAGATTTTAAACATGGAATTCAGACAAACACTTTACAAAATATCTTTTGAACAGTTGAAACGAGCACTTCTAGCACATTTTATGTAAAAATAGTAGTTGTAAATGTCTATTGCAGTGAGTCATCATTATGAGAAGTGAGAGCAATACATTTATTTATATTGCAAGAAGAAAAATTTAGCTCAATTATTAATAATTTTCTTTACATGGGTGTCATTATCACTATCAAATTAGGTGTACGTCCGAAACCATACAAGCAGAGCTTTCCAAAAGGTTTATGCATTTCATAGCAATCTATAAATCACCAGAGTACTTTTTTATAGCTTTATCATGCATGTGGTGGACTCAAAATTAAATCTAGATATCAGAGAGTGATACCATAACTGCTACATTTTAGTATTGAATTCAGACGCGTACGTCCGAAACCCAATAATGTACGTCCGAAACCAAACTTGAAATTATTTTTTGTGAAGGACCCTTCACACATACGTCTTTTCTCCAAAAATATACAGAAAATATTTCCATTCCACACCACACATCACAGAAATTTTATGAGATATCATGCATGTTTGCAAAATGACCATTCTCTGAGTACGTCCGAAACCGACATATTTTACTAATTTTTCTTCCAAACTACAATAAATAACTTAATTTCCAATAGTCATGATAGTGATACTTGTAACCAAGACAAGACTGTACTGAAACATCACTTTTACTATTATATATATTGATAAATTTATGACTAAATATAGAACAAAACTGTCTGAAGTGTATGTCCGAAACTGTGGAATTGCCCATACACACCCACTTCTACAATTCCTGCCACACAGTATGACCATCATTACACATGTAAGCCTACCATTAATTGGATCTGCTCAGCACAGCTCATTCTACCATTTAGTCGGAGGTTCACGAGCAAAAATGTTATCATGCAAAATTAGACACAAATAATTAGCGACCACACGGGTGGGTGACTATATCCATAGTCGTTTTAATCCATCTTATTAGCTGGTCAATTCAATGGGATGAAATGTGTTTAACCCTTAAAACACTGAATATTTTTGTAAAAGGTTTTTTCAATTTTGAAATCATCATAAATGTCTTAGTTAGCTCTTTCTGATTCATTTGAATACCTGTGTTTTGGGTCTAATCCTCTATGGACATTATAAACATTTTTAAATCTTACAGCGCAGGGATCGACTTCAGTCGTCAGAATCTGACGCCTACAGACGTCAGATTCTGACAACTACTCTGACGTCAGATTCTGTCGACTAAAGTCGATCCCCGCGAAATTTTGATTTATTGGATGTATCCACAGATCTAGGCAATGTCACCACTCATTTGAGAATTTACATGACATATCAAAATGTGCAATTTGGAGCAATAAACATGATAAAAGTTACATTATAAGCAGTTGCCGGCCTTCTATAATACATAACGTCGCCTCGGAGCTAAATGATCCTATCTGACACTCTAACGAGTGTCAGATAGGATCATTTAGCTCTGAGGCGACGATAAGTATATCGTACATACATGTAGCCTAACCTTAAAGGACAGAGAGAACTGAGAAAGGAGAACTAGGAAATCTTTAATAATGTCAATTGTTTTAACTTTAAGCTGCCCTGCTTTCAGCAGATGTTCTTCCATAATGAAATTGCAGACAAAGTACAATGCAATATATTAAAAGTTGTTTTCTACCATGTATAATGTTGTGTAAAGCATGATGAATATTATACATAGTACTCATGGTATGTGTTTGGTATCCCTGCTGTGTTCTATTAGGCATGGGGAGAACTGGGACATATTATAATCATGATAATAATGTTATATATATATACAGTACTACTGAGTAGGCTGTCCCATTTCTGCCTGTATAGATAGTGTAATAAACATGATAAATGAACCTCCTATGAGCAGTCACCTGCCTTGAACATGTTGAAAGGCCACTTTTCCTGTGTCACAAACTGCATATTTCTAGCTTTTACAATTGTGTTCACAATTTTCTATGCATAATTTACAACATCTCCCTGTCAGCTGTCCCACTCCTCCTTCAAATGTCCCAGTTTTTTCGGCTGGCGGGAAAATATGCTTGCCATTACATCTCAATAACCAATCTATATATTAACACGCAGTTTGTGGAGTTTCGGCGAAGAATTTCTTAGTTCTTGCGGTGTTTAGCTGCTTCACACTTGGCCAGATGGTACATGATGTCTTAATCTGGTGAAAAATCTATTTTTCAACAATTCTACATTTAGACTCATTCGATTATTAGTCTAATTTGTAGGTTACAAGCGATGTGAGGTTCGTGAAGGGGGCGATTACAACCAGATAAACTCTAGCTGCTAATTGGTGGAAACCACGTGAGGCATTGAACCAATGTTGTTTCATTGTTGGCTTAGCGTCTTAGATGGTGGCCCAGCATTAGAACACCATTGGGACAATGTGTCCATGTTTGCTGGCAATGTTGTATTTAGTAGGCCTCATGCAGTAAAAGAGCAGTATCCGCTCATGTTTCGAGTGAGCATATATATATGCTGCCTTTTGAATCAAATGCAGGGTAGAGTACACACCTGCAGACACAAACCATTTATATAACATTTATACAATTTCTGCCCAGCGTCTTCGACGTTGGGCCAGCAATTCATAAATGCTATACAAATGTTGTGTGTTTACTGCAGGGGAAGCTACCAGAATAATAATCTCTTATACCAAACACGACAAATTGTGGCAGTGTTGGCTAAATGTTGGCCCAGTGCCGCAGTCGATCAGCCAATGCGAAGCCAACGTTGGCGCGAAGCCAACGTTGGCTCATTGTGTTGTGTTTGCTGAGATGCTACCAGCACATTCAATGCACGCTTAGCATGTACGCCTGGCAGTTGAGAGGGGAGCATGAGATGTACAGCCCCACTTATTTTAGACATGTTGACATTCTGGCTTTTTTGATCAATAAAAATATATATATATTGCATGTTGCGAAAGCAGTGGTAAGGCTCTAAGCTCAAAAGTAGTCCAGTAGCCTAGCTCCAATAACATCAGCCTCCATCCAAACTAGCTTTTACCCATGCGTAGCACGGGTAAAAGCTAGTATTCATTATGCAGGGTTCGTACACCTTGGGCAGAACCAAATTCAACATGTTCAAGGCCTTTTCAAGGCCTTTCAAGGCCCAAAAGTAGGTTTTTCCATACCCCACGTAAATCAAGTAAAAAATTAATTTACACACAGCGTATAATACTCCAATTGAGGAGTGCACGCTGTTATCCATAAGAGGAAGAAGAAGAAGTAAGGCCCTGTACAAACCCTGCTTGTGTCTTACTCCCAGGCTAGGCAATGATACACTAATCGTAGCAAAGGCAAATTTAACAATAAAGTAGGGTAAAATGACGAGAGTGAAAAAGTGTGGCAGTTCTGCTTCAAGTCCTCCCAAATTTAACCACAGCCCCAGGGGCAGCCCTACTCTTTCAAGGTAGGCATAAAGCCTAAAGGGCTGACATGAGTTCGACTTCGATTTGTTAGGGTACACAATTGGACAAAATTCTCACAAATGCTATTGCCTATTGTCATAAAAAAAAGTTAATTGATATAAAAAATATGCTTGACATCTCAGACATTACTTCACATACCGGGTACTGACATAGTCTTCACATAAATGTCATAATAACTTCACATAATCTTCAGCTAACTCATAAAATGATAACTAGATAAGTCATATCCTAGCCTACAGTTTCTCCGACGGTGGAGGGTGGTCCAAAATGAAAGTTAACTTTTCGGTATCCAGTCAGTCAATTCTTAAGCGATTGTCACAAAATTTTGCAACCATTATTATCTGAACATTTGGAAACAACCCTGAAAATTTCGTGAAATTTTATTTGGTATTTTAAAAGTTAGGCCATTTGACATGTAACGCAATTCTGAGAATAAACCGGAATGAAAGTTTATGGGTTCATACAAGTTATAGAGGAGCGTCATAAATAAACATTTACTAGGCTAGGGCTAGATCTCAATGTCAACCAGGTATCCAATATTTTTTTCTGAAATTGTCAGGATCGATGCCAAATCAGCGCGGCAAATGACTAAAAAATAGGGTTTAACGTTACAAAATTTTATAAAAATCGCTTGAGAATTGACTGACCACTGACTGGATACCGAAAAGCTAACTTTTATTTTGGACCATTCTTCAACGTTGGACAGACTGTAGGGCTAGGCTAGCCTTTGAGTAGACTATATGGATAATATGAACGCCACCTGGTGAGTGCATAGCTTACTTTTTACAGTCTAAATCACCAGGTGTCGCTAAGCTGAGCCAGTGCATCCAGAAACAGATTAGACCTACAGAATCTCAATCCGACTGCCGAGATCGGCGACGGAGTCTTGACTTACCTTGACCGGGTGGTCTGTGAAATAAGGGCTCTTCAGCAGTTTTCGGATCCATCTTCAGCAAATATTTAGCACCGTACCGGTTATGTTATTACACTAGAGATGACAGTTATTAATGATTTATCAGTGATTATCATTCGGGATCCAGCTTGTCATGAGTCGGTGACACCTGTCCACACACTCCCAACTGGTGATGTCATCAATCGCTTTAATCTCTAAATCACAAATGTTTTCTATTTTGTTGAAAAATTGAACTCCTGTATATAACACGTAAACAATATTTTTAGAATAAAATATTTGTACTGAAGCTAAGCTGAAAATGTGAAGAGATTTAAAGATTTATTATCCAATTGTAAAATAAGTTTGGAGAGTTTATGTCGTTTTCCGTTCGCAAACCACTCCGTCAAGATGGCGATGGGAAGGAAAACAAACGTAAGAAATGTGTAATATTAACAGCGATTAAGCAATATTCTCGCTTGTTATCAATCTGTCGATCAATGAATATTATTTATAGTTTTTAAGCAGTTTGTTTCAAATTAATTTTATTTGTGATCCCCACAACTACACAAGTTTTAAGATGAACAGTGCAAAATACCAATGACTGAATGATGTTTGTTGATGAGCGATAATTGAAGATTTTATCATTCGATGGCATGGCTAACCGTATCATCATGGCGGTTGTTTTAGTGCGGTTGTTATCAGGTTATTCTGTGAAACTCAATGACCGTGACCTTCTTTGTTTTCACCGAGCTGGCTAATACAATGAAGTATAGGGGAGGGGTGTTACATAACCTTGTTTTCACCGTGTGACGTCACTGCGTTTCACAGAATGAAGTATGGGGGAGGGGGTGTTATATAACCTTGTTTTCACCGAGTGACGTCACTGCGTTTCACAGAATAGACACAATGCATGTCCAATAAATTGAGTAAGCCCACACTGGCCTGGCCACAGTAATAAAATAATAAACATGATAAAAATAAGCTGTTTTATTTTGTAACGTAACGGTCGTAGTCTAGAGTAGAGGGTCTAACGTTAGGGTGGTGGAGGGTATTTTCGCGCAGGGGGTATTTTCGCGCACCTCGTTTGTTTTTGCCCTAACGTTAGTTCTTAAAGGCTTTTGTAAATTTTTATCTTGTTTTGTTTTTCGGTCATTGCATGCTGTTTTAATGCAGCGTAGACTACAGTCTGTTTCACCAGATCCTGGGAGTAGCCTTTTTCCAATTTGCTTTGTCACTCTTTTAAATTTTTTACCAAAATGTTTCTCGGATCATTTTTTTATCTTCCCCTAACATCCCTGAGAATTTGGTGCAATTGTGTTGTGTATTTTGGAAGTTAGACCATTTGGCATGTAATAGAATTCTTGTTTCACGGTAATGGTGTTAAAGAGAGTTGTAATTTTGACAATTTATTACATGCCAAATGGTCTAACTTTGCCAATACACAAAAAAAATCCACCAAATTTTCAGGTATGTTGGGGGAAGATGAAAAAATGATCCAAGAAAAAATTTGTTGAAATTTTTTAAAGAGCGACCGAGCAAATTGAAAAAAGTCAACTCTCAGGATCTGCTGAAACAGACTGTAGTCTATATATAAAAATCTTGTCGTTTCGCGGCAAACTTTTTTTTCATCCATCATTAAAATAGTTCCTTTTTATTTCAAGTGCCAGAAAATGCCGATTTTTCAGGCTTCTAAAACTCAAAATCAGTAAAATTACATTTTTTAATTTAATTTTTTTGCAGGTTGTTTACATATCAGTTTGAAATAAAAACAGATATGTGCCGGAAGGAATCCCAAATCCATTTGCCCGTTGATTTGAAAACAAACTAAATGAAAAATATATGCAACATGGGGGTCCACGCTGTTACACAATGCAATACCCTCAACTGCGCGAAAACTCCCCCAGAAACATAGGAGATTGAAATAATCTATGTTCCCTATTCCCAATTGACCAGGAAGTATATTTTTATCAAACCGGAAGTGGCTCGGACATACCAATCACAATAGGATTTTGTGCATGCTGTGGGCGGTATTCGGTTAGGTGCGCGAAAACTACCGCCTCCACACTAAGACTTGAGTGTACTGTTAGTCGTTAGGACTAACGGTAAACAGTAAACTCAAGTTAAGTCTTAACAAAAAACACTTCATGATATTTTGAAATAAACATAGTCTAATTTACATTATAATTTCAATTTTTATCAGTTCATATTGATACATAGTCTAGCAGGTCGGCGGTAGACTATAGGCCTAATAAAATAAAATAAAAAAAATTCAATTTCATTTTTTATTGATTTTCAATTATTGATTTTCAATTTCCTGGTTTACGGACCCGCCTACCCCATATTTTGCAATTTAAAAAAAAGAAAAATTCTGACTGATCTTTTTTATTTCCGCGACATAACCCATCTTTTATTTAAATAAAAAAAAATTAATAACCCAATTTCCCAACGGAAACAAATAAAATAAATTTGGGGTGGTAAGGATGAGAAACACATGCACTCCGCGACTACCGTATATCCCCGCGTATAGTGCGACACCATGTATAATACGAGTTAAGATTTGAGACCTCGGATGACCTGGAAAACGTCTACCCCTCTGTATAATACGACCTCAAATTTTGGATGTCGGCAGCGTCCCGGTCAACAGCGTTCCAGGCCATCTAAATGTGAGGCATGGATATTATCTTATTCTACTAAATAGCGCCTTGACACCTGCATAGACGATGCTCAATGACGGGAACAGCGGCAACAGTACAGCTCTGCAAAACCAAAGGGCAGTATCTGCTTACTTATAAAGTAAGCAGATACTGTATTTTCATTTTCCACGGCAGAGTGGATGTCATCGAGACTGTCTCAATCGGCAGACATTCTGAGGTCTGCATAGGCTACATATATATACACACAGATTTTAAATTACCCGTATTTATATTTCGCCAATAAATTTATATTATTTTTATTTATTTATTACATAGACCATATTTTAATATCATCGTGCTAAGAACATTCCAAGATGAAATGTGATTGTAAAACATTTGCAGACTAGCCGCATTGTGTAGACACAAGAGGTGTTTGGTTGTATAAGCACTGATAAGTGTCGGGGTGCAATAACACAGCAGCGCTCCATGAACTACAGCTAACAGATCCCACCATTTGCTCAATACCGTATCAGCCGCGGCAACAGCGGTAGGCGTTAATGGTATCCCAGCAATATGGACATTCTGATGCCTACATGTATAGAATTTGCGATAGGAGATACAATCAGTGATATCTTGTTATATTTAGTCAACGCATTCTCTCATTCCAATATGAAAATATCATGTTCAGATTTGTCGTACACAATGGAACACTCCCATATGAAAGGCGATCTTAGATTAAATCTTTATTAATATAAATGAACAGGTCAGGAGTGGGAATTGGTTGCAGACTAACGGCGTCATTTATCTGCCCGTGGTTGTCAAAGGTGCCACGCGCGTCGGCGAGAATGTGAGACGGGGGCTCCCAGCAAACACGACACATTCCCCCAATGCTGGTACAATGTTGTGTCAGCGTCGCAGACTGTGGCCCAAAAATGTATCAGCATTGGGTGAACGTCTCTTGTTTGCTACTAGTTGGAAAGGCACCGTGTGTATAGGCCTGCTTACCAAACATGCTGACTGGTGTATGTTTAAAGATACGTTCTACCACTAGAGAACTTATCGCTGAACTTACCGCTAGAGAGCTAAAAAATTGTAATAAATTCTACATCTATGTATAATACGAGGTGTCTTTTTGTGACATGAATAGCTAAAAAAAAACATCGCATTATACACGGGATTTACGGTATATGGCCTTTCTTTCCCTTCATGCTGTATGCATGACGTCATCTGATTGACTAGGCCTGATCCCATATGAGTGGGGACTTCTAATTTGTCTACTCTTATTATTGAAGAAAATGGAGCTGTAGGCAACTCCCCCGCAAGCATGGTGTAATTAAGTACTGCAAACATTTTAACCTAATTTGATATATTTTTTTGTCCTCTGACCCAGGAGTCTGGTCAGCTAGCCTCAGAGGCTGCCCGACCGGAGTTACGGAAAAGTCCGGTTTTCCAGTCTGAGCGGCTATATAAGCTGCTAAGCCGGAATATCAAAAACCGGAATATCATCACTGCAAATATAATTATTTGACTATTTGTTGCTGAGATGAGATATAAAAGTAATTTTAATTTGAGTTGAATGTCGAGTTGGATGTCAGCAACTGCTGGCGATTTGTCATTTGTGTGCCTAAGCTATGTTTCAAACATTGGATAATAGGGCCCAATGCGGTGTGTCTAACAACAAATAACAGTGTTCAGTAGCATGCTTTCCTCATCCGTTTTCTTACAAATTAAATAACCAAATGATGATCATCAAATTATTGAAAATAAGTACACAACTCCTACCTTTATTTTTACTATTATTTTGTCCTCCGACAGTCCAATCTGGACAAAAAAATCTGTAAACAGAAGGGATATTGTTTGAGGGTCCTAAACAATGCAGAGTAAATGACCTAGCATGTAGATCAGTCGAATGAAACTTTTGATCCAATGTCATTTCAATGTTAGTCCGCTGTGCATGACTTTGGTCCATCATTGAAGCAACATTGGCTCAACGCCTCATTTTTGTAGTGAAATGGTTAACCTACATATAGGCCAATCCCTCTGCTCTTAGCACATGAGGCTTTTGGCCCTAGTTTTTTAAGATGGCGATACCCTTCCTTTCAGTATTTTTGTTTTTAAAATATTATGCATGTCATGAAAGGTGACCTAACACTCTGACTCAATTATTTGATTATAGTAGTCACATACAGCACCAACTTAAATTTTATTGTGCTTTTTTTCTTTTCTTATGCAGGTGCGGTTACCACCAGAAGTCAACAGAATTCTGTATATAAAAAATCTTCCCTACAAAATTACAGCAGAGGAAATGTATGATATATTTGGCAAATATGGTGCGATAAGACAAATAAGAGTGTAAGTCTTCACATTATACTTCATGTACCTGTGTTCATGTCCTATTCCTGTATGATTCATGTATGCTACTCTGCAAAGCCAAAAGGCAGTAAGTGCTTACTACTACCGGTACTTGAAATGTATTTACACAGCAGCATGGTTATTTTGTGCTGTCATGGATAGTTTTTGACTGTCTGATATTTTGAAATATTTCATTTCAAGACACACAACTGAATGTATTTTAATTACTTTGTTATAATTTTATTTTCTTTTTAGTGGAAATACACCTGAAACAAGAGGAACAGCATTTGTAATTTATGAGGATATATTTGATGCCAAAAATGCTTGTGACCACTTATCAGGCTTCAATGTGTGTAATCGGTACTTGGTGGTACTATATTATCAACCACACAAGGTAAGCATTTGCTACATTTTGTATTACCGTACATGTACTTGTAAAATTTCAATTTCAAATGTTGATTTTGTGATGGTTATTATCCGAATTAATTTTTCAAATTATTTTTCTTTTTTCAGTCTTTCAAAAAGCTTGACCAACAGAAGAAGGGTGAAGAGCTGGACAAAATGAAGGCGAAATATGGACTTTCCACCCCGGAGATGAAATAGCTCTAGCACTACTCTTATCAAATCGTTGTACAGAATACCAGGTAAACACAATACGTCTGTATAACACTTGTACAACTTTGGTCCAACATTGTTATACAAATGTATTGTGTTTACCATGGTTTACTGGGTAAGCATTCTGTATGCTCTAGGGGGATCAATCACATGTTTATATTCTACCAAAAGACAGAAGTTTACCCTGATTGTGAATTGAAATTTCTCACCCTTGTATTCATGATGTTGTTTATCTATCGGGATTAAAAATATGATTTCACACACAAAAACATATATTTTCTACATATTGAACTGTTGAACCTTAAAGGTGCAAAAATGTTCAAGCATTTTCAAATTCAATTGGAAGCATGATTCCTTTTTTTTAGCTAACAGGAAATGCTTTGTTTAAAAATTAAAGTTGATTGCTTTGCTTCAAGTACTAAACATTGACCAGTGTAATTGTTATTATACAATATATACTGATTGGTGTCTGTTACAATTTTATAATTGTCTCCACACAACAAATGTTAGCTGGCCCAATTATTGTACTTTCTTTCCTGACGAGTTTGCAGTTGCATCTCATAAATCACATGACATATTCGCCTAATCCTTTTCTATCATTTAGTTGTTATTACAATTGAAGTAGACTAGGGTACAGCAATAATTGAGCCCATGAACTTTTTACCAAATTGTCCTAATTGTATTTTTGAACATATCACCTCGAAATGAAAGAATACACAGAGCAAACAATGGTAGGTTTATGTCTAAATGATGATTTCCAGTGCATTTTAAAATCTTGAAGCACTCTCTTTTTTAATAAAACATGTAACTGGAAAGGACAATGGTTAAATTATCGTGCTAATAACTTAGATATTATATATTAACCTTTATCCTGCTAATCACAACTATTGTCGTTTTTAATCTGTTGTATTAGTCGACCAAATCACTGTTATTGGGAATGAAATGTGTGTCTAAATATCATGATTTGCAAATGTTTGTGCCCATATTAAACAAATATGAGTAATTTTCAGCCACTTGAATTTGTGGGTCGCGGTAGCGAGACACAACTTCAAGTGGCTGAAAATTTAAATAATTCAACTTGGGAGGATAAGGGTTAATATTGTGGAATGCAAGGGGTGAGGGTTGTGGGGGTAGAATATTTGTGAGTACAGAGAGTGTGATGCCATTATTGATTACCATTACTAAATATTCCATTGTTTGTAGCAGGATCTACAATTACTGTACAAGGTATTCACACTATTGGTGCATCTATTTTTAAATTATTAAAGATCTGAAAGTATAAGAATTGTAATATGTTTAGTACCTCGTGTGTATTTGAATAGTATGTAAAAAAAACTTGAGTGCAAGATCACAAAAAATTGAATGTTTAGTACTTTTTCAAAACAACATTTTTAGTGGTAATATAAATTTGCTGAAATTTTTATGCAAGAGATGGTTTTTTCAGTGTTGTGTTTGTCAAATATTTTTGGATAAACTGTATATAATGGCAGCTGTTCATGATGGAAATTGTAAGTTGAAAATAAATTAATAAACACATTTTTTAGAACTTATGTCTTTGGTTGTTCATATAAATTTAAACTGAATTGATAATTGTACATGATTGAGATACTAATATAAGAAATAGGAGTGTGACTGTGTGAGTAATATTGCAAGGAACCATAGTCTGATATGATAGTCGGAACAAGGAATTTAACCGTTATCCTGCTAAATTAAATCATTTAAATTTTCATCCACTTGATGTTGTGTCTCGCTACTGCGACCCACAACTTCAAGTGGCTGAAAATGTGTTTTATATGAATCGGACTCCAAACATTTGCAAAAACAGAAAAAACTACTATTGTCCTGATCGGATAGCAGGCAAAGTATTCATGAATGGAGTTTAGCTAGTGGCTGCATGCTTTCTCTTTGTAGGAATTAATTAACGTGTTGTTTCCGACTTGTATTACATGTGTACTGTAAACTGAAATATTGGCACTCGTTTTATTTTGGTTTGATAAAAAAGGCCAATGTTTCTCTGCAAAAAAGAGTGTTCCTATTCAGGGTTTCTGCCAGGTTGGGTAAATATCCGCTTATATTAATCTCCGCCATCTTTTTTTCATTTCACAAACCGCCAAAGTTTACAGATGCCAATATTTCCAGGTTTACAGTATAGTAAGCTGCTGATTCGATTGAACAATATGACCGTATTTGACCTATTAAAGCCAACTTGCCCAAGAAGGTAGCTCAACTTTACCCCTTTCAGTAGGCCCTTATGTCTCCTGAGATAGCATGGGGGCAACGGGTGGCATCCTCTGTACATTACATGTTCCGGGACGAAACTCTGGGTATTTCAAAAAGTTGATCCAAACCGATCTGAAGAAAGGGTGTCTACTAGTGCCCCTGTGGTTGTGTGCAATCCTTATCAATAAATGAATTTTAAACAAAAGAAAGGGGGTCGCCGCCCGGAGTACTGGGAATTCATTTATTTGGCAGGTAGGCCTACTGACGGGTTAACTCGCCATTATTTCAATGTCTGGCGTTTTGCATTTCTATCTATCAAAAATCGTCATGACCCCGTCAATGCCATAGTGTCGTATATAGTGGCAGTATATCATTTAGCCAGCACTGCGAAATATTCTGTTTCTCTGTTACCATTTTATTTGTTTAAAATCGTAAAATAGGTCTATATTAATATCTGTAAAAAATGTTCACCTTAATGGATTGGACATGAGTAAAGCCGTCTCATGTGAAAATGATCCCCGCATTCAAGTTAAAAGGCGTCCATGTATGGAAAAACAAAATATTTTAATACCAATTTCTTAATTATTATAGCTACATACAATATTCACACCTCAACCTAGGCCGAGCATTATTAGGGGACAACGAGCGATTGAGCTTTTCAACTAACAAAAAGTTAGTTTGAAAAATATAAAAAAAAACTATTAGTACATAGTAGTAGGCTGAAAGCTAGATCTTCCCTAATTTCCAGACTATACTTCAAATATGACTTTAGTGTGATATCTTAACGATTCACCAGATGGAGGCGTATTTTGACATTTAAATCTCACCAGATGGGGCCAGATATACGGAATGATGGATGATCACTTCCCAGCAAACACGAAACGTGGACTCAAATTTATTTTCATAAAGGTTACATGTGGCCGATATGGGGTCAGCGTCCCTCATTAAAACACAACATCTTGTGTTTGCTGGGTTCCTCAAACTACGGCAATTTTGTAATAGTTAACCCTTTTATTAAACGCTGAACCCTTGAGACCTGGGTCCTCCTAGTAACTGCTGAATTATGTGGTAATTTAGGGGGAGGGGGCGAATGTCGAGTATTTAGGCCTGCCTCAACAGATCCGTGTTTGGTCTCTCACATGGAGCAGAATGAAGTTACCCTTAGGCCTAACTATTGTTACTCTGGGGACTATTGGACCCGAGGATAGCGGATATGTGTTTTGTTTGGCTAAACACAAGTGTTTGGGCATGTTCCGGGGTTGATCCCCTAGACATGCCGCATTTGTCCGAGGGTTGACATTGCCCAAAAAACTTTCGGGAGTGTGCTAAAATTGTCCCTGGAGTGACTAACAATTTATCTACAAGTTTCGTTCGTCATATTGTTCTGCATCACAAATGGGTTTGAAAGTGATACACAATCGAGTTGTTTTATAATATTCACTTTGACCTTGAAATGGCCTTGAAATAATTACAATGCCACGATGTTTTTGGTGCTTGATCTGGGCTATTGGCTCGTCAAAGAAAACTAAGTTATGGGATTCTGGGCTTCCTCTTAGGCCTAAAGCATGCAAGAGTCATGATTTAGAGGAATGACTTAGACAAATTAATTATCACTAGCACTGGTTTGGCAATTGAAATATAAATCATATTATCATCTGCAAAGAGACTGATACCGGATGCTAGATTTTTCTTTTATATATAGGCCTAGGCCTATCAAGAATATCACCGGGCTTTATAGCATCCTTGTGGTAGGCCTACTGACTCCTGCCGTTCGTGACAGTACCACAGGACGATGTTATTCACATTTGACAACGATACGCACGGGTGTAGGTCGTTTGCCAAGTAGCTGGAAAACCATTGCGTTGTTGAGATTACCTGTGATACCTGCACATTCCAATTTATGGAGCAATCCCTGTAGACCTTGGGCCACCTGTAGGGTAGGGTGGGGTAAAACGCCTACCGTAAGCATTTAAAGCTGTAGGGCCTAGTTATTTATTTATTTATTCTAACATATTTATACAGGTTATTGGCTATTTTGCATATGTGTCCTGTTTTATGACAAGCATTTGCATAAAAAATGAAAACCATATTTAAACAATAATTATCATATGTACAATAGTTACAATAACTAAAATAGACGGTAGGCCTACATTAGACATTTTAGATCATAATCCGATGATATATGCATTTGCGTTAATTGAATAGGTTTACGAATGTATATACATGTACATTTATAGCAAAGTGTAAAGAAAAGAAAACACAAATGTCCCCGCACTAAAACTCCAACAAAAACCTACAAAAATTGGAGAAAGCGATAAGACATGTACAGCCATATCATTATTGAAGCCCTAACTATAATTGAGTAAGGCCTAAGGGTTTGATGATTAGCCATATATAATTTAAGGTTCTGTTTAAAAGCAGAAAATGTCTTCTAATTTCTAAAGGTAGCTTATTCCAAAGTCTAGACCGATTCACACTTAAAGATGATATAAAGAATTATTACACCTGGGCTGCTGTAGAGTATTACTTGTTGCATTACGTGTGGAAACAGTATGATATTCAGAAACGAGTATTGTATCCCGAGTGTGAGTTGCGCCAGCAGTATCCTGAGTGTGAGATGGGCCAACAGTAGTGTGAGACGGGCCAGCAGTAGCCTGAGTGTGGGACGGATTAGTAGCCTGAGTGTGAGATGGGTAAGCAGTAGCCTGAGTGTGAGAAAAAGGACAATAGCCTGAGTGTGAGATGGGCCAGCTGAAGCCGGAGTGTGAGATGGGCCAGCAGAAGCCTGAGTGTGCGATGGGCCAGCAGTAGCCTGAGTGTAAGATGGGCCAGCAATAGCCTTAGTGTAAGATGGGCCAGCAGTAGCCTGAGTGTGAGATGGGCCAGCAGTAGCCTGAGTGTGAGATGGGCCAGCAGTAGTCCGAGTGTAGGCCTAAGATGGGCCAGCAGTAGTCTGAATGTGAGATGGGCAAGCAGTAGTAGTAAGTGTGATACATGCCAGTAGCCTGAGTAGCCTGATTACGAATCCAGATTATGATCATCCATTACACTGATAGTCAAAAGGGGCAAAACGCCCACGTGGGCGTTTAGCCCCACACCATGGTAGGCGTTTTGTCCCAATTGGAAACGGTGGAAGTTTCTAATTGTGTCACGTGACCATGTATATCTTTCAATGGAAACCACATTGCATCGGTAACCAGCACTACCTTCGGATGTACCCCGGTTACTAGTAGTTCTCAGTATTCCTTGGGCCTTGAAGGACTAGAAAGTACTGTTCGGATTTAGTAAGGATAGTGTTACATTATGTACTTAGCATGTATAGGCCCTACACAACACTGTTTTGTTCCAAATGGTCGGCGTTCTCAACAGTTCATTGAAAATGTGCAGCAGCTATTTAAGAAATTCATGAGACCAGGACATGAGACTATAAATCACGTGGAATGACGTCATAATAGCGGTGGGCGTTTTGCCTCACCTGGGCGTTTTGCCCCACCCCACCCTACTCCCCCTCCCCCCGGGGTATTTTGTAGACCATATTTTTTTAACCTTATTACGTATCACGTTACTTTCAAGTGGTCTGCAGATTTTCTATATATGGACAAGGTCACCGGGGGTCATCGAAGTATGGTACCCTTGACCCTCAGGATGGTATAGGGATATATAGGTCGAAACCCAAGCCAAGTAGGGCCTACACATGGTGACATGGGTAGGTGTTGGGTTTCATAGGGGTGTTATCCCTAGGTCATGGTAAGGACATCTCTAGGTCACAGCAGGGTGAAATCAACTCAAAATGGTTGAAAGTACATTATTGGACCAGCACTTCCAATAAATTGTTCGAAACCCAACTCAAGTAGCCTACACATGGTGACATCGGTTGGTGTTTGGTTCCATAGGTAGTTATCTCAAGGTCATGGTGAGGTCATCTCAAGGTCACAGCAAGGTCAAATCGTTTTAAAGCGGTTGAAAATAGCTTATTTTTGTTGTTTTTGCTAACATTATGCTCACTTGTAATGTATATGATGGCTTGAAGCATACCTAGATGCTATACACGGTCAAATGCCCTTTGAAATATTACCCCCAAAAATATTCTTCTCGCCATGACGGGCGCCAAGAGCTTGATACTATGGTATATGACTAGTTGTCTTACATGCAGCATTATCACCTGGCTGAAAATCAGAGTGAAATTTTGAGAGGAGATATAACATTAATATGGCGAGTATGATTGAATAAATATGTAGGCTACCTACAACGGAATGTAGTTAGCGTAGTCATTTTGACACTAAATTCACGGAAATCTGGACAAATTGCTAACAAAGGTTTTATGATTTATTATGGTAGATATACCTAGGTCCCAGTTAGCAATCCCGAAAAGTCCCAAGCAAAACTTCAGTTCAAATTTTTTAAATTGACTACCTGGATGGCTGACATTGTTTTACATCTTCATCCATAACTATGCAAAATGTCAATGTAATATATGGATTCGTATGTTGAGAGGGTCAAGGAATTTGAATATCACAGAATAAGAAACATTTGAAACGTTTTTTGCAACCTTAACTGTAAAAGACGATTTCAAGCCAACAGTTGTGATGTATATTATATTAGTTATGTACATTTGTAATGTCAATTCGAAATATTTACATGGATATTATCCACAATTGTATTGTGTATATACTATCTTATTATCATGTTAATTCTAACCCTTTGAGTCCCAAGTTTTAACAGTGGAAACCCTTGTACATCGCAACGTACCTAATCATATGATCTATATACTCAATACAAAATACAAAATAACGTCTATTTTATCACCACAGCTATACTATGTATGATAAATTCACTTTGCAAAATACAAAAACGTCAACCTTTGTTTAAAACAACGTGTATATGTTTTTATTTATGTTTATTTATGTTTATTATTATTTATGTTTATTTATGTTTTTTTAGTTATGTTTTTATTGTTGTGTACCGGTACTTGGTCATTCAATGTCAAGTTATGCAAATGCTCTTCTTGAGAATCTTGTTTTTTTCCTAATAAGGATCTAGGGGTACATAAATTCAATGTAATCTGGGTGTGAATGATAGCGAAGTTAACTATTAAATTCAAGTTGTGGGCGAATGCCTGAATTTTGACCTCATTAATTATTAAACTGCAGCGGTTCCGTAAAGTAGTATTTTAGAGGCCATGAGAAACATGTTTTACATGTTATATCAGTTCTCAGGCGCGGATCCAGAGGGGGGCGCAGGGGACGCACGCCCACCCATTTTTGCGTCAAATTCTTTAAAAAGTCCCCTAAATTGGTTAAATATGCAAAAAAAGTCGCTCCCGAGCCACCTGCGCCCCCTCCTTTTTCAAATCCTGGATCCGCCGCTGGTTCTTACACTGTAAAATACTTGGATATTTTGTTGTAGCCACTGGCATATATAATTAAGAGAGGTCAATCCCAGATTCAAACCCTCTCCTTAACCTCGCTATTATAATTTGTTGACTTATGAACTTGATATTATCAGTCGACAAATGGTGATTATCCCATAAAAATCGGGAACTATAATAGAAAAATCGGGATCAATTGATGACATTGAATTTGAAAAATATTTAGCATAACTTCAGGCTACAATCATTTAGTGGTCGTTCACAATTGAGTTTTTTCTTTAACTTAAATTATACACTTAATAGACTAGTATACTAATACTTGACAGACAAACCAAATATCAATATTGTAGGTTGTCACTCCGCCACACAAGCTACCCATTACAAACAAGAGAATATTATTATCTGGGCTAAGAAGAATAATTTTAAAAAGACTACATCATATACTCATATAGGCCTACTTAAAAAAATAAAATCACTTGTAATATCATAATTATTTTATCAGAAAAAATCCTATGTCAATTTTAAATCAACCATTCTTTGCATTTAAAGTCAAACAGACATCGATGCCTGGTGTCCTAAAACATAAGTAACGATACCAAACCAGTCTGCTAACATTTGCGAAATGGAAAAACACTTGAAAAATTCGATTTTCGCAAGCGATCGTGTAATGAAAAATAGTTTTAGTCAATTTCTCGAATTTCAACAGTAGTTTTGCTTAGGACTTTTCGGAAATGTTAGTTGGGACCTATATCTACCATGATACATCAGAAAACCTTTGTTAGCAATTTGTTGAGATTTTTTTGCCAGAATGACTACACTAAGTGAAATGGGTCTATAGTTGTTACATAGGCGTGGATCTTCTTTCTTAAAAACCGGTGAAACATTGGCCCTCTTCCAATATTTATTATATGTGGAAATAGATTATCGCGTAACGACGTACGTATTGACAGGCTTGCCGATAGAAGTAGCTGTCATTTTTCACATTCAGTAGGTTGATGCCATCAGGTCCACTAGCTTTTGAAACGTTTAAAGATTTTAAAATATTACTAGTGGGGGCTCTTAGGTAATAGGGTGTGCACTTCTGGATAAAATTGTGAATTTCGGCACACAAATAGTTCGGAAATCGCTCTACAGGAATTTTGATGGAAGCAAGTTGGTACGTCCACATTTTGGCCGCCATCTTGGTTTTCAAAATGGCCGCCACTTGGGACCTATATTCAGCAATATTTCATAAGGGCAGACAATTAGAGAGCTCGTAACAAGCTGATTTTTTCATGAAAGAACCCTAAAGGTATCTAGATTAACACAGTAAACGTTCTAGAAAATCCTTCTCATGCACTTTGACATATTCAAGATGGTGTCCAAGATGGTCGCCAGCGTATAGTCATATTTGATAAATAGCGTAAAATGATCGAATTTAGCTCGATTTTTTTTTTGTAATACACCATTTCAAACAGTTTTGTGGCCAGTAAAGCTATATAGACTACCCCCAACAATTTTGAAAACATCTTTAACCCTTTTATCCCAAGAGGCTTTTTAGTGAACGCTCCTGTAATCTTAATTGGGACAACATTATTATTTATAATCAATTAATTAAGTATTAATGGTGATGTATATTGGTTTCAGTAATATAGCTTTATTAAAAGCACGCTTATTGGTCAATTGATTTGTATTTTTAGGTATTCAAGATGGCGTCCAATATGGCTGCCAGTGTATGGGCAGATTTAAGAAATTGTGTAAATTCTTCAATTTTTTATCAAATTTATCTTGTAGTACATTATTTCAACTAGTTTTATGGTCTGTGAGTCCATCTAAACTACTCCCAGACAACGTTAAGCAATATTTAGCACCTTAACATGAGGATTTTCAATTAGCGACATAAAACATCCAAAATGTAGTTGGTGAACCACTTATCCCATAAACCTTTCGAACTGTTTTTCGGGTGTGAAACTGATTCATTTTTTCTTACATGTCACAGTATCCTTGGCGGATACCTTATCGTTTAGATATAATGACAGTGTCTATAGGGATATTGTGTGACAAAGGTCCTAGATACGGGTCTATTGGTAGAAAATACTTGATAAATTAATACCCAATTTAGTGCAAAGGGGCTCTTAGATGTACCTTTATTGGCTACTGTACTTAAATGTGTCTACTTTCACTATCATACTTACTTTATGAACATTTTGGATGATATAGAGGCTGAAAGTAAACCATAGAGGATATTTCTGATCAAACAACAACCTCGCGGTCTTCCGGTGAACACAACAGCATGGGCAGTAATGCATCTTTTGTGGATGAGTGAACGGGAAGGTCAATCAAGTGTCTTAGATAGGAAAACAGGGAGCTGACATGGAAAGCAAGTAGTTATTTGCGGTTGAATGCCGGTGGTTTTCCCAAATGCTTCTATTCCAAAACTGCGTAGATTAGTCAGAGCATAGAGTTAACTCTATGGGCAGAGCCAAGAAGCAGTCCAAGGATACAGAACAAACCCACAGGAATGATCATCAGCGGTATGATCACCAGCTAAATATTCGATATGCAAAAAAATGTTTTTTTTACTGCTGAGAAGCAGGACACTTATATTAGTTAAAATAAAAATGCCTGATTAGTTATAATGAACATTTATAATATGCTGATGCTGGTCAAAGGGGCCGGTTATTTATTCGCCCAAATACCCTTGCCCTATGCAAACTCACACAAGGCTGCAACTCTCCTATTCTGGCCACCATCAGTAGTATGACTAGTTTTATGGCAATCTTCATTTCATATGGTAGCCTACTGCTTCAATGGCGCACAGAATTCTTTAAATTGTGATTGCACTGTATACGTACACCACGATAACAAACCATCTTGTCTGGTATAGATACAAGCATCATATGCCAACCTCCAGTCTACGAATACACAGCCGATCAAATGAATCATCGCTGCCATCCAGTTTTCACTGATGGAGTATGAAAGCTGCTAATTGTCACTTGCACCACAACAAGCCGTTTCCGATAATTCTGCAACGTTTTTGAGGCTGGAGAAAGTTATGATGAAGACCATCGATGTGATATCAACAATTCCAACTCCTCTAACATTACAGGAGAAAAAATAGTGGCGATAGCATCATGCCATACGAGTCTTTAGACACCAGTCCGGATATACAACACAGTCAGTTCTAAGCCTGATAGGCGGAAGCAGCTGATTTTTTTGTAGATTTGAAAAAAAAATCATGCAGCCCTGTATAATTTAAGACTCCTCTCTAAAATAGTTTTCACACAAGAGCCCTATATACACTGTGATTATAACTACACCACCTTTCCAGCGCAATTGATTGACGTCGACATACCAGTGCATTCATCAAAGCACCTGTATATTCGTTTAAGTTACAAGTATCACAGATAATTTTTTGTGATCCAGTATGTGTATGGTGACATTATTATCAGGCGGATACACTGACAATAAGTGGTTCACTCAGAAAACATCACACTTACATGCAATATATCATCAAATGATCCGTCCAACACAAATCAGTTTCACACCTAGAAAACCGCTGTAAAAGTGTATGAGCCATGTGGTTCACCAAATACATTTTTGGGTGTTTTTGTCGCCAAAATTAAAACTCTCATGTCAATGTGTTAAATATTGCTCAACATTGTCTGGGAGTAGTTTAGATGAGCTTACAAACCATAAAACTAGTTAAAATGATGTATTACAAAAAAAGAAGAAAATCGAGCTAAAATTGATGAATTTGCACAAATTCTTAAATCTGCCCATACACTGGCAGCCATCTTGGACCACATTTTGAATAACTAAAGATACAAATTAATTGACCAATCAGTGTGACTTCACTATAACTATATTACTGACACCGATACATCATTATTACTGAATTAATTGAATATAAATAATAAAGTTGTCCCAATAGAGATTACAAAAGCGTTAGCTGAAAAGCCTCTCGGGATCAAAGGGTTAAATATATTTTCAAAATAGATGGGGGTAGTCCATATAGATTTACTGATCACGAAACTATTTGAAATGGTCCATTACAAAAAAAAAATTGAGCTAAAATCTAGCAATTTACGAAAAAAAAACATAAATCAGTTTCACACCCGAAAAACAGCTGTAAAGGTTTAAGGGCTAAGTGATTCACCAATTACATTCTGGATATTTTATGTCGCTAATTGAAAATTCTCATGTTAATGTGCTAAATATTGCCTAACGTTGTCAGAGAGTTGTTTAGATGGACTCACAGACCATAAAACTAGTTGAAATGATGTATTACAAAATAAAATTGATATAAAATTGAAGAATTTACACAATTTCTTAAATTTTCCCATACACTGGCAGCATCTTGGACGCCATATTAAATAACTAGAAATAGAAAGTAACCATTATAAGCGTGCCTTTAATATGCCTTTAATATAGTTTTACTGACACCAATATACATCACCATTAATATTTAATTAATTGATTATAAATAATAATGTTGTCCCAATAGAGATTACAGAGGCGTTCGCTAAAAAGCCTCTTGGGATAAAAGGGTTAAATATGCTTCCAAAATTACTGGTGGCAGTTTATATAACTTTAGTGACCACGAAACTATTTGATATGGGATATTACAAAAGGAAATCGAGCTAAAATCGACCATTTTACGCTATTTATCAAGTATGACTATACGCTGGCGGCCATCTTGGACGCCATCTTGAATATGTCAGAGTGCTCGAGAAGGATTTTCTAGAACGTTTACTATGTTAATCTAGATACCTCTAGGGTTCTTTCATGAAAAAATCAGCTTGCTATGAGCTCTCCAAGTGTCTTCCTTTTCGAGATATTGCTGAATATAGGTCCCATATGGCGGCCATTTTGAAAACCAAGATGGCGGCCAAAAACTGGACGTACCAACTTGCTTCCATCAAAATTCCTGTACAGGAAGATCTTAACTATCTGTGTGCCAAAATTCACAATTTTATCCAGAAGTGCACACTTCATCTCATATATTGACTTAAGAGCCCCCACTATACAGACCTCGTCTTCAGATAAAATTTAATAAGGTTTTCTTGACGTTCATTTGTAAAATACTAGGTGTCAGGAATAGTTGCATTAATGTGTCAATAATGGTATAATTAAAAAAAAGATATTTAATAAATGTGCCTTTTGAGTAACGGTACCGGTGTGGATTATTCTTGTTTAAATTACTTGTATTAAGTGGTGCCCTACTCTTCTCTGTCAATGTTTTTGTCTGATAGGATAGATTCTTCAAAATGTATGTTTTGTTAAAAGTCAAATTGATTAATAATTAGCTGGGATGTTTATTGGTTTTAAACAATAATAATATTTTCTCAAATTACACATATAATTCATTTCATTTTTGCAGCGAACAGGGAAGGAAATAATTGCTGATATCAACATTCATTTTTTAATTGAAACTAGAAATACGAGAACGTGGACACCGTTGTCGCACTAATAGATATGGTGATATTTCCTGATCATTTGCACATCAGCAATGCATGAAAAAGATAAACCTACATTTTATGAAAGCACGATTTAGCATGCATGAAGTCAAATTCAAAACATTGTCTGATATTTTTCATTTTATTACATTCGAATAACATAATAACAGTTGTAATAACAAAATAATATGTGAGTAACATGTTAAATTAAAATCAGATCACCGAAGGCTCAATAGAACCAATGTTGGGTCGTTGTTGGCCTATCGTCTACGACGCCGGCCCAACATCAACCCAACATATTGGTATTTTGTAAGCCTGAAAACAAGAGATGTGGGGTTGCTTGAAAATGTCTTCCAATTTTCACAAATTACATCTTTTCGGGATTGAGTTGTCAATCAAAATTGTCATCTTCTTGAAGATGCTGAGAGCGGGAGCGATCAGCATCTTCAAAAAGATGACAATTTTGAAAAAAAAAAAAAAAAATACAAGTTAATTTAATTCTTGTGGTGTGGGTAATACAGTTCTTCGTCACAATCATGGTAACGAACATTGCTTAAAAAGCGTATTTTATCACGAAATGTATATGATCGTAAGCACAGAAAGAACAGATCATCGTGCATGGCCAGTCTGTTAAATGACAAAATGTAATCACATTAAACAATGAAATATAAAAATTATCAATCAATGGGAATTGGGTCAGGTATTTTCAAATATGTCATCTGATCCTTTACAGTGTTACATGTATTATCGTTGAGATGGCAGCTAAATAATAGCAACAAGTTTGTATATATTTCACTGCTACTTTAACGACATAATTTTTATCTAGGTATGTGTTAAAATAACATGTAGATTATCTGACATCAGAGCTAGTTTAATTCAATGTTAGGAGTCTTGAAAAATAATTTAGTTAGGGTGAATTATAAAACAACATTTTTCTCTTTAAATAAATAGTTAAATTACCCTTGATTTCATTTAAACATTATTATGTGATCTTTCGTGATTTAAACACACCATATGACAATTTCCATAGTCAATTTCAATTAGTAAAGAAAATTTAAAAAATCAATTATAATTCATTAAATGTTTACACTGAAGAGTTTTCAAATCATTGTACAATAATATAATAATAGACAATTAACCCAACAAATTCGCGGGCTTGCCCAAATGTTGTTTTAATGGAGGTACATCGTCTTTGACGTTGGCCCATCACTTATGCAACATTAGGACAGCTTGTGTCTCGTTACCGCGATACACACCTTTTTTTGACCGAAAATTTATGTTATTTGTGGAAATGAATTTCCAACATAACTATATCAGTGTTTCAATATTTAATACATATTTGTCTTTTAAACACCAGGTGTTAATAAAAACACAGAATGACTACTGTAGTCGACATCAGCTCTCAGGGGTGACGTGAGTGACATAAGTAAGATAATTTTATTTTAATAACAATTTAATATAGCATGTGCACTTACTTTGTATAAATGTTATACCAAGATCGAGTGTGCTAAACTAATCAGAAAGAGTAATTAAACATGATGGTAATCAATGGGGTGAAATTATATTAGTGCATTTTTAAGTGGTGATATAACATTTTATCGTTAATTATTATCAGATTATGGTGATGGCCTAAACATTTTTAGTGTACGTTGACGGGGTTGAAACGGCGCATAATTTTTTATCGAAGTCATGACGTAGTAAGTATGAATAACAACAGTAATAAAATGAAGCTCATAATTCATATCACAATAATCAAACAGCTTCTGAAAATGCTGGAATTATTTAAATAATCACACAATTTCTATATCGCCACCTTGAAATCATAGGGTGGTGAATGTCGTTATATAATGTGACACGCTCGGCTCTTTATTTCCAAGGTGGGGATATAGTCCTACTGCTGTACAAATGACAGTACTTGCTTACTTTGCAAGTAAGCGATTACTACCCTTTGTGTTTTTTCACGGCATTATAGTCACAATGAATTTTTTATCCAATCCAACTGAGGGCTGCAATGTCTAACCTTCAAGACATTATATTGCGAGGATATTTTACAATAAATTATCTGTGTACATCGACTGTTAAATCATTGAACTGTAGCTGTTTCTGTATGTGGAATATGTGTAGTGCTTGATTATAAATACGCTTATCTGCATCCAGAGCCTGTTGTACCTCATAGTCATATAACAGCAGCTCCGGGTCATTGTCATAATCGTCGTCCTTTAACACCCGCCGCCGCTTCCTGTTGGCACGATTATCGTGAATGTTACTGGAGGTGACACTGTGTGTCTTCTCACAACTCGTGAAGGGAATCTGAAAGGTCTCTTCGAACATCTTCATGGAAACTGTGAAGTGCTCTGTGATCCCCACCACGTGGAACCAGCTGTGAAGGTGGTCCACCACATAGTCTGTGAGTTGACGACGTGACACGTCGTCAAGCTCGTCCAGATGGAGTTTCTGTTTGTACCAACACGGGTACTCCTCGGGTTTTAACAACATTGGAACCACCTTGTCTTCGTCGTCTTCTGCTAGAGTCAGATTTTCTGATATAGGCTGCTGACACCAGGTGGGGCTGGCCGTCAGCTGTACCAATGTCAGACTCCCATGATGGAGAATCCACTGTCTGAGAGAGGCCTGGTTGGCATTCACTACACCACACAGCTCGTCCGCCAAGGCTGACTTACAGTACTCATAGCTGGAGATGGCACGGGCCATGGGCTCACGGAACATACTGAAGTAACTGCACCTTCTGTCTCTGTAGCTATCACAGGCACCAAACGTGAACTTCCCAGCGTGAATATCATGCGCCTCACGCACTCGCACCGCATCATCTGAGTGCTGCGAATCACTGCTCAGAGCAGGAGCAAGACTCAGATTGCTGTTCTCGGCGTGGGTTTTCAAACAGCTCACAAGAGGACCCCCTGCTGACCTGTGCTGGTGAGTAAACACCAAGGCGTGGTCTTGCTGGTGTGGATCATGGTGGACAGTCTCCAGTTGATGAGCAGGAGTGCTTCCAGAGAGCTTTAACAGCCACGGGAAGCGAGAGGCGACCAATCGCTGAGAGGCTGACTGCTGCTCCTTCTCCCAGGATACCCGCTTGTCGTGACGACTGTTCAGTTTAGTCATAATGTGATCCAGCTTCTGCTGATTCCTGTAACACATAAAATAGCACCGAAAATTAGTCACTAGATAAAACATTATCTTTACATTTTATAAGAAAGCTTAGCAAGAAGTCATTATAGGCCTATAACAAGACACAGAAGGCCTACCACCCGGATTATTACATGCCATGGACATAGCCAAATGCATGTTCCTGTTGGAACAAATGTGACACGACGCAATGTGAACAGACTACGTGATTCTAATTCAACACAGAGACCACATCCAACATATCAAGCTGGAAAGAGTATTATCAGATATAAAATGTCCATAGGTGGCCTAGTGCAACCACACTACTACTTATACAGTGACTACTAGTAAACCTGTTTGTCTAAAATCTGTGATAAATAGTATGAACTTAGTTCGCAGAAAAAAATGTTTTATTTGCATGTACTAGTAAAATCGTACTATATATTCAACACAGTGTCAAAACTGCTATGTTGATCAGCAGTTTTCAACAAATCCAACTTTTTAGAAAAAAGATGTTGAATTAAGTAAATAGGGTAAGATAATTTTCCAACCCAAGAAAAACAAAATGAAAATGTACCTCTTAACCCTGTACCCGCTAACCCAGTAAACACAAAACATTCGTATGACATTTCTACAATGTTGGACCAACGTCGAAGACGTTGAGCCGACGTTGTATAAATGTTATACAAATGTTTTCTGTTTGCTGGGAAGTTATTTATTAATTTTCTACCCATTTGAAGTTGTGTCTCGCGGAGCTTCAAGTGGGTGATAATTACTCATATCTGTTTAATTTGAGACCAAACATTTGCATAATATATCAATGAATATTGATGATTAAACACTTAATTAATCCCCAATATCAGTGATTTGATCGGCTAGTAAAACAAATTAAAAACGATTTTTGTCCTCATTAGCGGAAAACGGTTTAAATTGATGTCAATAACATTGTCAAAATTATGTAAAATATTTAATCAAAAGATTACGTCAGTATTATCTTAAATATTATACAATACATAATAGAAGGATACTTTAATTATCTGAGTCTACCGGACCCTGAAGACATAATGTCAGTAGACGCATAGACGGCCGTTGATGATTAAAATATCAGGGGACATTTTGCGATGACAAATGACATGGAGTATCACCTCACAAGGTAGATAAGCATCTGACACTGGAGCGAGCTACGTGGAGCGTTTAATCTTAATGCGCTGAAATATTTCTGTATAAACCATGGAGACCAAAGGGTTTTTTCCATTTGAAAACATTATAAATGTCTTAGTTACCTCTCTCAGCTTCATTTGAATACCTATGTTCTGGGTGTTAATGTTTTACTCTTTCAGAGCGGGGATCAACTTTAGACGTCAGAATCTGACGTCTACAGACGTCAGATTCTGACGTCTAAAGTCGACCCCGCGCTGAAAGAGCTAAATCTGCTTTTGTCAAACTAGCATAACAACCTGGCAATAAACAACAAGAAAGACAAACGCTGGATCGACGATGGTACAACGCCGCAGACGTTGGCCCACTACCAAAGCAGCTTTGCACCTGCACTTGCCAGTTTTGCTGGGCCACCAGCCAAATCATCAATCACCACATACACCTGTGGCCTGCTATTATGTGGACGCCACAGTTAAATATGATAAAGTGATGTTATTTGTCGCTGTGACGTTTTGCTTTGACTCACGTCTTAATATATACCAGCCGCCAATCACTTCAAATATAAATAAATCAACTGAAATAACTGTTCTTTAGCATGATTTTGACTTATAATAATTTGCACCATGTATGTTCTATCAAGGCATCTTTGAAAACTGAATATATTATTTATCTGTAAGCCTGGTAATTTTCCTTTATCTGAACCTGAACAATTTCAATAAACAACAATGGAAATTAGATATCCTTACATAGAACTTTTATCACTTTTCAAACATTGTGCCACAATCTGTTATAAATGCAGAGTTGTAATGTTGTTTTAACTTCAGGGTTTCCTGGAGGACTTTTAGGGGGGAGGTAGATTCCCCCCCCCCTAAAACTGGTCACTCTCCAACAAAAAATTGTCTCGCTCCGTTCGCACAGTAGCTCCTCTCCCCCCCCCCCCCAAATACTCTCAATCCCCCCCCCCAAAAAAACCCATAAAATCCTCCAGGAAACCCTGAACTTAATCGACATATTTACTTTTTCTTCGAATTGAGATGGTTAAGCTGATAGCTTGACATGTTGGGAGTCGTTCTCTGTTCCAAGTCTGTCTAGGTTTTCATGCAGTGGACAAAAATCTCCCAACTGTTTCTGTGCTATCGCATGAGGTATGGTAATCTGCACTTCATTGTAAACCAAATTCGTGTAGAGATTGTAGCTCAATCGTGAACGTTGGTGTCATACTGATATCCACGATTGATGTGATAGTTATTGCTGAAACAGGGCCCGTATTCTCGTACAAGTTACATATAATATATCGTAGGTATCGGATTGGTCGAGATGTAGGCTACATCTCGACCAATCCGAAGCCTACGATATATCGTAACTTGTGCGAGAATACGCGCCCAGAAATCAGCGAGGTAACGGTTTGTTATCCTCGTGTGAGGGTTCTCTAAAAAACACATAGACGTACTTTATTATTTCATAACAAAGTAATGAAACGCCATGCAACCCTCCACAGTATGCAATGCAATGCAATGCAATGCAATGCAATGCAATGCAATGCAATGCAATGCAATGCAATGCAATGCAATGCAATGCAATGCAATGCAATGCAACGCAATGCAGTGCAATGCAATGCAATGCAATGCAATGCAGTGCAGTGCAGTGCAGTGCAGTGCAGTGCAGTGCAGTGCAGTGCAGTGCAGTGCAGTGCAGTGCAGTGCAGTGCAGTGCAGTGCGATGCAATGCGATGCGATGCGATGCGATGCGATGCGATGCGATGCGATGCGATGCGATGAAAGAAGTAAAATATCTATTTGCTTTAGACTAACTTAACTGTTAGTATCATCGATACTGATAGATATTCGAAACATTCACACAATGTTTCGCCGACGTTTGTGGCGCTGGTTTTTCACTGATTCATGTCGCAAATCAGCTCCTTCTCACATTTGCTAATCATATGAATGGTTGACAGCTTAATAACTTTGCGGTGACATATCAAAATCTGTCATCTAAGAGACCATGTAGATTTTATCACTGGCAAAAATTTGTACCACTGTAATTCCTTTTGAAAATATATCTCTGATAATAAAAGTCATGTTATAATAATTATTCGCGTAGGCACTCAATGACACATTCATATAAATATGGAGATTTTATCAGTTAAAACGCATACCGGTATAGCTTAATTAGGTCTCGTTTAAAATATATGAGCTTTATTATTATCATAATCCAAATTTCAGCGTTCTAATGCCTGCGATAAATGATAATGGATAATAAAAGAGTAATAACGTTTTATCAACGTTCTTCTTTGTTTGTTTGTCAAAATTCTTGTGACCCAAATCCTGTTGCTTACGAAAAAAAAAAAAGCTCGTTGATTTTCCTCGTATGTGTCCTCGCGACTCACAAATTTAAGTAGGTAAAAAGTTGCTGCCTGGATTTTTACGGGTGGACGAGAAAAAACATTTTGTTCCTTTGCTACCAGAGTGGGGCGCGCACCCCGAACTCCGGCGTGACAACCAGTAGCGTTAACCACTACACCAGGGCCCCGCCTCGATCACTAGGCTATGACGGCCATGCAATGGCGTCAGTTCTACCCAGCAAACACGAGACATTGAACCGATGTTGTTTTAATGTTGGGCCAGCGTCGCAGACAGTGAACCAACATTAAAACAACATTGGTTCAATGTCTCGCGTCTGCTGGGATTGGGAGACATTGTTGGGCCGTCTGAAATATGACCGCTCCCTTCATTGTAGACTATACAATTCGAGGGAACCCGAGAAAAACGCCCGCCGCATTAAGTTGTCAAATTAAAATCACAATTTTTGTTTTCGTTGTTCGTAATTTCTCAGGCGTCGTTCATCCTAATTTGAATGTCACAACTTGATGTATCACATCGCCGTGATATGACAAAAGAAGACATATCAGATTTCGCTCAGAAAGACGAGGGGCTTTTTAGAGTATAGGGGAGAGGCGGGCAAAGGGGGCCGGTGTGCAAAGGGGGCCATCAATGATATTTTAATTGTGACATGCTGTATGAAATAATTATGACGTCATAGTTATGAATTATGAACATATGTATACAAAAAAACCTTATATATACATCGCATACATATCTTAGATAGAAATAATAGACGACAGGGAGTTATTGGCAACAATCTTATGAATATAAGCTTATATATTTGTATGAATCTCTTGATGAATATATGTGATTTCTTCTGAAAATCTTTTGTTTTGTGTGGTACATTATATTGCCTTTGTTTTCTAGTCATTACTTTAGTCAGGAGATCACTTTGGGGTGAGATAATAGGCTAAATTTCCCATCTCTACCCCTTGGGCAAAGGGAGCCAGGGCAAAGGGGGCCAGCCCATTTCAATACAAAGACGATACGGCATGGCCCCCTTTGCCCGCGAACTTTCAATGGGTACACATTTCACAAACTAATCCCAGTGAACGAAGTATTTAGTATATTACCTAGTATTATGTCCAGCAAAGTATGTCACCATATACACCAAATGAAAGGGTTTTTTTCATATCTATTTTATTAAGCTCTCTTCAGTATACACACTTGTGTATCAAAATAAAAAAGTACCCAAAGTGAGGGTGGCCCCCTTTGCCCAAATGCGCTGGCCCCCTTTGCCCAAGCTATTGGGCAAAGGCCACTAGAGAGCAAATCTATTTGGCTTATAATTAAAATAATATATCCTTGAAACACTAAGTAGGTCTGCTATATGTACCTGCATTACATGTAGCCTACATAGAACAGTCATTGGTTTTAAAACAGTTCAAATATTCTCCTTGAATACCATAGAAACGTTAAGTGGCCCCCTTTGCCCGCCCTTCCCCTACCTAAGCTTTGAATGACGAATATCGAGCTGTTTAACCCTTTACCTTCTGGTGACGCATAATTATATCAGCGGGAAAAAATCAAACCGACAAAAAGTTCACATACTACATTTTGATTTAATTCCCCTGAAAATTTGTATTCCAAAAAGAGCGAAAACGGCATATGTACCATAGTTATTTTGATATCTGTTCAGCCCAGCTCTGGCTACGTCGCAGCCAGAGCTGAGCTGAGCGAAACTATCGATGTCAACCTTTTGATGGTCTAGCTAGTGTACGGATAGAGCCCTCCTTACTACCAATAGTTATTTTGACATCTACTCAGATCAGCTCTGGCTACGTCGTAGCCAGAGCTGATCTGAGTAGATGGAAAAATAACTATTGTTCAACATTTGTTAAGCACAAATCATATGAACTGCAATGGTAGGCAGAGGGTTCACAACTGAGACATGACGTTGTTAGTAGAACATGACAGCAACGTTATGCCAGCATCTGATGTCAATAATAGTACAAGACAGCAAACTATTCCTAAGCAGTTATCCAAGATCTGCTTACAATCGTCGCTGCACTTTTTGGAAGATACCCACTGGGCACACGACGTTGCTGCGACGTTGAATCAACGTCATTGACGTTGATTTAACGTCGCAACAACGTCGTGTGCCCAGCTGTGAGTAGAGGTACTGCCCCACAAGAATGAGTCCACAAGTGGTCCGTGTATTCTTTATGTTCGATTTGTTTTGAAAGCACGAATAGATTACGTAATCAGGCTGTCAGACTGCTTGTATTTTGATAATATATCATCTTGTAAAAAGTGACACCCAAATTAACAAGCACCAGAGGCCTGTCATAACAACTGGTAGACTGCAAGTAATCAAGATGTATCTGGCTGTAGGGGACACACCTAGCTGATGGAAATGACAGTGGAGAAAAAATCGCCTCGAATGAAGAGATGTCGAGCAGTGACGCTCTGGTAAAAAAAAAGTGACAGATACACTGTACATTATGTTTTACCTCATTCTGGCAAATCCCATGCATAAATGTATAAAATGGTAAATGTAGGCATATCGTTTAAAGAATAAACTGCTAGAATATATCAACATGACTATGCAGTCATAAAGCAATCTTGAAACAATACATGACTTGAAATATGGCTTATTTAGTGTACATGATATAGGCCTACATGTGTGTTAACAAAACACTAAACAACAACCGAACACTTTTTTATGACTTTTATGAATGGTTAGTGAGCTCGTTCGTTCGTTCGAAGGAGGAACCGACTAATTGAACATTATGTTAGGTCATCTCCTGAATGGTTGGCTCCACATGGATGGAGCATGTGTCATCATATACGGTGAATAGACCCACAACCCCTTGGTGATGGTCGTTAAACACCAGTAAAGACAATATAATACCATATCTCGAGGCACACTGCGAGATGTAGCCAGCATGATGATAAGTGAAGCTTCAGTTTATTTTGTCCCTTTACGATCAAAGTGTCATATCTGCCACTTTAAAAAGTGGCAGAATGATATGACACTTTAATCCCAAGGTGGTGATACTAGCCTACTCTACATTGATAAAATTGTGGTGTTTTTTAAGTCTGTAATACTCCTATTTCTCCGGAAAAAACGTGTATTTTTATATTTTAGAAGCAAGGAATGGCAGCTGCGTGGGATCGCTAGCAGTGATCATAGGCACCCCTTTCCACACCCACCCCACCCCCTCTACACTACAGTGTAGAGGGGGAGGGGTGGGTTTGGAAAGGGGTGCCTATGCTGTGATTGACACTCCGTGTTTGTGGTCGTGGAATCCATGAGTGACAGCTGATGTCCCTGCGGGGGGCTGGATGAGATTGACACTCCGGGTTTTTGGTCACAGACCTACAATCCCGGGATGTCTCGGATCACCGCCTGCTGGAAGCATCACACATACCATCATCTCAGGAGGTCCTGCGTGAACAACTTGAGAGATGCTGACGATATAATTATAAGTTCTGGAGATCATTATGATGTTTCTTGCTCGTTTATTAACCTTTTGAGCGATTGCTCGATTATACTGTTTTATTGGTCTATAAAATAACAGTGATTTTGATTTTTAATCAACAGGTTTTCGTGTTAAATTAACCCTTTAACCACCGGTCTCGAATACATTCGGGTTTTTATTTATTAAAACAATAAATACCAGCTTTTAAACATGCTAAAGATAAAACGTGACATGAATCAGCAAAATTTGAAAATAGTTGACCTCCATTTTGTCAAATCTGAATAATTTTCACTCACTTCAATTGTGGAGCGCGTTAGCGAGACACAACTTGAGGTGGGTGAAAATTCCAATACAAAAGGCGGTTAAAGGAATAAACGAGATAATGTATAATTCTAACCCAGTCTAAGCTGTGAATAACAGCAGCGATGAAAATTCAACCTAATTAAGTTGACGGTCAAATGTTTAAGGCTATATTTGGAGCCATGAAAAATAATCGCTGTTCCAGTGGGATACGCAAAAAGGTGGCCTAAAGCCCGATTCATTTCATTTCCAGTGGGATACGTGCTGTGTGTATTAATAATTCTCGAGTGCCAAGTTAACTAACTACTTGATAAAAACTTGGAAATTGTGTGTCGCTGACGCGATGCAAAAAGTGGGTGAAATTATTCAATTTTATCGAAATGGAGGGCAATCGTTTTGGTGGGTGCACAAAAAATATACAAGATACATAATAATTTAAAAAACACGCAACCCTATTTATTTTCACACTTTGAATCTGTAAAAAATACACCCTCTTCCTCGATGATTTGCTATCACCAGCCCAGAAAAAGCGACACATCTACCCAATGTTTGACCAATGTTGGCCTACCGTCTACGACGTTGGCCCAGCATTGGTCAAACACCGGGCAGATGTGTCGTGTTTGCTGGGAATGGGTTTTCTGCCGAGCAAATCTAAAAGGCAGTATAAGTAAGCAGTTACTGCCTATTGGCTTTGCAGAGCAGTATTCCAGCTAACACAAAACATTTGTATAACATTTATACAATGTTGGACCAACGTCGAAGACGTTGGGCCGACGTTGTATAAATGGTATACAACTGTTTTGTGTTTGCTGGGATTCAGCCCCCTTGGTAGCAGCTAGACTTGGAATCTGATATTCAAGCTACCCACCGAGCGAGGTCAACTCTTGTTGCCCTGACAACCCCAGCATCCACTGGTTTCTGTCACTGTGGGTGGGCACATCCAGTTCAGAATTATTACGGAGCAATGTTGTATTTTAGTTGGGACCACGCAAGATACATTGGACCGCCATTGAGCCATCATTGAGACGTCAGTCGTTTTCATAGATGCCATCACAGCGGCCACGCGTTTCCATGTCATTCAGATATGTCGGGTTCGAGACCGGCAGTCAGACTAATTCTACAAAAAAATGTTTAGCAGCTGTCAAAAACTCTTTGGCAATTGTGTATCTCAGCACTGACGTTAATGTGCTAAGTTATCTTATTTCAATTTTCACTACTGCACCCCCAACTTCAAGTGGGTGACAATTACTCATATATTTGTTTAGTCTGAGAGCACATATTTGCAAATCTTAATGTTAAAACACAAATTTTTTTTCTAATAACTGTGATTTGATCAGCTCATAATAATTAACCTTGTAAGGTTTAACCCTTAGGCTACAGCGACTTTAGCTGACGTCTGTAGACGTCAGATGCTGACGTCTAAAGTCGATCCCCGCACTATAAGAATTAAAATATTTCTAATGGCCGCAGACCCATAACATAGGTATTCATATGAATCAGAAAAAGCCATGAGTTAGGCTACACATAATTATTTCAGCGCTGTAAGGGGTAATACCGCAAATCCTAGTCTCAAATATTAGATCAACATTAACACCTAGGCCACTGACAAATTATACAATCCGCTCGACTTCACGTAGGATCTGTAATATGCATAGGCCTACACATATTTTCATGAATTAAGCGACATTATAAGAAATAATGTTGATTTTTCTAGATTTCTCTTCTTGAGAGATGCCTCAATTTTGCAATGAAGAAGTAAGTAGCCCACGGCTCTTACAGCCTACCATTCATGTGACCTGGGGTAGGCCTATTGTATTTCACTAAGCTATCTATCCCGCAGATTTCCCGTAGCATGTTTATCATATTTATCACTGGACGTCAGGCTTATATAACACATGATATCAACGTTTCTCCAAATTGCAGATTCATCGCATGATGACTCAGTCTCTTATCACATCTTCACACCAGCAAAACGTCACCTTGTTATTAAAGGGTCGTATATGCCACTTTGCAAGACTGATGCGACACCATGGTTGTTGCTCAGCAAGATCGGCACCTATTCGTAAATGATCAATATTTATACATCAATGTATGTGCCTAAAACAAAATTCATCATATGATCCTGGCCTTATTGGTCAGTTGAAGACGGCGTAATTGTGGGAGGAATCTATACATTTATTTTATAAAATTTGTCCGTACGATTACCTGAGCTGTACAAAAGCTCGATGACCATTTTGCCGTTCTAAGCGTGGAACGTGCACACGCTACCAAGTCCCATCTGTTAGTGGCGCATAGCGATTTATGTCAGTGTCAATATTTACACGGAAATGAAAGGGTTTTAATGATGTAGTACTCTGAGTCTGAGAGATATCTTCCCATTTGGTTCCCAGCTTGACTGAAGTCAGCGGGTCCAGAAACGCACATTTCACAGTATTTAAACATGCTGTTTATCGCTGATTCATCCCTGACTCACCAGGTGGGGTGTAGGTTACGCAGAGGTTCATCTGGCAATCACCAGGGGTCCCTGCGACTGGTAACTGTGTAATGTGGCGTGGATAATGGGGCGGTGTCAGTTTACCTGCCATATCCTGCCAGGGCCGATTTGATGACCAAATATTATGACAGACAGAAGGCAAGCAAGCAGGCAGATAGACACAGACAGACATACAGACAGACAGATAGACAAACAAGTAAACCTGTTCAAGTAGGGAGCTTAAGTAGTCTACATAGTATTCAAATGCCCACCTCCCCCTATTCGCTATAAACTGAAAAAATAAATTATATTGGTGTCTTCTTCTAAGCAAATAAAGTATGCTAAGCTGAAACAATATTATTGTTATGCCATCGATAATAAACGATAAAAAGTCAGAACACCCTGACATTAGGTTATACCTCTAATATAAGTAAAAATATTGTTTGTAAATGTTAATCATTTTATAGCTACTCTACAGGCTAGAACCAGATCAAACATGATCACAGCCTCACAATTCCAACACCGAAATCTAACAGACTTCAGCCAAGTGACACAGAAAAAAAAGGACATTAATATGAATTTTGTAAGACCCTAATCATGGTAATGTCGTGACAATAATTATTATTTAAGTGCTTCTTAAACATTGGACTAATAGGTCTACTATTCCTGCTAGGCTTGCAGCTATTATTAAAAATAGGGGGTATTTAATATCACAACTTTCTAATAACTTATTCCTGCGTTGCCACTTCACTGGAAAAATACACACCAGTGTTTCAGATTTGGCTCAGTACTGGGCCAGCGTCAAAGACACTGGCCCATCGTGTAACAGAACACTGGCATGCAGTCCTTACGTCTCGGTTGAGACGCCACACCGCTCCTGCAAACACTACACCGGACACGAGTGGTAACTTGGGCGTACCAAGGGCGTACGTAATGGACTTGACTGGAGCCGAATTTCAGTTGATTCAACAGCGATCTGGTTTACATGTCTGGAGTGACACTGCCCGGGGGGATGTGCGGCCTGAAATATGAAATAGCCGAGGTTTGTTTTAGGTCGTCTTTCCGAGCCGAAAGTCGGACGGATTCCAGGGCGTGCCACCCCCCCCCCCCCTCCCGATGTTGACCCAATGCTGTTTTAATGTTGAGCCAGCCTCTGCGAGGCTGGCCCAACATTAAAGCAGCATTGGGTCACAGTTTCGTTTTGCCATCGCGTCCACGTGTAAACATATCGTCCGCGTTCTTCTGCATGCAAGAAAACGAATGATTATATCCAGCCAGGTCGAGGTTTGAAACTGGTTGATCCGGCTCAGCAGCTAAGTCAATAATTTATGTTTGTCGTAGGGAAATTTCAAAAATAGGACCTGTGGTTAGAATATATCAGTGATTTACGCTAGATTAACGTCAGTCTTCCGCACACTACTGCTTTCTTGGATGGGAACGATCAACCTATTTTCAAGAGATAAATTATTTTGTTAACAGTCAACCGTAAAATAACCAGTTTGTTATTGCAGCGTTAATTCTCATTTTCCTTTAAATAATTTATTTAAGAAATAAAATGTCAGTTTATTATCCAACCCTTTCAGTGTGGGGACAGACTTTAGATGTCAGAATCTGACGTCTTTAGATGTCAGAAGTGTCCAAAGTCGATACCCGCTAAGACATTTGGGCCTATAATGTTTTTAAAATTAAAAAACCCTCTAATCTCCATGGTTATAGAGAGGAACATAGTTAGAGCGTAGCGCTCTGCTGATGTCGCTGTCTGCCGTGCGGTTTCAAATCCCGCTTGGTGCAGGATTTTCAGGGAAATATCATGTTTCTCCCCTCTCACTCTTGGGACATTGTTTTGATGTTGTGTCCTTGTGCAAAGCATTTCACCCTCAAGTGCTTCACTTGACTCAGGTAAAAGTAAGTATCTGGTAGGACAGAGACGGCAATTATGTACGATCAGTTAAATGCGTCCAAATGGCTGCAGGACTGTATAATCTTCGCGGAGTTGAAATGGCACACGAATGAACAGATCCAATGGCCAATGTGTAAAATGTAAAGCCGAAGGATCAGACTTGATATCAACCTGCACCTTGCCATTTACCTTTGTAAATGGGTTAATGATGCGTCGTTCTGTTATCCCCCAGCAAACACGAGACGCTGACCCAAGGTTGGCTCAATGTTGGGCCGACGTCGTAGACGGCGGGCCAACAATGAGCCAACCTTGGGTCAACGTTTCGTGTTTGCTGGGGGGGGGGGGGGGGACATCACATCCAGGCACGTGTGTGATATAGCTGTGATGACATATACATGATGTTACAGATATTACGTCTGAAGAGTTGCATATTGTAAACTTGACCGTGAAAAATAATGCATACATTTGCTTTAAATAATTATTCTTGTGTACAAATTACATCCATGAAAATATATCCGAAGCCTATTATCATGATTAGCCCTATACGGTGGATTTAATTTAAAAAGTGGTAAAAAAAATTAAGTGGTCGGAATTATTATTATTATTGAAGGTATTTATATTGCGCCTTATCTCAATTGATTCTAAGGCGGAATATCGAATCCAGATGAAACATATTGCCATTTGTATAACGCTAAACCACGTCCAGGTGAAAACCCAGCAAACACGACACGCTTAATCGAAGCTGGTTTAATGTTGGTCCACCGTCTGCGAAACTGGCCCAACATAAAACCATCATTGGGTAAACGTGTCGCGTTTGCTGGAAAGCGCGAGTCTCATCCCACTAAAAGGATCGATCTTATAATCTTAACGTTCTCTCATCTCCATGAGACCAGATTTAACTTTCCCAATGGGAATTAGATTAATAAATGAGTTATTAAAGATAAATTCAATCTTATGATTTCTGATATTATTGTAACTTTCACACCATAAGGGAACCATAATATTTACAACACGGCAGACCACACTCTTGTGGACGTTGGCCATGACGCGCATGCGTGGGCGCCCTTATTGTTTACGCGGCAAATCATAACGACTAACTGTGATAAATATATTTTTGTTTAAATACTAAACAGATTCCGTTCTAATCATGCAATACAAATTTTGCAATTAAAAAATATTCGGGTGATTCCAATACTAATGCTGAGGGAATAAAAGACCCAAAACAGAACGTATGGTATGATGCCCGTGATATACACAGAATATATTCGAGGTGAAAACCAAAATGCTTTAAGACAGGGAAATATAATTAAAGGCGGCCGCAAGGAGAACACCTGGAAACGCACGACGTTGACCGGGTGTTGTTTTAATGTTGGGTCGCCGTCGCAGACGGCGGCCCAACATTTAAACAACACCGGTCCAACGCCTCGGTGTTTGCCGGGCAGGACGTCTGGAAGGTAAATACACACACGGATTGAAATCCGCGGTAGTCTCTTTGCTTTGGCCGACCCGGCTGACATACCCTGTTTGTCTCCGGCGAACATGACCGCTCACCGTAGATCTCTTTACATACTCCACCGTGACCTCTGACCCGAGGGTCATCCGAAAGGTCAACACGTGTTGTGCCCGGTCATCCCGTGACATATGTGACAATACCGGGTTGTCACCGTGGATAGTTTGCACAAGTCGATGGGTCAAAGTTGGGTATACTTGATCTTCAACGAAGGTTGAACCAATGTCTTGTCTTTACTGGGCAGTTGATGAAGTTTCTCGTTTTTGTCTGTAGTGCTATTATTTACATTTCTCGCCTGTTTTGGTGCATAGACATTATAAGCAATAGCTTCATTTCAGTCCCTTTTTATCTGGTTATATATAGGCCTATATGTAGCCTATATGGTCATTATGGCCCCATGCAAACAATAGCTTAAACCCGCGCGCATACCACGGGTCAAAGCTAAATTTATATTATTATCCAGCCGTCAGAATATATATTTATCTTCAACATGTAAAATCGCATCAAAACATTTGTTGACATAATCATCAAAATAATAGTCATCACATTACATTGTATATTCAGAAGCACGAAAATTCGACAAATTCTTTATTTTTGCGTCTAAAAATTAGCCCGACATTGAGAACTCGGGCCTAAAGGGTCCCATCTGCCACTCTAATGAGTGTTTTTGAGTTGACGATTTGTATATGTAAGCCTACCCATGTTAATCCTTCAAGCACTCATACATTCGCATATATATGCCTACAAGTGATATGTAAATTCCAATTCCTTTTTATTCAATTCCTAGTCCAATTCCTGGAATTGAGCTAGGAATACAGCTCAATTCCCATTCAATTCCGGAAGTGACCACAACTCTGCATGTGATATGTTATGAACGAAGCCGTTTTGATCATCTATTTGGTATATCACACCTTTTTCACAAAAGCAGATACTCTTCCTTCGCTTCGAGGGGTGGGGTGGGGGGGATTCGGGCATCACAATTCTGACGGAAATTTCAAGCAATGCCCAGGTGGTTAACAGTGGCTAAAGGGTGAACATGGAACACTTGTCCATCTACATCCTCGACATGATAACAATAACACTCGTAGTTTCTCGTACGTTCTCACACAATAGGAAAATCCTGTGAGACCTCCCAGCAAACGCGAGACATTGAGCCAATTTTGGATTAATGCTGAGCCAGCGTCGCAGACGCTGGCCCAACATTAAAACAATATTGGTCTAATGTTTCGCCGCATTTGCCGGGGTTGTCTTCGCGCATGCGCAGTGCCCGTGAGAAGACATGGGCTCGCGGGGTGGTTCTAGTTTATGGAATACAAACTGAAATAGGCGGAGACAGGTACTGGCACTTGAGTTAGCTGCAACCGGCTAACAGCTACAAGAATACTCCATTAACCCCTGGAAGGCCGAAGACGATAAATAAATCACCCCCCCCGCTCCCACCAAGAATGTTTTACGAGTAGGCCTTGAAGTATATGAAATACGAGAGTTCTGTATTATTAATATAAGACACGTCGCTGTAGGCCTATACTATAACTAGTACGTTAATGGCTCTCAAATGATTACAGAACAAAATGGAACAATGAACAGGTGTCCAGAACACATAAATTACTGCTTACCGGTGATCATTCCTCAGGGTTAAAGATATGTTTATGTTCATTTTCCATTGAAAAACATGTAAAAAGGTACAATATAAGCATTAAATAAAAACTTACAAAATGATATCAACTTTCCCAGGAGTCACAAGACGTTGAATCAATGTCGGTTTAACAATGGTCCACCGTTTATGACGTTTGACCAACTTTAAACCAAGTAAACATTGATTCAACGTCTTGTGTCTGCTGGGCCAGGTTCAGATGACCTCTAAGGGGCCCGTTAACCGGTTATCTGGAGTGTCACTTTATCAAGTGGTGGCTAGTAGGCCTGCATCTCTCTATGTTGGAGCGATTAAAAAGACAGTGAAATAACATTCTCAATATTTGAATAACATTTTAGGCTTGCCATGCACTGCAAAAAGCAGCAACTGCTCTAAGCAGATACTGCCTTTTAACTGTTTCCCAGCAATATAGACCAATCTCTTTTCACATCTTTACCAAACAAGGCCTCACTCAGAGAGCATTCAGGCCTTGACTAGGTAAGATGATTTTGCAGTACTTTATAAAAAATACAATAATTTAGACTTTCAGTGTGTAAAGTGTGAGTTATTGGCCTATGGCCAATCATCTGTCACGGACTGATTCAGAGGGTAAGTTAAGCTAAACGATTGTTTTGACTTGTTTACATAACACGACTAATTTGGTGAAAACCCAGCCAGGACAACGACGTGTTACACTGGAGCACAATCAGACACATACTTATTCACTGGGCATACGAATCAACGTCATTGACGTTAATTCAACGTTGCAGCAACGTCTTGTGCGAACTGAATAATTGAATAACTGAACCCCCTGCGAGCAGAATATTTTTTGAGCGATATCCTATACCAGCACCTATACCACGATTAGAGGACTGGTGTGGAGCTGAATCACACATATTAAAAGAAATATGATTTTTTTTAAATGGGTGAGAAATGAGAATGAATGAATTGCTAAAGAAATTCATTCTTTCTTACACATTCGAATTACCTATGGATGTGACTGTTTTCGGAAAAAAAGATGAGTGTTTTCCTGTACTCCACCGCCTGTCCGCATAACAAATTCAACCAATTTGGTTTAAAAAAAACTGAAGAGGTTACTTCAAAATCAAAAAGGTCTGAAAAAAACTTTTTTTTAATACCAAGATATTTTTTAAACCCCAAGTGATCACTCCATATTTTTTTCAAAATTGCTTCTATATTAACGTTAGTCATTTTATAAAATTGATTTTTCCCAAAGTTAATTTTCATATCAAATCGCGACAAATAGGGGGTTGTCACGTGAAAATTGAATACATTCCAACTAATCGTTCAAGCGTCATATGCAAAATTTATCCAGAATATAGGATCTATAATCAGTTCGCGTCGGCGACCATCAGCGACGGCGTAAAAATGCCAAACAATATTTCGGCCCCTATTATTGCCAAAACAATATGGCAAGTAGGCCTACTATCATTTGTACGTCAATAATTTACTCCGACACTGTCATTTGAATGATATCAGTCTACTTCCTGGAATTATTACGTCGGGTTATCGGGCATAAAATACAGAGCATCCGGTCTGATAGATTCGGTGTTCGAAAAGGACTGTCCCAGCAAAACGAGACGTGGAACCAGTGTTGTTTTCATGTTGGGCCAGCGTCGAAGACGGTGGCCCAACATTAAACCAACACTGGTTCAACGTCTCGTGTTTGCTGGGGTGTCAGCGAGGTGCAGCCGGCAGTGGTCTGGAGGGAGCGTGCAGTATTTACACTTGGCGCGGCGGGAGGGATCGTCTAGTTTATGGGCCTGTGAGAGATACTTGACGGCCGGCATGTGCGCCTGATTATGCGGCCGTATTTTACTCACGACTCCGCTGACATCTGTCAACCTATGATCCCTTCTTATAGTTGACGTTCTGGATTCCAGGCACCCTCACGGACCGTTAATTATTGAAGGGGTGGGTCGTCCCCGCTACGCATGTGTCAGCGTATTATATGGGCAGGCTCCATTCTGGGTAAATGACCTAACGAACAGTTCTCCAACTTGGTTTGTGCGTTCTCAGTAAACCCAATGCTGCCATAACGTTGGGCCACCGACTGCGACATGGGCCCAACATTAAATCAGCATAGGATCAACGTCCCGTGTCTGCTGTATTATTGATTGTGTCATTCAAGTGTGAAATTTGTCTAGGCCTCAGGCTTCTTTCTGGCACGAGGCGTTGACCCGATGCTGTTCTACTGTTGGTCTGCGATGCTGGCCAAACATTTGCCCAGCATCGGGTTAACGCTTCGTGTAGGCCTATAATTCAAGGGTAGGCCCATAGATGATCAGTCAACCAAATAATTCAATTTGAGAGATGTTTATTTTTATAAATAAAATACTTTTCGCTATAATTTATGTAAATGAGATAACAGTTCACCAGGAGAAGGGTTAACTTTATAAATTTGCCAATTTCCAAGCACACCACCGACTGAAGAAGTGCAGAATTTCAGGTAATATTCCCTTGGTTTCTTTAACTTGTCCGAGAATTGTTTTTTAGCAACACGTGAAACAAATTTGAGCAGAAGAAATCGCACCTAAACATGCTAAAAGGTAAAATTAACGACGTAAAATGCGCTGAATCGCGATAAATCGGTCATTTTAATTTTTTCAGTCATTCTTGAACTTGTCCGAAAACTGGTTATTATTAGTGACAGACATAAGAAATTTGAGCAGGATAGGCTTACACGAAAAACATTTAATCGCGCTCACAATGAAGACATTCACGACGGAAATTTGATAAATCGCGATACATCGACCATTTTTATTTTTTTCAGCCAACTTGTCCGAGAACTGGTTATTATCGCGCCTACAAAGTAAAATTAACGACGTAAAATGCGATAAATCGGCCATTGTTGAACTTGTCGGAAAACTGATTACTAGTATTAGTAATAACATGAGAAAAATAGAATCAGATTCTATTTTCCTTGCACACAGAACAACTTTGAGCAAGCTGCATTAACTCATTCCAGACGGAGCCCGAGATATCTCGGGCAAGCTACTTCGACGGTACAGGACGGAGCCCGAGCTAACTCGTGTTATATGACGTCATAAAAAGCAAACATTTAAAAAAATGTCCCGTCCCCAGAAACATATGTATGAACTGAAAGTGCCGTCTTGAATGAGTTAAAACCTTGGCAAGTTACCGTGCCAACGAATAAATGTTAACGCCGACGCCGATCGAACTTCAATTGAAATAGCCCCCCTTGAAATTAAAAGCTAAAGGGTTTTTATGCCACTCTAATACCAGTGGTATATATAAGAAACCCGGCCGGGATTTTATGCCACTCTAATACCAGTGGTATATATAAAAAATCTCGGCCGGGTTGGATGTTTGTCATTGGGGTTGTGCATATAGGCCTACAGTGCTCCAAACTGTTCAAAGGCCTGGAGTGAGCAGTGATGTCTATGGTACTATGCACTTTAAAAAACCCTTGAAGTCTTTCGATAAGAGTAGGGCATAATCCCGACTTCGGGTTTCCTCCTGTTGCGATATTGTCATGATAGTGCAGAAAGCGACGTAATGCAATATTCACTCACTCGAACAATGGGAACAATGACGATAGCCATACTATTTTTGTAATATTACTTTTCCTTGGCGTAATAAACAATTGTAATCAAGTTACATGTCTCCACTTTAAGTACCAATTAAAGAGCACCACTGACTGTTGAACCCTGATCATGCTGATCAACACTTAAATTGAATGCTTCTTTGTTGATGAATTGCTCTTTACGATCCTTTAGGCTACTCAAGTGTGTTTTGAAAGATACTATGAAAACCATACCATGTATACCGTATCATTTCACACACAGAGTCTGAAAGGAACAGAACCCTATCTAAAAGGGGCGGATCAAGAAATTTAAAGGGGGGGTCTCGATTAAAAAATGACTTTTCAATCTTCTCAGCAACTATATGGGTATTTGATACTCGAAATTTACTAGGGTAGTGCATCACATTGAGGCACTACCCTACTAAATTTTGAGTATCACTATCTAAGGGACGGAGGTACCGGGCTGAAAAAAATCAAGAACGCAGAAATGCCACACCATATTTATTGAAACGTCTTCACTTTCCAGTTTCATATCCGAGAAAACAACACTGGTAACCTAGATCTGGGCGTGTTTCCGCTAATAAATATCTTACTTGATAATCCAACCCACTGCAAATAAATCTTGGCCATCTCTGTCAAGTTAAGTTATTTACACTGATCTTGGCCCTGTACTCCACAGGTAAATGCGGATAAAATGTGACCTCAAGGTCGCGGTTGCCAGGAAACCAGACGTGCGGAATCCGCCCCCGTTGTGACGAAATTATTATACAGTCAATCTCGCAATGCTGTTGGCGTTGACTTTGAGTATCAGGCACGATATGTTGACCCAATGTTGAGTTATTGTTGGGCCAGCGTCTTCGACCCTGGCCCAACAATAACCCAACATTGGTTTAATATATGTTATTGCTGGGATGAGTGTATCCCAACAAACAAGATATGCTAACCCTATGTTGGCCTAATGTTGGGTCAAAGTCGAAGACGATGGGCCAGCGTTAACCCAGCATTGGTTCACTGTCCCGTGTTTGCTGAGATGCTTTTTGTGGCGATATCGCGACAAAAGGAAGTCGGAAGTGTATGCGCTCCTCCATTCAAAAGACTTCAACACTATCACATGAAGTACTGCACATTAGGTATCATTAACAGTTTGGACCAATTCACAATTAGAGGCCTACGATTTGGTACCATCGAACAGTCTGGAGTGATGCACAACAACGATGAGCAACATCCCGGCCAACTGGAATTGGAACATTCAATCGATATATATAATATATTTCACGTTCTGCATAATTGTATAACTCAAAAGGTGACACCAATATTATCTTGTGAAAAAAATGTTTTTAACCCTTTCAGTGCGGAGACCGACTTTAGACGTCAATAGTCGGTCCCTGCACTGAAGTAATTCAATTTTTATGATGGCCGTAGATCCATAACACACGTATTCAAATGAAGCGCTAACGCTAATGCTAACGCTAAAAGGGGCTAACTAAGACATTTATTATGATTTATAATTGAAAAAAACCCTTTGGTTTCCATCGGTTATGCAAGGGTTATTGAGTATGACGAGGCAAGGCGTGCTTGATGAGGGAAGATACTTTTCGTAAAGTGAGGTAACACCACGACAGGGCCGCCATTATGGTGATGAAAGTTATAATGATTACTAGATGTAACTGTTTTCGACACTAAAACATCAAATGCATTCGCAGAATCAGCCTCTCCGCTGGGAAACCCCCATCCCTGAAAAAACATTGCCACAAAAAATTCAAAGCTGGAGAAAAAACATCTTTTCTTTTTTAATTTTCGAGAGATGTTTCCAATACACCTCTCCCAATAGCAACAAGCCACACAGGGACTAAAAGCTGAACTATTTAGTTGGGAGTCCTGTCACACTGTTTTCTATTACAAAACGCCACACCGTGATTAAAACTGAACTATTTAGTTGGGAGTCCTGCTTATGCGCAGAATCGTGCAAACAGTGTATATAATGAGTATTTTTTTAATCAGCCACCACCGCTCGATTTTTTCAAGATGGTTGTTCTCTTCAGTCATTTTTTCAATGGATTTTCCAGGTCGTGAAATAACCGTGGCAACGGCAGCCTGATTGCCATACGCAAGGTACGCAACTGCGTACCTTCAAATTTACAAAGTATGTGTTCAGGAACCATTACATAACTTCTCTCTCGTGACTGCAAACATTTAAATTTGATGTGACAGTTCTTATCATAGCAGCTGTCACATCAATTTTTTTTCCTATGGTTCACATACCAATATTTCAGCGCTTTAACCCTTTAACCGCCGAATAATTTAATTGTTACTTTCACACACTTGAAGTTGTGTCTCGCTGACGCGATCCACAACTTCAAGTGAGTGAAAATTATTCAGATTTGCTAAAATGGAGGTCAACTCTTTTGAGATCGTGCTGATTGATGTCACATTATGGCTTTAACAAGTTTAAAAGGCGGTACTGAATTTGGTAGTAATTGAGTAAAAAACCGAATATATTCGGCACCGGTGGTTAAAGGGTTAAAAGGGGTGCTACCAGTGACCCGGCCGGGATAGGAGCCTGCCTGACACTGTGATCAGGTGGTGGTGCAGCTGTAATAGTTTGTGCGGTTTATTATCTGCACACGGAGGAGTATTTTCTGGAGACATGACGTATACTGATTAGCCACGGTGTGGCTGATGAACGCAGACAGGCTGGTAATGATGTAAGCCGATCATGACAGATAGACCCAGGCGGAGAGAAAAACAGCCAACTGAACACCTCGTCGACTGTCAGACCTGAGTCCAGAGTGGGGGGCAGGTCGTAATTTGTAACACTCCTCAACGTGTTCAATATGCACAGTGGACCCCGGCTTAAACGACCACCAATAATCGAGAAGAAATATAATCATAAATATAGTGAGCGAACACGATTTCAAGGTATCAAGTTCAGAGGTATTTTTTATTTAAAATTTGAAAACACATAGCCTAATTGAAATGGAAAAATATGAGCCTAACAGGATAAGGATTGAATTATAAAAGTATTTCTAAACATGCTAAAAAAGCGTGTTGTATTTTACAATAGAGACCAGAAGCCATTTATATAGTTAGGTTCTATGTGTAAATAGTAAAACGTTTTTCATCAAGAACAGTTGAGGAGAGTCACTATCCCATCATCTAATTTCAGTTATGGTAGAAATTTTCCAGGTGCTTCAAAAGTTGATGAATTGTAACTTTTAAAAATGAAAACATAATACCTTAATCTGATCATGCATTGACAATAAAACATTAAATTAATAAACTGTTAAGGCACTATAGAATGATAGAAGTTTATATATTCATTAAAGCACCAGGCAAGTTTAGACTTTTTGACCAAAACTAGCTAGTTCCTCTAAACTGTAGTATCTGACACTATGCATTTCTGTTCTGAAAAGGACATAAAGTTTTTTTTCTAAGTATTTCTAATTCTAAGTATTATACGTCTTATGACGAAGCAGTTTTAATTATTTTTTGTCCCATTTACCATTAAAATGAGTTTTTTGGTCTATATTTTTTATCTTATTCTTTCTCAGTAAAGTATGACTTCGCGGACTTTTTCTGATTAACGTAGAGTATCTCAATACAGCTTCTGACACAGATTCATCAAATTAGCCCAGCAGACACAAGACGTTGAATCAATGTTGGTTTAACGTTGGTCCAACGTCGAAGACGGTGGACCAACGTTAAACCTACATTGATTCAACGTCTTGTGTCTGCTGGGAGCTAGGTGTCTATTTTTTTATTTCACGCATGCATTCATTACCATGTCTGTCTGGTGTGAATGTTGTTTAAAAGTTGTCTTCGAAGCTTGTCCAACATTAAATCAACATTCAGTCAACTAATCTTGTCTGCTAGAATAGTTACACTGCACATAACGCACTCCGTATTTCAGTGTCTTAGGTTTCATCACCAAAAATTACATTGAATCAACAGTTATGACATCAGATTCGATCAAAGTACCACGTCACTCACACATATACCGCATCGCCACTGCCGCATTATATTATTGTAAATAAGCAGCAAGCCCAAGTAATAATCCACAAAGGTTGGCCAAATCTGAAAATCTTGACATAATCAGAGCAGCTTATATTTTCATAATAAATTATTTTTACCTTACACAGCGCATACTGTAGGTCAGTATGCTTCTGAGGGTTAACCAGCTAAGACGAGACGTTGGACCATTGTTGGTTTCATGTTGGGCCACCGTCTACGACGCTGGCCCAACATTGAGCCAGCAATGATTTAACGTCTCGTGTTAGCTGGGATATAGCAGCCAAAGCGTAACGAGGGTGACTTATCAGTGAACACGAAATGTTCGTTCAATGTTGGGTTAATGTTAGGCCAACGTCGCGGACAGTGGGACAAAATTAAACCAAAATTGGGCTAAATAATTGAGTCAGGCCGGATGACATTATAATGATATAAAAACCGCGTCAATCTGAGTGGCAGTGTCATTATAGAGTGAAGTAACGGGATATGCCTGTATTAGAGGGGGACTTGAATTGCAGATCAAATTGCGACAACGGAATGTCCTTGCATAACAGTTCAAAACTTCCTTCGACATTTTGAAACGATGGTTGATATTCACAGCGTTGCCGTGTAACCACATCTTCCCTAACAAGTTATCTTACCCGCGAGCCCGCAGGGCGATAGCACCCCGAGAGAATGGCCGAGGGAAGATGTGTAATCAGTACAGAGAAACACGTAGGCCTATCAAGACTTAACCCTTTAACCGCCGGTGCCGTCCATATTCGTTTTTTACATTTTTTATTAGCACATCACATATCAGCTTAAAACCTGTTAAAATAAAACGTGACATTAATCAGCAAGATTTGAAATTTGTTGACCTCCATTTTGTCAAATTTGAGCAATTTTCAGTCACTTGAAGTTGTGGATCGCGTCAGCGAGACGCAACTTCAAGTGGGTGAAAATTCCAATTGAATAATTTGGCGGTTAAAGGGACATGCCCAGGTCTAGAATCATCAAAAAATCGGTGATATTATTTTATCTTAATAATATGACCATATGATGTAAACATGTCCATAGACTACAACTGCAAAAGTTTTTTTATTTTTGTGCTGCGCACCCTCCAGACATGTTTACATCATATGGTCATATTATCAAGTTAAAATAAAATCACCGATCTTTTTATGATTTTAGACCTGGGCATGTCCCTTCAAAGAGTTAAAGCGCTGAAATATCTTTTTATAATATCCCTATCACAAGAATTGTGAACATTTCCATTGAAAAGTCTGTCATAATCACATCAAGTGTGAAAGATTCATGGTAAAATGTCTCAAATGATAATGATAATGACACGGGGCTTAACATCAAACTTGTCAGTGGTGACTGGATTAGACGTGCGGAAGGACAAGAACATGCAACATCTACAGGTGATTTCGCATAGTCTACTGTCACAGTCATGGTATGTTTTCTCATTCATCCTATGTCACATGTTAATCCGGATCATAGCGCTGCATACAATTCGGCAGAGCAAGGAACAGCGTCCATATTTCATTATATATCCCGTGCTCACATTAAAGGGACTGGCCCAGGCTAAAATCATAAAAAAATCGGTGATTTTATTTTGGCTTCTTAATATCATTATATGATGTAAACATGTCCATAGACTAGAACTGCAAAAGTTTTTATTTTTTTCTGCTGCGCATGCACCAGTTAGACTAGATATAGAGACGAAATTCCCGTATTTCTAATTTTTGACATGGTTGTCAATAATTAGACATCAGGAATTTCCTCTCTATATCTAGCCTAACTGGTGAATGCGCAGCAGAATAAATTAAAAAATTTTGCAGTTCTAGTCTATGGACATGCTTACATCATATGGTCCTACTGAAAAGCCAAAAAAAAATCACTGATTTTTTGATGATTTTAGCCTGGGCCAGTCCCTTTAAACGACGAGGGGTATACTGCCGCGCAAAGCCAAAAGGCAGTATCTGCTTACTTTACAAGTAAGCTGATACTGCCTTTTGGCTTTGCAGAGCAGTATACCTGAGGAGCGTAAATTAAGTATGCATGCATTCATCCTACAATCTTAGAAAAAATGATCTGGTGGAAGATTTTGCCAATTAGAGTAGTGAGTTATGCTTTAACCCTTTAACCGCCAAATTATTCAATCTGAATTTTCACCCACCTGAAGTTGTGTCTCGCTGACGCGATCCACAACTTCAAGTGAGTGAAAATTATTCAGATTTGACAAAATGGAGGTCAACGGTTTTCAAATATTGCTGATTGATGTCACATTTTATCTTTAACATGTTTAAAAGGTGGTACATAATGTGCTAATAAAAATGATAACCCGAATATATGCGGCACCGGAGGGTTAACATAATTATGTCCTCTGTACGTACCTTTCTTTATTTACGCTAACCCTCACCCTACTGACCACGACTATTATCGTTTACAACCTGTTTTATTCGTCGTTCAAATCACTGATGTGCATGGGAATGAAATGTGTGTCTAAACATCAAGATTGTTAAATGTTTGGTCTCAAATTAAGCAAATAAGAGTAATTTTCAAACACTTGAAGTTGTGGGTCGCGGTAGCGAGGCACAACTTAAAGTGGGTGAAAATTTAAATAGATCAACTTAGGAGGACAAGGGTTAATTATGATTCAATATACCAAAGGTCCTTCAATATTTTTTTCCAAGAGGGGCTACTCCTCTATTACATGCATATACAATATAACACTCTATATTTACGTTAAATATGAGACAATTTAAGCAAAGATCCTTCATTATTTTTCTCGAGGAGAGTACACTCTATCACAGGCAATACAGTGTCAGACATATATCTCTGTCTGTGTCACTAACAGCGTCAATGTCAGTGTCAGCGTCAGAGTCAGTGGTGTAGCTGCTTTTTGTTATAGTGATTCAATAAAAAAACATCAACCCTTGCAATGGGCTTGCATCGAATAGAAGTGTTATAAAAATGAGGCATACACAAAAACTATCCAACAGGAGAAAGTGTAGATAAAATGTGGTCGTTGTAGATCTTAAAAAAAAACGATTCAAAGAAACGCTTTAAACATT
>OZ024915.1:43516450-43637429 GCA_964017125.1 Flabesymbios commensalis | reverse complement strand
ATATCAGTGATATATTTTGAACTATTAAACCACCACTCCTACCCCCCATAATAAAATAATTATATTGATCTTCAAGATCATCGTGTAACCTTGCGTTAATATATAATAAATAATAATAATAATAATAATAATAATAATAATAATAATAATAATAATTATAATAATAATAATAATAATAATAATAATAATAATAATAATAATAATAATAATAATAATAATAATAATAATAATAATAATAATAATAATAATAATAATAATAATGATAATAATAATAATAATAATAATAATAATAATAATAATAATAATAATAATAATAATAATAATAATAATAATAATAATAATAATAATAATAATAATAATAATAATAATAATAATAATAATAATAATAATAATAATAATAATAATAATAATAATAATAATAATAATAATAATAATAATAATAATAATAATAATAATAATAATAATAATAATAATGATAATAATAATAATAATAATAATAATAATAATAATAATAATAATAATAATAATAATAATAATAATAATAATAATAATAATAATAATAATAATAATAATAATAATAATAATAATAATAATAATAATAATAATAATAATAATAATAATAATAATAATAATAATAATAATAATAATAATAATAATAATAATAATAATAATAATAATAATAATAATAATAATGATGATAATAATAATAATAATAATAATAATAATAATAATAATAATAATAATAATAATAATAATAATAATAATAATAATAATAATAATAATAATAATAATAATAATAATAATAATAATAATAATAATAAATGCATATTGTAGGCAGCAATGTAGGGGAAGGGCGGGCAAAGGGGACCACTTAACGTTTCTCTTGTATTTCAGTAGAATATTCGTCGTTTTTCGAGCTACTTTAAAACCAATGACTGTTCTATGTAGGCTACATGCAATGTAGATACATATAGCAGACACAGTTGTTTCAGGGATACCTTATGTTAATTATAAGCCAAATAGATTTGGGCAAAGGGGGCCAGCGCATTGGGCAAGGGGGGGGGGGGCACCCCCACTTTGGGTACTTTTTTTTATTTTGATACACACGTGTACACCGAAGTGAGCTTAATAAGACAGATATGAAAAAACACCAACTCTCATTTATGTATATGGTGACATGCTTTGTTGGACATACTTCTAAGTAATATACTAAATACTTTCGTTCACTGGGATTAGATTGTAAAACATGCACCCATCGAAAGTTAGCGGGCAAAGGGGGCCATGCTGTATGGTCTTTGATTTGAATTGGCCTGGCCCCTTTCGCCCTGGCCCCCTTTGCCCAAGGGATAGAGGTGGGAAAATAAATCTATTATCTCTCCCCATAGTAATCTCCTGATTGAAGTAATGACTAGAAAACAAAGGCAATATAATGTACCACACAAAACAATGGATTTTCAGAAGAAATCACATAAATTAATCAAGATATTCATACAGATATAGAAGGTTATATTCATAAGATTGTTCATAACTATGACATCATTAATATTTCATACAACACGTTATAATTGAAAGATCATTGATGGCCCCCTTTGGCCGCCGGTCCACTTTGCCCCGCTCTCCCCTACACTTCATGTCTTTGAACAGATTGGAACAATGTAAATATGAACAAGCAATATGATCAACATACTGCTACAAACGCGAATACCTGAATTTTGAAACTTGCTGAGAGATAATGATTGAGATACCAAGATACTGCTAATAGATTATAATGAGATTCAAATTTTACGCTGGTTTTAATTAGCACGGTAATAATATATACTGCCATCACATTATATAATTGTTCTCCCGTGCTGAGGTAAACTTCACTTTCTCGAATATGAAACAAGCCTTTCCACACAAAAGAGTCGACAAAAAATGCTAGTTATCAGATTATTTGGACAACCAATTTATTTTTATTCTGAGCACAATGATACCTTTATCAACGTTTGACATAAATTAAACAGATGGCTACAGACTCAACACCAGTTGAGAAATCTTTCGCGGTTTTCTCATGACACACTTTTCACATCTATTTCAGTAAAGTATTATATGCAAAAAAAACTATAGTGCAAATTAAAGCGCACTCATTGCTTAAAAAATCCCAGCCAGCAACCAACTAGTCATCAATAATGCTAGTTTTAAGATATCAAATGGAGCGTCCCCTTGCATTGTTCACTTCCCAATGAACAAATTCTGACTAACGGGCCTTCTGACAAAAAAGCCTAACTCATTTTCTGACTAACGGGCCTTCTGACTAATGGGTCTTCTGACTAATGGGCCTTTTGACTAACAGACCTTCTGACTAAAGGGCGTTCTGACTAAAGGGCCTTCCGACTAACGGGCCTTCTGACCAAAAGAGGGTCACCGGCCTAACAATCAACCAGCATTGGGTCTATGTAAATATTTTGTTCTGGGCTGTGATCTTAGCAAACAAGGTATCCATGTCTGGTCAAGGTTTCATTAATATTATTTATTGTTGGGCCTGCACTGCAGACGTTGGACCAGTCTTAAACCAGCATGGAGATGTTTTCGGAATATAGAACCTTCGGAATATAGGACCTTCGGAATATAGAGCCTTCGGAATATAGGACCTTCGGAACATTGAACCTTCGGAACATAGAGCAGCCCCCTTCCAAGATATACCCTAAGTAACGTGCAAGCTTATATATATCCATATTGACTTAAAGTATGTTTCTAAATATCACATTTGTACATGCTACTTTTGCAGGATGTTAATTAAAGCGACAGGCCCAGGCTAAACTCATAAAAAAATCGGTGAATTTATTTTGGCTTCTTAATATGACCATATGATGTAAACATAGACTAGAACTGCGAAAGTTTTTTTATTTTTTTCTGCTGCGCATTTACCAGTTAGGCTAGATATAGAGACGAAATTCCCATATTTCTTATTTTTAACATGGTTGTCAATAATTAAAAAGTAAAAAACTTTTGCAGTTCTAGTCTATGGACATGTTTACAATCATCATATGGTCATTTTAAGAAGCCAAAATAAAATCACCGATTTAAAAAAAAAATTAGCCTGGGCCTGTCCCTTTAACGCCAAGTTCGTATTGCTATGGTTTCCCCAGGCATATTTTCAGTATATTTTCCAAAATTTTACATCCTGAAGCCTATAACGGAAAGCTGCAAGTAGTCATCAGGAATGAGTTCAGCATGCGAATATACAATTTAAATATGGTGCAAATGGTGCAAAAGATTCGGTCATTTGGTATTTCTGACTGATAAAAAAAAAATGATCGCCAATTTTTTTTTAAACATAATTATCATTTCGCAAATTAGTGATCATGATGAAAAAGAATATGGGATCAAATCGCTTTCATCCCTCCAAAAACACCTATCCCGTGTTTTTGCCGTAAGGAATCCTACTACCAGAACGTGGCTCGTTATCCCACCATTAAAATAGTCAAATGTGTTGAAAGGGTGTGGTTAGGAAACTGTTTTAAAATACTTTGCACCACTCGAATCTCTTAAGATATTTTGAGGTCATAGAAGACATATTTATGAGTATGAAACAACAGTCAGAAATGCTGTTGCAATTTGTGTGAGGTTTCGCCATTATTTGAAACACAGCGACCATTAAGCACGATTCACTGGCAATTATTTTAACTTGTCTCCTTGGTTCTTTTCTTAATTATATCCTGGACATTTAGGATTCTGGCCCACGAGGAAGACGAATTCAGGTATGTTTGCAATACATTGAGCCGATTTTTTGTCTATAGCACTCAAACAGCATGAAGCCGAGCCTCGGAGTTCGGGACTCCTGTTCTAGTTATCAATCATATTGTAAGAGAATCATTATTATCATATTATGATAGAATTAGTCAGTTATTCTTTGTGTGTGGTTTTGTGCCACACTTTCTTGGCTTATAAACATTTCAGAAACCGTGCTGTTTGTAGTTATTACGTCTGCTCAGAATATGAAGGGGTGTATCTGTCACTCTATATAGTGGCAGTTACACCTGTTCATGTCCGGGGATAAGATACATAGTGCATACTTCTGATCATATTGGAAAATAATTATTTTTATCATATTTTGATAAAATCAGTAAGTTATTTTTTGTGCTTGGTTTTGTGCCATACTTTCGTGTCTTATAAACGTTTCAAAAGCCGTACTGTCAGTAGTTATCACGTTTATATAGGATATGAAGGGGTGTGTCTGCCGCTCTACTAAGTAGCCTGGTTCACTTTTTTCAAAAAGAGCTCTATTTAACAATCGTTAAGGCATTTTTTAGTAGCTTATAGCTAGTATACAACGGTTTTAACACAATTCGGACCTGCTGAATCCGAATCTGCCGTACACCAAGCTGGATTTTGACTTGTAAGCCCTTAAAATGGCAAAAAACAAAATGGCATCCATTCGCGTCTGCAACTCAGCTACATTTCCCAGAGAAGGTATATTTCTTTTACAATATATATTTTTAGACTGAATAAAATTGTAGTATTTAATAAATTGTTATAAAATGCATCTGAAACATTTTTGTGGTAATTTTATCTGTTTACATATGCAAATGTGTACCGCCATTACATATAAATCAATAAAAGGCAATAAATGTGGAACCATTCATGGTACAGTCATAAATAATATGTCCACATCTATGTTTTCATAGTCACAGATTATAATTTTAACGCTTTCAAAGACATAGGAAGAATATTTGGTAATTCCGAGATTTAATGTGTATTCCACTGTAAACAAACGTGATTGAAAATGATGTATGTTCATAGTAAATTAATAAAAGCCCTATTTGTCCATTTTTACATGTTTTAGTAGCTCATAGTATATAGATATAGGCCGCTTTCCACACTACAGTATAGACCGGCTGAATCTGAATCTGCTCCATACCGGGCTCACTTTTACTGGTAAGTTGAAAAGGGACGATAAGGGGATAGCAATTAAGACGATAGCTGTGATTGTGAGTGTAATTGATGATTGTTGATGGTAAATTATTATCTTGCACTTATGTGTGTCCTATATCACTAATACAGCAAAACTGATAAATTACAGTATATTTAAAAAGATATTATCGAAAAAATATAATTAATATCTACCAACGTAGAAAGTTTCTTAACTTTATTCCACTAACACACAGGAACAATCAAGTAGACACTATTTAAGTATACTAGCAGTCTAGAGGCAATCCGTTTAATTTAAATCCAACAACATAATGGGACAATCAAGTAAATATGGCAAGCAAAGTGGATATAATCACATTCGTCGGGCAGTTTGTTTATTCTAGACCACAAAAAAACACTCTCATATATTCATACAGTTCCCTTGAAATTTGCAAATACCTGTGCACTTTAATTGCAACCACACTTCATAGATGCACATTATGTGGTGCACCAACATGCAACTCCATGCATGACTCTGGCACTGTACTAATGGCAGTGAAAGTAATACAGGTTTTAGTACGTCTCCTATCAACGTCCATCCTAGCGATGTTGGATCTGGAAGTAGTGGACTAAGATTTATAGCTTGCAGTTATACTAACGATTGGTAATGGGCTCTCTTGACCATGTTGACGTGAAAACTGAAATCGTCACTAGTGGGTGGCAATAGATCAGGACTGGTATCTATTTTGAACAAATGGGCCCGAGCCATATGTGGTCACATCACAAACTTTATATACTTTGCATATGAACAATTCGGCATTTACAATAGCTACAGTAAGTGATTCCTGTCCAAGACCAAATATCAAGTCACTATACTTAAATAATAGAATAATATCAAGGGTCGTCTTCTTGCCATGACCACACATATAGGAAGTTGTATCAAAGCCCGTCAGAGCATGATCTGGCACACGGAACTTCCTGCCGTGTGGCTCCAAACCACGTGCCATGATAATCTGTCTGATGGGAAGATACATTGGTCTTTTATGTGTTCCTGCTTTAATCCAAATACTTTGTGATATTATGCTATCTACGTGAGCTAAAAGCAGAAGTACTGCAAGCAGATACTACTAGCATGTCTGGCTCAGATGAAGCGCAGTGTATTATTATACGAGTGTCACTCTCTTCATGAGAACATCTCAGTTGTGTGGTGTCAACTGAAGAGTCATTGCATTTAAAATATTCTTCAAGCAGGAATCCACCCCAACTACTACAATCGTATCTACTGGAGCTCGCTGGATAATCTCCTCAGACAAGAATAAGGCCTGGTCAGCCTTTTGTTTGGAAAAGAATGAAAACCTTGCCAATCATGAGGTAAAGGAACGTCTCGATATTCCTGCGTATGGGTGCAACACGGCTCCTCCTATTTCTAGTACCTGGCTTAAAAGATAGCTTATTGTATCTGTCGAATACATCCATGTGATTGTAATATCTACCTGATGCATAAATGTAATTGTCAAATATATCTGTTAGATCACCAAATTATGATGCATTCTGTGGTTTACCCAAGGTAACCACAAGAGCTTGACCATCGATAATTAGGGTTGATTGCTCAGAAATTTGTAAACTTTCTGGACAATTCACAGCTTTGTTAAATGCGGCTGTCAGTACTGATTTTTGTCCAACTCGCAAACTCTTATCCATCTCAAACAAGGATAAAGGCACAGGAAGGAGCTCATGACTGAGAAGTTACTAATAAGTTAATTTTTGACCAGCTTCTAATGCAATGACAAGTCGCTGAAGGGCGGATCCATCTACTTGTACTGTATTGTCATTTGAAGTAGGCCTACATTGTTTTTGAAGAACATTGTTTATATAAAGACTACCAAACGTAAGTGCTTTGCATTTTTTTAATGGATCCGGAAACGGTCTACTCGGCCTCCCACAATCCTCTATGATTAATCTGTTTTACACGAATGTCACTAACTGCATATGCCTTTGGCTACAATATTTCATATTATGTTACAGGGCAGTTTATCTACATTAAATACATAAAACCTTGTCAATTGATCTTTGACTTGTTGTACATCAAGTGAATCTCTATTCCGCCTGCAGATTCTTTGTGTGATAAGCCATCATCAAGGGACATACCATATAGCAATTTCGTGTTGATAGCTATTTCAATACAGAGATTGAAAGAAAGTGCCAATCGGCTAAGGCAGTTATCGTCTATGTTATCTCGAATATACCTCCCCTCTTTCACCTGTACAATTAGGCCACTCTTGTGCCTGATCAGGTTCCTTATTCTGTGTATTTCATCTGGTAATTGATTCATATCAGCCAAACATATAGCTCCCACCTTGCATAATTCGTATCATCATACCTATGAAAAAACGGTAGCATAAAAATGAAATGAATCGGGCTTTATGCTACCTTTGTGCATATATAGGCTAAACTGGGAATACGGTAGCATGGAACGTAATGCAAGCAAATGCAGGTCCCATATTACATCTCTTTGAGCTCGGATCAACATTCAACAACACTTTTACCATCTGAAGATAATCCCACCAAAACATAAAATTAGGATCTGAGCGATGACTGTTGACAAAATGCGATAAGATGTTGCAGAATTTATCTTCTGAGAGAACCCTAATATAAGCGTGTCATAATCTTCTACATTTTTTAAGCCATTTTTCATAACAATGTCTTCATTTTGAATACATTTTAAAAGTTGTGGTAGAGTTATCTGCCACAGGGCCTATGAAGTAATTTCATGTGCACAGACGACAGCTTTTGAAAAATCTTTGCCAGCCATTACATTTTTAGCTGTATTCTGTCCCATCAACTTGCATTCTGTCCACACTTCGTGTAGCTCTGTTGACTGCATATGTTGACCCAATATTTTTATATATATAAGGAACTCCTGATATGCAGCTGTAGACCACTTGAGCATCATTATAAGCTTACAATATAAAGATTCGTCCACTGTTAGGACTACATATGCTTTCCCTAATTTATCGAATTTACACCTCTGGACCCAATGTTGAGTGTATCTACATCATTTGCTGGAGCTGGGATAAGAGGCATATGATTTCTGTAGGATTCACATCAGAATGTTTTTGGTTAGGGGGGGGGGGGGGGGGAGGGGCTGGCTCCACCCAATACGTGGTGTATCTGAAGTGTGACGCTTCCAGATAAATGCAAACTCTTTTGCAGTAGCGTTTATAGATATTAAAAAAAGCAAAAATACAAAATATGTCTGTAAAAGCAAGATGACATTGGATTTAAGAAAATATATGCATCTAAAAATGTTCATTGACCATGAAAATATTTGCATAGACACTGCATTCATCCCGCTAATATGAGTGGTTGAGTAGTTATAACGATATATACAAATCACGCTAATGGCGGCATAAATTTGCATATTTAGTAAAAAAATGAAAGAAATTAAAAATTACTACGGCATTCTTAGATCATTTTGATGTTAATAAGACTATCAAACAGAGCAAAATTGATAATGTATATTAGTATTCCATAAAAAATACAGTTTTTTCTTGCTCAAATGGCGGCCATTTTGTTTTTTTAAAATTCAATGCCTAAAAGTGAAAATCCAGCTTGGTATACAGCGGATTCGATTCAGCAGGTCCGAATTGTGTAAAAACCGTGGTCGAGAATAAGCTACTAAAAAATACCTTAACAATTTGAATTTAATGGAAATGGAACCAGACTAAAGTGGCACATGCACTAGTTTATGTCTGGGAATAGGATGTATCATTTCTATAAATCACGTTTGTCTTATAATTCTTATTAATCATATTCTAATGGAAGCATTATCTAATCATCACTATTAGCTTTAAAAGTATCAAAGCATTCATTAAAAATATTTATTATCATAGATAAAATATTGCATGTTCTTTAAAATTTACCTTCATAATCAAACACATAATCAAACTGTCTGTCTGTCTGTCTGTCCCGCCCGCCCGTCCGTCCGTCCGTCCGTCGGTCGGTCGGTCGGTCTGTCTGTCTGTCTGTCTGTCTGTCTGTCTGTCTGTCTGTCTGTCTGTCTGTCTGTCTGTCTGTCTGTCTGTCTGTCTGTCTGTCTGTCTGTCTGTCTGTCTGTCTGTCTGTCTGTCTGTCTGTCTGTCTGTCTGTCTGTCTGTCTGTCTGTCTGTCTGTCTGTCTGTCTGTCTGTCTGTCTGTCTGTCTGTCTGTCTGTCTGTCTGTCCGTCCGTCCGTCCGTCCGTCCGTCCGTCCGTCCGTCCGTCCGTCCGTCCGTCCGTCCGTCCGTCCGTCCGTCCGTCCGTCCGTCCGTCCGTCCGTCCGTCCGTCCGTCCGTCCGTCCGTCCGTCCGTCCGTCCGTCCGTCCGTCCGTCCGTCCGTCCGTCCGTCCGTCCGTCCGTCCGTCCGTCCGTCCGTCCGTCCGTCCGTCCGTCCGTCCGTCCGTCCGTCCGTCCGTCCGTCCGTCCGTCCGTCCGTCTGTCTGTCTGTCTGTCTGTCTGTCTGTCTGTCTGTCTGTCTGTCTGTCTGTCTGTCTGTCTGTCTGTCTGTCTGATTCAATACATGGAGGTGTGTACGGGAGTCAAGTGGACATCTCGCGTAACCTCTCTGGTCACAAGGATGAAAAATAGGACCACGACCGGTGAGTCTAAACTTTCTGCGATACGACCGACAAGCTCGCCACTTTGAAACTATGACAAGCTCTCGCCACTTTCAAATTGTTACATCCCTCCGCTGCAATAACTGCTTAAGGCTTTACTGCCTTTTGGTTTTGCAGAATAGTATAGTTTAGTACTGTGGTAGTTTATAACAACCATTCGAAGCGCGAGAATTAACGTAATTTCACACATTGAACATGATCAATATTAAAGAATCAGTTTATCTGTACATCCAACAAATGAATGATAATGAGGTGTCACACAACCAGTTCACTCCCACAAATAAGACTTATATGTATTATCGCAATATTACCAAAACACACAAAGTCAGTTTTGAGAAGATATATTTATTTGAACATTACTGAAATTAGTTAATTCCAGATAAAACATGAGATATCTCTGCAAGCTCTAACACATTAATTAATTACCTTCAAGACGTACAGCTATAAAAAAAACATGCTAAAAGATCGACGAGAAGCAATGTGTAACTGATCTCTGCAGCACCAATCTGTTCTTAAAATTAAGATCATCCTAACTTTCTCTCATTCCCATTAGAAAAGTTAAGATGCTTCTAACTTTTCTAATGGAACTAAGAGAAAGCTAGGAGAATCTTACTTCATTTGTGATTCTTAGTGAGTTTGGCCCGAGATACACAACATAACTTTGATACATCATAGCGAGACAATAAATGTAATGGGTTAATACATTTTGTGAATAGGGGCCTTATATATCCGTGTGAATGTCATACTAGGCCTATGGTTCCTGGTTTCTCCACTCACTGTACGAGATCGTGTCGTCAATGTAATGCCTATAATTGTAGTACCCGGCGGTGTACGTGTCGTCCGCCTCTCCCATCATATTGGCAGCAGCACATCTGTAAGCGGAATGCATCAGGTCTCTGGCGGGTTGGTGGACATCCACATGGGCTTTCATGTCGCCTGGACCCCAGGGATCCTCTGTGACGTTCTGCCACACAGTCACACAGTGTATTGCTCACCAGGTGTCAGTAGAGTCTGCCCTCCCGCGTTTAATCTGTAAAGTCTCACCTCTGGTGTGGGCTGGCCGTAGACTTGGCATTCCAAACTCATCTGAAATACAACACACAGATGGTGACATCACATCAACCTTCTCGGCACCCGGCTGGGTCTTCTGATTTTTATTCACTTGAGGTGTGAATTGCTGTCGCAATTCACACCTCAAGGTGAATCAAAATGTCACGATTTTTACAAAATACCCGCGTATAATATATCGGATGAAAGCTGAGAATGAAATTATTGTGATACAGTTTACCGTTTCATAATCAATGAATTATATTTAAATATGCCCAGTGTTACGTCAATGAGGCGAAATCACTCATTGGATTAATTAATCAATATATCACGTGGCTTTTATAACAACAGCAATGCAACAAGGTCAATAATATTACCAAAGCCACCAGAAACCTCCAAGGTAAGTGCCATATCAAGATGGCTTTTGAATTTGGAATGACAAAGCGTTTCTATGGACCTTAAATTCTTACCATTTCCTTGGTCCAGTTCACAAGTCTTATGTAAGGTTCTGGTGTCCTAAAGTTATATAAATAAATGATTTCAGCTCCTAGCTCAGTCCCTGCATACATTGTGGAACATGTGTAGCTGTAATCACTGGGCTTGCTCAGCTGAACGCTAATGGTTGTGGTGGTTCTGATGGAGTCGCCAGAGGTCGTATGAGTGGTCCTAATCGCGTGAGTTTCGTCTTCTGTGACGTCCTTCCAATTCTGAAGGATTTCTGTTGTCAGGGCTACATCAGCCACAGCTTCGCATACCATAGTCATCTGCGGAAAATAAATTGTTTTATTATATATATAATTATGGAAAATTTACCATTGAATATTGCCAATACATTTTTACTTATATCTCCGAGCTCGACCAGCACATCGTCACCTTGGATATGAAAGGATGTATACTTTAAACAATATAGGTTCTTTAACGTTGAGCCACCATCTGCGATGCTGTTTCAGTGCCTAAATTTTATCATCAACTGAAAAATAACTAGAACCGGCCTTAGTCTGTTTGAGTTTTATAGACAAAAATCGGCTTAATGCTTTCTAAACATAACTTACAGTGTATTGGTCGTCCTCATGGGCCAGAATTTTAAATGTTAAGGATATAATCAGAGATTGTTCATTAATAAAATCTCTGATATAATTAAGAAATTGGAAGAACCAAGGAGACAAGTTTAATGTTTATTCCTTCTACTATCATTGCCGGTGCTGGCCAACATTCCTTCAAAACTTGCCTACGCTGTACCTCGTACAGAGGATGTAGGCCTACCCACCAAATTCTGGTTCAATGTTTGGCCAGCGTCGCAGCCCATTGCTGGTTCAATGCCGGTCAAACGTCTATGACGCTGTCCCAACATTAATCCATCACTGGGTCTGCTCTATACTTTGCGCAAACACGTGGCATTCACCCAATAATGTTTCAATGTTGCCCCAGAGTCTTCGACGCTGGCCTGAAATTGAAACAGCATTGGGTGATTGAATCGTGTTTTCTGACTGCTGCTGGGTGACTATGCGCGTGAGGCTTTCCATCCCGGCGTCCAATCAAAATCCTTTAAGCTCTCGTAAAGGTATATTTTTTCTGAACACTCTCTTAACCTAGGGACCTCATACGTTATATTGGACATGTTCACAAGGACTGTACAGAAATGTCAACCGTTTCCCACACACATCACCACTCTGTCCCCTAAATGGAACACAAACTCAGGCAAAATAAACTTAATAGGCTGCCTGCCTATGGCCGGGCCTAACCAGCTCCCTTCATATTTAAGCAACATGACCAACGACCACGACCTAGATATTCACCCATATCTCTCACGCCACAAAAAATAATTACGCTTGCCCAGAACAAATCACGAATTCACAAGGAAATGTATCCGATATAGGGCAATAGAAAAAACAATAAATACTTCAAACCATATTATCGAAATGGGAAACACGCATAGCCTACACGGTTTTATGACCTATTTTAGGAAAATAACTATTGATCAATATGAGTCATTGTGCAGACTAAGCAATTGTTACGTTTGTCATACATGTAGTAGGTGATTAGTTAAATGTATCTTTTTATAGATGCTTCGAATATATGTATAGGAACAAGGTCTATCGTCCTGTGATATTTCGAAACTAATTAATTAAAAATACAAATATATCATATAATTTTATTGCTGTATTAATCCCGATTGTCATAGCTTTTATATTGCTCTGTAATTATTCTTTTTGTTTTTTATACATGTATTATTATTTTGAAAAATAAATTCGAGTCGATTTATATTGATCTGCACAATTTTATTATAATTATCATATTGTATGCCATATTTTCTAAGCATAATAATAATGTCATAACTTATGTAATGCTACGTTAGAAATTGTATATTTATTTAACACCAATAAATAATAAGCTACTTAATTTGTTTAGTGTACTTATGAATGATTAAATTTGTTCTTATTATTCTTTTGTATAAATGAATATATCAAATATAGTGATGTATAGTGGTCGTAGACCAATAGCATACGTATTTAAATGAAGCGGAAAGAGCGAACTAAGATATTTGTGATGATTTCAAGTTTCAAAAAACCCATTAGCCTCCATGGTTCATAAAAAAACATTTAGCGTTGTAAAGGTTAACCCACAATGTAATACTTGCCTGATCATCCTCATCCCAAGATAGGACCTTAAACATCAGGACTTCAGGAGGGTTGATGAACATCAGTGTTTTATCTACAGACGCCATGGAATCGCCATCTGATCCTTGGCAAGTATACGTAGCAGACATTGCAGGAGGGTTCTGCATATACCACCTGGTCTCCACGAAACCAACTGAATCGTATGTTCTGGTTTCTATATTCTCTGTGACTAGCTGATCGTTGTAATATACACGCGCCTCTGCGGCTGGGCTTCCCCAGGCCAGACATATCAGCTGAACGGGCTGATTAGCTCGGAATCCCAGTTGATCACCTTCGACGGAGTGCTGATCTGACACAACATCCACCGTGATAGTGTCTGTGAGGTAAGCATCTCCCTCAGGCTGAAGCTCTACAGTCAGCACCACGTTATCAGATCGGGATTGAGCGAAACACGTTATCACACCCTTATATTGTCCACTGTCAACCACGCTGGCTCGTAGTGTGAGAGCTGCGACATTAAAGCCATCAGATGCCTGAGACACCAGCTCATTGCTGAACAGTTTGTCCGGCCTCGATTCATCTCGTTCATAAGAGAAAGTAGAGAATATATTCACCACCTCACCATCAACCACTGCAGGGTTACCATGGTAGCATTCACCATAGAAGTATGCAAGTATACGAGGATTTTCTGGTATTCCAAGTACAATATTAATATCAATGGTGTCTCCTGAGCGCACAGTGATCTTTGGCTCCGGAATGGATATGACTCGTAGTAGTTCTTGGTTTAGGTAGAGTGTGTACACACCGGGTGATGTCTCCTCTGGATCTATCCCTTGTAGAGACCCTCTGTTACACTTCACGCTTTGGGTGATGGATCCATCTTCACTGGAAACCTCCAGGAGGAACTCTTCTGGCCCTGGGTAAGTGTTACCTTCCACCAGGAACAAATGGTAGCCATTTGTACGTGATAGCGTTACGGTGCCGTGATATCGCCCAGCTCTGTGTTCTATAGAACTGACCACTTCAAAAGCAGGATCGTCTGAATCAAGAAGAGAAAAATCTAAATTATTCACTGGGTGAAATAAGGTCTGAGTCTTAAATGGATGTGTCCCCAAATTTCAAGAAGGTAAAATTACTCATTTTTGAGAAGAATAATGTGTCATAGGGGCCTACTCTTGCTTGACAAACACACAGTTTACAATAAACCGTGATTTTGGTAATTAAATATGGCTGAAAAGAATTACATGTATAGTCATGCCTTGCGCAGGAAGGAAATAAATGTAATTGGATTTTTTTTTCAACTGTTCAAGCACGATAGTTTAGTTCGAGCAGTGCATGTACACAATTAGCTCCCACTGAAGCCATCCGAGCCGCTGTTCGCAAAGCGAAGGGCTATCGCCCACTCGGGAGGTCCAACTTGGGGCTGGTACACAATATAATCTCAGCTGTTCCTTTTGCACTTTGCAATCAGAAATGGTGATAATTATATTTAAAAACTACCCAATACGATGTAAATTCACAGGAGCCTGGCGGAGCTGTACGTTATTGAGCTGTAATTTACTCACATTTTCTGCCATGAGAAAAAACTGGGTGGTGGCTATAGCAGAATTAAATACGTTTTTAATCTGCATATTTTGAAAGGCAATGTCACCATTGAATAAACATGATAAATGTAAGTTTTATGACAGTAAGTGGTAATTATTTTTTTTACATATATATGTATATAATAAAGGAAATACTCGATATAGGCTTACACAGTCAGCGTGGATTGTTAGATCACAGCTTCTTATGACATTTAAAACTTTTAGCGTCTATTCACATTTATCACTGAAGATTACTACATTTAGCAGTCCCACACATGTCTATTCAATCACCTAATTCCCATAAATATAGTCTTGGTTTACATAACGGTGGAAAGCATCGTGGTTATTATTGCTTACCTGCAACAGGAACATAGAAAGGTTGGCTCTCGTACCCCAGGATTTGTTTCACGTTCATCACAATCGGGATCTCGGCACTCAGCGTCACCGTGATTGACGTGGGCCTGTGATGTCTGTCAATGGACGAAGAAAACGTGGCCGTCTCAAAAGTCAGCAGAGATGCACTTATCTGTGGAAAGAAGCAACAATGATGTAGAAATGAATTAATGCGTCTTTCGGTCCCTTTTGTTCAGATACAAGCTAATACTGTGCTTGGGGTGGTGCAATTAATTCTATGACACTCCGCACCAAACACAGGATTTCGAATTTGAGCGCTTGTGGTGCGAGGTAGAGCACGCAAATACTATAGAGCGGGGAACGAACACACAAGCTCCGGCGTGACAGCGTTCAACAGCTGCTACATTATGCAAACCATTAACTTCTAGTTTGTATTCCGAATAAACGTATGTTTGTTACTTGGCTGCAGCTCCGATTAGGAAGTATTAGATCGCCGATTTTCATAAAATTCTTACCAAAATGATCCGGTCATTGTATGCTCGTTTCTCGAATGGGGAAAAAACTGCAAAATGATGAAGCTCTACAGGTTAATGTGAAGTCTAACATAGTGAGTTGCATGTTTATCATTGTATTTCACAATAATTTGACAGTTCATCAGATATCTTAGTGCACTGGTACAGGGCAGTACATTATCTAAACTTCTAGAGATGAACATTTTTGATTAAATATACATCAGTATGTTGTAAAGCTTAGTGTACTTTTATGTATTTTATATATTTGTGAAAAATATGTTTTTCTCCGTCCCTGTCAAAATATTATTTTAACAAGGCATCTATGTAAAATAACAAGTATTCAATGAGGAACAGCATACAACTCACACAAAATGTGTGGGGTGAAAATCACGCTGAAAGTGCCAAATTACTTTATTGGAATTTTCACCCACTTGAAGTTGTGTCTCCCTGACGCAATCCACAACTTCAAGCGAGTGAAAAGTACTCAGGTTTGACAAAATGGAAGTCAACTATTTTTAAATATTGCTGATTCATGTCACATTTTATCTTTGACATTTTTAAAAGGTGTGACTCAATATTTGATAAAGAAATGAAAAACCGTATAAAATTTCGACCGGCAATTAACCCTTAGAGTAGAGCGCGGGGATCGAATTAAGAAGTCAAAATCTGACGTCTGTAGACGTCAAAATCTGACGTCTGTAGACGTCAGATTCTGACACCTAAAGTCGAACCCCGCACTGTGATAATTAAAGTATGTATAATGGCCGTATACCATAACATAGTTATTGAAATGAAGCGGAAAGAGTTAACTAAGATATTTATGATGGTTTCAAATTGAAAAAACCTTTGGTCTCCATGGTTTACCTACATTATGTGATCGCTAAGGGTTAAAGAGTTAAAATATAAGACAAAATACTTTGACTCACAGCTGACCACTGCAATACTCCGAATAAGACACAAAGATGAGCGGCTACTTTCCCTGTGGTATTCACTCCCGCCATGATGATGGTGTGCTCAACAATGACAATATCATATAGCATCCCGTTACTGGATAGATAGTTGTCTGCTAATGACAGTGACCTTTCCATCCGTGACCTTTGTTGGATAACCCAAACTCTTTAAACCCCAGAAGTTATTTATACCCTCTGCCTGCTAATCACGACTATAGTCGTTTTAAGTCTGTTTTATTTGCCGATTGAATGACTTTTTCCTGGGACTTGACATGAGTGTTTAAACATCAAGATTTGCAAATGTTTGTACCTCAAATTGAACAAATCTGAACACTATAGATGTCAGATTCTGACGTTTAAATCGATCCCCGAGCTGAAAGGGTTAATGTAAGGCCAGCGTCATAGTAGGTCAATCAAAAAATCTTTTCAGAAAGGGAGGTGCCATTCCCCATCCCACATGGCGCCTCTCAGCTCAGTTCTCCTGAGTATTTTACGGTCGTTACAAGTTTTATTATTTGATTTCCCGGGTTGATTTTCTATATGATTCTGTGAGGGAACGAGTGGCACTGCGCTAGGAGTGAAGGGTTATTGTGGAAGCATTGCGCGATTATGTAGTGAGTTGTCATAGCATACCCTGTCTGCGTTCTAGAAAGGGACCCTGGAAATAAGCCTGGTTAATAGTAACGTATAGGCTACGGGCAGCCTGTCTGGGATGTATCCTGGCGCAGAAATAATTATAGCAATCTATGTCCTGTTTGAAATCGTGTTGTCATCATATTAAACATGTCATGCCAACCGGTATGCTGTATTATGTACTGCTATATATATATATTTATAGTGCAGGCCGGGGTCCACCCCATGTTCCCCAAGATCTATGTCCCCTGGTTCATTCTCCCTCAAACTACCCTGTTTCCCCAAGTCTATGTTATCTGATTACCTGCACCCGTATTCTCGTACAAGTTACAATATATCGTAGGCTTCTGATTGGTCGAGATGGCCATCTCGACCAATCAGAAACCTACGATATATCGTAACTTGTACGAGAATACGGGCCCAAGTCTATGTTCCCCAAACCAACCCCCATATGTTATTTTCTATGTCTATGTTCTCCCAAGTTTACACCCCCCCCCCAGGCTTTGTTCCTCCAATTCAGCGGTCCATTCTGTGGAACGACTCTATAGATACTCTAGCTATAGACTTGTTTCATTGAAAGCGAACCCTTACAACGCTGAGATATTTATGTATAAACCGTGGAGACCAACGATTTTTTCAATTTGAAGTCACCACAATAATTCATAATTATTAGCTTTTTCCCCTTCATTTAAATACCTATGTGTTATGGCTCCACGATTATTATAATTTTTGAATTCGTTCAGCGCGGGGACCGACTTTCGACTGCAGAATCTTACGTCTATAAAATGGCGATAAAGCAATGTAAATAAAGCAATATTCATTCGTCCCAATTGTAGTGTGTTTTGGCACGGAGAATATAGAACTGGGGGACTTATACCTAGGGGAAAATAATATGTCGTTTAATTGATAAGACCAAATCTTTCAACGATAGTCTTATTTCGTGTAAAATACGGTGGTCATACAGGTTTTTTAGTTAGTACAATGGGAAATTTCAAAGAGAAATACAATGAGTAGAAAGGCTCAGGATAAACGCGGTTATTGCTTGAGCTCAAAATGGTTCAAACATAATAAACATAATAACTACACAGTCAGTCATAATGACTACACCGTCAGGTGTAATCTGGATAGTAATCCGGATCATCCATAAATATTACTGGATTTTTCCTCGTCCCGAGGCACACATCTGATAAACGTGTTATTCAAATCCGATTATTACTTTGTGAGACAAACAGACAAACAAACCAACCAACACGACCAAACGAGACATACAAACGAAAAAAAAACAAGAGGACAAAAAACAAAACCTCTATTAGCGGAGGTAAATGTGAATAGTAGTTAGATTCTACATTTTTTTAACAGATTCCCATTTAATATGCAATGTGTTATTTTAGATGGGTGTGTATTAAGCTCTGTGTGTGTTTATAATATATATATATATTCACTTATTTCTCATGACGGCCAAATCGCTAGTATACTATCTAAATAAGGAACCTAATTTTGCCTTACGTGTTTTCTGTCACCATTTATCCACCACACAAATTGGAAGGTGACCAGTCAAAATGTATTGTCTCCTTTTTTCATTCACCAGATGTCGCTATTGGCGTGAAAATTGTATAATGATTGCTAATTTCTTAAGTTATGATATATACATACACATATTTATTTTTAATTTCCATATATTATGTACATGTTGAAAATGACATGTACAATGAAAAACATAGATGTAGACACATAATGATCTGGTTCGAAAATTGGAGCATCTAGTACTTACATATGTTAATTTATCTTAATGTAGCCTATGCTAATTGTGTGAATATTTTGGACCGATGGCAGTATCTCTCGATTCATATTTTTTTTATATCAATGTTACATTTATAATTATTGTTTCATTATTAATAATGACCGACCGACCGACCGACCGACCGACCGACCGACCGACCGACCGACCGACCGACCGACCGACCGACCGACCGACCGACCGACCGACCGACCGACCGACCGACCGACCGACCGACCGACCGACCGACCGACCGACCGACCGACCGACCGACCGACCGACCGACCGACCGACCGACCGACCGACCGACCGACCGACCGACCGTCCGGCCGGCCGTCCGTCCGGCCGACCGATCTGGGAAATTGCTTGATTGATTGATTGATTGATTGATTGATTGATTGATTGATTGATTGATTGATTGATTGATTGATTGATTGATTGATTGATTGATTGATTGATTGATTGATTGATTGATTGATTGATTGATTGATTGATTGATTGATTGATTGATTGATTGATTGATTGATTGATTGATTGATTGATTGATTGATTGATTGATTGGTCTCGGTTGCTCGTTTGTTCGTTTGTTCGAGCATTTGTTTAAAATCACGATTTTAAAATTCTGCCATAATAATTACAACTAGTCTTTGAAAAGCGCAGTGTCATTGTTATGCTTACCCACTGCGCACACGACGTTGTTCCAGCGTTGAATCAACGCGTTGATGCAACGTCGCAACAACATCAGTCGTAATATTATTGTCGCCCGCTTTTGGCGGTTCATGTGTTCACCATTTGATACCAGCCCCCTTTTTTGTCGCCTGGAAGTTAAAGGGTCCTATCCGCACACTCTAATGAGTGGCATGCCATAGGACCTTATTATATCTAGGCGACCTTATGTTCTTGGTTAAAAATGCGATACAAACACGTGTATTTTGAGTAAACTTTTAGTATTATTATGACCATTTCTAACTATATAATATAGGGGTCTATCGCAGGTAGATTTTTGAAAATGAGGTTATATTTTAGGAAGATCTAAGAAATCGTAAATCTGCATCAAAACTTCTCCAAGAACTGTGGTGGTTGGCGGTTGCAAGACACAACTTAAAAAAATGGTGGGAAGTTCAAGCTATAAACTTCACGCTCTACAAATCATCAACATTGATCCGGGTTTTCTGCCAACGTCTCGGATACTGGCCCAACGTTAAATCGATATTGGTCTAGTATGTATGAGTGTTTGCTGAACCTAGGAAACACGAGGCATTCACCCGATGCTGTTTCCATGTTGGCCCACCGTCTTCGACGCTGGCCCAACATGGAAACAGCATCGGGTGAATGTCCCTTGTTGCCTGGGAATGAGGTGCCGCAATACTAATACATACAGAGATTATTTTATGTACCGTAGCACTAAGTAAAGTATGCAGAGTCAGCTAGATGTGAAATCGGGATTGAGCCACCGCATTGTTACAATCATATTTTCCGTGGGAATGCATAATGTTGCGGTCCATAAAGTCGGGATCGGGGGGGGGGGTGGGTTTGGTATTAGATCATTGACGTTATACTATACTTATATGCTGCAGTGTGATATGCACAATCTCAAGCAATAATACAGAGCAGTGAGGCGTATCTGCAAAGCAAAAAGGCAGTTTCTGCTCACTTGTAAAGTAAGCAGATACTGGCATTTGGCTTTGCGCGGCGGTTTAGCTACATGGCGCTCGTCATTGAGCCACTATACTAGGATTGTTAAATGCAATCCACTGAAGCGAGACCATGTATCACTGCTACGGGGTTTATTCGAGGTTGGGCCAGCGTTTATGACATTGAACCGACATTGAATTCATGCTGAAAAATCACTGGCAAAGTAGACCATGGTACTAATATAAGTGTTAGCATTCAACTCAGCTATATTACTCTGTAAAGCAGTATCTGCTCACTTTAAGAGTAAGCAGATATTTGCCTTTTAGCTTTGCATGACAGTAGGCCTTTATACATCGCTCTTTGTCATGAGATTATAATCATGATAATGGTATAGATATTCCCCAGCGAGCACTTGCCACTCACCCGATGTCGATTCAATGCTGGCCCACCGTCTGCGACGCTGGCCCAACATTGGTCGAATTGTCTCCTGTGAGCTGGGATAAGTTTTCGCATACATGAATCTCACCGAGTCTGTGGATTCAATAGTTAACCCTTTAACCGCCGGTGCCACATATATTCGGGTTTTCATTTGTTATCAGCACTTTAAGTACCACCTTTTAAACATGCTAAAGATAAAATGTGACATCAATCTGCAATATTTGAAAACAGTTGACCTCCATATTGTCAAATCTGAATAATTTTCACTCACTTGAAGTTGTGGATCGCGTCAGCGAGACACAACTTCAAGTGGGTGAAAATTCAGATGGCATAATTTGGGTTAATTAAAGGGTTAATAGAAAATGTGTAAATCAAGTATGTGAGTGAGTATTGTCAACCGAACCTATTTAACTCGTCTCCAGAACATTCACTCGTCCGTGCAAAGGCAGACAGCAGTAACTGTTTACTTTCCAAGTAAGCAGTTACTGCTGCTTGTCATTGCACGACAGTATTGTCATGACAGTATAACCACGATAACGGTAAAACTATGTCTAGACATGAATACATTTGAGTACTCCTTCTTTTTTACATGAAAATGCACTGATGTTTGAGTACCACTGAGTGGCGTTGAATGATTTACCTTTACGGGTGACTACCACTCCCAGGTGCAGTAAACTTTGCGATTTTACCGTAATGTTAAAAATTCGCGAATATATTTCTATTGTGATTCGATATTGTGTCACATAGATTTCTGGTCGCATATGTCAAAATTCCAAACACAATAGATTCTCGCTTGCGAAATTCGCTTTGTGATGTGTCATGAGCTAGCTCGGTATATAATTATTTTCGCGAATTTTGTACTATTCCACTCATTAATTTTCACTATTTACGGTATCAACACACGCATCGGGCGATGTGTATGAGGCATACTTAATCTAACCTGGCAGTATTCCACGAGAATATATCTTCAAGGAATACAGCCAAAAGCCACGTGCTTCAACGAATGTACACATTATGAACCGATCCAAGGTATAATCCGCAGTTATGTAACTAAATACACAGCACTGATACAATATATCGCATTGGATATTTGACGCTGCAGACGCCTAGTCACTAGTTGACTCTAAGAAAGGACATGTGTGCCTGCACTGGCCAGTGTTGACTGGGGCGTCGAGAGGTGAGTTAATATAATATTTTTATATCAGGCTTTAACGGTTAATATTAACCTAATATTAACCCTTAAAACGCTGAAATAGTTTTTGTAGAAACCATGGAGACAAAAGATTTTTTTGCAATTTCAAATCATCATGAATGTCTTAGTTAGCTCTTCCCGCTTTATTTGAATACATTTGTTATGGGTCTATACGGCCATTATAAATAGTTTTGCTGTTACAGTGCGGGAATCGACTTTAGACGTCAGAATCTGACTTCCACAGACGTCAAATTCTGACGACTGCTGGCCCGCCATCAACCCAACATTCATGATTGGGTCAACGTCTCGTGTGGCAAGCGGCAAACGGCAAACGGATATTATTTAGAATTTAGATATTTTTATTTCGATTTATTGCACTATTCTATTGCGTGAAGCCAAAATGCAGTAACGTTCAAGTAGAGCAATTCCACTGCTTTTTGGTGTGCGCGACGGTGTTATACTGCTCTGCAAAAGGCAAAAGGCAATATCAATTAAATTCGATTCAATTCGTTTATTATACTGACAAGTACAAAATACAACAGAAACAACAAATATAATCAGATTAATTTCAGTATCCTTTTTTCCCAAATTCAATTGTTTTATTATACTGACAAGTACAAAGTTTAAGTACAAAAAGTGCAAAAAGTACAAAAAGTATCAGATTAGTTGTAAATTAAGCAGCTACTGCCTTTTAGGTTGGCACGACAGCATAGTACGGCCTACACAATATTATCATTGCCAACTAAACCAATATTAACCCTTTCAGTGCGGGGACCATCTCTAGACGTCAGAATTTGACGTCTATAGACGTCAGACTCTGACGTCTAAGGACGGTCCCCGCACTAAAAGAATTAAACAAATTATAATGGCCGTAAACCCATGACATTAGGTATTCAAATGAAGCGGAGAAAGCTAACTAAGACCAAGGAGTCAGTGTTTCTATATTCCTTGCTAAGACATTGATGATGATTTCATATAGGGCCTAAACAAAAACTATTTGGTCTCCACGGTTTATATGGAGATATTTCAGCGTTGTAAGGATTAAAGTCGTTTAGTCGTTTCATGTAAGCTTACTCAGCCCATTATGGTTGTATTTCTATAAGGAGATAAACGTAATTGAAAACCTTAAAACCACATATCGCTGCAACATCACATTAACAGCGTTGCTGCTTGCGAACCGTGACTTGAGCTGGATGAAACCTTCTTGGACATATATGTGTCTAGAACAGGCGACTTGTAAAGAGTAGGCCTGTTGCATGCAGTAAACCCTTTAGGAAATTTTGTGTTTTTTTTGTATTTTATGTGTTGTTTTCATGTATCCAAATGTTTCAAAAAAAATCAAAAAATCAATAGGGGGTGGGTGGGTGGCGTCTGACCAATCCGAGTTTTTCTCGGATTTTTGGATTTTTTTTAACCTGACAAAACCCCTTAGCCATTAGGCACCGATATTTCTTATTTACCAAATATTGCCGTCAATTGTGTTGGTTAAAAAAAAACGATATAGGTGGCGGTATATACAGTAACATTATTGTGCATAATAATACATGGAGCTATAATATTTATTATATACAATCAGTTTTATCTTGGTAATTTAGCTCGAGATGACTGTACTGCCGTGTGAAGCCAAAAGGCAGTATCTTCTCACATTAAAAGCAAGGATATACTGCGACAATGTAATCTTGGCATGCTAACAAACATCTCCGGGCTAACATTATGGTGACTGAACCCATCAATCACGAGACGTTGAACCCCTTGGAAACGTCTTCCAACAAAAGGAGACATCCCAGCAAACACAAAACATTTGTATAACATTTGTATAATGTTGGACCAACGTCGAAGACGTTGGGCCGACGTTATACAAACGTTGTACAAATGTTTTGTGTTTGCTGGGATGGCCTAGTGTTATAGCTTCGTTCCACCAACAGAATGCCTCACGTTGACTGGGTTACATAATTCATAGACAGTACCCCACTGAACACAAGACGCTGTTCCAACGCTGGGTTAATGTTGTGCCACCGTCTACAAAACTGACCCGACATGATACCAGGATTGGGTGAACAGTTCGTGTTTGTTGCCAATCAGAAAAACAGATACTTGGACATACGATGCATTCCGTATTAAACATACAAGGTATAATTTCAACTTTTCAGCGGCCGGCCCCGATGGCTCATTCGTATCGACTGGGGCTTGTAACTGGTACCAGGTTTGAATCCCGTTCGGGCCGGATATTTGTCATCGTGGTTGTGTATATACAGTGCTCCAAACTGTTCAAAGGCCTGTAGCGTACATTGCTGCCTATGGTACTGTGGACTATAAATAACCCTTGAAGTCATTCGAAATAAGCGGCATAGTCCCGGCTTCGGACTTCCTTCTGTCTCAATATTTCCATGATTGTGCAGAAAGCGACGTAAAGCAATATTCATATATAATATTCAACTTTTCAGTATACATATTAGACCTATTCCAGAAGAGTGGAAATCGCCAATGTGTTACTTTTAATAGGGTGGAAATTTCTACTTGACAATAATTATTGGTAATTTTTACATGACAATAATCATGATAATTAGTATCAATTAAGCTATGCTTTTAATGCAGTCAATTTGGATAATGATTGTCCGGTCGCGCACGAAACGGCTAGAAAATGACTCAACAATCTCTGTATAACGTGCAGTATCAAATGGATTTTCCACTCAGTGCCCCGTGCGAAAACATCCGATGAAACATTTTTATTTTTTGCAACACCGGTGCAGTCCAAAAATTATCAATGTCGTGATATAACAATATAAGAACACTCTGAGATATATTCCGGGATAAATTTCAGATAAAAATGCCAAAATCCAAGATTTGATAATAAAGTATGCCTTATCCCAGAAAACAGAACGTTGAGCCAATGCTGCTTCAATGCAATTTTACCTATTTCAAGCCTGAATTTACCATTGTCATCTTCATCCACTACAAGCAACGAATTGCTATCGCAATTATCGTCTTGTAGTACATGTAGTAGATGAAGATGACTTGAAGTGTGTGACAAATGAAAATTATATCGTTATTGTTAAAACAGTTTCATGGAAATTGTCGTCCCAAAACCCCTAGGTGTAGGAAATTAGGTCATTACAAGATCACTTCAAGATGACTTGAAGTGGGTGACAAATGAAAAAAAATATCGATATTTTTAAAACAGTTTCAAGAAAATTTTCGTCTCAAAACCCCTAGGTGTAGGAAATTAAGTCATTATTCAGGGTCCGTATTCTCGTACAAGTTACGATATATCGTAGGCTTCGAATTGGTCGAGATGGCCATCTCGACCAATCAGAAGCCTACGATTTATCGTAACTTGTACGAAAATATGGACCCAGAAATAAGCATTCTTTGATATATCCTAAGGCTTTAAAGCGTCTTTCTCGTCAAACTCAAGAGATAAATATCAGATCGAGAAACCAAGTCTGGTTTGTGACGACAACGGAGAAAGTCAGATGCATCAAACTATCATCTTCCCTACAGCAAGGCTAAGCTTCTCGAGGTCGCTGACCGAGGTCTTCCACCTCGAGAAGATTATGACTTTCTGTAGGGAAGACACAGACTGTGAACTCCATCTTTACCCGAAGAACCGTCACCTGCCAGGGTTTCTTGCCAGGAGACTGATTAGAAGACTAATTGGGTGCGTGGCTCACACCTACTGCGCCGCGCAAAGGCAGAGAGCGGTAACTGCTCACTTGAAAAGTCAGCAGTTACCGCTGTTTTCCTGGGCTGACTCCTGCCGTACAATACTGGCTGATTACTGGTTTGCCTGTTTCACAACTGTATAATTATTCCATGTTGGGTTGTCCGTGATGGTGCCAGCGCTTCACACTTTGAGACAATCATGGTTTAACGTTAAGCTGGAGAGTGCTTTGTTGACCATTAAAGCGCTGAAATAGTTTCGTATAAATTATGGGAACCAAAAGGTTTTTTCCAATTTGAAATCATCATAAATGTGTTAGTTAGCTCTTTCTGATTCATTTGAATACCTATGTTATGAATCTACGGCCATTATAAATAGCTTTTTCAAAAATTTAGTATCTAAATATTTTGTTCGTTCATGGCAAAATTGGGGACAATATGATAAATAGTGGTATTCATCGACAATGTCTTTGCGACAATGTTGACATATACGCATGTCCCCTAGTATATTTTCATGGCATCCGATCTCAATAGGTAAACAATGATTTCGGAACCTGAATTTTGTTAAATATTTGCGTAACTCTTCAGGAAATTCAATTAGGTATTTCTAAAAGCCGAATATGTTTTTAAAAGTCCTATAGTTTGTACATTTTCGATTTTGAGAAATACCTTCGTGCCATCTTTAAATAAATTGATCTCTTAATCGTATTTTGATTATACCTTTTCAAGCTCACTTTTGTTATATACTAGTAGTACATAAAGGTACAAGATCACTGGACCACGACAACAACCCAAGCGAAACTCCACTGTCGGTGTATTAGAACTAGACCAAAGTTTAATTACATTATCATGATCATACCCAGCAACCACGATACATTGCCCCAATGCTGGGGGAATGTTGGCACATCGTCTTCGACGCTGGCCCAACATCCCTCCAACAATGGGACACTGTATCATGCTTGCTGGAAAGCATAACACTTCTAGCACGATACATTGAAACAATGTTGTTCTAATGTTGGGCCAGCGTCGAAGACGTTGGGCCAACGTTAGAAAAACATTGTTTCAGTGTATCATGTTTGCCGGGAACAAGTCTATGCACTGTTAACCCTTTAAGCCCTCACGGTGCATTAACGCATCATTTAAATTCTCGACAACAGACCTAATTTTCCTACAACTAGGGGTTTTAGAATTAAAATTTCCATGAAACTGGTTTACCAATACATGGCAAATTTCTTTGATTTTTCACCCACTTCAACTCACCTTCATCCACTACAAGTCGAGAATTGCGACAGCAATTCGCGGCTTGTAGTGGATGAAGATGACAATGATAAATTCAGGCTTGAAATGGTTATAGGTTCATCCCAAAAGTTTACAAAGCATTGCTGGTTGATTTTGACCTCCACTATTAATTATTATAATCTATGGCAGCTTCATGTAGCTGAACACAAGTTCAGTTACAAAAGTTTATTTGATGTACACGCTAACTTGTCTGTGAGGAGTAGATTTAAAAAACACTCAAACTCTGTAATTTAACCCTTAAAGCGCTGAAATATTTTTGTATAAACCACAGAGATCAAAGGGTTTTTCCAACTGCTTATATTGCTATGCACGCGTTCCCGTAAAAAGTGTGGAGTGTATTCAAATGTGTGGTGGGTATATACCAATTTATTGTACCCTTGAATATGAAAGGGTGTATCTGTCACTTTGTAAAGTGGCAGATACACTCTTTCATATCCAAAGGGACGTTATAAAGGGCGATGTATTTGCTCTCCCAACACTTATGCCCTGACGATAAAGGTCACATCACAAAAGAGCCGTTCATGTATACTCTTGTCGGAATAAGCACACTGCACAATTACACCGCTCTCTGAAATGCAGCGCTACCGTACAAACAAATATTTGTGACCTGTAAAAAATAAAACGATAGTTTACGGCTATAATAATTGACAGATTGCGCGATCGATCGGATATATCGGGTGGTATCTGCCACAAGTGGCAGGTCCCACCCATTATGTCCAAATAACTCCTATGGTCTCACTCATAAATATTCAGTATTGTGGGGAGCCTCTGTGCCCGAGAGGTAGCGTGCTCGGCCTCAGACCGCCAGGGCGCGATTTTCGAATCCTGTTTCTGGAGGACAGTGTCTTCTCATTGGTCTCAGTATCCCCAGGAGGTTATCCTGGCCAAGTTTAGCCTATATGTGCACAACGGTGGCGTAAAACCCCATTCATTCATTCATTCATTCATTCATTCATTCATTCATTCATTCATTCATTCATTCATTCATTCATTCATTCATTCATTCATATGGTCGGTGGAGCTCTACTGAGCGAGAATGTAACTCTATTGTATTGTATTGTATTGTATTGTATTGTATTGGAATGTATTGTATTGTATTGTATTGTATTGTATTGTATTGTATTGTATTGTATTGTATTGTATTGTGTTGTGTTGTGTTGTGTTGTGTTGTGTTGTGTTGTGTTGTGTTGCGTTGCGTTGCGTTGCGTTGCGTTGCGTTGCGTTGCGTTGCGTTGCGTTGCGTTGCGTTGCGTTGCGTTGCGTTGCGTTGCGTTGCGTTGCGTTGCGTTGCGTTGCGTCGCATCCCATCGCACTGCACTGCACTGCATTGCATTGCATTGCACTGCATTGCATTGCATTGCATTGTACCCAAGTACAGTATTTTAAATTAAAGCTCAGAACCTCCTTATTTATTATCGGTACCTAAATGGAAATATACCTTCTCATTTTTTAACTTTGATAATTAATAAAAATCCACATAATTACACTTGAAACCAAGATCTTTTTTATCGACATTCTTATAAAAAATGAATTTGTAAAAAAATGGATTACATATCGTATTGTAACTACTATTAGCAGTTGTCCTTATATTATAAAAGATCAATTATATACACACAGTCTCTCCGGTTTAATGATCTACATGATACGGTTTTTTTTATTGAAAGTTATTTAAATAACTGTAATTTGGTCAATTGTTTTGTTTTCTCGTATGAACACATAATGGCTAATAATGAACACATTATTGCTAATTAGCTACATTTGCTTTCATTTGTTCATGTATTTTTTTAAGTCAAATATTTCAATACATATCTATATATATTTTAGGTGGCGTCTACGCTAGCGACCTAAAGTCTATGTTGTAGAAGTCTCTTGGTTTTCCGCAATTGTTTTTTGTTCATGTTGTTTCTTTGGATGATGTAGAAAATCGAATAAATTTGTCTGAGTCTGAGTCTACAATGTTGTTTCAACAGCACACCGTTAAAACAACATTGAGCTTTATCGTGATGGATTTACCGTTTCTCACTCGATGAATTTTATTCGAAATATGCCATGCGATGCGATGCGTATTATGTGACGAGGGGGCTTAAAGGGTTCCTATTATTCTGGTAATATAATAGAGAATCAGGCCAATGCAAAGTGTCATTATTAGATCATAACAGCTTCACCCCCCGGGAATATTAAAGGACCTTTTAAGATCCAAGCATTTATTGATGAGGTGCCTCCGCCTACACGACTGCGATATAATTCATGAGCAGCTTTCTGTTTGCCGAAGTCAACAAAAAAACTCCGACATGTCTATCTTGCTTCCACGCTACCATTTTTAAATGATGTTTAGAGATTGTTCAATTGAAATCACACAAATCATTGACGTTTAGAATGTTTATATAATGGGTTGAAAAAGAATTCGTGTTAAAAATAACTGTGCGTTGGCTACTAATAACGCAACCTATTATAGACTTCAAAGGGTGTTGAAGCTCCAATTGAACATGTATTAGGCCTACTAGTAAGCAAAGCCAAAAGGCAGTAACTGCTCCCTTTTCAAGTGAGCAGTTACTGCCTTTTGACTTTGCATGACAGCATAAGGTCGCACATGACGTCAACTCGTTATGTTCAAGCACACAGCACACTACCTGCGTGCGGGGCCAACGTCGCGGATTTCAGCCCAGCATTGGCCCGGCGTTGGGCTGACAGGACAATGTGAGGATAGCACGGATCTGGACGCGGACAATCCCGCATGCATTTTTCATGGCACATTTCGCCCGCGGCCTTGCAGTGCTGTAAACCGCGATATTTCGCTTTCTCTGACAGTTCGCGAATTCACACGAATTAAGCTTTTGACGATTTAATCCTGTAACCGCCAAGTTATTTAGTTGGAATTTTCTCCCACTTGAAGTTGCGTTTCGCTGACGCGATTCACAAGAACAAAAATGGAAGTCAACGATTTTGAAATCTTTTTGATTCATGTCACGTTTTGTCTTTATCATGGTAAAAAAATGAAAAAAACGCGAATAATTGTAGCCGGCATTTAACCCTTTAACCGCCAAATTATTTAATTTGAATTTTCACCCACTTGAAGTTGTGTCTCGCTGACGCGATCCACAACTTCAAGTGAGTGAAAATTATTCAGATTTGACAAAATGGCGGTCAACTCTTTTCAAATCTTGCTGGTTGATGTCACATTTTATCTGTACCATAGGCTTATTTTAAATGTGGTACTTAATGTTCTAATAAAAAAAAAGCCGAATATATGCGGCACCGGCGGTTAAAGGGTTAAGGGATGTGTCTACTTCATATTATAACGAAGCCCCCCCCCCCCCCTCCCTCAGACCATGGGTATCTATAAATTTATTTTAGCAAACTTGTCCACACGTATCACCAGTACGACTGCGTAGCCTACTTAGGCAAAAAACTTCGACCATGTATGGATGTTGGAGCGGCCACATAAATATTTCGGGGGAGATCCGCTCATATAGGCTATCTTTGAATTATCAGCAACGATATATTTCATTCGGCAACCAGTCAGCTTGCTGTGCGCCATTGTTTATATCTGCACGCTGAACAAGGATTACGTACCTTGTTGTGCATAGTGATTGGTGTCAGTGCGAAAGTAACCCAAAATCTCAACATGGATCAACATGGCATGGTCTTAACATGATAAAAAATAGCTTCATTATCTTTCATTATGTTGTGTCGTAAGGAATTGAGAGACGGATATGACATTCAACAGTAGACAAAGTAATTACGGGCTCATGAGAATGATTACTAGCCCTTATATTAACCCTTTAACCGCCGGTGCCGCATATATTCGGGTTTTCATTTTTTATTAGCACATAAGGTACCACGAGCGGGGGCCCTAGGGTAGTGGTTAGCACCGCTGCCTTTCACGCCAGAGTTCGGGGTTCGGTTCCCGGTCTCGGCGGTTTGAAAAAAACAAAAAATGTTTCTTCCCCATCCACGTGTGAAAGTCAGTATTATGGGGAGCCTCCGCGACCGAGAGGTAGCGTGCTCGGCCTCAGACCGCCAGGGCTCGAATTTCGAATCCTGTGTCTGGAGGAAAGTGTCATCTCAATCATCATACCATCCCCAGGAGGTTCTCCTGGCCCATTTTAGCCTATATGTGCACAAAGGTGGCCTAAAGCCCGATTCATTTCATTTTTATAAGGTACCACATTTTAAATATGTTAAAGATAAAATGTGACATCAACCAGCAAGATTTGAAAAAAAGTTGACTTCCATTTTGTCAAATCTGAATAAGTTTCACTCACTTGAAGTTGTGGATCGCGTCAGCGAGACACACCTTCAAGTGGGTGAAAATTCAGATTGAATAATTTGGCGGTTAAAGGGTTAAAGTGCTCCCTTAAAAACAAAAATTCAACCACTTAAAAAGTAACTGCTCACTGCCTTCGCAGAGTAGCGGTGAACATAATTCGCTTTGCTCACATGCGCGTATATGAAGACGAAATTCTCGAAACAAATATACTGGAATATTTCACCCTGTGCGGTTTTTCACGTCGATCGGGGTCTATGACAATCCAGTTGATCACGAGCAGGGAATTGGCGAGAGGGTGTGCCCCCCCCCCCCCCCACCAGGAATCCCCTGCAGACGTCATTTTCACCTTGCGCTGTTCACTCTTGACGAAGACCTGCCCACAGGCCGCCGGCTGCAGCGTTGTAAAAGCGTCCCCGCGTTGGCCCAACGCTGTACAGCAAAAGCGGCGTATCACCTGTTGTGGATATTAACTTATTAATCTGATACACATTAGGCCTATGTCTGTAGCTCGTCCGTGCTGGACTTTATCACAGTTCGAGTGGATTATAATAACTGGAGGATCCGAGAAAGTCAGAGATACGACTCGAGTGTAAAATACATCGACGGGGAGCGTCGTTTCGACGCTGGGCCAACGTCGCAGACGTTGGACCTGCGTTAAAACTGCGTTACACCATTGCCCTCTGCGGCACTTGAGCTGAGGACACAGCCAATGACGCACAGACCATTTCCAGCGTGACTTTAACGTGAGCGATCCTGACCTTCTGTATTTCTGGGGGACTGTCTTGCAGGAATTTACCACACGGGACTACTCAAACAGAGCGCGTCGATCCGCGGTGTGGACTGTTTGCGGACGCCTTTTCAGGAGAAGGACGTGTTTGACTGGTGTGTGGACTCTGCCGAAAGACCGTGTTCGATTAGCAGTCCGATTACACCTGCGTCTAATATAGCTGGCAGGGCCCGATGGGAGTACACTGTCGCCTTTGCGAGCAGGTGAGTGTATATATGACTGATACATACTCCAGCAAACACAAAATATCATTTGTATATCATTTGTACAATGTTGGCCCAACGTCGAGGACGTTGGGCCAACATTGTGCAAATAATATACAAATATTTTGCCTTTGCTGGGACGGCATTTTTGCGACTGCTTTTAAAATAAATTTAGTATGTTCTGTCAAATATATCGTCTATTAGAATAATGTTACATGGATACAGATCAACTGAAAAATAGATTTGAGCAAACAATATATGTGTAGTGAGTTCCTACCATAGATAAAGCGTACACGTTTGCAGTACATGTACCACACCGTGAAATCGTATATAAGCTAGTAATGGGGGATTTAGTGGAGCATATATTTATGTACAGCCCTATCGCGATTCAAAAATAAAAAACCTTTTCATTGCTTGGCTGGGTTATTGATTTTGGATTATCGCGAATGTAGAACGGATCCAGCGATATTTACACAAGGTATAGCCTCCCATCACATTACCCGAATTAGCACAGTTTTAGAGATATTTCAAATTGTGTAGTCCCGTTGGTGGCAGTGCAACAGGGGCTTGCATATTACAACTGTTTCAAATAAAATTATTGTCCAATTTGGAATGCTGCAGGTGGTCCATGAGAGTTACTACGTACAGTATAGCGATCTTGTGTAGTGTCCAATATTTATTGATCCTCTCAGTTCATGTTTCCGTTTTTCCGTCGTCGATTTCGATTTGTTTTAATTTTCAGTCCCTTGAAGTTGTGGATCGCTCAGGTTCAGGTGATCGAAAATTATCGGGTTTAATCGGGTCTAACGAAGATGATGTAGTAACAGTGTTCAGGTGTTAGCCAAATGAGGTTTAACTGTTTATTGACGAACAAATCAACTGAAAATGTTAATCACACCGAAGTCAACCTTTGAGTAGGATCACTCAAAGGCTGATTAAATGTTGCGTGTATCTTATACTTCTCCAATCAGGTGCATAAATACATGAACGACACCAAGCTCTATTGTGTATTCAATGAATTAACCCTTTCAAGCCTGAGTTTACCATAGTCAACTTCATCCACTACAAGCCGCGAATTGCTGTCGCAATTATCGACTTGTAGTGGATGAAGATGATTTGAAGTGGGTGGAAAATTTAAGAAAATTGCCATGTAATGGTAAACCAGTTTCATGGAAATTTTCGTTCTAAAACCCTTTATTGTAGGAAAATTGGGTCTGTTTTCAGGGATGTAAAATGATGCTTTAATGCATCGTGAGGACTTAAGGGGTTAAGGGTTCCCATGGTGTAGCTTATTTTAGTCCATTGAATCAAATACATATTATCATTATATTTATCCGGCATGCGGAGCAAAACCATAACCATGGTAACCTTGAATTTATGGTCGACCAAAAATACCGTTTTAAAAAATAAGCAGTGATTGCTGTATTCTTATTCCTCTGTCTTTAGGAACACATATACTGCAAAGGTGAAGAACAGTTACTTCATGAAAAGTTTTTTGAAAAGTATACAGTTCCGGTGGTATTTTCATTTGCATCCATGGTACAGTTACGACGTTTTACCATGTTTACCTTGACACGGCAATATTATGTGGCCCAGATCAAGGTTGGAGCATTAAACTTTCACCACTGCCTTTAGAACCGTACATTATTTACACAGGAACGCCATCCCGGCGATTCCATCCTGCTGTGATATCGTGTTGTGTCGTTGCTTTGATCATTTTTTTCCACATGTTTCATCACTGTTCAAGTAAATGGACGTTGTTAAGCACAAGGGAACCAACCCACATGACCATAAAAAATGAGATTTTGTTTTATGACGTCGCCAGTACACCAGTTGTCATTAAAAAAATTGACCGAGACGATTAAGCGAAATTTCACGCCGCCTAGCGAGTTGGGACCAAACCACAAACGACAAATGGGCCATTCTGAGTTTTGCACAACAGAACCAACCCACACATGAAAATGCTAAAAGCTGTAAAATATGTTCAGATTATTCTAAAAACATGAAAAAGTAGCAGTATGATATCTTGTTGTCAATTATGGAATATATGTTCATGAAATTATGTGTCCGTAACAAGTAATTATTCGATACATATTTCCTGATAAATCATTTTGCTATTTGTGGGTTGGTTCTCTTTACCGTAAATTAACAATGGTAATTATTGTTAGTTATTTGAAAAGTATTTTATTTGTACAAAAAGTAACATTAACTATATTTTTAGTGATCCTCATCTATTTTATTAATACATTGTTCTATTTCAAACATGATATGTCCCATTACCATCCTTAGTAGTAGATAAATAACTACCATTTGCCACCTTATGTGGTTTGGTTCCCTTGTGTAAAACGATATTTTTGCTCCAGGTTCCAGTGATTTATAGTCAGATGTTGACCTTATGTGTTGAAAGCAATTATATTTCTAATGTTCATGTAACCTTTGTCGCAATGTGTGTTTTGACAGTAAGACATCACATAAGCCTAATAGATTTAAAAAGAGCTTGAACTACAAAGATGGTGTGTTTATTATTTGAGTATTGAATGTTCGTCTTTTAATTACGTTATTCTGACAAAGAAATAGGAAAGATGAAGTGTTCTGTATACATTTTAGCATTAAATATGTGTTTTATTGCATTCTTCTGACAGCAAGATCTGGAGGACCGAGTGTTTAATATTTTAGTATAAGACTTAGCCGTTTTATATATATTTACTGTTACTACCATCACATTCCTAGCGACATGGGGATGTGCAAGTGATTTTTTAAAGATGCTACCAAAATTCAAAATGGCCGCCATAGGTCAACTCCAATTTTTTTTGTGGGCGCAAAAACTCTAAAACTTAAAGTCAGAAATTATTCAAATTTTACTACCACATTCCCCACGATATGGAGATGTGCAGGTGATTTGTTCAAGGTTCTACTGAAATTCCAAATGGCCGCCACGGATCAACTTCAATTTTTTGTGGGCGCAAAAACTCAAAAAAATTAGTTTGATCATTTTTTTCTAGCAACATGGGGATGTGCAAGTGATTTTTTTAAGATGCTACCAGAATTCAAAATGGTCGCCAGAGGTCAACAAAAAAATTGTTGTGGGTGCAAAAACTTAAAGTCAGAAATTATTCAAATTTTACTATAACATTCCCCGCGATATGGAGATGTGCAGGTGATTTTTGCAAGGTTTTATTGAAATTCAAAATGGCCGCCACAGATCAATGTCCATTGTTTAGGGGCGCAAAAACTAAAACAATAGTCAGAAATTATTCACATTTTACAATCATATTCCCCACGATATGGAGATGTGCAGGTGATTTTTTCAAGGTTTTGCTGATATTCAAAATGGCCGCCACGGATCTACTTCAATTTTTTTGTGAGCACAAAAATTAAAAAACTTTGTCAGAGAAATTATTCAAATTTAGCTATGACATTCCCCACGATATAGAGATGTGCAGGTGATTTTTTCAAGGTTTTACAGAAATTCAAAATGGCCGCCACAGATCAACTTCAATTTTTTTGTGGGAGCGAAAGCTCAAAAACTAAAAGTCAGAAACTATTCAAATTTTAAATCACATTCCCCACGATATGTAGATGTGCAGGTGATTTTTTTTTGGATGAACTTCATATTTTTTTGTGGATGCAAAAACTCAACAATTAAAATCAGAGATAATTCACATTTTAAAATCACATTACCCATCATCTGGAAATGTGCAGGTGATTTTACTAAAATTTAAAATGCCCACCACAAGTCGACTTTTTTAATATTTGTGACCGCACAAACTCTAACCTAATTTATGGCGGTGGATGATATAGGACTTAATGCAGTCCTCTTGTTTTATATAGGTCTACAGAGACCGGGGCAGATCCAGAATTTTGAAAAAGGGGAGGGGATCCGATGAAAAATCAGTTGTCCTCCAATCAAAACAAATACATAATTATAAGTAACCTATCAACCAATTTTTTTTTCGGCTTAAATTTTGGCAAATAATGATGCTTTCGTCAAAGTAGTTCTTGAAAGGGGGGTCAGGACAACCCCCCTTGACCCCCCTCTGGATCTGCCACTGTAGATACGCCTTATTATATTATTGTTGAGAAGAGCGAAAATCTAGCCAACCATGGAGGAGACGTTGGTGTGAAGTCTTGAAACAGGTCGTTTTGCTTCATCAGCATTTTTCACACAATGACAGAAAATGAGTCAAATACGCAAAATTTCGTCATATAATACGTACACGTTACATCTATACTGAAAATTATTCCATTTCCAATGTTCTCATCATAATGCAGGGACAGATGTATATGGTCTGAAAATGAGAAACTCCTTGAGGCATGGGCATTAATGCATCGGATCGACACGGGATCAATATAAAAATGTTGGTTGGTTCCATTGTCCAAAATTGGAATAGGCGATTCATCATTTTTAACAACAGAACCACAACCATTAGAACGCCTGCACCACACACGCTATCATCAGCACAATCATAAAAATGTTCCATAGAGTACATGTTTAAACAACTATTCTAATAATTCCATGCAAGCAGCTCTCATTATTAACACAGCATCTCAAGTTTCAAGTTCATTTTACAGAAAATGACTTCCTTGTGGGTTGGTTCCCTTGTGCTTAATAACGTCCAAATATTAGTAGGGCTACCCCTTGTCCCGTTGATAGAATGTTTTTTTTTCAAAAACAAACAATATTTTTCTGTTCTTACAACACTTCTCTTTTTCGGTCCACAAAATAAATTACGCCACCAAAAGTTCGTCTCCAAGCATTTAAAGCTGTAGGACACTCTATGTATATTTCTGGTTTTAGTTGTACCCCAGTTCCAGTTGCCTCTAATATCTCTGTAATCAGCGTGGTGCTTTCTGGGTACAGATCTGTCCCGCTGTTCGTACACAGTGGACGACTCCTTTAACAGACAACAGTGATAGGATAACAAGCGTTAGGACAAATCATTTTGGTTCAGACCTGGTTGTGCTGCGCCTCCAAGCTCTGTTCAACAAGGATTTAAGCGCTGTACCATTTTTCTGTCGTAGTGTAAAAATGGAACGAAATCGCATGAGAGACGAGGCCACAGGTGCTTTGAAAAACTAATAATTAGAAAATAGGTCTGCAAGCAAGAGGCATTGGACTCGCATTGGTTCAGCGTCTGAGACGTTGGTCCAATATTGAAAGCATGTTGGTCTGACGTCCATCAATTGCTGGAATGCCTCATCATGTTCATACTAGTCATTTTAGTTCAGCGACAGGGCCCGTATTCTCGCACAAGTTACGATACATCGTAGGCTTCGGATTGGTCGACCAATCCGAAGCCTACGATATGTAGTAACTTGTTCGAGAATACGGCGGTACGAGCGGTAGAAGGTCACCTCTTTGAAACGATGCCTCCAATTCGTCTCCCAGTGAAAGCATCATCAATTATTTGGTATTGTTACATGCCCCATAACAGTAATCCACGCAAACCTGGGTTCACAATCCATGGGATATTAGCACGACGATGGTCCAATATAGGGTCAAAATCTGTGACGTTGGCCATACATTGAGCCTCCTCTTTAACGTATTATTATCGCTGTTGCAGTCTGTTATCATACAACGTCTATTAAAAAAATGTATTTCAATACATTTTGTTTTCCTTGTCATGGATTTTTTTCCTGTACATCATATTTTGAAGAAGTCCATTTATTTGCTCAATAACTGAATAAGCACTGTACAGTCATCCTGGCAACACTGTCCTTTTGACCAAAAAACAGTATCTGATTACTTTACAAGTAAGCAGATACTGCTTTTTAGCTTTGCAAAGCAGTGCAGATACTACTCTGGTTCGCAAAACTAAGAGTAAGTATCTACTCAAGTAATACACTTGTATTGTAAGCAGATACTACCTTCTGGCTTTGCAAGGCAAGGCATGTTCTTGTTCACGATAAAATATCTCCTCATCAGAGGAGGGGAGGGATTTTTTTACTAATCGTCGTTATTCATTTCCAAAATCTAACATTGCATCGTTTACGGTACATTCAGTACTCGCATGTTATGTCCGATATAACCCATAGGATGTTCATTATGGTGATACGCTGTGCTTCCTGCGTGTCCGGCTGGTGATAGCCTCATCAAAAGAATAGACCACGCGGACTGAATATCGATATGAAGTCACAAATAAAAAATTTGGGATGTCACATCAATTTTCAGAAACAAGGACATAAAAAATGATTTTTACATGTACACATATTAGCTGATAAATAAATTGTAACCATTACACGTAAGTCAATGTCACAGGATGTCGATTAGGATGTTCAAAAACCTCTGGTAAACGAATCGTGCCCAGGACAATTTAATTATTTGTCATATTGGGTAATGACCGTTAAGCCATATTGACTGGCAGATAAATTATAGAAACTACATGCAAACACTGTAAATAATACTATGTCATTGTCATTGCATGTTTACCACTGGCAAACAAATCGTGGTAAGCATAGTAGGCTTAAATACGTGTAATATAAATCATGTCTAATTATCATATAATCTACATAAACAACAAACAAGCTAATTGTGGCGATTAACCTACATGTGAAACACATGTCACAATTTTTTAAATGTGTGATCATCAAGCAATGTACAGAAACTATTGACAAATGGATCATTACAGTGATAAAAGTGATAATTATGAAGACGTCAGATGAATAACGGAAACTCTATTTAAGCCTACTACAATACGATATAATTAACAAGATTTAGCTTCCCAGTCATTTGAGCGTTTATTATGCCCACCATCTGACTATTCTCAGCCAGAATGTGTTGTTTTTCAAAATTAAAAGCGACGTTTCGATACCAAGATCTTACCATGTGTATATGAAATTAGGCCAAACATCAACAAAGGGTTTATTTGGAAATAATAATGCTTGAGACAAAAATTGTTGTATTAATAGAAGTGTATGTTACTAATGACCAGTGCTCGGACAAGTTCAATAATGGCTAAAAAAAATCAAAATGGCCGATTTATTGCGATTTTACGTCAATAATTTCCCCTTGTGGGCGCGATAACTTGAAAAGTTTTTCATGAATCCTCTTCAAATTTGTTAGGCACGTTACTAATAAGCAGTTCCCGGACAAATTTAAAAATGTCTGAACAAAAATTCAAAATTGTCGATTTATTGCGATTTATCTCATTTTACGTCAATAATTTGACCTTGTGGGCGGGATAACATGAAAAGTTTTTGATGTATCCTTCCCAAATTTGTTATGCGTGTTGCTAATGACCAGTTTTCGGACAAGTTCAATAATTGCTAAAAAAGAAATAAAATGGCCGATTTATTAAGATTTTTTGCATTTTACGTCAATAATTTGATTTTGTGGGCGCAATAACTTCAAGTTCAATAATGGCGGCGGGCTATTGTCGAGTGTGCAGCTTGTTTTAAATCTGAATATTTTTTTGTGAATCGCGTCAGCGAGACACAGCCGTGGGTGTAAATTCAAATTAAATGATTTTTGGGTTAAAGGTTTCAATCTTGGCTAGATGAGAATATTTGATCTATACGTACAGTTATCATGGTTATCAGGATTCTATTACAGTGGTTTTGTCCGTGGGAACGTTCGCAGTAGGACAACTGAAAACTGGCATCAGGACGTTGAGAAGAATAGGGATATCTACACTGTATGCATGTGATTGGATTTTACTTTCCATTGCTCAGCAGACACGAGACGTTGAGCCAATGCCGATTTAATGCTGGCCCACCGTCTACACAATGAACCAAAATTAAAACAGCATTGGCTGCTTTCTGGAATATAATGTTGGATGAGAGAAGATGAAACGTCTCTGCAGCCGAATGCAGCGTATCTGCCTCGAATCCACCGACCCTGAATAAATACGAAGTCATCTGCAGCAAACAACGAGACATTGAGCAATTTCTGGTTGAATGTTGGTTTAACGTCTACGATGCTGGCCCAACATTGGCTCAATGTCTCGCGTTTGCTGGACGTGCACCAACAGTCCGTGACAAACTCCACGGCCAATACGATATGCGCACCCAGCAGCGATTCATCGCCGGGCCGGCGTCTGAGACGTTGTGCCAGCAATGAATCCGCAATGGATTAATATATCTTTTTTTGTTTCTGGGAATCAATACACTTTGGGCATTGGATTGGCACTGATATCATTGCCATATCGCGTTTGATGATGTTCCGGCACGTTACAAATCACTTCTGTCCTTTGTTGACATCGTCCACAACACCACCACAGCTTATTGCGAATCATACCCAGATACTGTGAGCCATCCTGTCGCGGACAGGGGGGGATGTTTCCATCAGGGAAACATCCCCCCCTGTCCACGACATGATGGTGTTATTAACCAGTCCGTTGATCCTTTCCTTTCCTCAGTTGTTTGTTCTGACTCACCCTTACCAGAAGTTGATTGCACTGAGAGTTCAATCAGAACAATCGCCATCACTTTTACGGTGACGCTCCGCGTCAGGTCCCGTGTTCTCTTACAAGCTACGATATATCGTAGGCTTCTGATTGGTCGAGATGGCTATCTCGACCAATCAGAAGCCTACGATATATCGTAACTTGTAAGAGAATACGCTCCGCATCAGATCCCTGTATCAGAAAAACCCCCACATCATAGGGCCTACTATAATTCGGCCTCGGTGGTTTTCAGAAATATTTCGCCGTTGTATTTATCTGCCATTTAGTGTATCTTTCTTGAGGTGATCAGGCTAGTGGTGGCAATGTCGCTGGATTGCCCTACTTCTCTCGCACATTGTACCCGATTCCATCACTGTCACAGACGAAATCTAAAAAACTAAAAAAAAACATCCGAATCTAAAAAACATCGATGCGGTTAATCTAAATTTCGCAAATATTCTACGCCATTAAAAGTTAGACATGACAACAACTTTAGAGGTATGGTCCCCTATATTTTATTTAGTGGCCTAATTCATGGAACTCAACATTTCTTAACTTGCCTTGTGCATTATATTTTCATTGTTTTCATTGTTTTTCATATTTTCATTGTTATATTTTCATTGTAAAAATATGAAGTCCAAGTCTGTTATTCCACCCCTAATTTAAATGAAAACTAAATGACGGCTGTGATCAGCTGATCTCGTCATGTGACGGGGGTAGAATACCATATACCAAATATTATCAGACTCAAATGCATTAAGAGTAAACATTAAAATTGATGACTGTTTATGCACTTCGCAACACACATGACCAAAACTATAGGTAGGCCACTGGGCTATTCAGCTATTGTCTTTAAAGAGCGTCCATGGGTGACGTTATCAACCCTTTCAGTGCGGGGACCGTCTTTAGACGTCAGATTGTGAAGTCTAAAGACGGTCCCCGCACTGAAAGAATTACAATATTTATAATAATGGGTATAGACCCATAACATAGGTATTCAAATGTAGCTGAAAGGGCTAACTAAGACACTTAAATGATGATTTCAAACTGAAAAACCACCTCTTTGGTCGCCATGATTTATACAAAAATATTTCAGCGTTGTAGGCCTAATGGTTAACCTTTTCACTACCATACATGACGGAAATTTCCGTCGTCATTCGTCAATGAACGTAACCATAAAATGACACACATTTTAGTCAAATATATACTACATTTATGTATTTTTCGTCATTTGAAGCTGGAAATTGCGTTAGCAATTCCAGCTTCAAATGACGAGAAATATAACTCCTACACCAGTATATCTGGATTCTGGCATGCACCCCAGCATGGAAGTCAAAGGGTTAATAATATAATTATTTGGTGTTTAGAGAATGGATCATAACAATATCTCACCGGTTACTCACTGCAGCTCATTTCTCAAGTGTTTACATGGCTGATTTAGATAAGGTCCCGAAACGTGGGAGGCTTTTATAAATCATCCTGTGTGGATGGGGGTGCGTGGGAAGGAATACCGAGTGGCTACCCAGTGAGACACTCGGAATTCCGTCCCACGTAGCCTACCGCTACGGAGTTGGCAAGAACAAAGAAGGATGCGTCATTGTTATCCTACATTGTATATTATCTGTGTTATCTACATACCATTGACGGCGTAATTAATGATCATTGTTTATCAGTCAAAAAAAGCTATTATGTAAAGGTGCATAATAGTATAGGTAAAACGAAGGACATTGTATTTTTAATAATACGTCTTAAAATACTTTGACTTGAAACACATTTATGATGATTACCTCTGATTACCATTAAAATCATACAAGCCTTGTCAATAAAAACAGGTTGAGTTTAACACCTTCCATTAGAACAGTGATGATTTGTCACCTCGCAAACATTCGGTAACTGTTGATAAAAAGATAACAAATTTCTGATTAGTATTAGTATACTGTCATGTCTGTACGATAAGGTGAGAGCTCTTATCACCAAGCAACAAGCTCTTATCGCATGGTGTAAAACAAGCTACATCACATCGGACAAAACGGGGCAATAATTATCATGATTATTGCATGACTATTGTTAAATCAATCAAACAAAAAAACATTAAAAATAAATTTATTAACGTAGCTTTTGCAACCCTCTGGTCTGTTACGTTTTTCTTTGGGAGGGGGGGGGGGGATTATAATTATATGTTTATTACCTTTTTTAAAGAAACAGGGAGAGCATGAAATTTGAAATTGGTGAAGCTGATCATGCGTTTTAATGTGATAAGTAAAGATTCTCAATAGCCAGCTACATGTGTGATAGCCTTTCTGTAACTGGTAGCCTCTGATATATTCAGTCTGAATAATTATATTGTTAACTGTCCACTTGACATGACAAAAATGTGGCCATTAACGTTTTCATTATAAACGTTTTTAAATTTTATAAATATTCTTTCAGCGCGGGGATCGACTTTAGACGTCAGAATCTGACGTCTATGGACGTCAGATTCTGACGTCTAAAGTCCATCCCCGTGCTGAAAGAATATTATAAAATTTAATGGCCGTAGACACATAACATAGGTATTCAAATGAAGCGGAAAGAGCTGACCGAGACATTTATCATGTTTATGATGACGTCAAATTGAAAAAGAAACTTCGGTATTGATGGTTTTTACAACAGCATTTCAGCGTTGTAAGGAAAAATTAACAAATTCAGAGAGAGAACAGGTAATATCACGATACTAATTGACACCCGCCTCTGCCCAACCCTGTCACATTGGCCTTTGTAGTATGGGTGTATTGATATAGGCCTACTTTTGTTGATATGCTTTTGTTAGAGTTGGGAGGAGTGACAAATTGATGTCCCAATGAGTTCACTATAAATACACACACTTAACGACCTTAAGTGATATGGCGCTATCAGATAGTGTAGATGTTATAATAATCCCGAACGAAAAACATATGGATCAATTCAAAGGCCGGATATACAATTTCGCGAAATGTAATATTTACTCATATTGTCTGGTTTTGTGCATACAGCATGTATGTGTTAATCGTTAATGTGTGATTCCTTATTTTATTAATCCCTTGTTAACTCCTAATTTGCCTTTTCGCCTATTATGTTTAGAATACCATAATTATGTCAACATTTATGTTCGCCCACTGCAACTTGTGATTCAGACTGCTGTACTGCTTTGCAAAACCAAAAGGCAGTATTCGCTTACTTGTAAAGTAAGCTGATACTACAGTGTAGGCGGGGTACTGGCATGGTTACTAGTAGTAGTACTTTTTGCCCCCATCCGGGGAGGGTCATTAGGGATCTGTTCCGTCAGTTGCATGCTGTATGGCATGGTAAGGAAGCACTAGTCTACAGCAATCATCCAAGGGAAGCAGCAGCCTCCTCGTATCTATCCATAATCTTCGGGCGGTTGCCAGTGGCATACCCTGGCTCCTCTGCTCAACTGCGGTGCTAATGCAGCTCTAGCATCAGTGCTGGCGCAGGTGTAGGCTGTGGTAGCCGCAATAGCGTGTTTGACATTAGGTCTCTAACGTGGGATGAATGGAGTTACTCAGAGGTATCCTTCCTATTGTTACTCTGGGGACTATCCGACCCGAGGATAGCGAAGCTGCGCGAAATGCCACGGAGTTTCAGCATTAAATTGCACAACGAAACCCCAAGTCTCCGGCCGTCTGGGCATTTCTGGGGGTAGATCCCCTTGACATGCCCACAACCCCTTATCAGGCGAGCGAAGGAAAACGCTCTCAATAACCCACCATGCCCTATCACCCCCACCCTCACATCATCATATGTACATCCTTTCATCTCATCAATTGACTACAACATTTTCATCGTATTACAATACCACTTGAAAAACCTTTTGTGCCGAAAAGTGACGTAAATCAATGATTTACTACTACTACTACCACAGTGTAGGCCTATATCATTGGCTTGGTGTCAAAGGGTCGTATCTGCCACTATAATTGGCAGATACGACCCTTAAATGGGGGTAAACGATCACGATTTGTTAATCTGTTAAACGAGTTTTAATATTCGTTATTTTTATTTCATTCGCGCGAGAAAGATTGACGTGGTGAAATTTCATCATCAGTATCTGAAACATCACCTGATATTGGAGTGGTTTATATAGGGCCATGACTTTGTTCATACCACAGTGCCAGCTTATAATCGATTATTATTCTACTGAGGTATACAGAGCACCTTTGCTATTGATATTTTTATGTCGTGCAAATTAGAGTTTGATTAGGAGTTCAACTCATAATCGAGGGGGTATTTTGACACTAAACATAGATTATACCCTCGCCGCAGAAGATATTTAATTTGAAACTCTATTCAGGGGAATAATCTGAAACTGTTTCACCTATCCACGATCCGTAAATCAGTACACCGATGTTGAATGCATTTTGAAGGAGTGACACTTCACCTCGGTATACTGATTTACTTACATATAATCACTGGTACTTTTTTCCACGTTGCTCATGTTGATCACGCTAGTTCTACTTCTTGGCCCCATCAAATAGAAAACCGTTACACTTTTAAACGACATGTGGCCTTCTGGATTTCCAGTGAAAATGTATGTTTGTATTGTGACATTTAATTGGATACGTTGGTTATATCCGTGTAGGGGCAAGACCAAAAGACATATGTTACATGAACATTTTTGGAATGTGCCTCTTCTCAAAATTTAACTGAATTAATGTTGTTTGTATGATGTTATCATGTATTTCGTCCTCGGGACATGCATGAAGTTTTCGAAAAAAATATGTTTTGGCTTGCCCGCTTAGGGCCTATACCTTGGACAAGCCGAATAATTTGCATTCGGTAGTTAGCTCTTTCCGCGCTTCATTTGAATACCTGTGTTATGCGTCTAAGGTCATTATAAATATTTAATTTATTTCAGTGCGGGGACCATCTTGAGACGTCAGAATATTACGTCTTTAGACTTCAGACTCTGACTTTTAAAGACGATTCCCTTACTGAGAGAATTAAAATATTTATAATGGCAATAGACCCATAACATAGGTATTCAAATGAAGCAGAAAGAGCTGACGAAGACATTTATGATGATTTCAGATTGAACAAAACCTTTTGGTTTCTTGGTTGAATTTTCTAACCCTTGAGGCACCATAAGCGTTACATTTACTGTTTGTTCTGATGTCAAGGAGAAAGAGGAGGAGTTACGCTTTCAGAGTGACCACCAGAACGCCTTCAGAATGACCATCTATACGTGTTGGATATTCGGACTTGTGTTTATAACTTCTGAACCGTTCGTGGCATTTATGTAGGCAGGAAATCGTGTCGGTATTCATGGGAGTGTATTGCTCTGCAAAGCCAAAAGGTAGTATCTGCTTACTAATAAAAAAAGCAGATACTACCTTTGGCTTTGCACGACAGTGTGGTGGATAACTGTCACAAGTAGCCAATGAAATGTACGAATGAGGGTGGTTGAGATCTGAGTGGCCCTAATACCACTGTAAATCACGATGACTGTATCAACTCCAGATTACACTCTTAAAACAAAGCGTTATTTAGGGCACGTTCTGATAATTTACTGTTGTATATACAGAAAACTTTCACCAAAGTTATCTATGTATAATACAATAAACTACCAGAACTTTAATTAAAGCTGTAGATCACTCTATGTACGTCGCTTGGTTTAGTTGGACCCCAGTTCCCCCTATCTCTGTAATCAGCGTGATGCTTTCTGAGTAGAGATGTGTCCCGTTGTTCGTACAAAGTTGACTACTCCTTTAATGATTTTATTCGGATCACATAATAATATTCAACACATCGACTCATACATACGAATATTTAATTCTAAAATTTACAGTGGATGGTCGCCGCAGTTGACGCGTATTTTTAACCTACATGAACACACCTTCTGACCATGCTCACATCAAATCATATTTTAGTAGTCTATATGTAACAGCCAATTATTACTACAAAACAATTATGAAATTCATATGTTAAAGTTATTGATCTGAAATAACATTTTGGTGGATTGGTGCCCCTTACATTTTGAACAAAGAACAACCTGTAGCAATGTGATTTGTCGATGTAGATTTTTCGTAATCATTTAAATTCAAATCTTTTGGGTTTCAGTAATTATAATCTGTGAATAAACATGATAAAAACATTTTGTATAAAACAATTGTTCTGATAAATGTTATTTAACTGACAAAGACCGAGTATTATATTTTCATCTGTTAAGTGCAATAGCCTACAGTTTATCACCAACAAAGCCCAAAATGTTCTCAAATTGATACATATTTCAGAATATACAGTGCCTATCGTGATTTTTTTTTGTGTTGTACACAGTGTAGTTTTGAGAATTGAAGAGATCGTTACTTTGTCTCAAAGCAGTTCAAAAGGTAACTTGTGAAGAGTCCTTATTTTATCAGTACGTTGTGTATAGTAACGTTGCAAAGGAGCTCGCATAATATTATCGTGCACCAGGGACACATACAACGAGAAATACAACTTCAGATTATCGTGAATATCACCTCATTGAAGAGACTATCTGGGACATCAAATTCAGTACTAATGTCTAAAACGTGTTTTTATGCATTGGGAGCGGGTGAAAAGTATAGCTACTTATCAGATACCTTTACTTATCCCGTATACACTGATATAGGTTGCTAGTGACCCCTAGTTTTTTTCTAATTGCTCAACTCCTCAAGTTCAAATTTTAGCTTAAAATATTGACATGCTGTACTACAAATTGTGCTTATTTGAGATATACACCCACACTTTAGATACTTATAGATTATATCATGGCTAAAGTTATGTCGCCCCGCATATCAGCCCGATCTAGTTGGATAATCCAGAGGGTCATGGGTCCTGTATCGTACCGGGGCCGCAGGCATAAGGTACGATACAGGACCCATGTCCCGACTTTGTATGTTTATATTCAAGTATAAATGAAAGTATTGCAGACGAAGTTGAAGGGAAGTGGAAAAATAATAAAATACTTGATGGAACAATGTATTTTAATTTTAGCTCTATATACATAAATGTCGCAGTAAACATTACAAGCAGTTCTTTTAGTAATATTTTCCACAAAGATGTCATACCATAAGTTATTAAAATGAAGCTTGACAGCCCTAAATTACCTCGTCAAACAATGCAGTAAATACGTTGATGCAAACTACTGTAAAGACTGCAAACATACTGACAGTTTTTGCTGGCATTTTTTGTAAATCTTAAGACATCGAGTGGCAATGCTCGAGGACGTGTTCATACGCGTGTTCACATGATCTGGAAATTGAATATGCCGATCGATCAATGAATAGAGAACTGTTCTGTCCTGCAAAAACAAAATGCCGTGTTTGATTACTTGTAAAGTAAACAGGTACTGCCTTTTGGCTATGGTTTAAACATAATTTATTGTCCGAAGGATTACAAACAGCATAGATTTCCACTAGTTGTTGAACAATATGACACGAATGAATGGATACTGATGTACTATTGTGTACCGGTCCGCTCGTCACAGAACATAGTACTACTGAAAATGTCGGACCGCTTTTGTGTACCGGTAAATAGGCTAAAATGGACAACAGGCGAATACACATGATACATAAAATATTTATGTAAAGATGACCACAAATCATAGACCTACTGTAACATGTCGTCAACTTGAATATGAAAGGGTGCCACTTCTCAAAGTGGTAGACACACCCTTTCATATCTAAAGTGACGATGTATTATCAGCAGGTCAGATAAATCGCACATGCGAGCCAATCCTAAGCAAAACAGTGATATTCAGTCTATGCTATTCAATTATATTTGTTACTGAGTACAGACATATTATGTCCAAGTATAAATGAAAGCATAGCTGACGAAGTTGAAGTAAAGTGGAAATATTAATCAAGTTCTTCATGGAACAATATATTTTAATTTTGGCTCTATATACATTATTTTGTAGCAGTTAGAATTGTATGCAGTTCATTAAACAAAATTTCACAAAAAAGGTAATACATAATGTACATAGTGTACATAATTATCTGCATATAACAATATCATACAGTATATTAAAGTGACATGTGTGGCACAAATTCAAATTGTGCCAGGTGCATCGAGTGATGACGCAGTCATTTGGTCTGGGGTATGTAAGGTTAATTAGTCATCTAAATAATATAATTACTAGTTCTACTAGTCATTTCACAACATTTGCCAGTCGACGTCATAACAAATTGACAACTTTAAACCAACGCTTTTTTAATTCAGATACCAAAATTAATACCGGTACACTGCTACATAATAGACACAAAATCACGTAAGAACAGCTTAAAAGTGTAGATTTTTAAAACGTGTTTTTTTCTTTCTTTAAAAAAAAACACATTTATGAAAAAATAACACAGAATTAGGCCTGACAACTAGGGTTTAATATTAATATTAATAACTCTGACGTCTGCAGAGTCAGATTCTGTCGTATAAAGACGATCGCCGCACTGAAAGAATCAAAATATTTCTAATGGCCATAACCTGATTTAGATATTCTAGTGAAGCAGAAAAAGCTAGCTGAGACATTTATGATGATTTTAAATTGAAAAAACCCTTTGGTCTCCAAGATTTATACAAAAAATATATGAGCGTTGTAACATGTGTAAGGGTTAATCAAAGAATCAAGTATGTGTGCATTGCAATATCAGGGCTATTTCTGTCACACAACTGTGAAGCCATGCTGAGACAAACAGCAGTAACTCTATGATGAAAAGTACGCAGTTACTGCTGTTTGCCGTTGCATGGTTGTGTGGCCATACCGAGGGGCTGATATCACCAGATTCTGATCTGTGTGCAATGCTAAGACGAACAGCGGTAACTGCTTACTTGAAAAGTAAGCAGTTACCGCTGTTTGTCTTTGCCTATCACCAGATTCTGATCTGCGTGGAGTACCTCGTGGCTCGGATCATTTAGAATCGATAACCTGATCAATAATAACCTGAATGATCGGCAGATTCTGATCACAGGTCTGGAGCTGAATCAATGTCATCTATTTTAATTAACATTATTGGGCACACTATACTCATTTGTTTGCAGATGATGTGTTGTGATAATTAAGCGAGATCATAGGCAACATAAGTATATATGGATGGTATCATGCACAACTGATCTAATCCATTGTTTTGAGTAATCAAGTATTGAAGGTTTTGACCTTTCTGGTAAATCAGCAGTTGAGATAAAACCTTTAAAAGTCTAACGTGGAACGTAAATTGGATGTACATTAAAATTATATGAAATATTGTTTTCCTAAGTATAATTTATGTTAAATTAAATCACTTTAAATATGGTTACATGATGGCTAGACCATTTTTGCACGTTGGGTTTTAGTCTGGTCCAACCCACAATTTTGAAATAAATCACCGATTTTTTCAAGATTATTATGCTGCCTGATAGATACATTAAAAGAATTCCGTCCATGCCTCCACATATTAAGTAAATATGATAAAAAACATTGAAAATATATGTCATTTATAAAAACAACTTGATAAATTTACAAGTTTCACATCGGGGCTTATCCATTTGGTCACTGATTTTTTTTACCTTTGTGATAATTTGTATTTATTCATTTTATCATGTACTTCATGTTACTGCGCATTTTTTTACATTGTTTTTATGTATAATCACCCGTGGATGCACTGTCGCTGATATCGAGTAAAATTCGCCTCTATTCTTCAGCAGTGAAGTTTTTTCTCTCTTCAAACTTTTAGACACGTCCATTTCACTCATTTTTACTTGATAAGAAGTGAGGAATACACCATTTGGGCTCTCTGAAAAATCGTCAAAAAAGCAGCATGCGCAAACAAACTTTGGCTTGTACCAAATAATGTGATTGGTCTGGGCATTTGGCTCCTTCGTCTGATGAAGCTTGTGGCGAGTACTCTCATAAATACCTAAAATCTCAAAATCGTCAGAATGTGGGTTAGCGCACATGTGCATGAAGTCATCCGTATGTCGGATGCATTTGCAATGTGTGTGTGTGGGGGAGGGGGGGGGGGGATTGTCCGCTGGGAGAGTTAGTAAAATGACCGATACCACATCTTTATTTTCAAACACTGTTACGACTGCTACGACTAAAACTATGTGGTGGCCAAGTCTCTATAGCAGATTTAACATGAAGAGGGCCCATAATCAACTGCATCACTCATTTTTGTCGCTCATTTCAAACTGTCGCAATTGCTAGTTTAAAAAACTAGTCATGTTACCAGATTACAATTAGTACTTTAGCTGGGATTTGCAGCGGCATGTTTGCATCTTCCCACGCAAGGCTCGGCACCTCCCCGACCCGAGGTCGCAGGGGAGAAGCCGAGCCTTGCGTGATAAAATGCATATTTGACTACTTTCGGTGACAATTTTTGATTTGAAAAAAGGTTTGTAACGCTCAATAGCGTGTCCGCACTCAAAATTAGGTAAACACCCATTGAGAGATACATATTAAAGCCTCTTTAGTCTTTTCTGCACCCGCCATGCATGTTATATCTCATTCGATGTTATCCATGCAAAACGTCGTTTTGATATATACAATCTTGTGTGGTCCGCTCCTGGACTTTATCGACACTCCTTGATACCACCATGCTTGCAAATCTATGTTTTGATATACATCTTGTATCGCAGCTCATGGATTTTATTGAAAGCAATTGCTACCATGCTTGCAAATCAAAATATCTACGTGTACCCATCTGTTTTACAAAACCAAAAAGCAATAACTACTCACTTGAAAAGTAAAAAGTTACTGCGGCCTTTCTGGCTTTGAACGGTAGCACTGTGCACCAATCAATTATAATTTAATTCATTTTATATCTTACAGTTCCAATCACCATAAATGCCAACCAGTTTTCCTCTGACGTTTTTGGTCTACTTCATTTATATCTTATCTAGGTTATTCATGCAGAACATAGTTCACATATTTGCTATCGATTTTAATAATGATATCTCTATACCCGTCGTTATTTTCATTTGATTGAAGTTCAGTGTTGCTACGCGAATCGTGCACATTTTATTTGGTCTAATTTGTGTTGCTGCTGAGCATATATAATAATATTCAGAAACCCCGAGCAAAATCGACATTCATGTGGTGTGACGAGTGTAGCCGTTATTGTGGGAGTTATAAAAAATATACATGCAACAAAATGATTATTATTAATTCTAAAAACGATCTACTTTGCAAGTGAGTATTATATCGTCTTATTTAATTTTAACAAGAGTTATCTATATCCTGGGAGCCGCACCAACCTCAGTTCTAACCCTTTAACCGCCACGTTTAATAATTTTCACCCACTTGGGTGAAAATTATTCCGATTTAACAAAATGGAGGTAAACGATTTTGAAACCTGATTTATGCCACGTTTTATCTGTAGCATGTCCAAAGCTGGTATTCAATGTGCTAATGTTTTAATGTTCAATATCTCGAACATCTGTAGCAGATGTCAAGTAATTTTTAGTCACTTGAAGTTGTGGATCGCGGTAGCGAGACACAACTTCATGTGGATAAAAATCGAAGTGCACCGCCCAGAACCCAAAGGGTTAAATATTCACACATACAATGTTTACGGTGGATACAGGGTATCAATTTGTTATCGTCGATATATCAGCTGATGGCAGGTATTCAGTATGGTGTCAGCTCACGAAGCAAGGTCCCAAATTATATGTAAAGCATACAGCTACACATGGTTCGCACAACCTGCGATGGCATAACATGCTTTCAGAAGCTGCTTCCATATACTAGTATATAATATTCACAGTTTTAAATATTCTGTGTTTTAAATTAGCTCGTGAGCACATAGGAACTTGGGGCTACAATGAAATATATCAATTTAGACATAGGCCTATCCATGTTGTATTTTGAACATGTTGTTGTCAAAATGGCCTTTTTAGAGTATTTGTACCTAAACCTTTCCCATTATAGAGCGATTTATTTGTATTATGACTAATATAATTATATTTTATTTTCCTTCAGAGAGAAGACAGCATGGAAGGGACGCTAAGAACATCACCTAATTGCGACGTGACCAAGTCACATATTGATATATAAGGATAACTGCAATACAATAACAGGAGCTATATCTCTAAAAAACAGAGGAGTTGAATCTGAGAAACCAAAGTGGATATTTTCGCACATAAATAAGCGCCAAGAACTGTGAAAATGGGTGACAAGAGAGTGAGACTGGACAGTAACGCTCGGTACAGCCAACTGGAAGAGGAGCCCACGGTCACTGTCAACCCTGATGACTTCTCGGGTATGTGGGGGTGGATAGTGCAAAGGCAAACAGCAGCAACTGCTTACTTGAAAAGTAAGCAGTTGCTGCTGTTTTCCTTTGCACACTAAGCAGCGGTTGGTGATGGCTTTCGACTCTAAAAATCACAAGTATGTCAAATGCACTTGGTTTCGTTCATTATGTATTGCAGCGTAGCAGAATGTACCATGGCAGTGGGGGACCGGCGCTCCCGACACACGAATCGTGGCCACTTTGTATTGAATATAAATCGCATAATTATACAGTGAACCAAATTGTTCAAATATCTGAAGTGCGCAGTGCTGCCTATGCCTATGATAAAGCAATATTGGCTCAAGATGGCTAAGTGATATTCACTGTACATAAAGATCACGAATCGTAGTCTCTGATAATGGCCATCAGTTAGTTGGCCATCAAGTCACTATTATACCACATTGAATTTAAAACATTTGCATAACATTTATACAACGTCGGCCCAACGTCTTCGACTTCGGTCCAACATTGTACAAATGTTATACAAATGACTTGCGTTTACAAGAACGTGACTTGCTGCAGATGCCCAACTGATATCCATGTGGTGGCCACGCTTCGTTGGCCAGTGGGTCGAAGCGTGATTCTCACCATTCTTCATCTTACACCATAACTAAATCTGATATTGAATTTTGTTGACCAATAATTTGTATTTCTCGGAAACAAACTTTATTTATGGCTTTGTTGAGCTTCATTGCCGGTATTTCTTTCAATAAAATTGATTGCAGTCCTTGTACTTGGTTTCAGCAACGTTACATCGTGATATTTGCTTCCATTTTTGGCTTTGGGTGAACATTATACTTTCGCTATCAAAGACACATAAATGGTACCCACCTTCCCAGAAAAAAATGTATTACTCCTCTCTGTGAATATATGTCGCTGGCGAAAGAGCATAATAATTATAACCTCCTATCTGGTCACTCATTTATAAATATTGTCGTCTAAATTAGTGAGTTAGAAATCAACTAAGTGTTTATTAAGACAAATGGTATCTTAAACATCTGCTTTGGTGCACTTGCTAAAAACGTAAATGATATGCAGGGTATTTTGCTAAAATTGCAAAGAAAAGATGTTGCACAGTAGTAGTAAATTGCATGCTTAAAATATCAGTTTACTCTTTTAACTCTTCTAATTCGGACATAGTCCAAATGTGCAGACGCACATCTCAAATAATGGACAATTTTTAATATTTTGTTATATCAGGTTTTAAAACCCATTTTTCATGTCTATGAATTCAAATGAATGAAAAATGTCACATATTTACGTATTCATGCATGTGAAAACTTAAATAGTATATGTGGATTAAGATAAAAGATTGTTCTTAAGTGCTCAAGATATGATAATTGACCCTAAAAATGAGACTTAATCACAGTAAGTTTATCAATTTTAATATGAGACAGTAGGAGTATTAAACCTATACCATCTATATATCATATATATCATGTATATAAGGGTCTACGCCACGGACATATTTCCAGAGAGAGTAATTGCACTAGAAATAATACTGCCCGTGTAAATGAGGAAGCCCCAGACTTTCTTGTCAACTATTAAACGCAAAATTTAATAATTTAAATTTTCACCCACTTGAAGTTGTGTCTCGCTACCGCGACCCACAACTTCAAGTGGGTGAAAACTACTCATATCGGATTAATTTGTGAGGAAACATTTGCAAATCTTGATGTTTAATCGCTCATTTCGTTCCCAATCACAGTGATTTGATCGGCTAATGAACAAATTAAAAACGACTAAGTCGTGTTTAGCGGTGTAAGGGGTAATATTATCACATTTTCATATTTTCTAAGATCAGGTGATTTTCATTCACCGTGAGCTGGGAATTGCGGTAGCAATTCGCAGCCCACGGTGAGTGAAAATTACGTTGAAACTCTCCTGCAGTGAAATCGTTAAAATAGACATAGCGACTTTTCAAACTAGCCCGAACTTTTATCATTTTTATTAAATTTGCAAAGACAACGATGAGGTGTTCCAAGGAGAAGCCGGAGAAGTGACGGGGCAGGTGATAAGCAACGGAGCCCTGTCGAGGAGGCATAGAAAATCAAGTCATGGTAAACTGGAAATTAGAAACGTTGGCCCGACCCTGGCTGAACGTCTCCTGTTTCTTGGGGGTGTTGTGGTCTCGTTCTGACTTGCACGTGCGCTGGCCCAATGTTGAGTTGCTGTTGGCCCATCGTCTACGACGCTGGCCCAACATCAGCTCAACATTGAGCCAACGTCTTGTGCTTGCACGTGTGTTGTGTTAGTTTGCACTAGGAATCTGTGGTTTGTTAGATCTATGACATAAATTCACATCCGTTGTTTGTACGTTTTTATTACATCTAAACTATTGTATTCCAAGCAAGCGAATATTAATTTTTGTAATTATCACTATTATTATTAATAATAATATTATTCTTCTTTATTATTCTGCAGCCGTTTTGCCGAAGGCTATTTCTCCTTGAGTTTTAAACCGATAAACTTTTGAACTGATAGTTTGATCACAATTATTTTGGGTACATGTAGTCTGCTTTTACTAAGCGATCGGCAAACAATATAAGGTGGTTTAAGCTGTTAAAAGTAAAAATAAATACATGAGCGGACATCAAACTGCTATATTTGCGGCTAAAAAGCAGTGAAATTTTGGTCTTCCGTGTACTAAACACATTATTTGGCACATCCCTAGACCCTTTGCATGATGGTACAGTGAAATAACCCTGTTACGCATTCACTCTAGCCAGCGCTAGGCCTATAATTCTAACTTACAACCACTCGATGGAAAAAAATTCAAAACCTCTTTTACCGTGTTCAGGTTATATATATATATGTACTTTTTCCAACGAGTATTTTACAACTAAATATAATTATAAATTTTAGTTTTTGGAGTGGAAATATGTGCTCCATCAACAAAAACGTCAAATTTATGGTATGAAATAAGATCATAGGTAAACAAATTAACCACAGGGAACATATGGAAAATAGCATGATGGCTAATAATTTCCACCCTGGATAAATACGTTTCAATAAAAAAATAAATAAATACATTTAGCAATCCACAAATTAAAATGAATACATGTTACTATCTGACCGATAAGATACTTCTGTGCATCGACGATGTCATAAAGAGATTCTCCATTTACCTTTAACTTTGCTAATTATATCGACGAGTGGTGTATCTTTTTAACAAGAGTCGGGAAACCCCCCCCCCCCCCCCCCCTATAACGGCCGCGTTATAGATCTAGAGATCAATCCACAAACTGACAATTTGGATCAGATATGCATGACATGTTTGTGAACTTGATCATCAGCTAATCTTATCTTTCTCATTTTTCTTTTGCATGTATTAGGATAGCTTTATTCTATGTTTTTCTATTTGAACACCAGACTAACTTTATGTTATTTAGTAGCAATAAACATTGTTTATCTTTTAGAATAGTTTGTTTGATGTTTTCGACGGTGATTGTTACATATATTATTGTACATGTAGTTCAATGTTTATTTGGAAATTAATGTCAAAGTGATGTCAACAACTAGGCAAAAGTTATTGTCAGTATGCATGTTATTTTAGACCCTGAGATGTAATACTAAGTTAATAACCTATTTCTTAAACTGCCAAAGCGACAATATTATTGTTAAGCCTTAATAATCTAAACAATTACGTTTTACGACAAACAAGACTACAGTGGGTGAAAGGCTGGTGATCGTATCCCCTTGGATATGGAAAAGGTCTCTGTCACTTTGTAAAGTGTCTCTGCGACTTTGTAAAGTGGCAGATACACCCGTTCACTGCGAGAATCTCGCGTCAGCCCTCGCTCTGCGCGCTCTTCTGTGACTATGGCGCGACCTTAATAAAATCCTGTTAACACGTTTTCATCAAACAAACCTTGACCCGTCACACTTGAGACCCGAAGAGTGAGCGACTCATTTATTTTATTAATCTAATAGTATGCAATATTTTTTTGTATTGTGTTCTTTGTACTGGTGAGATCAGTACACAACATTATGCATTATATTGTAACCTAACCATACTCAGTGAGATGTCAGCTTAGTAAGTTAGCTAAGTTAAGTTTACCCTTACAACGATGAAAGACTGTTGGATAAACCATGGAGACCAAAGGGTTTTCTTCAATTCGAAATCATCATAAATGTTTTACCTAACTATTTACATTTCATTTTAATACTTAGGTTATGGGTCTACGGTCATTATACATTCTTAATTCTATATAGAATTATAAAGTAGATCCCCGCACAAAAAGGGTTAATAATGGTAAGCATAAAAAAACATTTTAACAATTCACATGGAACTACCACAAACTGTGAATCAATTCCCTGCTATAAAGTTATAACTACCTTTCAGAATGCTTTGCACACATCTGAATTTGTAAATAAATGTGTATTTCGCAACATTAGATTTTCATTTCGTTTATGCTGTTATATTATCATTGAACAGTATAGCCGATTTGTCATCTAATTATGCTCTCACCATCCTCAGGGAATTCTCTTGGCCCAATTTAGCCTGTATGTGCATAAAAGCGGCTTAGGAAACCGCATTTATCAATTCATATATTTATAAGGTCAATATTCGCATTTATTGTGTTTTATTTTAGACGAGGATAGCGGGAGAAAGGACTGGTCACCGGCGGGCTCGGAGCTGTCCGTGGATCTGACGAGTGACGGATCAGATGAGAGTCCCCCGGGACGCTGTGGATACTTCAGCTGGACCCCCAACTGTCTCCAGTGGTGCCACACTCCACAGATGCTGCTCGTCTGCTCCTGCTGGTTCGGATTCGTACAAAGTGAGATCATTTTGTTATTGATATTTTCCAAACAAGTTTCGAGCGCGTATAGCAATAAACAGACGCTGTGTGACTTCACTAAGGACTTCGATTACTTTCGCCTCGCACCAAACACGAGACGTTGGCCCAATGTCTGTTTGATGTTGGGCCAGCGTAGACGCTGGCCCAACATTAAACAAACACTGGGCCATGGTCTCGTTTTTTGTGGGCTAGGTGCAGCCGTCGAGGTCATCTTCGGGTTGAAATTACAAAGGAAAATCATTGGAGATAATTTGTGTTTATAAGTACAAAATGCCTTGTGATTTCACATAACTTGATGGTTGAAGATGAGGTTAAGCTACTATATTAAACTTGTATCCCATCTTCCGGCTGGAATATTCTCTGCAAATGGCGTTGTGCTCACGAGGCCTTGACAGTGTCTATGCTGGTTTTCGTTATTGGGTCAGTCTGGAAGTGTGTCAATCATTCAAAACTTATTGTCAGATTATTATTGGATGTTTCCGGTTTATTAATATGCCTAGCATCCGCTGCAAGCTGTGAGCGCCCGATTCAATCTTTCAGGCACTGATTCACAGTGTCTGATTCAGCTGTCAGACACTGTTTATTAATTTCAATGTTAACTAACTGGTCTAGTCAATGAAACAATGCCGTGTACTTTGTGTTCTGGGCTAGAAAAGATGACCTTTTCCTTTGAGAAAACTTGATCAAGTGTTGCCGAGGGTCGATAACGGACGGCGACGGTATCTGGGTTTTCTTGTCCATGCATGTAGTTAAATATAATAGGTCTAACATTGTGTTATTCAACTCCTGCTTGCCATCAGGAAGACAATTAGTCTAATTGTGCATGTCATAAATGTTTTAAGTACACATACTGTACTGTTTTTGTTTCGATTGCCAGGTAAGAGTTAAGCATCTAAATAATTACATAGCTTACTACAGTCAGCTTTGAGCGTCATTGATGTATTGATATAGTCTAGTTGTAATTAACGTGAAAAATACTCTGAATAATGTTGAGAATATACCTAGTCCTATCTAATGATTTGTTATTACAACAGGTTTCGTTGTGAATGGAATAAACAATGTGAATACTGCAACGTATGAAAGAAGATTTCACCTCAATAGTACGCAGGTAAGCTTGCCTAAACATTTTATGGTTGTTAACTTATTGTAATGTTATTTAATCTGTTTGAGTCGAAGTCAAATTTCAAAGATTGTGGAATAATAAATATTTACATTACACCAAACATTTATTAATATAATTATGTCTTATTTATTGGTCATTACATATTATATGAAAAAAAAAACATTTTAAAAACTTTATTCCAATGTACTTTTTGATAACCTTTACCGAAATAGAATAAGATATTGGCAACTTACTGCCAATGAGTACCCAAAAACGCAAAACATTTGTATAACATTTGTACAAGGTCGGCCCAACGTCTTTGACGTTGGTCCGACATTGTACAGATGGTATACACATGTTTTGTGTTTACTGGGTATATGTGGTGTTCTATATGTGATGCCACTTATTTATGTGGCACTTTGGTGATAAGAGATGATATGATTGAACTAAAGCACGATATGGATAACGATCGAATCAAAAAAGAACACCCACGTTTCGCAATCCCAGTAAGCGCGATGCGTTGAACCAATGCTGGGTCAATGTTGGGCCACCGTCTGAGACGCTACCCAGCATTTCGTACCTATGCTATAGTCCCATCAAACACAAAACATTTGTATAACATTTATACAACGTTGACATTGTATAAATGTTATACAAATGTTTTGTGTTTACTGGGAGTTCCATAGTAATTCATATCTCTTTCACCAGGTGGCGTGGGTTACCAGCATCTATGACCTGCTGGGGGCACTGCTGTCGGTGATGTTCGGCTACATGGGCATGTTTGTGCACAAGGGCCGCGTCCTGGCCGTGTGCGCCTTTATAATGGCCATGGGTTCCTTCACCATGTTCCTCCCTCACGTCCTGGCGGGAGAGTACAAGCTCGGCGCCATCGTGGAAGAAATCTGCATCGAAAATGGTAAGGAGCCTCACAGAAAACTCCAGACGTTGTTCTACTGCTGGCTTCCCAGCAAACACAAACTATTTGTATAACATTTGTACAATGTCGGACCAACGTCGAAGATGTTGGGACGACGTTGTACAGATGTTATACAAATGTTTTGTGTTTGCTGGGTTAATGTTGGCGAAACAACTTTTGCTCCTGCATTTAGACTGCTCATTATCATGATTATATAAATCCTGAAATAATTTTAACAGGTCATTGTGATGTATTTAATTATACTACTAAATTACCAGATCGAAGCTATTTCGCATTCGCTTGAAGCAGACTAATGGGCACCGAAATATCGACCTATAAGCATGCAGAAGTAGCATATAATTATAGGCACATTGGTGTCGTTTTATAAGTGACACTTCCCTCAAATGCTGCCATAGCCACAATTATTTCAATCAATCAACCAATCAATCAATATATTCTGTCGCCTCGGAGCTAAAATTTACTGTCCAATGAGCTATATATATGACCTTCTTTATCTGTCACTCTATTGAGTGGCAGATATGACTCTCTTCACCTGCGTGGTAACGATTTATGCATGTAGACGTCATAATCTGATGTATGTAGACGTCAGATTATGACGTCTACAGGCGTCCGTCAGAAAGCAGCTCCATGCTGCCTGAATTGTGATCGTCTTCGCCTTTGCTGCGTACTTTCAAAATAAAATCAAAGAAAAACTCAGATTTATAATAAAATATTTGTTGTCTTTTTTTTCCAGAGAACCTCACAGATAGTTCAGAGATGGAGAGTGAGACTAATGACTCAGTGTACCTGAGCCTGCTGTTACTGGGTCAGTGTTTTCATGGTGTGGCAGGGGCTGCCATGTGTATACTCATACCCACATACCTAGACGAGAACATACACATCACAAACACTCCATTCTATATAGGTCAGTTCACTCGCCGATTAATATGTGACCCAGCTTCAAGTACTCAGGTGCAGTTTTATGAAAAATAATACAAAATATTTTTTTTCTTGAAATAAATCGATTAATAATAATTAGGCCTATATAAAAGTGTTGTACGTGTAATAATGTATATTTTACTGAATTCAATTGTCTGGGTGTGGTGGGAGTGTGTGTGTGTGTGTGTGTGTGTGTGTGGGGGGGGGGGGGGGGGGTTGAATAATTTCTAACGGTTTGCACCACAGACGGTATATATTTGTTATATTTCAAAACAGTGTATTATCTGGACAGCTGGACAATTATTGCACCAGTAGCACGTAGACAAGGATAACAAACTAAATTTGTATTTAACTCTTCAACTGCTGCATTACCATTTGCCATTTTTCGTCCATTTTAAACTGGCGTAGCTAACGCAATTGCCCGCTACAAATGAATAATAAATATCCCAACGTTGAACAAACGTTGTGCTGATGTGCGTTGGTATTTTTCGTTATTTTAAGCTGAAATTGCGATAGCAATTCCAGACTGAAATAACGAAAAATATTTAAAAAAAAAAAAAAATGTCTTCGAAATATAATTGTTTACTTATATATCTGAGCACACACCACATACTATTTGTCTATTTAATATTCGAAACAATAAAATAACGTTCCCTAAAAGGACAAAGGACAACAAATAAAAAATGTGTTTTTCTGCACAGGAGTTTACTTATCATTCACGGCACTGGGGCCAGCTGTAGCCTATGTGGTCGGCGGACAGTTCCTCAACCTATACGTTGACATAGGACGAGTGGATAGCTCTGAGTGAGTATTAGCCCGTAGAGGGAAGAAATATGGTTGTATAAACTATGGGGACCAAAGTCTAAAGTCGACCCCCGCGTCGTCAGGGTTAATGGTGTTAGTGTATAACCCTTTAAACACCAACTTTATTTTATAATTTGTATATTTACCCTTTCCAAATTGTGTCTCGCTATCGCGACCCACACTTTCATGTCTCTTGAGACATAAACACAGTTGTCTTGCTAACTAAACCCTAGAGCTGAGTGTTTTATATTAAAGTTACAGTTACTTAAAGTTGTGCCTCGCTACCGCGAGCCACAACTTTTAGTAACTGAAAATCACTCGGATTTGTAAAATAAGGTGCTATCGTACATATTTTTTTACAGATTTAAGACACTGGTTACACAAATCCGAAAAAAATCAGAAATACTGTAGATCTGGTAATATTCGCGTGGTTTTAATTTTCGCTAATTTTGCGAAGAGGACAAATTCGCGAATACAAGAATCGTTCGAAATTTATTATTATAATTTCGCTACTAAAAAACGCGAAAATTACCAGATCTACAGTATAACACCACAGTACTGTTGACATCAGTGCTCTAGGGATTAAACAAATATTTCACCTGCAAAACATGCTATTGGATGTGCTGATAAAATATTTAGAAACTACATGTATTAGAATCATGATTGCAGTCAAAAGATTAGAATGTATTATTTATTTTCTCCGTTATCTTGTACGGAGTATTCCTACTTTTAAAATCCACGTGTGAAAGTCAATATTGTGGGGAGCCTCCGTGACCGAGAGGTAGCGTGCTCTGCCTCAGACCGCCAGGTCTCGAATTTCGAATCCTGTGTCTGGAGGACAGTGTCATCTCAATCATCTCACCATCCTCAGGAGGTTCTCCTGGCCCAGTTTAGCCTATATGTGCATAAAGGTGGCCTAAAGCCCGATTCATTTTATTTACTTTTAAAATAATTCTTTGAATGAGCAGAAAATATTTGCGTGATGCAATTTGCTTCAAAGAACTCAGTTTGCCAGTTAAACATTTGTTCTCCTTATTATCCTGGGCTCACCTCTATGTAGTGACACCCTTGATTTGCCAATTTATGCAGATTAAGCTGAGCCTTGCTCACCCGTTTGTAATCCAGAATCAAAGTGGACGTGAAGGATCCACGCTGGGTGGGGGCCTGGTGGATCGGCTTCCTACTCTCAGCGATTGCCTCACTCTCAGTCGCCGTATTCACAGCCTGCTTTGCAAGAGAGCTACCAGGTAGGTTTGCACACCTGTGGCCAGATAAACATTCAAGACAAAACGTAAATCGGACTTAAGCTCACAAATTGGGCAGTATTTAAGAATTTAAGCTAAAATTAATAGCAAAATTGAGTTATGGTTCAAATTAAATATTGGACAAATATGTGCTATATACTATTTCCACCATGATTTACCGATTGACTGTCCTAATAGCGATCGATCGATCGATCGATCAATCGCTATTAGGACAGTCAATCGGTAAATCATGGTAAATATTTAAGAGTAAAATACATATGCATGTCCTACCCAATGGGCACACGACGTTGTTGCGACGTTGAATCAACATCGATGACGTCGTGTGTCCAGTGGGTGTCGTGAATCTGAAATACAATCACTTTATTGATGCATGCACAACAATAATTATAATTATTGTATAAATATATTCTAGACATACTCATTTTCTATGTTGCAGCTGCCAGAGTTCATCGCGCTTCACGTAAATCACAAGCACATCGTGGCCTGGGCGACACAGAAACCAGCAAGCCTGGTTTTGGAAAAAAATCAAAAGATGTTCTAGCGGGGTTTAAGTAAGAACCATCTTCAAATATTGTCATGTGTCTGATTTTGTATAAATATTTACTAGTTCAATGATAAGGTAATATTGAACATATTATACAACGTAGATGATGCATAAGATCAAGAATAAATAATAACATTTTATTATATATTCTTGATAAGATACATTTGAAGAGTAGCAACAATTCTATTAACAAAGTTTTAGGGCGTATTTTGGGATATTTATTTCAACCAGCTATTCGCGACCGTCTTCATATTAAGTTGGTTTTATGTTTCATGAATAAGATAAATTTAACATAGAACATAAAATCAACCTAAAGTAAGGTTGTTACATAATAATAATAATGTCTAGTGATGTACGTGTAAGCCCTGCAGAGTAAAATGTCATATGCTATATGATCATATTATAATCCTTGCCCTCGTTATAGGCCCACATTTTTCTTCTAATAGGGACTATAATATAATTCTAATTCACATTGTGGTGTGACGTGCTGCCACAAATATATCCACCTCAAAATGTATGAAGATCATCATGAAATTACCAAGGGTAGCATCTCATATTAAAGCTCAAAACTTCAGATTTTGACAAATAGCAGGCTGCAATGTAGAATACAATACTGAAAATGCAATATTGTATTACTGACTGGGATATGGCATCATACATGCATTATCTATACTAGACCAGTCCCATAAAATCTTAATGATAGTTATATTCACGACAATTATATATCAACATCAAGTTACATATTTTAATCAATTATTTATTGAATAAGTTCCATGCATTTAATTAGAGTTTGCAAACAAAATATTTGGTACTTGTACTCGAGCACATTTCAAAGTACTTGTACTTGTACTCAAGTACTTTTGTACTCGTTATTTTTTCAAGTAATTGTACTTGTACTCGAGTGATTTTGTTTAGTTCTCGCCCCAAGCCTGCTTTGATGTGATATATGCAGTGTGCATCGATGCGACCAGAGATTAACCCTCAAAGCGCTGAATTAATTTTCAAAAAAACATCGCAACCAAAGGGGTTTTTTCACCTTGAAGTCATCATAAATGGCTTAGTTAGCTCTTTCCGATCCGATTCATTTGCATACACTATGTTATGGGTCTACGGCCAGTAGAAATATTTCTTCTCATACAGCGCGGGGATCGACTTTAGACGTCAGAATCTGACGTCTGTAGACGTCAGATTCTGACGACCAAAGTCGATCCCCGCGCTGCAAGGGTTAACCAACGGTCACTACTATATTCGTTTTTCTATTTTTTTAATATCACTTTCAATGTCAGATTTTACACATGTTAACGGTAAAACGAGACATCAATCAGCAAGATTTGAAAAGAGTTGACCTCCATTCTTTTTCAAATTTGGATAATTTACACTCACTTGAAGTTGTGAATCGTGTCAGCGAGACAAAACTCAGCGAGACAAAACGAGATTGATAATTCCAATTAGGAACTCGGCGGTTAAAGGATTAACCCTTTTAAGCCTGAATTTACCATTGTCATCTTCATCCACCACAAGACGCGAATTGCTGTCGCAATTCTCGACCTGTAGTGGATGAAGATGACTTGACGTGCGTGGCAAATGAAAAAAAAGATACTGCTATTTAAAAAAAATCTATAAAAATTGTCGTTCCAAAACCCTTAGATGTAGGAAATTGAGTCATTCTTGGAAGATGCAAAATTATGCTTTGATGCGGCGTGAGGGTTTAAAAAGCTAAATCACGTGGAAATGGGTCCCTTGGTCGGTACTCTAGAAGCCCTTCAACTACACTTAAATCTAGGAAAAACGCTTCCAGAATTAAGTGGAATAATTGTAAGCTCGTGTTTTTTCTGTTTAGGTTCATCGTGTCTAACTCGGTGTGGGTGCTGATCACTCTTGGAATCACCGTTCACGCTTCCATGGTGGTGGCTTTCGCTACTTTCTTGCCAAAAGCAGTACAGTTCCAGGTAAGTTTTCATTAATATCTCAGGTTTATATTATTATTTTGAATGATGGTTTGGTCTCATTCGTTGCTCATAGACTATATATAGACCTGTCTGCATATACGTGATTTTCAAACACATGTTTTAATATTCATAATTGATGTACACGTTATGAAATGTAGTATATTAAGGGGTCATTAAAATTATTTAGGCATACAAATAATCGCAATTCATGTATCATTGTATGCCAAATATTACTTAATTTGTGTTTTTAATGGTCCGCTTATATTCGCTGTGACGTCTAGTGTATCATATGTATAGAAGTTATTGTATCAAATTGTCTATTTACGTAATTAAAACACCCTATACTATTGCTTCTACTAAGGCAATCTAATTGGTGAAATAAATAAGTTTAGGTCTACATAAGCCTGAATCCTTTATATTTATACTTAATTATCTCTTCCCACTATTTTTACAGTTTTCCCGGTCTCCATCTACCGCCGCCATGATGGTAGGCCTGCTATTTGTGCCAGGTGCCGCAGGAGGGCATCTGTTAGGTGGCCTCATTCCCAAATGGCTATCTCTGCGCATGCGCGGTTTGCTCATTCTGTGCAGTATTTGTTCAGCCCTGAATGCTTGTCTGTCTTCCCTGTTCTTGCTCAGATGTGATATGGCATCCATAGCGGGAGTCACTGTACCCTATTACAACGGCAATACGTAAGTTAATAATATGAAAAAAATACTATGCAAACAACGTAGAAAAATATTAGCTATCATTCGAATCATGATTTGGAAAGTTCACTAGAATTAAAATTGTCATCACCCCGTAATAATAGGAACAGTGATTAGAGAGAAACTTACTCATATTCGTTTAATTTCATCACAAATATTCGCAAATCTTGATTTTATTCCCAATAACAGTGATTTGGACGACTAATACAACATATTCAAAACGACAGAAGTCGTGATCAGCAGGACAAGGGTTAATCCCGTTTCCCAGCGACGCAACTGTTCACAACACAACAATAGTACCGCAGGGGCGGACCCAGAATTTTGAACAAAATATAAAAAATGGATGTCACCCATTTTTTCAGTTTTCTCAACCAATATGTGGTGGCTTGAAATTTAAAATGTAAATTTACTTGAGGCACTACCCTAGTAAACGTGAAAATATATATTTTTGAATGTAATAAAAAAATGTGATCTTCTACACCACCTAACACACAGATTTGTATCCTCATTTTTGAAGTGTGAATAGAAAAATGATGTTACCGCAATTCCCACTTTAACATGTTCAAGGTGAATAAAGTCATAATTTGATAAAATAATATCAAAATATAATGTGTGAAGTGAAAGTTCAGAACGTCCCCATTGTGGTACATGAATGTGACAAATATCGGTACATAGAGTCAAAGGGTTAACCAATAAAGCACTGATCACGACTATAGTGGTTTTATGCCTTTTATATTAGCAGGGTAACCCTTTAAGCCCTCACGATGCATTAAAGCATAATTTTACATCCCTGAAAACTGATTTAATTTTCCTACAACAATCCACTTCAAGTCTTCTTTATCCACTACAAGTAGAGAATTTCGACAGCAATTCGCGTCTTGTGGTGGATGAAGATGACAGACAATTGCAAATTGAGGCTTGAAAGGGTTAAACTACAGTTACTGAGAACGAAATGTGTGTTTGAACATTTGATGCAAACATTTGGTCTGAAATTAAAAAAAAAAATAGCGACCCACAATTTCAAGTGGGTGAAAATTTAAATTCGAATCCATCCCGTCTATTGTTAATCATGTTACAAGGCGGGAGCCCTGGTGCAGAGGTTAAAACTGCCTGCTTGGAAAGTCGGAGATCGCGGGCTCAAACCCCCAATCTGGCTTTCAAGTTTCAAAGAAACAAAATGTTTATTCCCCGCTCACTCGTAAATATTCAATAATTTGGAGAGCCTCCGTGACCGAGAGGTAGCGTGCTAGGCCTCAGACCGCCAGGGCTCGAATTTCGAATCCTGTGTCTGGAGGGCAGTGTCATCTTATTCCTCTCATCTGACCTAGTTTAGCCTATATGCACACCCAATTCATGTCATTTCACTCACTACGGTTAAATTCTCCACCAGGTCGCACCCCGCAGGTCTGACACAGCCCTGCAATTCGGACTGCCATTGTAACTTGGCCAGCTATGAGCCGGTGTGCGGGTCGGATGGAATGCAGTATTTCTCACCCTGTCACGCTGGATGCCACGAGGTGAACGAGACGGGCGAGCTCACGGTAAGAACCATGCCCACGGGGCACACGACGTTGTTACGACCTTGAATCAACGTCAATAACGTTGATTCAACATCGCAACAATGATACTTTATTATCATTAAGTAAGAACATTAACCCTTTAACCACCAAGTTATTTAATTTGAATTGTCACCCACTTGAATTTGTGTCTCCCTGACGCGATCCACGCCTATTATGTGGGTGAAAATTATTCAGATTTGGCGAGGGGGAATTATTCAGTGGGGAGAAATTATTCAGATTTGACAAAATGGAGGTGAACTATTTTTATATTGATGTCAGTTTAACGTGTGTAAATGCTGGTATTTAATGTGCTAATTAAAAAGTAAACGAATATAATCGGGACCGGCGGTCAAAGGGTTAATTAAAAAAAATCTTGCACATTTGCAAAGTGAAACGTATTTTCTACTTTTGCTAAGATTTTGCATCAAGACTGTAAGTTTTCCCATGTTCTTGGGTATTAGGCCTACCTTCATATGAATCATAGTCAGTCAAACTGTATATATTATAAAGCTGCACTCGGCGGAGCGGTATTTGCTGTTTTTATCACCCTGACAGATATTCAACCCTTTAACCGCTAAATTATTCAATTTGAATTTTCACCCACTTGAAGTTGTGTCTCGCTGACGCGATCCACAACTTCAAGTGAGTGAAAATTATTCAGATTTGACAAAATTGAGGTCTACAAATTCCAAATATTGCTGATTAATGTCACTTTTTATCTTTAACAGGTTTAAAAGCTGATATGTAACGCGAATAAAAAATGTAAAAAACGAATATTGACGGCACCGGCGGTTAAAGGGTTAAGTTATATGATTTCTCGTTCAGGTTTTCTCAGACTGCAGCTGTTTGGGGAACATGACGACTGATGACGGACCACTCGGCCTTCAGATGGCCATAGACGACGTCTGTGACCAGAACTGTATGGCCCTCATCCCCTTCTTGGCGCTCCTCTTGTTGCTGCTGGTGATAACATTTATGATGAACACAGCCGCCCAAGCAGCAACCATCAGGTATGACTGTTCGAATTAATAGAGCACTTCGCGCTTAAGTTGCTCCATGTGTTGCGACCTATATTATCTTCAGCGGTCGAATTGTTATTTTTAGTGAATTATGATGCATGCAACCTGACAAAATTATGTGTACGAAATATAAATATTTTATTTCAAGATTGATTTATAAACAGTAAGGAATATGTCATTAAAAAGATAGAAAATGTTTTCCAAAATACTTGTGTTCATTCGTAGACAGATATTATTTTTAAACAGGTCTACTTTTATGTTTCTTATATTGCTGGCCGAACATTAATCCAACATAGGCTCAACGTATCGTCGTAGGGAGGGAGGGTAAAAAATTGGAATGGAGTTACAAATTCAATCTCCATTTTTAAAGTGCCTATCACGTCTATTTGGGTTTTTTTCTGCCTTTTTATTTCTCCTTCGAATTCAATGAAGCAAAATTGAAGGAGTTAACCACATTAAATTATCTAGAATGGCAAATATCTATTATGTTGATTCAAATTGTAGGCCTACCTGTGTATAAAGTAATCTTTGAAATTTAAACTCTAAGACTTAACGCTTTAACATGCAGCATGACTTAGCTAAACCTGTTTAATCCTACTAGTTTCTACTAGTGACACTAATTATCTGCACACAACAATATTTTACATTGTATATCATAGTTTTTTTTTAACTTTTAAACAAAATCTGTACCATCAGTTCTCTTGGTATCTACTTGACTCAGCTCAGGCTATGCCATAGGCAGAACTGATGTCAAAGCTACTAGTGTGCTATATTGAACTTAAACCGGACGCACCGTTTCCGAGATATTTCAGTTTCAAATTTTATAATGCAATCTCTGTCCATGGAATTTGCCCAAGGTCTCGGCAAGCAGGTGACATCAGGAGATTTTATTGGACCATAATAAAACCGCCCTGATGTGATGTGCTATATGAAGTATTATGCCCGGAGTGCCCAAATTTCACTCATTTTTAGCCTCAGACGCACGGTTTTCGAAATATTGCAGTTTTTAATCCAGCCAATTTGCTAATGTTATTTCAATGAGATTTGTTCGCACTTTAACACCGCGGTACTCGCACACTATTGCTCGGATCGCTTAGTAGGCCCCTATAAAGACATAGCAACCTATTCTGGTACCCTAAAATTATTGAGGTCAAATTTCAAGCCGATTGGATAAAGACTGAGGGAGAAATAGGCTAGCAAATTTTTGCCCAAAACTCAAATGCACAACAACAATAGTTTGGACGAAGTCATTCGTGCAAACTAATTAAAGCGATTGCATGGGTTGGCAAAACATCACAAAGATGAAAGACGTAGTCCACTCGGATGTTCCTGGGTCATGTGGTTAGAGTTCTTCCCCATGCAGTTGGGTCTTATCATTTCTGTAGTCAGCACGGTGGACTATTCCTTAAATACTAATGGCAGACACATTATCTACAATGATATAAAGAGCAATTTATTCATCTACAAAATGTGTGTATTATTATAATCCTTTAAAGCAATGAAGCAATGATGTAGATGTGCAATACAACTAGTTTTTTTTTTTATTTCTATGAAGATGTGTTCCTGACAAAGAGAGAACGATGGGACTCGGTTTGCAGGGCGCGATAATAAGAATACTTGGTGAGTAACCTGGTGTGAATAACATAAATAACTACGACCTCCTATGGACAAAAAAATCATTCTCTGTTGATGTTAATTCTAATTTGGATTTGAAATACATTGATTTTTGATTTCCCTTCACATGTGATAATTACATAAAACTTACTTAACACTGGTCCTGCTGAAGTTTTATCAACGTTTTTGTTGGCCCGACGTCTGCGACGCTGGCCCAACATTAAAACATCATTCGTACACTTTAAACTTACCACTGGCCTTGCTGAACTGCTGGTGCTATTTTTCATTCATTTCAAGCAGGAATCACTAACGAAATGGCCGGAGATATTTCTATTACATCTAACGAAAAATAAGCTTCTCCCAAATTTTATCATGCAAGGGGTGGGCTTATATTTTTTGGTTGATATTGTGCTGGTTGAAATGTAATTTTAAATACTTGTTTTTTTTCTTTTTTTTCTTTTATTAATTCCTTTTGTTTTTGTGACAGGCGCATCGCCGGGGCCGCTGATCCTGGGAGCACTTTTTGACTACGCCTGCCTGGTGTGGCAGGGAGACGGCACGGGGGAGCTGGGCGGATGCTGGATCTACGACAACTCCTCTCTAGCCCTCAGTATGACGTCATCACTATTCGTGTCCAGCGTCATAGGGACCATATCTTTTCTCATAGCCCTGAAACTGTACAAACCCGCCCCCGAGGTCGTTGTGCCCGCGTCGTGACCTGGAGGAGTGGACCGGGGGTGACACTGCATGCTCAACTCCTCGCGCGTGGTGGTCTGATCTTGATCGATTCACGAGAGGACATCCGGATCCCAACCACGCAAAACATCACCTGATCTCCACCACGTTGTTTTTTACTAATTTATAGGGGATGGATCGCTCAGATGAGCCGATCCGAGCAACAACAGTTATTGGAGTGGTTTTGTACCACACCTACCGGACCAAATGTTGTGATCAGTGACTAGAAACGACCAAATGGGGTGGAATTCAAAACTTGGGCATTCGTATCGTAACAGTCTGCAATGATCACTTATGAGAGTATTAATGTGTGTCGAATAATCAATGCACAAAACTAGGCTTTAAGAACAGATAGAACCTTAAAATTATCGTAACTTTCCAAGATAAATCTTAGCTTTTCTAATGGAAATGAGAGAAAGTTACGATAATTTTAAGATTTTCTGGTTACGATTTATTATAAAGATTGTTAGCGGGATGGACTCCTGGTACCAAAAACCGAGTCTCGTGCGGTTCCCATGTAGTGTGTAAGTACACACTTTAAACACACAAAAACGTCGAAGTGATCGGTATTTGCACCAAGCAGATGAAATCTACTTTCATCTGAGACAATTAGGAAATTTTAGCATTAGGGCCTATATGTGTACAAAACAAACGAAAACTTCTGGTGAACATTTACAGTTGACTTTCGACACGTCCGAGTCCCAATCAGCTCGCCGAGCAGCTCAAATCACTTACTGCGCAATAGGCTTACTCCGGATGTTGCAAAGCAATCTATAACGGAAAAACAAAATGGCGAAACGCATGGTGGATGTCTCTTTGTAAAATATTCTAGCGTTGCTTTTGTTCGCTGAAATATTTGTGTTGTATTGCACGTCATGATACCAGAATAATCGTGTTGGTGAACAATTAAGGCCTACAACTAATAATTTGATACACCCACACTGATTTTAAGGTATCGGGTACAACGCTTGTTCATTAGGCCAACAGTGTGCACAAAGCTGACGTAAGGCAACGCACTTCTGGAGCAGCAGAAGTGATGTGACCAGCCTTTGAGTGTCTGTGTTGGCTCCACCAGATCGGACCTCTTTGAGCATGCATGTGTCTCTTAACTGTTATATCAACAGATTATAGAACATATTTAGCACGCACTTCAAATATCACCAAGACAAATCCTTCTGTAACATCCGCCTGATGTGAGCAGGAGAGTCTTGCAGTGGAGGTTTACCATAATGTTTGAGTTTCCGCTATCTTGGTTTATTTTGCTGACAACCATAGCGAATGATAATCAACCAGCTTAAACAAATGTGAGTAATTTTCACCCACTTGAAGTTGTGGGTCGCGGTAGCGAGACACAACTTCAAGTGGATGAAAAATTACATTATTTAATTTAACGCTTTGTGGGTTATTATAGCATGCGGATTGATAGATACTTTCCTTACAGTATGAGATGAAAGTGTTTTTGATATCAAAATTAGAATTGGTCCGACTTATCCTAGGAAATATAGACAGTTATGTTAAGTCTAGTTGTCGAGGGTTCACCATGTTTACTTGATTGTTTCTTTATGTGTATCATTTGTATTTTTATGTTATATTTTATTTGTTAAAAAAGAGGTTACGTAATGCAATGTCTAGTCAAGAAGGACGATAAGCTCAGTATTACGATCAGATGAACGTAATAATTGACATGCTCGACCACCTATGTGCAGGACTATTCGGCCCAAGTATGGTATGCTACCCCCAAAATTAAATAGCAGCTGAAAGGCGGCAGTGATTTACCGATCTCGTCATGTGACACGTTTAACTTTGCGATTGGTCAGGGGTAGAATACTAGACTTGGTCCAACTGGTTTGGGTGCGAAACGTCTTTCTGAAATATGGTTAGGGTGCGAAACGTCTTTCTAAACTATGAAGACGGGGGCGAAACGTCTTTCCTCTTTATGGGGTGGGGGCGAAACATCTTGTCTAAGTATGAGTTGGGGGCGAAACGTCTCACTAAAAGATGGTGCGAACTGACTATGGGGCGAGAAATCTGTGTACCCAACTATTCGTGTCCCCCAAGATCTTGAACACTGTTGAAGGCTTGGTTAAATTGATTACATTTCCCATGTTATTTACTTTGCTTGACTGAAATTATTTCAAAGAGCTGCTCTTTAAAGAAATGTCAACAGCTGATATGTAATGAACTCTTATTATATTGAATTTTGTAGCAGGAATTCTCATGCCACACAGAGAAGGTTGACGATTATATTTAAAAGTGTTGTATATAGGTTCTAGTCTCCTCACATGTCCACTAATCTATCCTAGCGAAATTATTGAGCCAATGTTGTTTTAATGTTAGCCCACCGTCTTCGACGTCGGGCCAACATTAAAACAACATTGGCTCACCGTCTCGTTTTTGTCGGGATAGCTGTCAATTGGAGAGAAAGCAACGTAAAGCAATATTGACTTGACTTGTCAATTATTGGAACTTACTATCTGAGCAATGAACCAGAGGAGGGTGAGCTCAGCTATATTAAAGGGGTAGGTCGCCTGCGGTGCGCATGCTCATATGCGCGGGTAATAACACCATAATAGCGTTGGAGTTACATAGCATGAGCCCCCTAGACGACCTATTCATCATTAAATGTATTGAGTATGTAACGCCAAATATAGAACGGACCAAGTAAATATGTGATCTCACTTTGTACTTTTGTATATAGCTGTGCTATTCGACACGAAGCTCAACACCCAACCACGTCTTCTCATTTTATCCACCCTGAAAAATTATTCTGATCGGCAATATCCTACAAAATAGGAAATATATATATATAGACAAAATATATTACTGATTTATTACCACCTAACATTTATCAGTTATTTGAAGTTGGTATTTTCGACGCAATTGCTAGCTTAAAATAAATGAAATTTTCCCCACATTTACAAACTAACGTTAGAATTTTCAATGTTCTCAATTACCATGATTACCGATATTGCACTTGTACATTTGATATTTATGTTGTGAAAAAAAACTATACATAAAGCACTTGAAGGCATATATCCCGTACTAAAAGAAGTAAACCAAAGCTAACTTTTCGGATTCAACTTACTGACATGAACAAGCGTCACCTGGTGAATTCACTATGCACAGCCAGGTTATCTCTGCCTGTGATTGGTTGCCATCGCCCTCGTCGTGCATTGTGTGTACAGTCCTTCAGTAAGCAGTTACTGCCCTGTGGCTTTGCACGGCACAGTTGTTCAGAAGCTGCAGGATTGTGACTTGAATATAATTATAGTCCTACATACTTCATTTAACTCAATAATTCTCAACCTATGCATGTACAAATTGAATATTGCAATGTGATTATTTGTCTTATTTTAGACATCGGTGCGGGGACTGATTCCGGACATCTGTGTCTTTATTTTATTATTTATTCTTCAAATTATTGGTTTATGAACAACCCACTCGTCTTGATAGTTATAAATATACCGACCCCTCGGTACTAAAGGGTCATATCCACCACTTATTGGAGTGAAGTAATAGGACCATTTAGCTCCTAAGGGATGATACGTCTTTCAGTAGACGTCAAACCAAAGTAAGCCCAGCAGACACAAGGCGTTGAATCAATGTCGGTTTAACGTTGGTCCAGCGTCGTGGACGGTGTACCAACGTTAAACTAACATTAATTCAACGTCTTGTGTCTGCTGGGAGTATTTCTTAATTGTGACTAACCAGCATAACTATTTACATTAACCCTTGCCCTGCTAAATTGGTCGTTTGTATTTTTCGTCATTTGGAGCTGAAATTGCTAACACTATTTCCACCTCCAAATGTCGAAAAATATTTATATTTATAAAAAATTGATATCACCTATATTTAATTATTTAATTAACTAAGCATCTACCACAAACTACAACAACATGCCTGAAAACGCACAATATAGGCCTATATGCAGTCCTGGCAACACAAGGGTTAATATTGAACTGATATTTGCTTTTGTGTTGATTACACTTTTTATTAGCACATCGCATAACGGCTATTAAACATGTTGAAGATAAAATGTGACATCAATCAGAGGGATTTGAAAATATTTTATCTTCATTTTGTCAAAATCTGAATCATGTTTACTCACTTGAAGTTGTTAATCGCTTGAGCGAGACACAACTTCAAGTGGGTGAAAATTCCCACTTGAATAATTTGGCGATTGAAGGGCTTATAATGCCGTTTGTCTTCACTTAATGTTTTGCCTCACAATTTCATGATCAGGTAATAGCGTGCATATTTATCCAATGTTGGCCAGCGTCGCAGGCGATGACCCAGCATTACACCAACATTGGTTGAATGTCTTCAGTTTTGCCGTGATCTGATGCAAACGCATCTAAAAAAAATCTCAGACTGAAACAGCGTTGTTAAGAAAAAAATTCAATCATTGGTGACAACCGCATTCAAAATTACTCCTAAATGTCATTCCAGTGATCTTCATTCCATACTGTGTTGGTTAAATGTCGGGCTATCGTCGCAGACTGTGGCCCAACATTAAACTAATATAGTAGCGTGAGCTGTGAAGTTGATGATGTTTTTTATATTTTTTTATGCTTGTGAATAGTAGGATGGCTTTTTTTCATATTTATTATTGCTACATAGTCATAACAGTGCATAAGTATGCGACAAATTATTGATATTTACGTTGAAAATACTTAATAGTATTTTTGTGTATCACATGCCAATTTCTGTACATATTGCTATGTTTATTTTATAGTAAAACATGAAAGTTGTATATGCTAGTATTTTGAATTCTATTATTAAAGTATTGTTGTAGGTATTTTAAATTAGGAAAACAATCAAATATATGAACATTTAACATAGTATCATGAGAGAATATGTATCAGGGTATCTCATTTGTTATTCCTGGCAATGATTTTAAACATGCAATGTTTTTAATCTAGCAGCGTATAGATTTAAAAAATGATGGAAATGATAGATTATTTATTGTCATACAAAAATATCACACCAGGTTTACGATATAGGTCTGTGTTATTTATAACGGCAGAACAACAGCCACCCAAAACAAACCTCCATTTATTCCCAACATGGCGAGTTTAGGCGTAAATGAGCAAATTAACTTGTGATAGATATTTGAACCTGATTGTTTATGGTAGGGGACAATCTGCGGTGAATATACACAATTTAGTAGCGAAACATGTATGAAATACCCTTAACCCTTTCAGCGCGGGGACGGGGACGTCAGAATCTGACGTATGTAGACGTCAGATTCTCACATCTAAATACGGTCACCGCACTGAAAAATATTTATAATGACCGTAGAACCATAACATAGGTGTTCAAATGAAGCGGGAAGAGGCAACTAAGACATTTATGATGATTTATTTCAACTTGAAAAGAACCCTTTAGTCTTCATGGTTTGTACAAACATATTTGAGCACGTTGTGATATCAGTGAGGGGCTCATTGAGTCACGGTGTTCTATGATCAGATATCTTTCTTTTTCAAAGAAGACTATTTCATTGATTTGAAGCTGGAAATTGCGTTAGCAAATCCAGCTTCAAATGAATGAAAAACAGCAGGTTGTTTGTACACCACTGCCCACTTTCATCTCATTCCAAAGATTCCATTTCGCATTCGCATTTCAAGGAATGTGGGGGATATTTTGTGTGGATGACCATGATGACGAGGGCGGAGGAGTAAAACGGACCTGCATTATGTTTAAATTGAATGGCTACAGAACAATATGTTCAGCATAACGAGGCTTGAGGGAAAATCACATCTCATCCAAAATAATATTTCATGTATTTATCTTTCGTGCAATGCTTCTCAACACGCTTAATCACAATGCAATGGACATGAGATGAGTTTTATAGGCCGTGTCGAATGGCGCTGTTGTGCTAGTATATGATTCATCACAACCAAATGAATCTAACTGACTGTTATATCTTGTTTTAAATACCGTTGTTGTAGTGGTATGTTTCACACCATGATGGTCACAACAAAATGCTGAATTTACAAATGACCGTTACGGCTTGTGTAGAATACCCGTATTGTGTTGATATGTTTCACTACATGTTCCATCACAATAAAATGAAATCTAAAATGACTGATATAGGCTGTGTTGATATGTTTCACCACGTGTTTAACGACAATGATAATATCCCTGAAACAACTGTTATAGGTTATACTGCACGAGCTAATGTTTCCTCGCATCTTAGCTTTTAAAGGTGATCTATCACCCCTTATATAGCATGAATAAATTTGTGACAAATAAATCAAAGTTGCCACAAGATGGGGACAAGTGTTTCCTTATATGGGGTGATTGGCTATCATGTGACCCTCTGAGAGGGCACATGATAGCCAATCGCCCCATATAAGGACATAATTATTCATACCATATAAGGGGTGATAGATCACCTTTAACAGGCAGTCCTTGACGTTGCTCGCGACGTGTTTCGCCCGTTAATAGTTTGCCAATTTATTTTAATATCATTTCTTAAAAACATTCACAAGTCAGACCGCTCCCGTTAGATTACTAACATCCTTAAAATGCGAACCCCCAAACTACGGGACATGTGCACTTTATTTCGCTTAGAACATAAATTCACTTAACCATTAACCTTTCTTTTTGTATGCTATTGGGATGGATTTAGCCCCTTAACATTGGCACATTACATATCAGCTTTTTAACCTGTTAAAGATAAAAAGTGACATTAATCAGCAAGATTTGAAATTTGTTGACCTCCATTTTGTCAAATCTGAATATTTTTCACCCACTTGAAGTTGTGGAAGCTGTCCTGGTAGAGGGACACAATTTCAAGTGGGTGAAAAATTTAACAAGATAGCTTAGCGGCGAAAGGATTAAGATGTAGGGTTTTCATGTACTGCCGACATAGCGGTGTGGCCAGAAAGCACCCCAGACATTGTGGGTAAAATCCATGATGGTCGTAATTTTTTTTAAAGGTTAAATGATCAATTGATATAATTTTTCAAAGGATACAAGCTGATTCATGATGTTGGTGTCTACATGGTTTTCAGGTAGAATATAGGTAATGTCTAGTTGACCCAAGTTGCACATCGTTAACTCGATCAGCAACTTGGGTGATTGGAATTTTTTATTTTTTTATTTTTTAGGCTTTATATACACAAATATACACAGTAATTGTACAAAAATGCAATTGTAAATAAAATTGTGTACATCCGGTATGGAATGTTATATAGACCTTAATGTAAGTTAAAGTGTAAAAACTAATTTATATATATATATCATATGTAATATATGTTTCCCACGTCAAAACCAGAGATAAAACAGCTACATATTTTTATAAATAGCAAAAAAACACTCTGGAAAGCGTAGAAAACTTTAAAATAAATACAAGTAGAACACTTATAAAAACATGCAAAGTTACTGAAGTATATAGTGAAACATTATAATCGCATTTGCCCCAGCTGACACGAGAAGTCAAGCCAGTGTCGGCCAAATGCCAGCCAAGTCCAGCACTCACCCAACACCGGGTAATTATCCTCGCGCCTGCTAGGAATATATACATGTAGCTCTCGTAAAAATCGTAAATTAGCCCATTGATCTGAATCAGATGGATCAGCAAATGGCGTCCATTTTAAATTTTTGCTTGGCTACCATGATTTAAAGAAAACAAACAATCTCGTGATTGACATAAACACACCGAAATTATTGGTGCTTGTTTCACACTTTAACGATTCGCCTGGGTTTTTTTCACACTTAGCCGCTGGTGCCTATTAAAATAAAAGCTATGCAACAATAAACCATATTGTCGAAGCTGGAGACATAACAAAGCCTTGGCGGTTTTATGTGGTGAAAAAACATAGACAATTCTAATTATTTGAGTCAACAAAATATTAGAAAACAGCCACGAAGAAGATTAACACACATCTCATCAACCCTTTAACCGCCAAATTATTCAATTGGAATTTTCACTCACTTGAAGTTGTGTCTCGCTGACGCGATCCACAACTTCAAGTGAGAGAAAATTATTCAGATTTAACAAAATGGAGGTCAACAAATTTCAAATGTTGCTGATTAATAATGTCATGTTTTATTTTTAAAAGCTGATATGTAATGTGCTAATAAAAAATGTGAAAAACGAATATAGACGTCACCGGCGGTTAAAGGGTTAATTACCTAGCAGCAGCTTCGTAGGCCTATCTTAGTATTGTGAGAGTTTCCGAGATCAGCAATGACATGAATGGGGTGGAGTAATTCGACTACAGCCAGTAGATAAATGGATTGGGATGGCACATGGTTGATAATCATCAGACCTACCAACTGCTCCATCAATATATTAATAATTTAAAATCAAGCCTGCTAAATGGAGAATGCATTATATCTTTATTGTTTTAGTCTCCAAAAAATATTGCTGCTGTTTCATGTGTTTTTCTTACTCTGCACCATATAGACAGATTTTTGCAAATATTGCGCGACATAACGAATAAAAGTTTCTTGTCTTATTGGAGCCTTACCTATATTCTCATTTCGTTTGTACATGTATTTAGAAGTATCTCCAGTATTTATGGGTTCAACGGTTCCTTTTTCTAGCTTCGGACTTTTTTGTCATTGTGGATATGTTAATGAATTCAACAAAATGATTTGTTCCTATTTTGACACTTTTCAGATTAAATACCCTGGATTACACAAAGCGAAGGACGACACTACAACCATGTTCTATTAATTTACTTGAACGGCCAACATAAAATACATGTGGTCCACTGAAAACGTTACCATTACATGAAATGAATACCAACATCTTATTTATTCACTACTTTTTAGCTTAAATACCCTGGACTACTAATCGACATGTTCAACCATGTTCTAACATCTTATTTATTTACAGTATTTAAAATACACACACAAATCCAGCACTGCTGATCATGACGCTTACTATACTAAGCGTGTCTAAACATCAAGATTTGCAAATATTTATTCGCAAATTAAACAAATATGGGTAATTTTCAGTCACTTGAAGTTGTGGGTCGCGATAGCGAGACACAACGTCAAGTTGCTGAAAATTTAAATAGGTTAAAATATGTTAAAAACCTTTTTTAAATATTTTATCAAAATGCTTCAACAATACCTGCAATAAAATCTTTGACATTCAAATCTAATAACCTGTTATGTATTTCTGAAACTATAATTATACAGACGTGTACGGTCTATCCCAGAATACTTTAACCGTTCAAGTACTCATGTCGCACAATACAAAATTCAGTCCAGAGAAAATTTCATTAAAACGACTTAATCTCTTAGAATGCGGACTCTCTGAACTGTCATTTTATGCGTTACACTTGTACATTTGATTTTGAGGTAATTCTCGCTCATTTTGAGGTGGGGCATGTGCTCGCAGCTCACAGTAAATGGGATTTTGGTGAGATGCTAGAGTGGTAAAACAGTTAAATTATTGCATTAACCCTTTCAGCGCAGAGACAGTCTTTATACGTCAGAATATGACGTCTGTAGACGTCAGATTCTGACGTATAATGACGGTCCCCGCGCTGAAAGAATCACTATATATTTCGTAGACCGTAGACACGTAACATACATGTAGGTATTCAAATGAAGCGGAAAGATCTAACTAAGCCATTTATGATGACTTCAAATTGAAAAAACCTTTGGTCTCCATGGTTTATACAAAAATAATTCAGCGCTTCAAGGGTTAATATAAATGTTTTATTAACTCGAAATTACGAGTACAGAGTATCACAGGCTCACATTACACATTGCATTTGATTTACCAGACACTCTGTCACATCAGATTAAATATTTAGATTATTCCTGTTCAACCCTTTGATTTTTAGTGCTGCTTAATCATCTTTTGAATACAATTAATTAAATTAAAAAGAGCATTACCATTGATAACATAGTACAATCGGGACGTTTGAAGATTTAATTATGTAGATTATGCTTCGGTATTTTCCTAAAATATGTTTTAAAATGTTTTAAAATTGTAAGAATTTATTTTCCAACGTTTAAATCTTGATTTGACCTTCATACATACTTCTGCTCAAAGTCAATATACAGAAACTGCTTACTGGAAATGTAAGCAGTTGGGCTTTCGTGATATTAAGTAGCTGCTGTCAGACAACAGTTGATGAGTCATCAAAAATACCCCCTCCAGTCTGGATCCATATATATTATTTGGGAACCAGTAGCTATCTCCATATAGTCAGGCTGTCGCTACTATCAAATGCCCCTGCTATTTTTGAGCCTGATCAACATTTTTGTCTTTCAACTACAGAATGACAGTGTTTCCATGTGGACCTTTGTTCCTCACGTTGTGTGTTGCATATTCCGATGCTGTACTACTGACTGGAAAAAACAATCATAAAGAGGTTTTGAGATTTGACTTCATTGTATCAGACATTACTGATTGTATCACTATGAACCAGACTACAAATATTGTGTACATTACACGGCACTCATTTTTGTGCATCTTAAATAAAATATCGCAATGTGTGGTACATGAATGAGACAGCTGATTATGTTAGAGCAATAGACATATTAACCTTTCCAACATCGCTAAGAACCACTTATTGTGGAATATTTGCTTCAAGTGGGAGAATTAATAAAATGACAAGTGTCATCATCAGAATCAAGACTTACTTGACCCACTTATTGCAAATAGAGGTGAATAGATTCCATTTTGAATGGCGTCTGACTGGTTGTATTGGCCACAACATGGTAATTATAGATTATGTTGATAATATACCCAGACTATTCTGTGGTAGACGCCTACCATGGACTCTAATAACAGCTGGTCATGAAGCAGAAATTCACATCTCTGTATCAGCTTACAGAACTTATGAAGTCAGCTCTTTCTACAGCAGCTATAAGCCACAATGGTTTGACTCATTTGCTGAAAATCATAGATTTTATGTTCAATCGTTTCTACTTTCAGTTCTTAACGTATTTCATATATTCAAAAAGTTTGAATTGGGTGTGATAAATTATTCATTATTAGCAAATTTTTGGCAGGTGATTAAAATAAGTGTATCGTGGAACATATCTGATAAAAGTAATACACGCCTTGTAGTACACGATGGTCCAGGTTATTTGTCTGGTGTCCTGGTCAAATATACAGGTCCGTAAATGGAAAATATCACTTTGCGACCACGGCATTCTCTGCTTTTATCCAGATAACTAATCCATGGAATGAGAAGAACAAGATCAAGGTAACAACAGCAGCGGTTTCACGTCGTTGGGGTTCCTCTCCATGCCATCATGTAAGTCGTCATTCATTTAAGATGTCATCCAATCATGCAAAAAAAACTGTTTGCAGTTTCACGTTTGGAACGCCGGCTGGAGATCTTGGACAAGGAGGATATAGTGCATATGTTGGGATTAATGTGAAAAGATTTACAATAAATGGTCCCCATATCCTAGTTGATGACAATCCACATAATTGTCACTATGGTGGCATGTATATTTCTCATCTGATTGATTTTACGAATAAGATGGTTCCCATTTGTGACAATAAATACAAACTTTATATTACTGGACGTTATTTCAAGATAGCGGTTTTAATTGTTTGGTATGCTAAATATACGAGTGGTTCACTGTCTGCCAAGATGTGGGCTTCCCGATGTTTATTAACATATCTAGCGTTAGCTAATTATCCTAGCTATACCAAGAATCGTACATTTTTATATAACGAATTACCAGTATGTCAAAATATCATATGTGCTCCGAAGGAGGAACAAGATCAAGATGATTGTAAAATAATATTTACAACAAAATCAGGAGCTTTTGGGACTACATCAATATAGACAACCCCAGTTCAGACTCCGTATAGCTGTATTCCCGAGTACAGGAAACCATTTTCAGGTCAGACTATTCGCTTAAAAGCCACTATTTCTGAAAATTGGCCTCTTGGAACACTAAAGACCGTAAACATAGTTAAAAAGATTGGTAAGTTTGGACAGATTAATAAGGTATTTTTGTATTTATACAATGCTACAGCTGTCTTCACAGATGTCTGCGATGGGATGAGAAATATCCAAATAATGCTGAAATTGACAATATCCGCATGTCTGAAAAAAAGTGATGGAAAGATTTCCCTCAGTTTCCCGGGTTTTGCTCACGCTGCCTCCAATGATTGTTATGGTCGGCATCTTGTTATTAAACATTATCTTGAAAACGCTACACATTTGTTGTATAAAGAAGGAATAGAGGAACACACTGGAGGAAGTCTGATCGTGAGATATACTGACAACTGTCCTGTAAAATGCAGAAACTACACGTTTTTACTGCTAATTTTAAAAAGAAATCAGAATCGCATACAGAAATACAAACTTGATGTGGATAATACTGTATTTCTCGGTTTATCACACAATGGATTCCGCCTTACTGTTCAACCACCACTATCACAATGTCGATTTGACATAGATGTACGGATGCAACTCCCGAAATATAAAATAATCAAACAGGCGGAGAGACCACCAGTTTTCTGGTCGTCACCGTTAGGAGATCTATATACTAAAAAGTAAGTCCTATTGTGTACTATGATAATTATTCTGCTTCTCAAACACTTCTTGTGTAATAAAAACATACTTCGAGCACACTCTGGTAAAATAATAGAACACCCTTATACAGTGTCGTTCTATCTGAAAACAGTATGCGCTATGTGAATTCACTCCTTTTAACTGTAAAGCCCAGGTGGGCCTAACAAATCAAATGAAATGAAACGAATAGAGTTTAGGCAACATTTGTGCACATATAGGCTACATTGGGCCAGGAGTACCTCCGGAGGATGGCGAGTTGAATAAGATGACACTGACCTCCAGACACAGGATTCTTAATTTGAGCTCTGGAGGTCTAAGGCCAAGCCCGCTACTTCGCGGTCACGGAGGCTCCCCACAATATTTAATCTTCACGAGTGAGCAGAGAAGAAACATTTTGTTTCTTTGAAACTTGAATGCCAGAGTGGGAGGCCTAACACAAAACGTTTTTGTATCGTTTCCAAAAGGTCACACAAACCTTACACTAAATGCTTATTATAGAACATTTCTGAATCATTTAAAAAGTATTTTATACAAATCATAAACATTTTAAAATATTTTGGTGCAATTGACAAAAGGATTTTTCGAAACATTTTAGTATCATCATTTTGATGTATTGAAAAAAATCTTTATCACCTCTGATGAGCGTTTGGGTGTGATTTTATAAAACAGCAAAATAAAGTAATACAAAATGTTCTCGTATCATTTAAAAAATGATAAAAAAAACAATACAGTGATATGTTTATTATATAACATTTCTAAATTGTTTTTTTTTTATTCAAATATTAGACATTTTAAAATGGTATGTTGCAATTTTTAAAACATATTACCAGCATAATGTTGATATGCTAAAAATGGTTTCTGATAAGGTTTCAATACAATATTTCTGGAAACTTGTTCGTCATATCCTAAACAGTTTAAAGAACGTTTTGTGGAAACGTCTCGGCATGTTTAAACAGCCACATAATAGGGTTTCTAAAACGCAGATTTGTTTTTGCCATGTTATATCAAAATATGTGTAAGATGTTTTTGAAATGTTTCATGTCATCTGGGGAATACACTATTATACCAATTTTTTTTTTGTATAGCTTGTGTTTTGGGGGCTTAATTTTTTATATAATTGTCAATCGTATAATATTTTGTAGAATTTTTTTAAAAACTTTAAAATGTATACTTTATCTACACTAGTTCGAAACACTCAACATTCTACAGCACCTAGAATTATTACTTTTTGGAAAGAAGCAGCAAAACATAATAATAGCTAAAATGTATTTACACGTTTGTGTGATTTAATCATTCACACTATACAGCTACTCTTCCCGCAACGGTTTGAATAATTATTTGTGATGACAAAAAACAACAACAGTACCTACTTACTTTTGGCTTTGCCGATCAGTATGTACATGCTACACAGCAGGCAGAATAACGTTGAATTAGCGTTGTTTCCACGTCCCCAGCTGAATTGTGGAAACAACGTTGGAAAAATAGGTTTGTTATTAAATCAACACCATTTATTATATCAGCACTATTTACAATAAATGAATCTGTCCTGTGCATAGACCTGTAAATCCATAAAAATATTACTCGTTGATGGACGATAATAGGTGAATTAAATGTGAATTAAAAGTCAAATCAGTCAGCTAGAAATATCACCATCTTTAAATGTGACATGTGAATTAAATATGGAGGATGTGTCTCATCCTTCTTTATATTGTATAAATCACAGGTGATGATTTTTTTTTCTAAACATGTCTAAAATTACAACTAAAATTCAATTACAACATGGTATATAGCAGGGGAAGGGGGGGGGGGTAATATAATTTTACGCGAACATATAGCTTTAACATTTTAAATGTGTGAATTTAATACTTCGCGAAAATTTGTGTTTTTTACATAAATTTGGGACGCTATTCTTTGTATTTATTGTAGCCAAAGTTGATACATGGAACGCCTAATGTACGACGCCAATGTTTGGTGTGAAAGTCGTTGGGCATATGATATAAAAGTGACGTTACACTAATCGAGTCTATACTGCTCTGAAAAGCCACAATGCAGTGTCTGCTTACTTATTAAGTAAGCAGATACTGCCTTTTTGTACAGATGGTTCTATTTTTGACGTGTTGAGGGTAGTCACGTCAAAACGACGTTTCTAGTTGAAATGAGGTGATTTTTAACCAAAACGTAACGTTAAAAGCACGTCACATGCCTGCTGGGTAGGCCTATATTCAACTTGAATATATTAATAACCATCTTATGTCTGCTAACTATTTTTTTGAACTACATGTATTCATTTGTTATGCCCACATCATGGCAAAATTCTGAACTTTGTTGTTTGTATTGTCTGTACAGCAAAACAACCTGGACAACTGCCCATGATATCTGTCGATCACGAGGAAAATCTTTGTTTCAATATGAATATTCATCTGACTATCATTTTACAGAAGCTACATTTTGAAACTTCTACGGGATTTGGCAATGTTATATTTCTAGGATTGAAAAGAAACAGTCAGGTTGGTTTATGCTTACTATGAAACGTAAACCAAGTATTAAGCCGTACATGTACAATAAATATTTAATGATGTAGGTAGGCATGGTCATTTTTATCGAAGTGTTCCCAGCCTAAATTTTTCAGCCTATGTGCATGTGTCTCGTGTCGTTTTAATTATTTCATCTCTCGCATTACATCAATGTTTTTTTGCATCATACTATTGTAAGAGCTGTTCAAACCAACACCAAAGTAGCTCATTTTGTCATTTTGTATCTGTGAAATTTGTCATCGGTTACACTTGTCCAACGCAAAAAGTTAACTTTACATTAATATTCCACCTATCATGCAAGGTTTCTGATAATATGTAGGCCCCTACAATAGACTTCGAATTTATATCGGTAACACTTGGCACTGCATATCCTTGTGTAACGAGTTAGTTATCATAAATGTATGACTCATGCTTTTTTAAATTCATAACATATCATAATGTATGTCCAACGACTATTTTTTTTATAGCCTACAGAGGCCTGCATTATCTTAAACGATTTAAAATCACATATGACAGACATAGCCCTCATGGTTTGTTACCTGTTTCCAGAATAACAGATTTGGTCAAACTGTCACATGTAATTCGGAAAATAAATGTAAGCTAGTTTTCATACTAGATCTCAAGATTGATGCATATTTGGCCTTGCAGTGTCATCAATTTCAATGAAAAATCCGCATTTTACCCACAGTTGCAAAGGTTATTTTCAACCATGTATCATATGATTAGGGCATAATATGTTAGGAAATGTTCCTACATGTGCTAGCTGAAAAGAATATTCAAACAGGAGAATAATAGTTGTGTCTATTCTAATTTTCCCACGTCCACCTACAGCAGGTTTGAAGCTACACAGCTGTACTTAAAACTGTACATTGATTACGCTATACTAATATAACCTTACGCAGTTAAATGCAATAATCAACCAAATGTTGACTTGGACCTCAGACAAAACTTCAGTACTTCAAAACTTCAGTACATAGAGCTGTAAATGTGAGCAAATAAAAGACCAGCGCAAGTGGTTTAGTTCCTAAATGATTTGGATTTGGATAAATTATCTTATCTGACATCTGGGACTTTACACCAAAACTGTAGTTGATCATGTTGATGTAATATGTAAATAATTTAATTTGCATTTATTGAATTGAACTAAATACAAATTCTACTAAAAAAAACGTCTGCTATCAGTTTGCTTATTCATATAGACCGATAACCTGGTAACACTTCACTTCAAGCCGATAAGTCAATTTAGGATATATTTTCAAACTTTTTAAAGACAATATTGATTTTATCCAAATAAGTTTCATAGTTCTAAGCTGTTTTGCTCTATTCAACATCCCAAAACCACATAATCAAACATATTAATAATAAAAATAGCCAAAATGGGTTCCACTAATAAATTAATCTTTCTCATAATGAATATAATTATGAAAAAATGCTTTTTTGTGACTACTCCACCCAGCAGCCAGGTGTTTACATAACACTGGCGTTTTTTTTACTTGGCAGGGATCATATCATCCAAATCAAATAAAAACTATCGTGACTATGCGTGATAAGATAGCAAAAGTTGAAAATATAATGGTACTTTTTGAGAATGTTGTAGCGGTACCCTTATTTTATAATGTTTATGATGACGTCAAAATATATAGTTTGGCCGGTTGCATCTAAATCCTCAAGACAAGTCTCCTTCTTCTTTTGACCGAAGATAACCCACTTGCATCGTAGTTACATCGGAATGATACAGTTTCAAGTTCGCGGTACAACGCCACTAAAATAACATTGTTTTGTGATTTATTTTCAGGGTGAGTTTACTTAATGGCTGGATAATTCTCCTTTACTGTTTAATGCTTGGTTTCGGAAACCGCATACTAGTCTTACAAAATACGAATCATCAGCTTACATAATCTCTGATGGTAAAATTATCAGCGAGGGCAAACACGCGCATGTAAACTTAACTGAAAACCAACCGACCTACAATGAAGACGATAATTGTACAGCAATTCATATTAGCGTGAGCTTACTTTATTTCTGGTGGATTAGTGTACCATGTAATAAGACCTTCGAAGCCACTTTCGTTTGCAAGAAAGCAGCTAAACGCGAACCTGTCAATTTTTCACTAGCCCTTAACCCGCCTAATATTACATGTCAAGATGGTTGGATTCAGATTAAAGGCTCGTCTAAATGTCAGATATTATTAAAAACACCAACAAAATCAATCTCATTCGACGAAACCAAAGATATTTGTTCTTCTGTTGGTGGATCTGTGTTTGCTGTGAATCCAGTAGTACGTACCGAACCACCAACCAAAAGTGGCAAACATATGGTTGACCAGCTACAAAACACACTTCGCATCAAGAGTGGTACTTCCATCCCACCACAGTATGTGAATCCTGTGACCGTGCTGGAATTATTTTTTGGTGAACACGTTCATCAGGCTATTCAAAGAACTTTAGCCACCCTGCTTTACATAGCTGCAAATGGAGCTGTTATACCTCTGAAAATTATAGCTAGCGTGAAGCAAAAATGCGGTGTTTTAGAAGTATCACCCTGGAGTACTTATTTTGACATGCATTCTGACCAGGGGCCAAGATGGGGTGTAAAGTATCGACGCTGTGCAGAACAATTGAGTGATATTAATGCAATTATTTTTTGAAAAACCGTTCAGCCATTATTCAATGGCGTGTAAGAGAGACCATTTTCAATGTTCAGACTCAGTGTGCATGTTGCTCTCAGTCCATCATATTCGCAGATTTTAATAACAATATTTTTCAATCGACATCCGATGTAAACATCTCCTTGTTTGATAAAGTAATTTACTTAAATTTTAGACAGAATTTACTCACGTATTTTGACAATAAGCAATCACAGCTAAAATATTTAACTCTTTCGGATTTAAGTTCAAATCCTCTGGCTCGAGTCAAAATAAATCTAAATCAAATCATGAAACGTCTGAAAATCGTGAAATTAGAATTTGTCCAGTTCTACCATAACATGAAACTTATCTTTTATTCCAGTAGTCTGAACAAAATTGACATACACGTTACTAATTCAATACTATGCTAAATGAAGATTTACTTTGCTTGGTTGTTTGCAAATCTGATGCGTGTAAATACGATTCAGTTCAGAAAAGGCTCACTGTGTATACTGATCAATGCTTTGTCCTTTATTGGTTTTGAGGGGTGTTTTATGTTTAAAACCTATTATGTATTAATTGTAGTGATGAAGACTATATTTCCATTCAAACATCAGTGTAGATGGTTACGTTTAACCGTATTCAAAAGTTCTTTCCCTTGGATTATGTTAACAACGTTATATTCAATAACTCTGTCTTATAGGTATCAGAATAATGCTGTATTTTATGACCAGCTTTGCTCGTTTGGAGATTGCCACACCGACACTAGATATAGCGATGATATATTACTAACTATGGCGGCAGGCATTGACATAATGTGTTTACTTTTAGTGCTTGCTTCTGTGACTTCTTTTGTCATGTCAGTAAAACAAAATAGTGCATTTTTAAACGGAACAAAATCAGGGAATAAAAGATCCCCTTTCAAAATTGTACTGAAATTATGCAGCCCCATTTGTACTGATATATTTATCAGGCTATACATTGTATACGTATGTTTTCAAAAGGTGTTTGCTCTTTTGCCATCTGAATCTACTTGTCTTATTATATTTATTGCACTGATGCCAATTAATATCATAATTTCTAGTTTGTTCACTTTAATTAATCGATGAGAAATGTACACAATAAAAGTCTGTCAATGCTCCAGATTTAGGTGCGTTATTGTGTACCCAGCAACCATGCCACAATGAAACAATGTTGTTTTGCTGTTGGTCCAGCGTTGAATACGGTGGGCCAACGTTAAGGTAGCATTTTTTTAATGTGTCGTATTCGCAAATGACGCAGCAATTAAGAAACCCATTAATCTATTTTTTGTTGTGCTTTATCCTGCGTGATTTTATAAGTTATGCTTGGACTTTTTCAGCATAATTATGTGATTATATTAAATAGTACAATCTTATTAGATATAATTGAAATCACGTTTAAATCTGATTGCCAGACTACAATTTATGTGACAGTGCAACGGATGACAAAATCATGTAAAATATGTTTGTATGTTTGCATAGCTGAGGATATACAATCTCAAAAATATTAATTCCTTACATTGATAATAATTGATAATAATATGTTGACATAAACTGTTGTTGATGTGATGTTCATTCCAAAAAGATTTTGACTTTGGACACCTTTAAAGATGAGTTTTGTAAACAAAACTCTACTTATATTAGAAAAAAATATTAAGCAGGTCGTGAGTTCGAATCCCACATCGGACATAATGAGAATTTTTCTGCGATCGGCCCCAACCCAGGGTGAGTTCGACACAGGCTCTATGGGTAGGTCAAGCCACTGACCGAGATTCATCCACTAAAAGGATGCGACATGGGGGGGGGGGGGGCATCTCGGAGCTATGACCCATTTAGGGATGATTAGCAACCAAGGGCCCGCAGGTTCTTGTGATAGCCGGGCCCAGGTAACTCTGGGATATAGGTCCGGTGGTCAGTCGTATTGGGGGCAGGCTGATTACATCCGGACCAAGTGACAGGAAGTTGGACTCACAGCCCTGTCAAGTAGTCCCACGACCAATATGGACCTGCTGTGTCAACCCACATATACAGACTGCACATGCACAGCACTCGCACTGCATATAATAAAAAATGAGCCCAAGTTGGGCTCGCCAAAAATACTAAGAAAGACATCCAATAGGAGAAGCCCAGGTTATTCTACCCCTCTCATCCAGAACTTTCAACATTGTATAACATACCTCGGGATATCTGTGCATCAGGCATACATATAATTTTAAACCAATATTTAATAGAACGAGAATATTAACAAAATGACCTGTAGCATTTTCCTATGTCTCTCATTATTGCTTGCTTAGGTCCAAGCGCTTTATTTGCTTGTGAAGCTTTTTAGCCACTGACCAATTTAAGATTGTAGTGAAAATCAGTCCTGAGTATTTATACATGGAGCCAACATCAATTTCATGTCCTTTAGAGTACCATTTGTCAATGTTTTTCACAATACCACTTCTTCTAAAAGCAACTAACTTAGATTTTGTCATATTTAATAATAATCCCCAGAGATCGAAAAAAACGTTTAATTTCATTTATAATTATCTGTAATCTTCCGACTGAGTCGCTACCAGTAGCTATCTCATCCACGTACATTAAAATTGTAATGCCTGTAAAATCTTCGTTAACAAATGTGCCTTCACATCCTCAATTTTTCAACATTTGTACTAGTTCACCAATATAAAAAGAAAAAAGAAATGGCGGGTTTCAATGGTACCATTAAAGAACTCGACCCTTATTTTGTCATCACACAGGCTTTCGTTTTACTGTACATGTCTCTTTATTGGCTACTTGAAATGTTAGACCTTGAATAGGCCTACCACTCTTAATTAATTTATACCATAACAGAGAACGAGGAATCATAATGAAAGCCTTTGAGAAATCAATATATAGGACATAATATTTGCCTTTTTCTTTTGATATATATTTCTGTACTGGACAGTGTTTGTAACGTAAACATTTTATCTATTGTGTTATACCCTTTCTATATTCCTGCTTCTCATACTGTAACCCGTTCTCATCTCCCCATCGTACAAAATAAGTAAATATTTTCCCCACAATAGATAAAAAACGATATACCTCTATGATACTGACTCAGTCCATCTAGACGTAATCACATCAATTTGACGTCAAATTAAGATCAATTACCCGCAGGGTTGACACGGTGGTGGACTATACTGGGTACTCAGTTTTAACCAGCACCACATTTATAACTTAGATTTCTTCGTTTGTTTTATTGTCGGACATGATCTAAACCTTTATGTTGAAAAATAACCGAAAAAATAAATGTACACAATAATGTTTTGACACTACACCCTAACAAAATTGATCGTTAAAATTTACATTGCAATAATCAATGTTTATCTAGAATAAGTATTGACTGGCAAATTGAAATGGTATTTGTTTAATGATAATTTTATACAAGGATGTTTTGAATAAAAAATAATCATATGTGACGCAGCACCCCGACATCAGGCGGAATGCGCTGAGAGGGCAGTGCCAGGAATCCAACGAGTATATTAACTTTGCCATTTTTGAAACAATTTTACCATTTTGAGATTCTGACATCAATAAATATGTTGACATGTTTTATATCATCCAGTTTAGTCCAATTAGTGAAAAAAAAGTTTATTTGTATATTTTGTATGATTTATTAGAGCATATCGATTTGAGACAGTCAAAAAAATTAGGTACGTCACAATTCGCCCATTTGTGATTTGACAATGCATGGGGATTTTTCGCTATTTTGCCGATGTTTATTAGGCCACTACTCGCTCATTTCTACTTCGATCTCTCTAAAAATTGAGCTCCTTCGCTATTTATGTCATTACGATGACGTCACAAATTTTCAGTAAGATTATTGGTTATACGGCCTAGATATCGCGCTCGCAAAAGTGACGCATTTCACTCGCGGCGTCATATTTTTTTAAGCGAACTTTCTGATCTTCTACTTGAGCGTGCATCCAGACTTTTCAAGATACGGACCTGAAATAAATTACAACGCGGTAGTTGGGGTCTAAGAAACGGGGATTCGTTATAAGCGAATCGCGCTATAGCGAGACGACCTCTAACGCTAATGGTAAAAACATTGGGCCTATATGGACACGCTATATCCAGATACCAGGCGCTGGTGCTCGATATGCTAATTATGTACTAGATATTACCAGGTGACAGTATTGTCTAACCTACCGTGGAGTAAAAAGTACCCAGTAGGTTATAACTTCCCGGTATCGTCAGGAAGCGGGTGGTTATTACTCCCCGGTACTGTATTACAGCACGGGGGAAGTAGAACACATTGTATACATATTTTAGACATTTCGGGTCATTCAATAGGGCAAGTACTTCGCAATATAACATATTGAGATCTGCAAATTATACAATGCTGCTCTGATTACAATGTTTATAGCATACACATATGACTTTGTTAAAAAAAATATCTATCTATCTATAGATATTAAACTAATTTTGTATGTATTAACAATCGCGAGATATAATGACATCTTGTGCTCCCTAAAATCACTTCATGTGTAGTTAACAGCCTGAAGGGCGACATTGGGCCGGAATGGAAGGCCTGAAGGATCTACACCGACCCTGTGCATGCTATGGGATCACACAGTGCTTAATTATAGTAGATATTTTAATGACAAATACGCTGCTCTATTTCGTGCAAAAAATAGGTGTATTCTTTAAACTGATTAACAGGTATAATGAGAGGGTGGGTGTTGTATTGTATATTCACGAGGCCTTGAGAATCGACGAGATTTGCTAGAATTATATCGCTTCATGAGGTCACAATAGACAGTTTAGCGTACACACGTAACTATAGCACAACGCTGTTTCAATGCTGGATCAACATCGTGCGAGTGCCCTCTCGAAATAAAGTTTATTTGATTTGATTTGATAGGTTGCCCCGGCATTGTACCACTATCACCTGCATTGTGCTTACAGAGCGGAGTGGATTGTATATGTTGCGTAACTCGCCGTCACAATGGGAGACTCCAATAATGTTAACGACGTACACAGACGTATATGCAGTAAACTGTCAGCGGCGATTAAATAGAGAAAATGTGAACCTAATAAATGTGTTACATACACGCAATAAATTGTTATTGTCCTCCTTGCTGTGATCTTACACAAGCAAAACATCGCACAGGTGAGTTGCAAAGCAGGAAAAATCATCAAAAGATTTTCATGTCATTTCTCAATTAGGCTATTGGCGATAAAAAATTAAATGAGCACATACCGGACGATTATTGCAGGGTGGTCCACGTTAATTAACTTAAATAATTCAATTTCTCTGTATAAAAAATAATAAGGTCTATATTTCTATACCGCGGTAACATGATGACCACATACCGCTCACATACTGAGTATAACAGAATCATCATATAAGGCGGTGTAACAGGATCGTCATATACCGTGGTATAACAAGATCATCATATATCGCGGTATAACAAGATCGTCATATAACGCGGTATAACATGATCATCATATATCGCGGTATAACAAGATCGTCATATACCGCGGTATAACAAGATCGTCATATAGCGCGTTATAACAAGATCATCATATATCGCGGTATAACAAAATAGTCATATACCGCGGTATAGCAAGATCATCATATATCGCGGTATAACAAAATAGTCATATACCGCGGTATAGCAAGATCGGCATATACCGTGGTATAACTAGATCGTCATATAGCGTGGTATAACAAAATCGTCATTTACTGCAGTATAACAAGATCGTCATATACCGGGGTATAACAAGATCATTATATACCGCGGTATAACAAGATAGCCAGTCATATACCGACGCGTCGTCAGTATTCCTGCCTGTCTAAAGTGTGGCCACGATTGAATAGGGAGTTATGCAATGATCACAGCATGCATGGATGACTGGTCAGCACATGTGAGCGTGTACGGGCGCTGTTTTAACGCAGACCAGCGTTATCAAGTCTAAAAATGACACTTTTAGTTATTAGGTCGAAGTTAACCTGGAAAAAACGGGGTCCATGCGCGAACCGCGTTAACCGATATCTCGGTGTAACGATTCGTGTTCTAACGTGTTCTAAATATACCGCAATATCCACATAACAGTCAGAAATTTGGGCGTAGCCTCTGGCCACTCTTTAGCTCCACATGTGAAGCCGCCGCTCGCACTCGGGGGCCCTACCTGGGGCTAGCCCCTCTTTAGCTTTTTTTCAAGTCCACGAGGAGTTCATGGAAGAAGAAAAATGTTGATGGATTTTCATCCTAAGAATCTCAATTCTTAGATATTCCCACATTGTTCTGTCTAAACGGCCTTAATGATGGCCTCCAGAACTTCCTTATAGGGCAGTGCAATTGATATACTCTTTTGTGACACCAAGTAGGCCTACACTGACGAAACAAAATAAAAACATTATAAGAAACATGTTATTGTATTTTTGCATTCATGAACTTTTGACCCTTTGCTATATATCCCGATTGTCTCTGTGATGATACCAGTCTAATATTACCGGTCAATGTAGGTTGCCTTTTGAATCAGGTTTAAATCTTATTTGAGAGTGAGAGATGGTCTGTGCAATTCATGTATTTTGCAGTGATTTATATGTACTTGGGGGTGAAATTGGCTACCATGACAACCATTGTAAAGTTTTATTGGCCCTCTGTACGTAGTAGTTTAAGTGTGCTTCACTCCAACCTTGTGACAACTTTTTGGCCATTCCTATATCAGATTTTGGCTGAAAAAGGTTCATTTCAGTGTGTACAAAATGAAATGAAATAAATCGGGCTTTAGGCCACCTTTGTGCACATATAGGCTAAACTGGGCCAGGAGAACCTACTGAGGATGATGAGATGATTGAGATGACACTGTCCTCCAGACACAGGATTCGAAATTCGAGCCCTGGCGGTCTGAGGCCGAGCACGCTACCTCTCGGTCACGGAGGCTCCCCACAATACTAACTTTCACACGTGAATGGGGAAGAAACATTTTTTGTTTCTTTCAAGCCGCCGAGACCGGGAACCGAACCCCGAACTCTGGCGTGAAAGGCAGTGGTGCTAACCACTGCAATTCATGTACCACTTCCGATTAAAATGTGTTGCCAAGTACTGAATATTCGATTAACATTTTGACTCTTTTATTTACCTCAATGACTTTACTATCATTCCACGACTAATACTAGTCCCATGTAGAATGCATTTTGAATTTTATTGGTATCATTTTATAGGATAGTGAGAGCTTACCTGTACATTTCACGTGTGAATTTCATGTAATTGGGGTGATATTGGTTGCCATGACAACCATTGCAATGGGTAATTGGCCATCTGTAATAACTCTGCATAGGTGTTTACCCCAACCTTGGGATTAGTTTTTGGTCATCCCTATATCAGATTTTAACCAAGAAAGGTCTTTTTATATGTTCACAATTACATGTTTGACAGTGTTTTATGTACCATTTCTGATTAAAATGTAATGCTGAGTTGTGTAGGTGGCATGACCTTTTGACCCTTGTCATTACCTTCATTGTCACTGTGGTGCTTTATTATTAGTTCAAGACTAATACTGATCCCATGTAGGATGCCTTTTGAATCATGTTTGTGTCATTTTGTTGGCGAGTGAGAGTTTTTCTTTGGAATTCATGTACATTTCAAAGAATTATATGTATTTGGGATACAATTGGTTACCATGGCTACCATTGTGAAGGGTTATTGGCCCTCTGTATTAATCTGAGAGGTGTTTACCCCAACCTTGTGAAAATTATTTGGTCATTCCTATATCTAACTTCAACTGAGCGATGTCTATTTCAATGTGTACAATTGCATGCTTGGTGGTGATTTATGTACTATTTCCGATTGAAATGTGGTACCATGTACTAGAGTTTTTCATGACCTTTTGACCTTTTTCTCTATCAATAATGTCTATGTGGTCCTTTCTCATCAGTCCGGGACTAACACTAATCCAATTTAGGATGCATTTTGAATCATGTTGGTATAATTTATCGGATAGTGGGAACTTGTTGTGCTTTTTATGCATGTACCAGTGAATTTAATGTATTTGGGTGATATTGGTTGCCATGGAAACCACTGTGAAGGGTTATTTGCCCTCGATTAAATACTGATTGGTGTTCCCCCAAACCTTCTGACCACTTTTAGGTCATTCCTATATCTGATTTCAAGTGAGAAAAGTCGAGTGAAAAGTCAAGTGAGAGAAATCTAAATTGTATGTTTAGCAGCAATTTATGTACCATTTTCGATTGAAATATGGTGCCAAGTACTGAAGTTTGATGACCTTTTGACCCCCCCCCCCCACTTCAATAGCATTATAAGATGTTTCACTATGTGTCTTGAGACCCGTATTGTTCCGTGTGGGATAAACTGAAATCATAAATATCATGCATATTGTGTGTTTTTGTCTAGAATTCATATGTTTCTGGGTATTGTATGTACTTATGATAAAATTGGAAGGTGATCACCTTCAGGGGAATTATATGGGTTGGCCCCAGCAATGTGTGGACCTAGACATGTAGGACATGTAGTTTTGTACTTTCTAACCCTAGTTAGGACTATGGCTGCCGATTTTCTTTGAGTTAGAACCACCAGAACAGGCAAAAAAAATCCTCATATTCTGGAGTTGAGGGTGGTTCCGTTGCCATGGCAACCAAATACGGACTAGAAGGTGACATACGGAAGTTTGTGCCCTACACTTTCCTAATCCGGCTTGGGGCAAGTACATCGACTCAGTACTTGGGTACAAGAAAAAGTACATTAAAAATGTTCAGGTACAAGTACAAGTACAGGGTTTTGCGAAATGCACTTGGGTACTACCCAAGTACATTGCAAATGTACTTGGGTAAAATTATCAAGTACCAAGTACAAATCTATAATATAACGCATAAAAATATACCAGTAAATGCATACATTAAGAAACAAAGGTCATATTGAGTTGAATAACTTGTTTATTCATTGCATATTATAGTATTGAATTACACTAATAGTCAATGTGAGCTCAATAAATTGTTTATTCATTGCATATTCATGCATTGAATGATATCAACAGTCAATGTGAGACAAATACATTGTTTATAATTCATTGCATATTGGTGTATTGAATGACATTTACAGTCAATTTGATCTCAATAAATAGTTGTGCATTGAATGATATTAGCAGTCAATGTGAGCTCAATAAATTGTTTATCCATTGCATATTTGATCATTGAATGCTATTATACAATTATTTATTTCTGTGAATTGCATCCGATGAATATATGTTTTTGAAACGTTGGATCGCTCAGGTGTCATCTCTCTGGTTGAAATACCGGCAATACTACAAAGTATTTATTTATTTGCCATCAACACAAAAAAAACAAGTACAATTTATATATCTCACATAATTATATAAAACAGTGAAAATCGTTTGACATTTGAATATAATCATGATAATAGATCGCCACCCGCACTGAAAGTGTTAATGAAGGCGTGATTAACGCAGCTGTTAATTGCTCTCACATGCGCCCGGTCAATTTGACACTTCTAACCCTTCTAACTCTTAAGATGTCTGCAATTAAATTTTTATTTTTATTATGCGGCGTGTTTGTAATCATTTAAGCACAACATGCGACACTATATATTTCCCAGACCAATTAAAATATAATCTGATAATTGTAATGCTTTCATGTTACAATATCGATTGCACTGTACTTTCCGAAACTTGAACATAATGACCCTCGCAATTATAGGGTTTTATAAGAGGTTTTCGCGCAAACAATCAAAGCACATCCCTTCTACACCAGCAGACACGATACGTTAATCCAATGTTGATTCAATATTGAGCCATCATTTACAACGCTGCCCCAACAATAAAACAACACTGGGTTGATATCTCGTTTTTGTTGGGGAAGGCTTGTGCTTAGCTGTGTTACATAACGATGGACGATAACCATTGCTGTTACGCCTGTGTGTTGTTTTAACAATTTCATCAGTACATCTACCTGGACTGCTCACCGGAAGTATGAATGAAAGATCAAAGGGACAATATACAGCTCACCCACAAACAAGAATGTGTGATAACATAACGCTTTACATTGATACATCTAGATAAACTAAATTAGTTTTCGTTCAACAATTGAATTATTTTAAAATTTATATTTTTTAAAATATTGCACTAAATAACTGAAAAGGTAAATTATAATTTTTTTAACAAAACGGGATGTACTTGCAATGTACTTGTCTTCAAGTACCAAGTACTTCGTAATGTACTTGGGTACAAGTACATTTTTGAAGCTCAAGAACAAAGTACAAGCAAGTACTCGAAAAAATGTACTTAAGTACAGGTAAGTACAAGTACCGATGTACTTGACCCCAATCCTGTTCCTAATATAAATATACACTTCCTAATCTCCTCGGGTAATTTGTAATTTTTGGGGAAATATTGCTTTTCTGTTTAGGCCTAACATGTTTAAAATGTAAAAAAATGACAAAAAAAAAGTCAGAGTTGAAACGAGTTTATGAAATGTGCTAACACGTACTGCATCTTTGAGTAGCATTTACTAAAAACTCGAATTTTAAATTACAAATGCACTAAATTATTTCCATTGGCTGTAACCCTGTAGTATTAGACCGTTTTTTCATGAAATTTATACCAAAATGATGAGGACAATGTGTGCTTTCTAGAACGACAAACATCTCAAAAATAAATTTCGCACTCAGCCTGATTGCGGGGTGTTGCGTCACATATTATTTTTTACCAATTCAATTTTACAGCCTTGTAAGGCTTTATTTACTGTCGTTGGCGATTACATATACTCAATATTTCAAACATTATTTAAAAATAGAAGTGTAAAAAAAAAATTGTCATTTAATTACCTAGCCTACTGTCAGCCGTGCTTTGCTCTGCGCCCGGCTGACAATTTGTTCCAATTCAAAAACATTAAGTCTATAGCCTCATAAGGCCATGTATAAATTGAGTACTTTACTCACAATATACATGTACTTCTCGTTGTCACTTGATTAACAGTTACTACTCCGTACCGCTGAAGATGCTTATTATCCGTTATGTATTAAGCGATCCAAAACAAATACTGTGTATACATTCTATTGTCAAATGACACAACACGACACGGTTGAAACGGTCAGACACGAACATTTCAACTAAGAATCAGTTTTCCAGTAGAAGGTCTCTCTATTAGGATTAACTAAAACTCCGAGGCCCGGCCTTAGTCTGTTTACGGTCAGACACGAACATTTCAACTGAGAATCAGTTTTCCAGTAGAAGTTTTCTCTATTAGGATTAACTAAAACTCCGAGGCCCGGCCTTAGTCTGTTTACGGTCAGACACGAACATTTCAACTGAGAATCAGTTTTCCAGTAGAAGTTTTCTCTATTAGGATTAACTAAAACTCCGAGGCCCGGCCTTAGTCTGTTTAGTGCTATAGACAAAAAATAAGCTCAATATTTTCTAATGTAAAACATAGGCCATAACAGTGTATTGGTCTTCCTTATGGGCCAGAATCTTAAATGTTCAGGATATAATCAGAGATGGTTGATTTGCAAAATATCTGATATAATTAAGGAAAGAATCAAGGAGACAAGTTAAAATATAAGTCAACGTGTATTACTTCCACCTCCATCGCAGGTGCTTGCCAACATTCATTCAATACTTGCGTACGATGTATCTCATACAAAGGATGTAGTATAGGCCTACCCACCAAATTCCAGTTCAATGTTGGGCCAGCGTCACAGCCCATTGCTGGATCAATCGTCTACGACGCTGGCCCAACACTAATCCATCACTGGGTCTGCTGTATACTTTGCGCAAACACGTGGCAGTCACCCAATGCTGTTTCAATGTTGACCCACTGTCTTCGACGCTAGCCGACATTGAAACAGCATTGGGAGATTGTACCGTGTTTTCTGACTGCTGCATGACTATGCGGGTGGCGCATTCCATCCTGGCGCTAGAAATATCAGATAACACGATACATTGGCCCAAGGCTGATGTAATGCTAATCCACTGTCTGCGACGCTGGGTCAACATCACTCCAACCAAATCCCTTTAAGCTCTAATCACTATATTTAATAGTGAAGGTATATTTTTTTTGAACACTTTTCAAAGACGAGCTCAAACGTTATATTGGACATGTGCATAAGGACTGGTGTACAGAAATGTTAACTGTTTCCCACACACAGCACCCCTCTTTCCCATAAATAGGACATAGACTCAAGCAAAATAAACTTAATGAAATGAATCGTGTTTAGACCACGTTTGTGCACATACAGGAGAAATTGGGCCAGGATAACCTCCTGATGATGGTGAGATGAGTCAGATGACACTGCCCTCCAGACACAAGATTCGAAATTCAAACCCAGATGGTCTGAGGCCGAGCACGCTACCTCATGGTCACGGAGGCTCCCCAAAATAAACTTAATAGGCTACCGGCCTACGGTCGGGTCTTATGTGGATAGGCCGACTAGTATGTGTCAAGCCCCAGCAAACACGAATGCTGATTTAATGTTGTGCCAGCGTCGTAGACGGTGGACCAACACTAAGAGCATTGATCCAATGTAGGACTATATTGTACCCACAAACGACGTTGTTGTACAACGTCAATGACGATGAAAACAACGTCGCAACGACGTTTTGTGTCCAGTTGATACACAACAACCGAGGACCATCAACAAGCCAATGTTATACACCCAATGTTAGACCAATGTTGGTCCACCGTCTACGACGCTGGCCCAGCATCGGCCCAACATTGGATGGATGTTGTTGGATTGTATTAACACATCTTGGTGTGTTTATTTTCAGTTGTCAGATGAGACATGGTAAATATACCCAGAAAGTAACGTAATGCTCCCTCTTACGCATGTCGCCAGCATAATTAGGCCTACTCTAATAACAGCGGCATGAACGGGGAAACACCATACAGGTGCACAACAAGCTCATGCTGTCAGAAGCTGCATGAAGATGTGATAAATATGTTTAAAACAAAATGGTCTTCAAATAACATGGTTGGACAGATTATTACAGTTATGCTTGACTAATAGGGATATATTACGATATAAGTGAATTTCGTATTTTTCAGTGTAAGCAGGCTCCGGCTGTCATCACTGCTCACACAGAGAATTCTCTGTTTGGTGTCAGGGTTTATACGATGAATAGATGACGACTAGTTGATGAATACAGAGATACAACGTTTGTTTACCTCATAGCAGTCTAAGTCCGAGCCCAGCTCGGACCTGGAATTTATGACGCTGCAGTCTAGGTCCGAGCCCAGCTCGGACCTAGTAACAATGCTTAGACATTCACTAGATGACATCACTTGCGCAACTATGAACACAAAATGGGGAACCTAGAACATAAAGGGTTGATTTATCTGCGGCACAACCGTTTCTGAACTAAAAATAAAACTCCAGGTTCAGCTGAATACGAGGCTTTCGGTATTTTACAGATGAAATGGAAATGTCATCTCAAAATATGAAATATGATATGCCCCTCAGGGAATTCAGAAAGATTACTATATCCCATGATAGTACATTATTTACGCTATTAATTTGTGTGCATAGACCTATTGAATGCTTATTCGAACCCTCTGTGATGTATTTTAATATATTTTATATGAATTGGTATAATGTTGTACTCCTGAATCTCCGTGGATCTCAAAAATAACATTTTCAAACAAAATTTTCGAAAATTTGACTACCTAATTAGCATATTCAAAATGGCGGTCGGTTACCATGGCAACATTACATTGGCCATTTAAATGAAGTGTATTCTGGTTATATATTATATGTCTGTTCCTGTGGTGTATGGGAAAAACATATGCCATCATTCTAAATTTTTATTGGAGTATCAGAATATGTCTCAAAATTACAAAAATGGCCAGACCACACAGACGTCTAATGTCAAAACGGCCAGACTGCTATGAGTTAATGATGGGCCAGCGTCATAGACGGTGGGCCATCATTAAAAAAACATTGTTTCACTTGACAATATTATGTAGAGAAAGTCCTGCCGAAATCCCGAGCGAAATCAAAGAGCAAGAATTATAATAATAAATTTGAGTTTGGTATCTTGCTGTCATCACACCTGGTATTTAAAATTGAGCGAAATGTTTGTGAGCTATATTTGTCCATTTCAGTAACTTCATAATAATTAATGTATTTCAAACTTACATTTGCTATCGTCTGGTGATTATTTTTTCATCGATGTATGTCCTATATATAATATACTTTACTCAGATTATGTTTTTCTTTACTTCAGATCGTCAAAAATATCTCATTTATCTTTATGACTGAAATACAAATGGTTAATAACGTTCACAAAAAGGTACATTTATAAATTTCTTGTTACATGTTACTCAAATTTAGCAACTGGTAGTAAATGATACAATTGCGCATTAATTCTACTTGGTGTGATTGTTAGTTGGTCGATTGGAGAAATGCCACATTAAGAATGTCCACACACATATGTGTTGAAATGAAATTATTTTCCGTCCAACTGACGCTGGGAATTGCGTCAGCTATTCAATTGTGAATTGAACGGGCAATATCACAGTATATAAAAACGATCAGCCTTGGCCTGTATTGACACATTTACAATAGATGGGGACAGGGAACTCCAGGAACCATGCTTGTTTGAGCAGGTCCCTCAATTTAAGATCTTCCACCTTGGACACCAGAAGCTGCATTCTGCCATGGCCCTCTCTGCATTCACCGCGACAAGAACTCCCCGACCTGCAAAAACAAAAGGATGAAATCGAATGAATGATAGAATGAAAGAATGAAGGAAGGAAGGGAAGAGAGAAGGAAGGAAGGAAGGAAGTAGGGAAGGAAGTGAGGGTGGGTCCACTTGTGTAAACATACAAGTTAAAATTGGTCAGGAAACGTCTTGGGGATAAGATATGTCAGATGACACTACCCTACAGACATCGGATTCGCAATCCGAGGCTATCGGTCTGAGTTCAAGCTACCTCTCGATCCCTGAGTTTGTTGATTTAAAACCATTACAAGACACAATTTCAAGTGAGTGAAAATTTCACCCACGAGCTCCGGTAAGTCAAACGTAGGCCTAATAATAAGGACTGAATGTGGATGTAGCCTATGACATCGGCTCAGAAGGTTTTAATTAGGCCTATTAGGCCACTGTTTAGGCGCTTCCTCAAGATGAACCCAGCATTGTGTTTAAATGTACGGACTGGATATTACACCGAGTTGACCGTCATTTAAGAGCCCTAACTTTAGTGATGATGAGCGGAGTTCAGTACTCACGTTTTATCGCCCACACTGAATAATAGTCAACTCCGTTCGAGCAAGGTTGGTTCGAGCAGCATTCTCTTTAAATGTAGACCTATGACCTCACACACCAAACAAACACACGGTGATGGCCAAATGCTGAGTTAATTAAGGTTAAGCCAGCACCGGAGACGTTCGAACAGTGGCGTAGCCAATGGAGCATCGTCAAAAACGGTGGGCTAACAATAAGCATTGGGTCAAAGCCTTACGTTGGCCTATCCTCCTTGCTGTAACATGCATGGCCTCCTTCCAGTTATGAGGCGATGCACTGAACCGGAGTTGATTAGGTGTTTAATAGTCCATCATTTACGACGCTATAGCCCAGCATGTGAGCGGGCATTGATTGGGTGTAGACTATCATCGTTGGCGTACCAAGTGCACGTGGCACTATATACCAAAAAGCACATGGTTGACAGTTTACAGCGGAAGCAAACCATCCCTTCTCTCGCAAATTCTCGCGGACGGAAGCTCTCACACATCAATCAGTGTTGTGAAATTTAAAATTAGCTTCCCATGTTCTCCATGTCTATGGTCCGCATTTAGTTGCAAAAAAGCACAATATCGATCCATATGGGTAAGTAAACATATCGTCGCCTCGGAGCTAAAGGATCCTATCTGCCACTCTGACGAGTGTCAGATAAGATCCTTTAGCTCCGTGGCGACGATATAGCAGTTAAAGCTGACTAGTGGCAGATGTGGATGTGGGTATGTAAATGTGTCCAGTAATGTTGTAGCGGGAGGAGTAGCGCACAGAACGGCGAAAGCTACATGCATTATTATAAATGTTAATGATAATTTAATAAACTAGTTTTTTGTGAACAAAAAACTGGAGATGTCTCCCCTCCAGCAGCATAACCATAAAAGTTGATAGCTAATAGATGTAGTTTCAATGGCTTTCGTAATTAATGTTATTAAATGGCTCCGGTGGACGGAAGAGACAAGAACTTTATATAAAGTTCTTGGTAGAGACTATATATTAAGCGGAATTTATTATTCCGTTTTGGTGCGAAACACTTGTCAACACTCCCAGCAAACACGACGTTTACCCGATGCTGGTCCAATGCCGGCCCACAATCTGCGACGCTGGCCCAACATCAAACCAGTTCAACGTTTCGTGTTTGCTGGGCCGCGTTCCACCCAGTAAACACAAAACATTATTGTTCAGTGTCCTTTGTGGAGTGTTTTGGAATGTTTTGAAAATCTAAGAAACTACAAGTAAGAGACTATCTGTTTAAATGAACAGAATTCTTCCGCATAAAATATGTTAGATCCTGGGTTGTAGGCCAGCCTTATCATCCCCAATTGCGAAACTACATGACTCTCAGCATTATGATTCTTTTTGCACTATTCTGATTTCTGGAGAGAGGCTGACAGAGCAAGCTTTGACATGTTGTTTTAATGTTGGACCAACGTCGTCGCCAGCATGAAGTATAACCATGTTGTGACATACTGCCTTCATTATACCCAGCAAACACTAGACGTTGAAACAATATTGGGCTGATTCTGAGCCAACGTGGTTGACAATGGACCAACGTTAGTCAGCATTAATATATAAAGCAGTATGTCTGGTTGCCGTCTTTTGTTGATTCTTCAGACTTTTAGGCCTATTCAAATGGGTCGGGCTCCGGCCGTACAATAACTATTACTTGAAGCCAAGGCTGGGTTAATGTTGGCCCGCCATCTGTGACGCTGGCCCACAATCAAACACGACACGGTAACCCAATACTGGGCCAATGTTGGCTCAGCGTCGTGGACGGTGGGCCAACAATAGCCCGACATTGGGTCGACGTCTCGTGTTTGCCCGCCTGCATAATAGATGGAGAGAAGACACAGACACAAAACTGATGTGACGAACAAATGAGCGGTGAGAAGCAAAGCAATATATCTCCACCTCTATAGAGGGGAGACATAATTAATAATAATTAATACTAAATTAATAATAATCAATAATTTAATAAATTAATAACAATTAAAAAAAATAAAGTATTAATTTAATAAACTAATGATAATTAATAATAAATTAATAATAAATTAATAATTGGGGGAGGCTTGGGAGAGTTGGGTCACAGGGATAGTTGAGCCACCCCCGATATAACGTGAAGCATTATGACCAGGTGCTGCCGTCTAGCGAATCAAAGATACATTACCTATTGTTAGATGTGGCCATTTTATCTTGTCTATGTTCAGTGACGATTTTGTATCAAGAAATCGATTATTTTGAAAGAATTGTAAACAATTGACTTGAAGGGAAGTAATTTGTTAGCATATATCAATACATCTTCCCACACAAGGCTTGCTTCTCCCGAGGTCGTAGACCGAGGCCTTGCCGAATCAGTGTTAAAACCATCTATTGGAGTGGGGACTTTCAAGAAAGATTTTTTCTGTTTGACCTCTGGTATGAGTGCTGCTTTAATGCAGGGCCACTGTCTACGACGCCGGCCCTGCATTAAGCAGCACATGTCTGGTGGCCGAGAATTTCACAGGAAGTATCACAGACAGCTCCCACCACATCTTACCAGACACGAGACGTTACATGCGGCAGGGTTGGATTATTGTTGAGCCAACGTCGCAGACAGTGGGCCAACATTTAGTTGGCATTTTGTTGACTCGGTGAAAACAAGGTTATATAAGACCCCCTCCCCCATACTTCATTCTTTGAAACTCAGTGACGTCACTCGGTGAAAATAAGGTTATATAAGACCCCTCCCCCATACTTCATTGTATTAGCCAGCTCGGTGAAACAAAAGGAGGTCAAGGTAATTGAGTTTCACAGAATACCCATGATACTCCTCTGTCATCGAGGCATTTAAGGAATCAATATCATCAAAAGCCATTCTGTGATTTTTATTTTACAAAAAGGCGGATATAGGGAGAGTTGGGACAGTCAAATGTGGGAGAGTTGGGACACCATGGGAGAGTTGGGTCATGGTCATGTGGCATGGGTCATGACCCAACTCTCCCACAATTCGAGGTTGAATCGCAATTCGCCGACTCACCTATAATGTATTCGGTCTTCACTACCATATTTGCCTCATATCTGTGAGGATTTTCGATTGTTAGAATAGAAAAGTATGTTTATATTCCAGTTATTTATCCGAAACTGCACTTGAAAGTTCCACGTGTTCTCGGTTGCAGTGCATTCGCAGTCCAACGCATGTGTTTTTGTGTTTATATTTACTTCAAGCGGTTTAGAGCATGCGCATTTGGGGACGATTTCTCCTCACATAGATGTCGTTTATGTCGCACCCGCAAAGAATGATGCAAAATATATTGCCGCGAATTGTAGGCCCAGTTGTATTTTACTTAACTTCAGGTCAGATATGTCACATATCAATTCAAGAATCACAGGGATGGAATTAATGTATCTATTTATAAGTAAGATGATGTTATATTGGCCCTAGCTCATCAAAATGAGTGCAGAGTAGCAATATAAAGTTGGTACCAAAGCCACTTTGATAGCCTACTCAATTCACGGCTCTGTGGCTCGTTGCGCTCGCCCAGGGCCGTTGTTTACTCGGCTACACAGGAATGTGATGTGTCTTTTCAATGCAGCATGACATTTTACACACTTCATGCTCAGTTTAGTAAAGAGTGAGATTTTTTTTCAAAAAATACCCACTTACCCGCAGTCGCCATCCGCTACCATCTGATAGATCCCTCCTAGCTTCTTCGGAAAATGCACAGGATAAATCAATGTACCAGGGTAGTCGAGGTGGTTTATGGATCCAAAGTACGACGTGGAGTATCTACACCTGTAACACATTCAAAACTACCGTAGTCCTATTTTAGTGTCTGGAACATTTGAATAAAAATGAACATCAAATTATAGCGTCACACACATGTTTTTGTGTTTGTTCTATTATTTTGTATATGTAACTAACAAATGTCCAGCCATATACATGTCAAAAGTTAAATACCCTAAAACATGTTTCACACAATATGGTTGACGTTTGCCATACATGTACTTGTATGCGAAGCTGAAAGGCAATAATTCCTCACATTCCAAGTAAGCAGTTATCACCACTTTTACATTTCCTGATCAATAACGGTAAAAGCACATTGAGTAATATATATAAATATTTGTTTTTAAATTTAAACGTTATGTGTGAATATAAGATATAACAATTACAGGCATATGAGTGTGAGGTAAGCGGAAAAGAAGGTTTTGCAATAGTGAGGTGATTATTTTTTAAATCATTAGGTTTTTTAAATTCTGTGCAGTTCACAGCTTTCCACAAAAGGGACGTTGAATGAACCAAAACATATGTTTTAAATGTCGCATTTTTTTCTTCACCGTTATGACAATAAAGACACACTAATTTGCATAAAATGACAATGAAAGAAAATAATATATTGCTTAGTTTACATGCACTATTTTATTTTTGCACAACGGTATTAAACATATTAAAAACACGATATGGATATATTTAATTTTTGTGATATTTCCGTATGTTAGATTTAGCCTACATCTCCAATAAAAATACACAAAACCATCTGCACTTTAAACCTGCGGTCCAACGTGGAATGGGAATGCGCAGGTTGGTGTCTATAAATAGCCAAGACAGGGAACTCCTCCAAAATCACAAGACCCTGATGATGTAAAAAAAACATTGAGTCATGTGTAGGCCTACAGGTTGATTAAAACTGTGTTTCAAAAAAATGTCTTGAAAATCACTTACTAGCGGCCATGTCACATGCCGCGAAACAGATATCTCCTGTGGCATCACATGCAATATGGCGACGCGATTTGCTGTTTCTAGATCCTCACAGTAATTCAATCTGTGTAGTGTATTTTTCAACCCAACACCGATGATTACCCATGATTTATCATGATAACTGACTGAGTGCTTTAATTGATATAATTATTTACTTATAGACGCCGCTCAAGTATATGGACTAGCTATGACTTAAGAATCTGCTAAGAAGGCATTGTTCTGCATGAAAAGTATAGTATTATTGATCGTATTTGATGTGGGTGTGGTGTGATGTCGTTGTGGAAAACCTACACTTCACACTTGCATTCTGGGGCCTTTGTGTCTCGCATATAATGAACAGTGGACTATGCCTTTAACAATAACATTGTTGACTACATCCGAGAATTTATGGGCTACATAAATTACAAGCTATGTTAACGGTAATGACATCTGCACCCAAAAAAGTGGCCCAAGGATTAATATTAAATAACTGATAATTCCGTCAAAATTATTGTACATCTGTTCTTTCACAATTTATTTAAAAAAAGTCATTTAAGCAAAAATTCCAGATTCCATGCATGACTTGCATTACGTAAGTATATGACATCAACAAGTTTTCAGAAAATTGCAAACCCATTAGGCAAAGACACATAAAAAAATATTTCACAAAGCACACACTAGATTTCTAATTATACATGTTTGTAAAAAATAAATTCTGTGTCAAATATAAATGTTGACATTTTCAAATCTTGCTTAAAATAGTAATCATATAGAGTTATTATTATCAAAATATATGACACTGTTGCATATTAAAGGGGTTTTCTTTACCGTTTTTGCTAAAAAAGTGAAAATGATCCTGATTCTGTATTTTGGCTTTCAAAAGCAGCAGTTGACTTCACATTTAAAAAGTAAGATGCAATCCCACACAATATATACTGAGACCTAAATTTAATCTACAAATGATAACGCGTCTTAAAATGGGGATTGCAATAAAAAAATGTACAAAGAACACAATAACCAGTTGCTGCGGTTAGCATAAATCTATCGGGCTATTATAATTTATATTATAGTAATTTAAACATACCGGAAAACTCGGTTTTTTACATTTCCTGATGTAATAAACTAGTGGTTTAGTGACCATTGACCACGTATATTCACCATACATTAGCTAAATGCCCTCATGCAATTCAGAAATACATTTGTGACCCATCACACTAAAAGGACAGGTCAAAAATTGCAAAATTGATTTTATTTTTTTAGTAGATTTGAAAGCCGTGCTCTTCCTGTTTCATCAACTGAGTTCAGTTATGCAATCATTAAAATTCAAATGACATCATATATAATTGTAAGAATTCCGCCTGGATGCACCTTTTCGCATGACTGGTCACTTTTGTACGCTCTGTGACGTAAACGCTATTTTTTTTATCTCTGCTTTTAAATTTACTAATAGGAAATATTACCTACATATTGTTACGAGGTTTCAAAGGTCATTTCTAAGACACTTTAGCTCTAGGGAGACGTTTTGTACTTGCGTAAACTATTTTACGTTTCACAGCAGATGTCGTTGTCAGATTGGCCTCCCTTATCAGCACAGCTGAGTAATTGTCCTAAAATATAATTTACCAATACAGTGCTCAGTTTAACCCTTAAAACGCTGAAATATTCTTAAATAAACCATGGAGACCAAAGGGTTTTTTCAATTTGAAATCATCATAAATGTCTTAGTTAGCTCTCTCTGCTTCATTTAAATTTGTATGTTATAGGTCTAAATATTTTAATTTGTTCAGTGTGGGGGGCCATTTTTATACGTCGGAATCTGACGTCTACAGACGTTAGATTCCGATGTATTGTACACGGTACAACCTATATTTAAAACATTCCACAGTACTGTTTACTTCAGATAGCATTCCACAGTACTGTTTACTTCAGATAGTTTAGTGGCCAAAGTCACACATAGTCTTTTTGCTATAGTAATAGACTTCGGCCTACTGCCAAAAAATAAGATAATGAAAAAGCATTAGCGGTGCAGATATGGACTTTATTTTGATATTTCTCTAAATACAATTACTAGAGTCTCTAAACATGAATAATAATAATAGTGAGTTTTTACGTTTAAACAAACTGTATTAGTTAGTTCTTTCTGTTTCATTTGAATACCTATGTTATGGGTGTACGACCATTATAAATATTGTAATTCTTTCAGTGCGGGGACCGTCTTTCTACGTCAGAATCTGACGTAGACGTCAGATTCTGACGTAGAAAGACGGTCCCCGCACTGAAAGGGATATGGTAATTTAGCTGCTTGTATATCAGTTAGGTTAGGTGTTCAACTACAGCATACTTACGTTTGACACGATTTACAACCTGTGGTCCCCCACCTGAAGTCTCATTCTATAACCAAGAAACATCAATAGCCTGAACATATTTTGATATGACACCAGTATTTTAGCTATATTCACATTCCAATAAGATTGGATATAATGTACTTAATGCATTGTCATAGTTATCATATAGAGTTATTATTATCAAAATATACGACACTGCTGCATATTAAAGAATGATTCAACTTCAAAACGCGCATGCCTGGGACGGTCAAGTGTAGGCCAACAGTAGCCTATTGAGTACAGATTGACGGCATTAATATAGCCACTGAACTGATTACAAGATACCACTTAAACGGGACATTGATACAATGCTGTTTTAATGCTAGGCCAACGTCTGCGACGCTGGCCCAACATTGACCCAACATTGAATAAATGTACAATGTTTGAGAGAAAGTCCTCCTGCCCAGCAAACAGACATTTGTATAACATTTATACAACGTCGGCCCAACGTCTTCGGCGTTGGTCCAACATTGCATAAAGTCATACAAATGTTTTGCGTTTACTGGGCATGTCAATACAAGCTTGGGTCAAGCAGTTTCGGCATCCCCGCAGTAATAGTCAGTTTGTTTGCAAGCCAGCGACCAAGTCTTGAAATATTGGTAATTTATTTATCAGGTGCATCTTTATATGCAGTATTGATCAGTTCTTTTTCGCGGTTGTCATTTCCTCTTTTATTTGAACACTGTATATATATGTGCACCGAAGTATATGTGTGCAACGAAGAAATAGCATCTGGCTCTAAAAGTCAACCACGCTATCAACGAACCATCCTGACGCCGGTTCGGCTATTACTAGGTCGAGGTATTAAATGTGCATTTACACACTTTTGAGGTATGCTAGTCAAATCTATATTATGTAATGGTTGTCTGCTCACCACAAGGCACTATACCAACGTCATAATTTCGCCCCCGACATCACCATTACGCCCCCGACGCATCCCCGATATTCGTTTGCTGCACGCCGAAGGATCACCGACCATGGCCGATTCTCAAAGTACATCGTTAGCCAATGTAGCGCAGTCTTTAATCCCAGAATCTTCCCCTATGAATCACCGAATATTCAGCGAAATTTCGGAGATACATCCCCGACTATTCACACGATCGATATCGGCCCCGATCGCCACCAAAACTTCATGATTCGATTAGTTTACTCATTCACTTTACTTGAATTTTTACATGTTATGCCATGTAAATGTGCAATGAATAGTCATCCAGTATACAAATTATTCGCTAGATTTACTGTATATCACCCTTTGCCTGCTGATCACGACAAAAATAGTTCCATCAGTTTTTTTAGCAGATTAAGCCACTGTTATTGCGAATAAAATGACTGTTTAAACATCAAAATTTGTAACTGTTTGGTCTTAAATAAAACAAATATCAGTAATTTCAACCACTTGAGGTTGTGGATCACGGTAGCAAGACACAACCTCAAGTGGTTGAAAATTTAAATTTATTAAGTTAGCAGGATAAGGGTTTGTCTACCATATCACAATCGAATTGTCCAACCATTTTAGTATGACAAATGCTAGCTCACCCCTCCACTCGGACAGACCCATCGTATCACACAGCGTGTTGTGTTGGAATATGGATCTAGAGGATCCGGAATGTTAACTCTAACTCCAGTACATTCTGTAAAATAAAAGTGAATTCTGCGTTTCACACATGAGCTCCATCTGCGCATCTTCATCTATCCAGTTGTCTGCTACCGGCGGACTCCTGGATATCACGCACATAGTCGATTCCCACGAAAGTGATGAATATCGGCAAAAAACTACTTTGTTGCACAGTCCTGAATTCAATTTATATTGCAGACATATGGAACTTTTACAAAAAATATATGCGAGCTCTTAATATATGATAGTTGCAAAATGAATGGAGCTCATGCTCATTATTGAACACCAGAGTAATCCTACAAATGCATATTATGTAATATGTAAATGCCATAATGTAACTAAAACTTTGGTCGCAAAGAGTACAGCAGTTCAAGTGGTAACAATTAGGTGTTAATATTTAAAAGAGTTTAATAACAGTTGCGAATATTTGATACTGCACATAATGATTTATAGCCAATTTCTACTCTGCTGCTGCAAATAATCAATATTCAGAAAATATACAAAAAGGCTTAGAGTGGAAATATCAGTTGAATATTAAAATGTTAATGGAGCATCTTGTTTAAAGTCATGATTTCATATTATTTGTTCGTCTAAACGTTTTTCTATTAAGTTTTAAAAGTGTATTCGTTTTGAAATACCACTTGTTTTTGCTTGCTTGTATATATTGTTTTTGAAAAATATCGTGTTTTTAGAGAAAGGTCTCCCAATGCCAATTAAACTCATATTGCGTTTTACTACATAATAGCTATTTGTGAAACTGGTAACCCTACGAATACATACAATGGTGAACTCTTTTAGATGCTAGATATGCCTAAATTAATATTTACAATATTTGTAATACACAAAAGAATACAAGTTAGATATATTTTTATTATTTTTTAATGTGATGTATAACAAAATAAATTAACAGTAAATTTGCTTTTGCATTCGTGAGTACAAATAATTTCAAAACGTTTTTTAACATGTATTATTTTTTTTGAATAAAAATATTGATTAGCTCGTTGAGTTTTACACCTTTTATGTGCTCGCTATGATGTTAGCTTTGTTCTTGGCCTGTTTTGCAATGAGAAAAATATATATTTTTTAATCATTTAACGTTTTTCTCTTGTTTATAGTAACCAGGTAACCCTACGAATACTTAACATTTGTGTAACCCTACGAATGACAATATCATCAGTCTCTGGTGGCCAATGTATTACATAAGAATATTTTTACTATATCGTCCACATATTGCCATGTCATGACATGATAATGCATCATAGATATTAAATTAACTCCTGTATTCTCCACACCTACACAGGGAAATGTAACACTGTGGTAATTTGTAGGATATATTAAACACTCACACATTGCTAACGTTTCAAAATATCTATATCAACTACTAAAATCTGACTGTCACGTACACTGTACCTTGGTTATTCTGTTAGACAAGGTTCTAAACCCCATGTGTTTCATGGAATTCCACAGCTGCTTAAAATTCGTAGGGTTACACATATTTCTACACCCCGTAGTGTTCAATGGAAAAAAAATAAAAAATGTATAATTTCTCAATACGTTACCTTGCCCATATTATACATTGGTATCACAAGTGTATTCAGTGAAAAGAACTTTTATAGAACATGAAAGCACATTCGTATGGTTACAAAAAACGCATTCAAATTATTGCACTTATTATTATTTTGTGGACATGCACCACAATGAATTTGGTTCAGCAAATAAATAGCAAGAACAGCTCATTTCATATATATAGTGTGTACAATATTTCTATTGTGCAATATTGATTTACTCTTTTTAAAAAAAAATATGAATTTAAACAATTCAAATTTACAAAAGCAAAAAAGTGTTGGCTATTGATTAGGTGCAGGTGCGGCGCTTCAGAATGCGTAATATAAAGGCGCTGTTTATTTTCAATATTGAGAAAATGAACTGTTTCAAAAAAAGGTCCAAATGCATCACTTGTGTGGGAATCGACCATATGTGCTATGAGTATACAACTCCCCTCCTCCCTGGCCAACTCAGACAACCCAGACAAATTGACCTGAGTGTGACCTTCCACACTGCAGACAGTAAACCGGTGACGTCATAATGAATATTCATGATGCTCGCACCCCTCCTTTTCGTACAGCCTCAAAGCACACCTGTTGTCAAGGTCAGACTAGTGGTCTGACTGTCAGACCTGATGTGGCAAGATGCATATGTGTAACCTTGGTATTAGAGGGTCGTATCTGGCGGATACGACCCTCTAAAACTAAGGTGATGAATTTCAGTAGCAATATGGTAAATCGAAAATAACAGCCATCTGTATTTCACCGAGGTGGAATTATACTATTGCACACACCCTGTAAAATAAAATGAGCAGGAATCTTCTAATTGAACTCTCGGTGTCCTGATGTACATCTGATTATCACACGTATAATACATTATCTTCCATTTGGCAATTCACATGTGAGTGGGACAGAAAGCTTTGCTAAGGAGAGTAGCAAATGCCACTACATACAGATATAGGCCACATAGGTGTGTGTCGAGCTTTCAAATCTGATTGGATATGTCCGTCTTCTGCATCACATCAGGCAACAACGACCTCAGTCAGACCTGTCTGTATCTAGACAAATGTACACGCCGTGAATGCATAATATCTAGGGGTACACATGGGCTTCAAAATTTAAAGCAATGTCGAGAGTTAGTTTAATTTAAGGGTTTTTTGAATGTACAATGTCATTTTTTAAGACACCTGAGTGATGTCGAATGTCACATTTTAGTTTGTAAGTATGTGTCACGTGTCGATAAAAATGGTTGACATATGTCCGATATTTAGGAGTCACAAGCTTGGAACACCTAAATTATGAACACAATCATAATATAGTATATAATAAATTATTAATTATTATATTATTAATTATACAATAAATAATATTGAAGATGTAATGCATTTGATATATTCTTAATTTAAAAATGACAATATCATAACTGCATCTGTAAGAGTCTTGCTAGGTGATAAAAATTGTTTAAACATTATGTTAGTTAAACGATCAGGGGTACAATAAAAACAGCCACATGAAGCTACACGAGCACACTATTAGTAGTGCAGGGTAGTTATTACTACTATTACTGTCCACCAACACATCGCTTCAAACAGGGCACAATAGCCAACTCTGTTATAATGTTCAGACTAGGAGACTGACTATATATCTTCAGATTGTAATTTCAATTAAAATGTTCAAGTGTATTAGTCATGATATCTGCTTGGTAGTTTAACTATTCCCACCCGCCTCGTCGTGCTCAAGGCAGCATTAGGCACAGTATTGCTAACCTCATCTTCAATTTCACCTGGCCGCTCATCATCACTATCTTCAAGATATAGTGAAACACTGTCTTCCAACATGATGGACCGTTTCTCTTTTGAAAAAAATGCTGGCTCAACTGTTTTAAATAAAATAAATGTAGGTAAATCTATTTTATTTTATATAACGGATGGTATCTACTGGATCCTCTATATACAGCCGAACTGTAACCATGCATGGCAACAGTTTGGTCCGGGGAAGCTCCCTTGACAGCTGCAAGGCAATGGTTACCTAGCCCGAATGATTAGTCTATAGCCAATTCAACTTCTCTTGTGGTTGAAACAAATAGCTTAGCTCTGACATTTCTGGTAGGATCACCAATTACACAGGTGTGATTAACTTCAGAGATCCAATCCCAGTATCACAAACATATGCTGCATTCTCTCCACAACACACAGCAGTTGCCTGAACAAAGAAAGCAGTTATTTCGCATCCATCTTTGAACATCACTTCGTCACTTACCATACCAACTGACATATATGTAGGGTGTTGTCTGCTGCATTAAATATGTACACTTTTTTCCAACAAAATCAGTGATAAATAAGTCGTCATTCTTGGCACAATCAACGCCATATGTGGATGCAATACCTCTGATGCCAACTTCAACTACTGGGCTAAGTTTACCTATGGCCACTGAGACAGTATAATTACCACCAAATTGACTGCTACCTGCTATGTACGGAACATCATTTCGCTTGCAAATACCAGGAAATGAGCAGGGTGTGTCTTCCAATATAGTTGTCATATTGCTTTTCAGCACAGTGCTATCTGAATAGCACACACGTGTGTGCAAATTTCTGGTTTTGTTTGGTGATACATACACTGTCCATCTTAGGAGAAAATAATAATACAAAACAACTCAAAGTCGGATGTCGATGTTTAACACAAAATGAATGTCGAGTGTCAATTTTAATCAACAGAGTGGTGTCGAATGTCATTGATGATGATGATATTGCTTTTAGTTAAGCTCTTGAGGACACTAGGTTGTAATATCTATACTTGCGCCATGCAGGGCCAGCAGAGGAGTCTCAGCCTGATACTGCCCATGCAGGCAGAATCAAGCCAGTTTTGGTAGTTTTGCAGCCTGTAGCTGCCTTAAACCTATGGATTGCAGGTGTTTTGAAATATATTATTTTTTAACTCCAGCATAGTGTAGGCATACACATGGTGCAATGTTTAGTTATAACATTCGGGTCCTATTGTTCTGGAGCCGTTCCTTGTCGTAGCTATTTATAGACAGCCGTGCAAAGCCAAAAGACAGTATCTGTTTTACTTCCCAAGTAAGCAGGTACTACATTTTGACGTTGCAGAGCAGAACAGTTACTGATAGACACTGCCCCGCGCATGAGGTTTTCACAGGCGATCACAGGTTTAAGATACCCCATTCAGTATAGGCTTGTGGGGACTGCTTCGGTTTCGTTCGCCAGGGGTCAGCATCTGACGAGAATCTGCACCCCCTGGCCGGTGCTACCGATGACGCTAAGCCACGCGGTCCACCCGCTCCACTGTCACTTGCAACTCAGCCAGCGGAGCAGGCAGACGTGTCTGTCTCGCTCTCGCAGCTAGCCACGAGGCTGCCGCCGCGTTCAACATTCCATCACCATCCTGGGATCCATCTGAGCATAGCGAAAATAAACTGTTTTATCAACAATAAAGTATCAAGAACATCATCATCGAGTCAATGTCAAGTTATTTATGTACCGTCGCCCAGACGGGAGTTAGAATAGGCTAGGAACTTCGACACAAGTTACTTGACCTATTATTGGTGACCCACGACGCTAGATCGACACGCAACCTTCTGCCAGCGCATATTGCTTTCACTGAGCAACAATAAACCATCGATTTTGAGCCAGAAATAATAGCTTTTTTTTAAAATAGGCGATATTTCAAAAAACGAAACATTATTTTTTGCAAGGTACGTGGTGATTGTAGGTCAAAAATACTAATATGCCAGTGAGGTTAGCTAGAAAGGTTATCTGAACAGAGGTTTTCGCGTTAAAACAGCGAACAATTCGATAGATTTTTCCAGAAACCCACGTGGTTTCGACAATTTTCAAGATGGCGGATCTCGCAGACATCCAGCCTAGACCTAGACAAATTCATATTAGACGGAATAGTCTACTTTCATAAATTATAGCAGATTTGAATGTTATTTTCTCAATTACGCCACTGTCGGCGACTGAGAAGATGATATTTTAACATTTTTGTCTTTTAAACCGTTTCGACACCTCATTCGGGTGACACGTTTTTCATGAGAATACCCGCCATATTTTTTAATGATTACGCAAAATTTTTCTACTGATCGAAAATATGCCTCGACTCAGACAGCTTTTAAATAGGATTAGATCCACTTAAAAATGTTCGCCTGTAATATATGTGAATAAAAGGTCCTATTTGGTCTATAAAACATCATTGTTAGGACATCCCGCCCACCCGTCATGCATTGCGGTGTCACCCCATCCGCTCAGATCGGCATAATTAGCATAAATTAGGCCGTCATTTTGAATCAGCGACACGAACGGCCAATGGCGCTCACATGTCAAGGCCACATTTGTTTGTAAATAAAATAAGACTAGAATAATTTTTTCCAAAATATCTTTCTCAGTCCGGAAAGAGAGACTGATTTTATTTTAATTTTATTACTGAATATTGCAAATCACATCGTGTGATATTTTTGACAAATCAGTAGTCTACCTTTTCCAGACGGCCCTGAACTACTAAAAATGTTAATGAGTTCTCATACGGTGAGGGGCGCCAATTGACCACACGCACACCTCATGCACAGTGCACGGTAGCCGAGACACACACCACACGACAGTGTACTGCCATGCATACAACCCGCACATCATACGAGCGTACAGTCTACATCGTTGGGCACTAGTCTACAAGTACCGATACATATTGAAGCGAGCGATCAATTCGGACGTCGATAAGAATAATTCTCATGGTCAACATTTTTTCATTTTTTTAAAAGGGGATGTTCATTATGGGAAATATCCATCAATAGAATTATTTAAGCAGTCTTTATAGACATTTGTCAGTCAAAATTTCAATAAGTGATTCTATAAATTAGGACGAACTGTACAAGCATAAGACTAGCATTCAGCCAATTTTTTTACGAGAATGAAATTTTCTCAGGATGGGCATGATTTAATTATTTCTTATTAAATCTAAATTGAAACTTGACAGTTGAACTACGGCGACTACTTTGATACATTGTGTGTTTTTTGACTTGTGTGAACATTTTTTCCACACAGGTCGAATTACCAAAATTATTACCCTATAGCTTAGAATAGCATTTTAGTATTTATACTGGCATTTTTCATGACTCTTTACGACCTACAATCATCACGATTTCAATGTATTATTTGTTAAATAATTTAATGCATCAGCACGATTACTACAGCAGCAGACAGCTTCTGAGCCGAACCTACAATCATCATGATTTCAATGTATTTGTATACTTATACCTAATAGTTCAATGTAATAGCCTACACTGTAGCACGTTTTCTGCACAGCAGAGAGCCTTCTCATCTGAACTAATAGTCTACTCAGCATCCCAGCAGTCTACAACCAGACCCTAGTTTTACGAACCTACTTCAAGTGCTTCCTACTTCTCAATTTCATCATATTTCATAATATAAATGATTTTGACAGACTGTCAGATTAATCGTTCTGCCAGGCTGGTATGATATATATTGTGGACAGGTGGCATGCTGAATGGTGACGTCGTATGCCGCTCAAGCATACAGGCAGTCAGCACAGACTACAGTCTACACCGCGCAAGCCTCAACACACGGTATACCGCACAGCTAGCCAGACAGCAAAACGCAGCAGTCTACAGCAACCACCGCCACGTCCATACTGCCTGTAGTCAACTGGTATAACCACGCGGAATCCCCAGTTCAGCATCAACCTTTCCCGACACAGATTTTTTCAATACAGACTCCCAATAGACTACAGCCTTCAATAATGACATTCCAGCTTCACAGCATCAGCACCAGCCTAATTAATTTCATCAAAACTTTCGTACAGGAGCATTTTTTATTAATAATTTTCACAGACATTCCAGATTTAAGAAGTTATTTCATAATACTTACCTGCACAGTACTCAGTAGCCTACTAGGCTTGACGAATTATAATGAATAATCATCCTGCATATTTTTGTCAATATTAATGGTAACTAACCAGCAATTCGTTATTGGTGCTCTGAGAGTCTGATCAATTTTCATTGTTACCACCTACAACCTGATATTGGTTTATTTTTTTTAAAACTGAATTTCAGGTTTAATGACTTTTCATGATGACTTTTACGATATATGCACGTGTCTGCCTTTTCCCCGCATGCTCGGAGACGAAGCAGACATATGTGTGTATAGCCTACTTTTAATAATATAACTGTTTAGCCACCGCAAGTGGGCGACACTTGCGCGCATCGCGCCGGTCACGTAGCCGGTCATGTCATTCACATGACACTTTCATGTTACACTTCACCCCAAATGTTCAAACATGTCTATTGCGACACATCGCAATTATCACTTTAAATCCTATAGTAAGGCATGGTTACGGTAGATGCACAGCGGACACCGTCAACCAGCGAGCCCGAAACAGGCACCCCATATTTAGCTTATAATGCAACCCTTGCCACGGCTGATTACACCGTTTGACGCCAGCTGTGATCGCTCACATTAAAGGCACGGCCTGAGCACGATCAATAGCAATTTTTATTCCTCGCGATAAACGAGGTTTGGGTTTAAATTGCATTATAAAGCTGGCGATAAGCAAAACTACCTCAGACGTTGAAACGTAATCGCAGCTTCATTCAAGCATATTGTTGTCACCAAGCAGCCACACAGACTAAGTTTTGTCCTATTATTTCACAAAA